>JAUPFT010000006.1:25593907-26208907 GCA_036936625.1 Parnassius smintheus behrii | reverse complement strand
CAATGTTGGAGCACCATGGGAGAGGATAGCCCTTGACATTGCAAGGCCATTTCAGAAAGGTGAAAGAGGTTCTACTAATATCCGTTTATGGACTGGAGCGTTACTACGTTACGCCAATAATGCTCGGGACGAGCATGTCTCATCATATTTAATGCCTGGTAATTGCCACTAGTGCCATCTAGTACAGAGTAGCGGGCATAAGGAGAGCTTTCTAGAAAATTAGATGCTCGAACTTTCCTAGTAGTGCCATCTAGTATCAAGTAGTAGAACTAGGAGAGAACTTTCTAGTCGATTAGGGCCAGTATAATTATGCTCGAATATTCGAGAAGTTTCAAATGAAGACGTCCCATATAAAGGCGGTAAGGACCACGACCGAGGCGGTATTGAATTGGCGATACAAGTGAATATTTTGAGGCGGTGTAATTGGTGGTAAACCTAAGTGTTAAGTGGTTTTTTTGGTAAAACTAAGTGTTAAGTGTGATTAATTATTAGTGTGTTTTAAGTATTAACTGGTATTCGGTAGTTAAAGTGTCAATTTTGGTAATTCAATTGGCTGTTTTTATTGTCACGAACCCTAAGCTCGTAACAATTCGATTGAATGTTTTTAAACCAAAATGGTTATGCTAATAATTAATATTTTCTTTATAATACAAATAATTTTAGATTATATACCAACCCAAAGCGTATGGAAATTTATTTAGATTATAAGTCATGATAAATTGATATTCAATGACAGAAATTAAAAATTGCGGGAAACAAATCATTTAGAGGTGAAATTCGTCCATTTTCCTTCACTTGAGTTCATCCTTCGCCCGCTACTTACAATCATTGGACTGTGTGCTTATTTTTCACCCATGTTCTTTTATAAAGCATTGATTTTTCTAATTGATTAATTGGGTTTTCACCGAATAAATAATTTAAGAAATATAAATTTAAGAATACGAGCAACGATTTTGAAGTCATCTGACTTTAAGTCCAGTAGATTATGAACACAGTCTTCTTTCTTGCTTATGTGCGCTTTTTGCAGCCTATGCAATCGATTGTTATAAAGTTGTAGCTAAGCTGTCTTTTATAACCAATGTTTGATTAAATAAAATGGAATTCTAAAGTTTATTTTAGTTTTTTCAAAGCCTTTTTTGAACTTCCTATGTTGCAAAGGTTTAAGAAAAGTTAAAATTTATAGGACATGGGATGCACGAAGTAAGGTTATCTTAGAGTAAAAAGGACCATTTGGAAGTGAAAAAGATATATGGTTGGTTGGTTCTTGTTCCAGCATCTCTCGTCAAAAAGGATTGTTAAAATCCTTCCCCTCGTCTAATCCACATGATTCACAAATGGAATTACCCCGATCCTAAATTTGCCTAGACACGCCTGTTGGTATACATGCCCGATTCTGAGACCGCGTTGCATTTTATTTTGCATTTTCAGCCTTAAAATCATTATTGTATTTGCCATTGATGTCACTTTTACCTTAATTAATTTTGACTTTTGAGATGATATTTTTACTGATATTATTTTAATATAAAACAGGTTCAAAAAACCGCTAACAACTTATAAAGTTGTTTGTTAACAATTAAACCAATAGATCAACTAATGGGAAAGATAGTTTCTCGGTTTCAGGTAAGATTCTCGAATTCCCCTTAATAGATTGAGTGAAGATCTGGTAAGACCTGGCGGCAGGAATTCGATCAATGCTGATAGCTCTGAACCGTGTTTATTGTTTTTTTGTGGGTTTAATAGTGGGCTTGTGAAAGGCTGGAATGATATTATTGTTGAACTTTCATCATATGAATTATTTCTTGAATTATATTATATTAATATATTGTCTCATTGTATAAAAGGGCTTCATTAATTACACCAGATAAATTGGAGGAATTAAAAAGGCATTTAATGTATTATATTTAATCTTGTGGTTAAAACTGCTGCTCCAGTACTTGGCTCTCCAATGGTTACTCCACTACTAAGAGCCACTGGGTTGGTGCCGACTACGTGTATCTGGGCTGCTATCAAGAATTTTTCGACAAAAAACCCAGTAGCATTTAAATTTGTTTGGCCTAAACTTAATTTAAAAAAATAATTTGAGTAAATTATATTAAAAAATATTTCGAAGACATGTGGAAATCGCCAACACACATTGGGACAGAGCGGCGGACACCGCTTTGCCTTAAAACCCTCTCAGAAATAAGATAAGGCCTGTGCTCATCAGTGGAACGTCTTTCGGGTGTAACTTTAACTTTTAAGCTGTAACTTTGTACCCGGATTTTGAACTTTGGGCATGACTACCTCGTTAAAACACTTATATTGTTAAATGTTTTGTATTCGGAAGAAATTTAAATAAGCAATTACGCTTATTCGAAAATATCTAACAGCTATATTATTCAATTTATATCTTCTTACCCATAAATGTCAAGAAATAATACTAAAAATATAATATCAGTACAGAGAGTTAAAAAAATATTGCTTGTAATAATCCTAAACATAAACTACTTTTAATAGCTTAACGTGATAGGAAGCGTCATGACAAATGAATCTCTCTCTTCATTTATTTTCTCATTGTCTCTCTCGCTTCCCTGAACAGACAAAGATGTGGGGTGAAAACACATCAGCAAATTTCCTCATATGACAGAGAAATATTTCTCGAGTCACATTAATTTAATTTTTAGTATTATGAAGGCTATGTTTAGAGTTCCTTTGCGTGATATAACTGGTAACGGTTATGTACGCAGTAGATGTGAAGGAACTTAGACAACTCTACGGATCAGTAAGCCGAAGTTGCAATGTGTTCGAAGTTCGAAG
This sequence comes from Parnassius smintheus behrii, assembly GCA_036936625.1. Taxonomy (NCBI): domain Eukaryota; kingdom Metazoa; phylum Arthropoda; class Insecta; order Lepidoptera; family Papilionidae; genus Parnassius; species Parnassius smintheus. Next base: position 26,206,111 of record JAUPFT010000006.1, on the reverse strand, counting down.
AACAGACAACTGATGGGTGGAAACTATCTTCAGAGACAGCCTTATACCGATAAGCAAAACGTAAGGCGGTCCCTCACTAGACGTAGTGATGACCTGGGAAGACATGCAGGAAGTAGATGGATGTAGGTGACTCAGAACCGTTTTAATGATGATGATGATGAAATAGAAAGAAATGTATATATTAAAAATTATCGATTAAAATCTACACAGTGGTAGCAGTACTTACTATGTATTATATGTGTTATTATACTTATATATAATTTACTATGTTTATATGCATACATTTTATGGACGTAACTGTATAACATGTTTTGTCTTTTAACAATAAGAAACAATATCCTGTACAGTATCATTTTAAGGATCATTGCACATTACAACGCCCCAGACTGGCATCACCTCATCTTAAGCTGAAACTTAGAAAATTGAGCTTTGGTGTTATTAAGCTACATATTTTTAAATAAAGTAAATACATACACAGGGTAATTTTTCAAACAGTGGCCAAATTTTCAACTTTAGTTTAAGTATATAAGTAATAAGTTCTACTAATTTGAAATTCCGCAAATTGAATGTGATTTATCGGCTACAACTTTTTGTCTTCTAATCGACGCTTACGAATGTGTGCGTGCGCAGTAAAATCAGTTAAAATAATGCATTATCATGCATTTTGAATTTAAGGATAAAAAGTACGGAATGTTTGAGATTTTTTAATTATTTTTCTTCACCATTTTTCTGTATTATTTATTCTGAACTTTCTCGGCAAATTTGCCCAGTTATGCATAATGAACCCCTATATAGTTATTATTTAGCCATTTATTATAGTAAATTGGTATATATTTTTATGCGTAATGCAATTAAATTTCGTTAACATTTCTAGTGGGGCCCACTAGAAATGTTAGAATGATTGAGTATTTGTTGTTTCTTTCTTAAGACTGAAGAGAGTAGGTAACTCATAACGTATCATCGATAAATCGATTTGCAAATACGATGGGTAACTATTATAAATGCGACAAAATTTTTACCAAAAAAATCCCCAGGAATCCAGTGTGGCAAATGCAGTATGTGACCACATGGGGAATGTGTTGCAATCTCAGAAGAACAACTTAACATTTTAAATAGTACCGACTCTGTTGATTGGAAATGCTGCACGTGTTCAGGTACAGTGAAACCGAATTTCACGTATTATTCCTGACATGGAAGAATACGCAGGTTTCGGCTCAGAACAGCAATAAAACGCCCTAACGAGAAAAATAATCAGCAACATAAGGAGAGAATTACAAGAATTGATGCAACAAGAACTTCAAACTACCTTACAATTTTTCTCCGAAAAAATGGATGAATATCAAAAAAATTAAAGAATACGAAATAAACGTGAAACAAATGGACAACCAAATAAAAGACATAAAAAAGAAATTAAAAAACGTGTCACTAAAAAACGACGCCATTGAACAAAAATTAACTCCTTACAACAAAACCTCATTATCAATAACACCGAGATAAGTGATATTGTAGAAGAGGAAGCGGAGAATATTCGATTTAACAAAAAGAATCAATCAAAATCAAATCAAAAAAATCAAAATTATTTAATTCCTCATTTTCAATATCTTAGCTCCAACCATGATAGAGTTCTCCGTTCTAGTAATAACCTTTTGCTTCAGCTCCTTTTAGTACTAATTTTGTACAATCATCGTTCTTTGTTCAATCTGTTCTTCTTTGGAACGCTCTTCCTTCCGAAATCAGGAGTGCCGAAAACCAGATTTCGTTCAAATCTAAAGTGCGAGAAATGCTCGTCAATAAAATGGCAGAATCAACTTAGCGTTCATAGTTAGCCGTGTTTAATATTATATTTAATATATGTGTGTGTGTGTGTATGTATATATATATATATATATATATATATATATATATATATATATATATATATATATATATATATTTAATTTTATGTGTATATACTTACATAATGTTTGTATATGTATATATATATTGTACGTACTTCTTATTACACCTACCTCTTTTATCTCCGCACTACTCTAAGGTAGACTGGTAGATAATGCCTCAGGCATTAAGTCCGCCTATATACATCTAATGTGTATATGAAGTTAAATAAATAAATAAATAAAGGTTTAATAATAGGCCGTTTGTAATATTTTTGGCGTGATCGCCTTAGTTAGGACCCTTATTTACGTTTTGTTTGTTTAGTAACTTAATTATTTTAGGTGTCTTTTGAAAAAATGAATATTCACTAGAGCAATTGAAAGCTGTTGGTGGTGCTTTATAAGCTAAGTGAACCCCGTTCACGAAGACAGGGCTCGAGAAAGGTTAAGAACATAAAACGTCCGTATTCGACTTGTATCAGGTTAACACTATTAATTTATTATTATTTATCCCTTCCTGCTTGGAAAAGGCTCACAATATATTTATACATAAAATACCCAATACAAGGGCTTCGCTCTCCCACATTTATTTAAAAAAATTTAGGGGTAGGCACACCGCTCCACACACGCCGTACGAAGTGCGCGCCAACCATTTTGATGCACTCCCCCCGAGGGGAACGGGGGCCCCTTGGTAGTACGTAAGCACAAACATCGACCGAAGTCGCGCTTGTCAATGCAGGTAAACGCCATACAGAATGCGAACGAATCCAGCCACATTGAATGTACGTCACACGGTTTGGGCAAATACGCACACAGGCCGTAAACCCTCCGTGAACGCCACCACCTGCCAGACCGCCGCTTCTGCAGACGTAATGTAAGTGTATGGGATCACCACCAATTGCATGATCAGCACGGCTACTAGCCGCAGAGTGTGTCACGAGTCTACCGCGCACTTCAAGGTAATGGGGTCCCACGTACCGTGATACGTGATACGTGAGGTCGACACATATGCCAATACAACGGCAGATATAGCCAAAAGGCAGTTATAAGATGTTAGTAATAATTTGCCACCAGAAAGGGTTTGTTCATTGACGTTGAGTAAATGCATTTTCGATCATGTTTGTCTCACCCACCAACAAGTTGCCTTCAATTACTCAAAGGTGGGAAAGTTACAGAGATATATTAATATGTTGTTACATAAAACATCGTGGAGGTCAGACAGTCTGCAGCCCCGTAATGAAGGGACCCGACTTGGGCATAGCTACTTAGGTGTGAGTCAAACCAAGATGTAGAGAGCGCCATTGAGAGTAGCGTCCCACTAAACAACCATCGCAGAGAGGCAATCATGCAGAACGCAACGAAGCATCAATACGACTATCGTCGGGCTTACACCATCCCAAGGTCCTCCATACGTCCCAGCAGACATCACCACCTGCATACCTCCATCGACCAGAACCACAATATTAGGGAAAATATAAACCACGCAAAATGTCTTTACAGCATATTTGCATAACGTTTTCCTTTTTTTTGGCATCAATATATTAAAACCGCATTAACGAGTTTCAAAAAGTATTGAACATTTTGTTTTTAAAACAATTCCCGCAACGTAACACGGTGAAATCGAATTAAAATCATCTTGTGCACAAACACGGACGCCTTTTCCAATTTTTGTCATATTTAAACGACACATCTTCTATAATAACTATAATATTAGCGTTTATTATTTTCATGCATAAAAAAGTTACCTAAGATGTTAAAATCAAAGTTATTTTTGCTGTGCTCTAAAATGCAGATAAAGTTATAGCCTAAGCTCGTTTAACTAAATCAACTGATGGTTTTATTGTTTGTCAACCCCAAGCCCTTGCTGCTTGGCTTTGTCCAAATGCCAGAAATATCTTTCTTAGAAAGGCAAATGTTTAAGATAACAGAGTAGTAATGATAATTATTTTAAACGTATATTACACGTTTAAAAACCAATGCAAACCAATTTAGTATAATATTAAAAAGGTGCTAAATATTTATTACCTCTGCTCGTTAGTATTTCAATTAGATCATAAAAATCATCTTTGCTCTCGATACCTCTAGGGCTTTAGGGAAGTTTCTAATCAACGCTTGTAGAAGACAATCCAATTATCTTCGATTATTGTGCCCATAAACGCCATTAAATTCGATTATGGATCAATGTGTAGACACGGCAAAATAAAAATATAACCAGTTTATTTAAATTTGATATTAATAATTAAATGTTTTGTTGTTTCATATAGGAATAGTTATTAATATCATCTATGAATTATTATTATTGTGCTTTCAAGTCAATGTATTTGCATATTTTATTTTTATAATATTGTACATTTTTTGTTTTAATTCATCATCAAATTAGAGTAGAGAGAATGCACATACTTGTTATTGTAAGATGCACAAGTAAATATACAATATTTTTATTCATTATCATTTGAGCCACTCTACGCTGGAGTGATTCATCGCTGCAGCACAATGAAATACCAGCTACGAAAGCAGTGTGTGAAACTGCTGTGTTTCATATGAGATGCGAAACGGATACCCTTTTTACTTTTAACAAAGTATTCTTAATAAGTGTAAGTTCTTTGTAAGTTTTTTACGTGGTAAAACCACGCTACAGCTATATTACAGTATAAGCACGAATAGGTCGACTCCACATAGGTAGGAACACGCTCTCATAAAACATCCACGTAAAATAGCAGCTTAATGCTGCTGTGTTTTGTGTGGTGAGTGGAGAGAACCGGAGACCCATTTAACTGAAACGAGGCATTCCATCTCAGTCCTCAGGGGTGATAAAGCATCTGGATTTTAGTTCTTAATTGAGGATAAATGTAAATGTCTATGGGCCACAGCATCCACTTAAAATCAGGTGGACTGCGTGCTCGTTTTCCACCTACATTTATATGTGGTAGAGCCACGCTGCAGCTATATTATGGTTGAGGCACGAATGTTTTGGCTTGACCAGGACAGGACCACGTGCCCACAGAATAACAGCTTAAAATAGCAGCTTAGTGCTGCTCTGCTTCATATGCCGAGTATATAGAACCGAAGACCCGCTTAACTGGAATCGATGCATTCCGTCTTAGTCCAAGGTAGTGAAAACGCATCTCCATTTCAATTCTCGACCGAGGTTAAATGTGGATGTCCATGGGCCACAGCATACACGTACAATCAGGCGGAATGTGTGCCCGTTTGTCACTTATAGTTTTACGTGGTAGAGGCACGCTGCAGCTGTACTATTGTTTTGGTACGAATGGGTCATCTCGACCGGAGCAGGAGCACGCTCTCACAGAATACGAGCGTAAAAGAACAGCTTAATGCTGCTGTGTTTGGTATTGTGAGTGTAGATAACTTAAGATCCGTTTTACTGGAATAGAGGTATTTTATCATAGTCCTCAGGTTGACAACGCATCTGCATTTTGATTCTTGATCGAGGTTAAATGTAGAAGTCTATGGACCACGGCATCCTCTTACTATCAGGTGGAGTGTGTGCTCGTTTATCACTCTTATTTTTAAAAAAAATTCTGTAAAAAAGTTCTTAGAGGAGAAGAGGTGACACATCTGCAATTTGATTCTTAATTAAAGATAGATGTCTATGAACTACAGCATCCGCTCACCATTAAGTGGGTTTTGTTATAGGTTGTTAACCTTAATTCTAAAAAAAAATATCAACAGTTATGCGGCAGGCTTGTGCAAATCTCCTATGGACAAACATTTACTAAGTGCCGCCAATGCGCCTGCGATTGAGATTCGGCATTTCGAATATGTTTTTCGGTATCAGGAGTTGAAGCTTCACTCATCAGTCACCACGGTGCGCGATCGTGCACTAAAATACCGTAACCGTAGGCCTCCCGCATATATTGCCTTACTTCGGGGATATTAGCCAGAGTTGCAAACCCGCCTGTTGCAGCTGAAGTTTTCTTAATTTATCAGTATAGGGTTGCTCAATATAAAAACCGCCTGTCGGAAGCTGAAACCTGAATCGACCAAGTAAACAATACGGTTGCCAACGTGATGGAACGTAAAGAAAACGCTGGACGACCTTAAACTTGGGAATGGAACCACAGCTCCCCTAGTAACCACAACGTTCAACACGAATTCTTCCTGGTCAGCCTGCAAAATCCAGTTCGAAGCTATCATGAAGGCAAACAGCTGGAATAAAAGTCTGGCCGTAACTGCTCTAACACTAGGCAACCATGCCTTAACCGTTCTGGAAGCTCTAGGTAAGGAAGCGACTTAAGAGCAGCTCCTTCAGGAATTGGAAGTGAGATATGGCGACGCTCACCTGGAACACTTTCACGTTTCGTGTGCAGTTTAAAGGTCGCGTGCAACGCAGCAACGAAAACCTGCAGCAGTGGGCTCTTGAGGTAGAAAAGCTGGTTCGAAAAGCATACCGGTCTGTACCTGCGTTCATTGAAGGGAACCTGGTGCAGACTTTAATTGATGGAATCCGCGACCTCGAAGTTAGAACTTTTGTAAGGCTCGAGTACTACGAGAAGCTGAAGGATGCCTTGGTTCATGCACTGGAGATGGAAGCCGTTCGGCAGGATCATCGTTCCCATTGCGTCAGGGAGGTATAGCAGCTACAGTTCGCGACTTCAATAAAGGATACAGCCCTAGGGTCTACGGCTGTGGGGAAAGAAACCGTCTTCGAACCATCTGCCCGAAGCGAACTTTAGAAAGGGAAGATGATTGATCTCGAGAGGGAAAGTGCAGCTAACAGCGCCATCCAGAAGCAGTAGAGAAACGAGTAAAAGCCAGGCCTGCGGGGCAGGTGCTGTCAAAAGAGCCCTAAAAATTTTGACCTCACAAATCCATGTTGGGAATAGCCTTATTATCAAGGACGCGGTCAAAGAAATGCCTTTTAAACTGATAGACAGTGGAGCCTCTCGCACTGTTGTCAGTTCCAAACACATAATTCAGTTCCTTGGGAGCTCCGCATACAATCGAGAACGCATTAATTTGGTAACAGCCACTGGTCAACGCATACCCGTCAGAGGAGAGAAGAAGATGGAGTTGAAGCTAGACAACATGATCTACCTACATAATGTAATCGTGGCTGATATATTGGACGACTACATCATGGGCCTTGACTTTGTGAGGAAGAACTGTTGTGAGATCGAAGTTAAGCAAGGTGTTTTGAAATGTGGACAAGAGGAAGTTTTGTGGAAAGGACGTTATCAGAAAACGTGTGCTGCCTTAATAAGATTGTTCTTCCACCGAGATCGGAAACGATTGTGCTGGTTAGTCTTCATCAGAATCCTGGGAAAGCTCATCGTTGTGTACTCTTGGAAAGGGTTGGCAATTATCTTCAATGGGAAGTGGCTCGAATCTTGGTTAGAACCACTGAAATCCCATGAGTACGTGTGCGGAACCTTTGTGATCAGGAACAGATTATAGAAAAAGGCTTACTGGTTGGTACTTGTGAGAAAGTGGGTTTGTTGCGTCGGTGCCAATATCTACAGACTGGGTTCCCCAGCAAGGATGAACAAAGGAGAGTGGCTACACAGAAAACTGTCGCAGCGTTTTCTTCCCGAATGAAATGGTCTAAAGGCAAAGAAGTTGTTACTCAGGTACGCCGATGTAATGTCAGCATCGTTTTATGAGAATGTAAAACGATGCTGACATAGGGATACCGGCTTAGTTCAACACAAAATAAACACAAGACAAGAATCGCCTATCCGTCAGTGGCCAAGAAGATTGCCGGTAGCACGTGAAAAGGAAGTGGATACCATGATTGAGGGAATGGTGAAGGACGGTGTTATTGAAACTTCATCTAGTTCATGGTGTTTTCCTGTGGTGCTAGGAAAATAAGGACGGCAGCATGCGGTTTTGTGCTGTCTACCACCGCCTGAACGACATTACAAGAAGGACAGCTCTTCCTTTCCAGGAATTGATGACACACTGCACATGCTTACAGAAGTAAAGTGGTTTAGCACACAGGACCCGAAAAGTTGCTACTGGCAAGTTGAAATTGACCACGGACATTGGACAAGGAGAAAAATGCATTCTCGACAGGAAAGGGTCTGTGGCAATTAAAGTTATGCAATTTTAATTGTGCAATGCTCCGACATCGTTTGAAGGATTGATGGAACTTGTACTTACCGGGCTAATTGGCAATGCCTGCCTAGTCTACTTGTATGACACCATCATCGTAGGCCGTCCGTTTGCGGAACGCCTTCAAAACCTGGAACGCGTGCTCAAGAAGATCCAGCTTGCCTATGCTGGCTCTATTAAATTTTAGACACAATAATACTGCTGCTTGGTGATAAAATTATTAAAGCTATTATTTCCTTTTTTATCTTTAAATAAAATGGAATAATTAACCACAATTATAGTATTATGGATCTATCTCCGGCTTTAGAGGTCTTATTTCAAACCGCTTTGAACAAGCTGTTGCTCCATTTATTCCAAAAATCATTACTTTTGCCTGAACGTGCTCTTCACTTTTCAATATAATTCAACAGATAAGGCAATTGACGCAATCTTGTACACCGACGCGTATAAAATGGGTGATATTTTTAATAATATGTGTGTGATTATCATATCAATCTTTTTTTAAGGAATTTCATTGTAGATTTTAGGTTTATTTAAATCCCTTAACTTTTTTTTAAATTTATTTTGTTATTTTATGAAACAGAAGTAACAAACAACTTACTAACTTATCTAAAGGCAAGTGGCTACTGCAATCGTAGCCAACTTTATAAAAGAAGAGCACAGAGCCTTCTCAACCTCAGGACCAATATGGTATGCCGCAGCTTTAATTATACTGGCTCTTTAGTTAATATCTATCTTAGCACTTCTATTTGGCGATAAACATAGGTTAAATTTTGGTAACTACCCAGACAAACTTCTAGAAGGAAAAGCGTCCTACTACCTAGTAAATAGTAAACGTTAAGTTTTAATTGTTAATTGCGTTGCATCTCGGTAGCGCAATGGCTAAACATTTTGTTGTGGCGCTTCAGGCGGTGGTAGCAAAATCCACGCTCAACGACTGTTTGTGTGGGCTATCACATTTATTCCGGGTACAGATCTTTGTCAGTACCCAATTTTTCTATATTAAAAGCTTCTTAACGATACTGCTCCAAACTTTTAATGTGAAGCTGATGTTTATAATATTAAATAAAAAATTATGAGGCGACAGAAAATTTCATACTTGTCGGAGAGAGTTAGAAAATACGAGCAATAAATTGAAGTGAAGGTAGAACTTGAAACCCCCACTTGTGCTTATTGCTAATGCCGGCTATACAGGTAGGTCGAGCGAAGCAAAATATCAACGTATATACAGCCGATTTGTCTAGCCTCGCCATTGCTCGTCATCGCTCGCCTTGCTGGTCGCGTGCAGGCAAGTGCCAAGGTGTATATGGTATGGTACATTTTGCGTGCCTTGCTATCACTTGGGATTATTAATAATTTTTTACGTTATTATTAATATTTTTTTTACTAATTGTGACTTATTGCATTTAATAAGGACATATAGGATACAAATATTTTAACCTTTTTAGAGCGCGAGCGTTATATTTGAATTTCCATAATATTCATTTGAATTAAAATTTTATACCTAAGTGCTGAAGTGTTTGTACAGTACGTTTACAATGGTTATCCGAGTACAGAATCAAAGAACGAAACCTAGGTGTTAGAGCTACGCTGCAGCTATATTATGATTGCAGCACTAATGGGTCGGCTCAATCGGGTAAGGACCACGCTCGCACAGAATACCAGCGTAAAACAGCAGCTTAATACTGCTGTTTTACGCTGTGCTGTGAGTTTAGAAATCCGAAGAACCTTTTTTAATGGAAACGAGATATTCCATCTCAGTCCTCAGGGCCGACAACGCATCTGCGTTTTGATTCTTAATCGAGGAAAATGTAGATATCAATGTACCACAGCATCCACTTACCATCAGGTGGACTGTGTGCTCGTTTGTCGCCGTTATTCAATAAAAAAACTATCCAACTGCAGAGAGGTAAAAAAGGGTAATATATGAAGTGTATGAGAAAGCGACCCCGTGGCCCTGCCAATATGCGCGCAAGGCATCCTTGCTCCCGAGAACTTGGTATGCGTTGGCATTTCCCCATGTAAATAAAAGTTACTTTCAGCTTTTAATTATTAACCATGGGTCGATCTTTGCAGAATAAGTTCAAAACATCTTAAAGTTTGCAGTGATATGCTTTACTTTTTATTTTATTTTATAATTACATGATCCCATGCGGGTGAAACATGGTGTCTTTTGCGAGCATAAATATGTTTTGATTGTTAGTAGTTGATTAAATCTGATATAATGGTGGGAACAGTCCCGAACATATTCACAGAGCTAAGTCTTATCATGTCACATCATAAACTACATTCTGATGTTCTTCTTGAAATCTATGCCGGATACATTCAAAGAGAATTGATTACTCGCTGCAAATTATCATTTGAGTCGAAATCGAATATCATTCCGCCTCTTCACACATAATCGAGATAGTAACAATAGATGGATCTAATATCATCATTCTCTAAACCATTTCCCATTATCTGGGGTCGGCGCAGTAAACCTTCTTGTTCCATTCCTCTCTATCAGCCGTCATTTCCATACTTACTCCTTTCATTCTCATATCACTCTTCACACAATCGACCCATCTTTTATTCGGCCTTCCTCTGCCCGTGTGTCCCTCCACATTCATATTCAACACTCGTATTGTGACATGACTTTCATCCCTCCGCATCACATGCCCAAACCATGCCAATCTGCTTCCTCTCACCTTTTCTACCACTGGCGCTACTTTCAGGCTTCCTCTTATATACTCATTCCTTATCTTATCCATCCTTGTCACACCACACATCCATCGTAACATTCTCATTTCATTCGCATGCAGTCTATTTTCATCCTTCTTCTTGACGGCCCAGCATTCACTTCCATACATGACGACAGGTCGGATGATCGATTTGTAAATTTTCCCCTTCAGCCTTATTGGCATTCGGGGATCGCACGTTGTGGCTGTGACCTGTCGCCATTTCATCCACCCTGCGTTAATCCTATGCTGCACAGCTTTATCTATTCCGCCGTCGCCTTGAATGATGGATCTAATAACGAGTAAGAATAGTTATATACGAGCGTGGTTAATTTTAATGCACTGATTTGCATTGTTAATTGTGTCTATTAGTCATCCGATGTATGCTAAAGGTTATGCGACGTTGCTCTATATTCTATGAAGGCAAAATGCGTCGGTTATAGAAGTTGACCCGTGTCGACCACGGCTCGTCCATCGGCTTTGATATTTAATGAAAAATAAAATATCCTTATTAAAAGATTCTGTTTATGTGCTTATAACTTTCTTCATACCGTGCCCTAAGAATGGTTTAATTGGTTTTTGGTAGCAAAGTGAGCAAAATGGAAAATGTTGTAACCCCTTCCGTCCTTATCACATATCAATTAAAACGATTACACGTTTCGTTTTAAATTCAACATATAGCAGAGAGTGATGCTTCAATACATGTACATTATAAAAATAAAATATTAATTCTGGAATCTAAGCAGGGGTCATTCATTATCACGAAATTAAACAGTATGATATAATGATACACTTATAAGATAAAATTGAAAGAAGTATTACAAAAAAAAAGCAATTCTGTATTTCACATATTAATAGTATAAAATATTTTTCAAAACAAAAATGTTTATGGTTACAAAGGATAGACTAAGAACCTACAATCGTTGTCAACCGCGAGGACTATTATGGACTGCCTTGTTTCCAGTAAAAAGGTCTCCGGTTCTCTACACTAATTATACGTAACATAGCAGTTTGATGAGTTTCTATTTCACGTTGGTATTCTGTGATCCTGATCGAGCTCGGTCGAGCCGACCCAATCGCACTACAATTATAGTATAGTTGCAGCGTAGCTCTACCATATACCATTACCCTCCATTACTCTAATTTTTGAACCTAAAAATATAATATATACAACTGTGAATTTACCTTATTCGAGTCGTTAGAATTTGTTTGAGTTGTTTGAATTAAAGGAGCCGTAGATGGTTAGTGCTCGCTGTAAATTTCACAGTACGCGAGAAACCCGGGTTCGATCCCCGCCGGCATTAATTAAATTGGTAATTGAAATTTTAAGTGCTAACTTACCGCGTGCTCGGTGGTGAAGAGAAAAATTGTGAGGAAACTTGCATATCTGAGAAATAAGATAAAAATTTAATGACATGTTAAGTTTGTCAACACGCGTTGGGGCAACACGGCGGACACTTTCTTTTCCTCTCAGAAACAAGAAAAGGCCTGTGCCCAGCAGTGGGACGTATAAAGTTACAACTTTCGTTAACTTTTAACTTAGAGTAGTTTGAATGAAAAATTCATGAGCCAATTTGAGTCTAAGCTGAAATATTTTGTACTCGATTATTATAAGGCAATTTATTCCTTAATATTTTTTTTTGCTTAGTTCAATTCTCACCTGGTGGTAAGTGTGATGAAGCTTTAGGGATACAACCTACTAATATTAATAATTTTAAGATTTTTTAGCGCAAAATGGCAAAATTTATTCTAAATTATATCGTATTTTAACAAATAATAATACAAAAAGTTACTTTTAATAATTGTAAACGCCACCAAATATAAATTTAAATTATAATTGGGATCGGAACATTAAATTTGCGGCTGATTCTAAGGGCTATAAACTAAATTAAAACCATTAAAATATCTATTTTTCTTTACTGATACTCTGCTTTTATGTTGAAAATTGATGTTCATTTTAAATGTTTAGTTGCATGTCCAGCAGTAGAGTGTACAAGCTGATGAAAAAGATTAATATTTCATATCCGCCATATTTTTTACTGACTTCATATTATAAAAGTTCGAATTCCGCTGTATTATCATACAAGCATAGAAACGAACATACACACATACGTACTACCCAAATCCAGACTTTTGGGTTTAGATCGAATAAAATAATTTGGACTATAGTATAAATTTGGAAGTTGTTATATTTATTATGATACAGCGCAAATTACAAATTATAGGAACTATTTTATTACTCAGCACTGTGTTTAATTTTTGTTCGGATATCTGTGAAAAATTTCTCAAATAAAGTGTTGTAAGAAAATTATGTTAAGGAACAATTAATTTTCTACGTCTTTATTTAATAAAAAAATATTCAATTGGCACTAGATATTGGAAAAAGTAATCTAGACACATGGCAGTATTCCATATCACTATTTACAATATCTTATTCAGTCAAATTTGTAAAAGAGAAGAGCAACGCAAGAGCAGTTTGTTATATTGAACGAATCATTTCCCTCACTGACTTGTTACGCTGAAAACTCTTCTGATTAGAGAATTCTGATTACGAAAGGAAGTGATAATCATTTTCTATATTTTCGTTCGCTGTTTAGCTTTTTAGTTGACATGTTGGTGAAAATCGAGATGGAAAGGTTGAACTACATTAGTAATTACTAACTTGCTAGGTGCGATAGAGAGACAGAATGTTAATTCTGATCAGCTGGTTTAAAAGGTGGTGCTGCTTTCTTTTTTTACTGGGGGCTACGCTCTATGCATGGGCGGGCACAACATGCCATGACGTATGTACAACACTACGTCGTACCGATCTCCTTATAGCATTTACTTACAATCCTTAATGGATTAAAATGACGGGGATGCTTTAGCCAGGGCAAAAAAAGTTATGTTACACAAGACGTAATAGCCATTGTTTTTAATCTCAAAGTTAAGAAAATAATGGCACTTCTAACCAAAGAAAAATATTTGAAGAGGTACGTTGTTTCATGTTCTACCGATTGCACAAACGCGGTCTGCCTTACATACACGTATTGTTGTGGATGGTTAACCGCATTTTACCTGACATGGTATATGAACTTATGTGTGCTGAGATATCAAATCCCAACTAACTGAAGATCCTATTTTATACGACACTATTAAAAACAATATAACACACGATCCATGGAAAAACCTTAATATTAATTCTTCCTGAAAGAAAGATATTAAATGTAGCAAAAAATATCCCAGCAAATTTTTGAGAGATACCCAGGGTGACGATGGTTATTTACAACACAAAAGACGATCTCCGGTTGACGGTGGCTTTAGGCTTAAACTCAAAATAATTAAAGTTGATAATAGATGGATAAATTTGTGAGAAGGAAAAGAGGAAACCCCTATCTATCTAATAGCTAGCCAAGAATAATGAAAGAACACGCTCTAGAGAGAGTGTATGCGGTTCACCTGATAACACAGAGTATTACCATATTCGCTTACTTCTGCACGAGTTCCATCATTCTTCGATGACTTGAACACCGTCAACGGTATTTTCCAACCAATTTTTCAATTAGCTTGCATGAAACTTGGCTTTCTAGAGGATGACAAAAAATAGTATTCTGCCCTACAGGAAGCAGCTATATGCGAGACACCATTTAAAATGTGTGTTTTTTTATAATGCTGATATTCTATTAGATTATAGACGCACTAAGTTTTTTGGTAAAATACAGGGATAGCCTAGAAGAAGACTACAAACCACAAGTGGAAAGGCTTTCAGGCATTATAGGTGAACATCTAGCAGATAAAATCTACAGTAAATGTGTGGTCACAATAGGAGAAGCTGTATTAGCAGTAGGAGGATAATGCCTACAGCAGTACTGGATGCCTCAGCCTCACAGGTCTAAAGGCTTACACAATAACCGGGACTACCTGAAGGAAAGAAGTTACGATGTCAATTCTTTAGCAGAACTAGTGTCAAGTAGTAAAGGCTCTCTCTAACCAATAAACAAAGACATACGAGTATGTACTATTAAATAATTTCTAGTATCGACGCAGGTGTAAGTGATATTTTTTTTTGATGTGAAACAGGCAAGACTATTCTATTAAATTACTGTTGGTCAAAGCGAGAAGCAATCGTGATATCGTTTAGCGGTCACTTCGTCCGGAATTGCCGTCACTCCGCTGGAAGGAGGTAAAACTGCACACTCTGCGTTTAAACTTCATCTCGATTTGATACAAACTAAAACCCTACACTGCAATATACCCAAACAAAGTAATATGACAGAAGTACTCCCCAAAACGAAATTAATTGTTTAGGATGAGAGTGCTATGGTTCATAAGGGAGGTTTGAAAGCTCTTAATTGATCTTTACAAGATATCAGGAATAATAATTGTCAAATTGGAGGAGTGACTTTATTGTTAGCAGGCTATTTCTACTTACCTGTAGTGCTCAGAAAAACGCGGACAAAGTAAAAGTGTGCATGAAGCAGTTTCATTTGGGGCCTTTAGTGACAAAACTGAGCCTTAGCAAAAATATAAGAGTCGATCTTAGGGGAAATATTACTACCGGACAGTTCTCAGACCTATTGCTTGAAATAGGAAATGATGATTTTCCGGAACTGGATAATAATATAATTCTCCCTACCGAGTTAGGTACAATGCTTTCCACAGTAGAAGAGCTTATAGCTAAAATTTACCAAAACATTAATAATATTCACGATAAAATGGCAGAATGGTGCCATCCTAACACCAAAAAACGTACAAGCCTAAGTCATAAATCAATAATAATAAAATAAAATAACGGATTACTTTAAATGTCTTACTTTTAGCACAGTCCTGAGCCACTTGCATCCATCGACCATCTGCACGTGCACAACTAGGTCATCCCTACAAATGACAAAGCTTAAATAATTACTAACTTAGTTTTTAGTAAATACCATTTTAGTCCACATAAAATCCCATGCTGAACATATGCCTCGCACATGACACACAATTACCTGACACAATACACGTACCAAAAAACACGGTCCTGAGCTACTGCCATCCATTGACTATCTCTACATTTAACTAGGTCTTCATTACAACTAGTGCCAACAATACGTTAAAGGTCACTAAATACTGCGCTTACCAACTTCTACTTCAGCTGTCGGTTCTT
Source organism: Parnassius smintheus behrii (assembly GCA_036936625.1). Classification (NCBI taxonomy): domain Eukaryota; kingdom Metazoa; phylum Arthropoda; class Insecta; order Lepidoptera; family Papilionidae; genus Parnassius; species Parnassius smintheus. The sequence goes on along the minus strand of JAUPFT010000006.1, from coordinate 26,190,320 downwards.
CAAGCTACATAGCTGGCCCATTCTTACTTATAAGCTTACCATTGTTACTGACAATCACTAGTTTGGTTCTCAGTTACTCTTCTGGTTAAAGAAATTTATTTATAACTAAATAACAATATACAGTTCGCTTAAAATAATAAATTATAGTAAATACGAGAGAGTGTTGTTGTTGTTGTTAATCAGTTACTTATGTTCTTATATGAATATCCTCATTACGTACTTTATCAGCAGAGAAACATAATCATAGCTGTTATTAAACCATTGCACTATGTCAATAATAAAAAAACTAATTGAGTTCGTGATAAATATTTTTATTCTTATTTGCAAGTATTTTGTAAACAACTAGGAATATGCTAGCTCTAAAACAAGCCATTTAAGCAGAATTTACGATACATCCTAAACTCCAATGGCCACTACAAGTAACAGTCTATCTCCGAAACGAGGCGATACGATTGCTGCCAAATTGCCTGTCATCTTCGTGCCTCTGCTTTGAATAATATTATAACAAATCGTAAAACTCAAACAGCAATAACCCAAACTATTGCGTCTTGTCATCTTTGCAACGTTTTCTACAATTTTTTACCATAATCCAAAATATAATCCTTCATGTCATATTACATCTCTTTTCATATCCGAAATGAATTTTGTATAAAGAAATTGTAGTGGCTATGACCAAAAATAGAGAGCTATGCACGAGTGTGTAGGCAAGCACAGAAATCATCAGATCGTAGTGCGATCGAACAGCAATCTGATACCACCGAAAAAATATCAGGCGTAGGAACATCGGTACTTTTCGATTTACGTGGTTGAAAATTGCCAAATTTCTGTTTCGGGTTACTGCAAAGTTAAAAAAGCAAATAAAAAAGAAACAAAAACAAACGCAATTAATTATTTTTGGCCCGATCCGAGATATAAATAGACAGTCACATGGTTAGCAGTCGCGCTTAAATCACTGCACCGAAGAGACGGGCAAAATATAGATATAATTTCTGAGCATGCATGTATGTATGTGTTACTAAAATTAAGTATTGTTTGAGTATTCTTTTTATCGCCCGCTTTATATAGCTCTCTGTCCTTTTTACTAAACATGGTAAATTGTAAAATTCAAATTATTAGTAGTTTACAAAAAAAAATAGACATACAACCTTGCCTAAGTTATTTAAAATTTAATAAATTTTCTAGATGGTAGGACTTCTTTTCTCCACAGGATTTCGTCTGACTAGGTAACATCCTGTTACTTATTTCAGCCTCCAAATAGCAATGCTTTCACCTCTGTGTTCTAGTCTGAAGGTTTAATAGGCTGAGAGACATTCCATCTCAGTCCTCACAGGTGACAACACATCTGTAGCCTTCTTTGTTTGGAGTTGATCCATGATTGCAGTAGCCACTTACCAGCTGCTGAATTTTGTGTACGATTGTCACTTCAGTTTTATAAGAAAAACTAGACTATAAGTTCGATTGTCATTTCCACTATTTTATATGGAGCTGTGGCGGTACCGTTGCTGGTGTCTTTAAACTTCAGTAACAAATTATACCATGTTATAAAATTAGGTATGTATCGGGGTCACTGAATATTGGAGAAGCCCACTTTTTTGTCAAAAACTTTCATAACAATTTTATAATATAAAAAACTGTTCTTAACTTATAAAATTCCAAAAAATCAACGCAACAACAACATGTACAACATCTAACACTCAACAATAACGCACTTTGAGTGTGGGTTATAAATGTATATCGACAGACTAACTAAATTTTTATCGAACTAGAGGATAGAAAATTTCATATAGATTCTATAATACCAAACTTCTTCATAGAAAAGTAGTCTTTAAATATAAGTTTTTATGGGTTATAGTGATGAGGGTGGGCGCGGTGTCATGAGACAGCTAATGATTTGACGGAATATGGCCGATGTACCATGAGACCGCTAGGGCACTGAGCAATTAAAACTAGGACTAAGACTGGTACAATTTTACCTATGTCATCTATTTTTCCTGTAAAGTGGCACTGTTTGCACTGCCTGTGTTCCAGTCTGATGGGAACGATAGCAGTACAATTACAAACAATGAAGTATTCTATTTTAATCCTAAGGTAACGAGGCATTGGTAGCCTTTTTATTTGAAGTTAGCTGCAGTTCTAATTGGAATGTACCAGGCGGTCCCATAATGAACTGGCCTGATATAGTTCAACGCGACATGTCGCTACATGTCGTGTTGCATTAAATAGTACGTTTATCGTGCACTTAATATAAGAAACATGCATCGACATGAAATGCTTAGTCTTAGTTTAACAGGCATTTGAATAATGAGAGTCGCGTATTTTTTTTTAAAATGTCGAAAACTGAGTATCGAAGTGTCATAAAGTTTCTGTTTAAAGAAGGTTTTTCCCCTGCCCAAATAAAAGAACGATTGGATGGCGTGTATAAGGAGTCTGCCCCCTCCTATAGCACAGTGAAAAATTGGGTGAAAGAGTTTCGCCTCGAGAGAGAAACCGTCGAAGACTTTGGCCACGACGGTCGACCTGTGGAAGTGCTTACTCCCGAAACGATTGCTCTTATCGAAGAGGAGTTTCTGAGTGACCGCCGTTTGAAGATTAGAGAAATTGCAGCAAGGCTTGTGCTCTCTAAAAGTACCGTTCATCGCGCGATCCACGAACATCTTCACATGAAAAAAGTGAGTGCAAGATGGGTACCGAAACTTCTTTCAGCGGTCCAGAGACAGGAAAGAGTGCGCTGCGCTTCGGAGTTTTTGGATCTTTGTGGCGAAAATCCAAAGACTGTGATCGAGCGGCTAGTGACTGGTGATGAAACTATGATCTTGTATTATGATCCACAAAGCAAGCGCGAGTCAATGGAATGGCGTTATAAGGGTGAAAAGCCCCCTAGAGAGGCAAAGGTGCAACAATCGACTAAAAAACTGATGTGCACAATATTTTGGGATTTTCAAGGAATTTTGATGGTGGATTTTAAAGAACATAATACAGTCATAAACGGCGTATATTATGCTTCTTTAATATATAAATTCCGAGACAAGATAAAGGAAAAACGAAGGGGCAAGCTGTCTAAAGGTTGCTCCATGACAACGCCCTTGTTCATACCGCTGGTGTTTCGAGGGATGCAGTTCGTCAATGCGGGTTCACAGAAGTTCAACATCCACCTTACAGTCCATACATGGCCCCGTTCGACTATTATTTATTTCCAAATTTAAAGCGGGACTTAAGAGGAAGAAAATTTTCAAGCGATGAAGAGTTGCAGGCGGCCGTCTTCAGTCATTTTGAGGATAAAAAATGTGATTGTTTTTATAAAGGTTTAGAGATGTTGATTCACAGATGTCAGAAGTGTGTTAGTATTCATGGTGATTATATTGAAAAATAAAATTGGTTTCGTTTCATTTCCTTCATTGGTTCATAGTTAGGCCAATTCATTATGGGACCGCCTACGTAGTAGATTTACCACTAGGTAGACAGTAAGTTCTCCCGTCATTTAATTTTTATATAAAAAATGTATAATTTAAATATAAAAGTTCATCTTCAATTTATTATAAGCTTTGTTAACATATTTTTATCCTTAAAAATATTCATCTCAATCTCATTACCCTCATCATTAAAAGTTTTGTTAACAATATTTTATTGAGTTTTAATTCGTACTAAAACACTCGCAACTGCTTTCTTAGTAAAACGACGCTCTTATCATTTGTCAATGTCAGCTTTAAACGAAGGCAAAATGCAATTCCATTGGATTTTTGTCATTCGTGGTTGTTTTTTGAGTAATCCTTATTTTGCGCAACTGCTCGCACATAACAAAAAATGATATTTTTCAAATATATAACCAAGTAAAGATAAAAATGAGGTTTCTTGCATAAACACTGTTTTTTTTCCAAGTATAACAACTGATTTCATGAAGTATCTAACAGTAAACATTCTCTGCTGGAGATTATGTATTGCCAGTATATATATATATTCAGTTTTATCTATTCCCGCAGAAGAATCGATCCTTTGTCGTCATTTGGACTGGACATGAGTCTTTTTTAATTAAAAACCTGTCGACGGCAAATCAATGTATTCTAATATATAATAATGATATTAACACACTAAAAGTAATCAATTAAAACTAAAAGGGAAAGGAACGATACGGTACTTTGCCGCAGAAAGTGAACCACTAAAACTACGTATACGCTCTATCTTTTAGTTGTGAGTTGTAAAGCGTGTGTAAAATCTACCGCTTACCTCAAGGGATTGGGGTCCCACGTTCAGAGGCTCTCGGTCTTGAGAGTTTCCACCCCCCAACTACTACTCGCATGAGGTCGACACATACGCTCCACCAACCATTATAACGGCAGGTACATCCAGATGAAAATATATAATAATAATGCAGTTATCACAGAGAGCTTGTGTAACTGACGTTGAGTATATGTATTTTTCAATCGTGTTTGTCTCATTCACCAACAAGTCGTCATGAATCATTCAAAGGTGGGATTACAGAGACATTTTACTATCTTAAGAATGTAGTAATCGGGCCTCTTACCTTAACTTGCTGTCTTCACATGGTATTTTAATTTATCACATAATTCTCACACCATAAAATAGTTGTCTTGACCGTTTTATAAGTGATAATTTTTAAGTCGTCTCTGGATGAAAGTGAAGTGGATGATAGTGAAGACTGAATAATAATGAAGACTGAAACTGAATGGTAGTGAAGACTGAAATTATCTCAAGTAACCAACGAACTACTAGGCCTTGGATCACCAGTGGTATATAGCGGTGGGTTAGAAACAGAAACAGAATGCAACACTTAAATCTGATCCGCATTATACAATATTTAAAATTACATTTACTGGATACGGTAATTACTATAATAAGTTGATTAAAAATTAATGTTGAAAACTCTAAAGTTTTGTGGAAATCTATCAAAGAAATAGCGCATATTAATACAGCTAAAACTGAAAGTCGTGATATCCACTGCTCAGAGTTCTTCTATAGAGTCAGTAAATAGTGTAAATAAATTTTTCGCCAACGTCGGCAAGTGACTTGCAAAAAGCTTTCTCACTGTGCCCCCGCAACCAGTTCACAATTTAATATTTACCCCAAAAACACGACTATCTTCTTTCGTTCTTCTGGAGAAGGACCCCAGTGAAGTCGATAGTATTATTTCAAATTTGATATCTGACAGTGCTCCCTGGCTGGGATGGCTTTCAGACTAAATTTATAAAAAATAATGAAACCCGTTGTTGTCCCTATCATGAACCATCTTGCCAATTTTTGTTACAAAAAAGTTATTTTCTCGACCTTGCTTAAAATCTATCCTTACATCTATCTAAAAAGGTGGTGACAAAAGGGAAATTAATAATTACCGACCTATTTCTGTATTTTTAATCATCTCTAAGTTACATTAAAATACTAAACGAACTCACGGCTTATTACCTATCTTGAAAAATGTTATTTATTATCCAGTTTACAATTCACGTGCAGATATTGCATGCACTTAAGTTACATTTACATCTCTAGTGGTTATCAATTGAACCCAAGATTTAATATCGTAGGGATAGCTATATAGCTATACAATGTAATTGAAGTAATATGTCATAAATTTTCTGGACTCACCAAAAAAATCATAATCACACGTAAACCACACATTATATTCATTCACATGCACTACATTTACACTATATATATACTTTATACACATAACATCACCTAACATTTCATTATAATCAATCAAGAGCAGAACCACTCAATACAAGAATTTTTACATACTTCCTGTATGGTTCTGGCTACAGCATAGTACTGTTACTAAACAATGTTATGGAAATAAACTATTTTTTAATGTTATTATGTTGTTATATTAAGTATCATGGAGGTCAACAGAGTTTGCAGCCCTGTCAAGAAGGGAACCTAAAGAAATAACCGAAGAACTGAAGTCTTAAATCCCGCTATTAAAGTTTGGGAGCTACTCGTTCCTATCATGGTTGGTCACCTCTTTAGTAATTTGTAAAGAGATTCACTTACGAGGAAGTTGTTCAGCTCGGGGAAAAGGCTAACACGTTAGTATAGAGAGATACTTAATGTGGAAATACTCGAAATGCAAACGAATGCTACGACTAAAACAATACTAAAAGATTATAGCTCGAGCACCATAATGCGACTCTTGCATACGCCGGAGATTCGTAAGTTTTTACGACTTACCGTGTTACTGATATAGCACTTCCATTTGCATTTTACAAACGGTTAAGAAAGTACGCAAATATGTTTCTTATATTTATGTGGAGCAAAGCACTACATAAAGGGTAATTTCTTATTGCATAAAATTAAAGGACACGTGGTACACTTATTACGGTTGTTTATTCTCTCGTATTCTTGTCTTTTTATGTATGTTAAGCCCGATGTTTCCTTTTCACCGCCGAGGATTGCAAGTTACAACCCATCGGTCCCGGTGGAGATGGAAGAAGTTTGCGTAAGCACTGTGTGACTCTAAGTTATAGTAAATTCGTGAAGCCATGAAGCAGATACTCTGCAGCGCTACTTCAGTGTTGGCATATTGGCGGACTAAAAAAATTTTTATCTCAAAGGAGAAGCACGTTAAATGGTAATTAAAAACTTGCTTGGTGCTGGTGAGGAACAAATTCGAGTTTCTTGGGTAATATTAAATTTTCGGCAAACTCCCGTGAGCTACAACACGGCTACCGTTTTATAGCTCTGTTATCCAGCGAAGGCTGCTATTAATTTATTACTATATAGGTAACCATAAACAGCTTCGTATTTGCTATTTGCCACATTTGCCACATTTAGGTGTGTTATCGTGTACATGCTTCTGCCAATCTCCTGTTTTATTTATTTTTGTCATTTATAATGACATCTACGTTCATTGCTAAGTAGTGAAATCTCAATATCTTCTTCAATATAGAATTAAGGTGAGCCTCGATTACTAGATAAGAGTCTAAATACTAATGTATTCAAAGAGGAATGCAATATTATTCCTTTCCTTTAAGTCAATTTTAATGAATTCATTACTATGAGGGAATATCTAGAATTCTATATAATATTACCATATTGGAACATGAAAAGGTTCAATAGCTGATCTTTCAGAACTTATAGCTATATATACCAATGATTTGCTTCGCTTTAAATACAAACATTGTTTAACGTTCCGGAACTAAATAGATGAATTATACATCGTAAATATTATTAGTGCGTGCATAGTTATTAGATCGTATTGTAATCCCAAATCAAGCACTTGTGGTTTCGACACCGGAAAAACATTAATAATTATTGTACCTACATTTTTATTGAGATTCATTTTCATAAATGTAATAAGGCAAAAAGGACATAAAACAAAACAGGATTGTTTTCATACGATATTTTTACAGGCCCTCGTAAATTAACTTTTACTCAAGAATTCTATCCAATTTCTTTACTATGTCAAATCTTGTGCTCTCTGAGTTTTTTTTATATTACAACAACTAGATGATGACATGAACAAGCGATAAAAATAAAACTAAATCGATACCGTGTTCATTCAGAGGCAAAGCATATAGTGAGCTAACATAGTTCGAATTACGCCAGTTAATTTAATTTAGTTTCAAATATTTATAGCGTTTTAGTTTTAATTATTTACAAATTATTAAATTCTTGTGCAGTGGTGGTGTAAGAAAAGTGGTGAACGTTCTGAGTCAATTTTCGTTTAGAGCAGGATTTGGCTGGGTCTCCAGGGTTTAGCCATTGCGACGAGTGCTTTCGATTATCGTACAGTATCCACTTTTCATCAAAAGTAATGAATCGATGTAAAAGCTCTTCATTTTTGTGTCGGTTGAGCAAAGAAACACCATCGTTCAAGTGTTTTTACTTTCAAGTGAATTAATACAGTCTTATCATTTACCTCGAAGTCTGCTGCTATCTCTGAAGTGCTTTGTGATGGATCCGCTTCCAAAATAGCCTTTAATTCTTCATTTTCCACTTAGGTCCCCGGCCGTCCACGGGGTTGGTTCTGAAGATCGAAATTTCTAGAATGGAAACGTAAGTGTCATAAGCAGTGATAGAGAGCAACAAATTAGAAGATAAGCGGTAGCGTCTTCCTAATAATGACTAAAAATAAAAAACTGCGGCTGCCAACCTGCTTGCCCAAGGGCATGGCTCTTTAAGCAACAAGAGGCCTATGTTTAGCAGTGTACTTTAATAGGCTGTAATGGAAACAGTAATGATTTCAAATTATTTGTTAATATAGAAATAATGTCGAGTCTTAACGTATTACGTAAAGACTTTGACGTAGAAAGCATTCAGTTAGCACTGGAGTCAAAGAAATTGGCTGCACTCGCAACTCACAGAAATAAAAATTCACTCACAAGCTCTGTATTATAAATTAAAGAGCTGAGGCTTGAAAATTTTATACATTAATTTAAGCAAATAGAGTTTTGATTTTTGTTCGGCGTATAATAAAATAATCATAACAAAATCATTATTAAATTAGTTTTATTATATAGTTGGGGTCCTATAAGACGGTATGCTACGGTTCTAATGGTCTGGGTTGATGTCATATTCCTGTCTCTAGCTGCTATCAAATAGCAGAATACTCTATAATTTGTTTCAGTTAGAAGAGTAAAATATTCGGTGTAATTTAAGAGCTAAAACTTAATCTTTAGGGTCACAACGTATCTGTGCTTACTTTATATAATGTTTCCACGAACAGCAAGTAATAAACAAGTATACATGAACTGTAGTTGTCACCGATATGTGGACACAATTAGTTTATTAGTTACTTAAACACATTATTATATTAAAAATAAATGCATTTACTCCATTACAACGTATTAACGTCCACTGCTGAACATGTGCTTCATCTAGAGATTACTTCATAGGGAGGATTTTGCCATAGTTGCCTTGCTTGGTTGAAAACCGAAGTTTTTATAATTTTGAGTAATTATCACGAAGACGCTACTGCCCATTTCCTGTTTCAGTATTCCTGAGTCCCTGTGCTCTTTAAATAATAAAATATCCTAATGTGCCTCATTTAATAAGTTTAAATTTTCTTTGATAAATTTTTATCAATTTTATTTAAAAAAGAAGTGTATAATTTATTAAAAAAAGTATAAATTTTTTGTGAAAATCTAGATATATGCGGAAGCTTTAGCAAAGACGCAAAACCTTTTTTTAATATTAAATTGCCAAATGTTGCGAGACGAATAGCGACCTAGCGATAAGAATTCTATAGATTTAACTTTTGAACAACTTCAAGCGACAAAGGCTATGGATGCGTTGCCACCAATGAGGACTATAATGATGTACCTCACCACTTAGAATTATTTTGGTTTTACCGTACTTTTTAACCAGAACACATAAGTGAATGCCCTAATGTACGGCAACAGAAATAAGTAAATAAAAAAGATGTTACACAATATGGCTTTCGTTCCAAATCGAGCACTCTGACAGCTGCAGTAGACTTAATCACAAAGATGTTACACAATATGGCTTTCGTTCCAAATCGAGCACTCCGACAGCTGCAGTAGACTTAATCACAAAAATTAAAACTCAAATCGATCAAAAGAATATCGCTTTAGGGATTTTTATTGACATAAAAAAAGCATTTGACACAGTAAGCCATCATAAATTGTTGCAGAAACTAAACAACATAGGCGTTACAGGCAAGGCCCTCGAAATATTTACATCGTTTTTACATAATAGGCGACAAGTTGTTCAAATGGATAATTTTAGCAGCTCGATTAAAAACGTATCCTACGGCTGTCCTCAAGGCTCAATTATGAGTCCATTATTGTTTTTAATCTATATAAATAATATAAACAAATTAGGGCTGTCTCTTCTATTTCGACAAATCTATTCACAACATTATAACCTATGCTCAAAAAGATCTTGACTTAGTCGGAGAATGGTTAAAATATAACTTGCTAACAATTAATATGTCAAAAATATCTTTCATGATTTTTTCTACAAAGAATAAACCTTTACCAGAGTTTGCACATCTTACTATTGAAGATAAAATAATAAAACGTTCAACTCAGGAAAAATATCTAGGTCTATTGTTAGATGATAAACTCACTTGGAGAATGCATATCGATCACGTCAAATCAAAACTGACGTCATTACTATGTGCACTACGTGAAGTCGCAAACTGTATCCCGGAAAAGGTTTGTACAATCATATATAACTCTTTAGTTAAATCACATATCGAATATCTAATTGAGATATGGGGAACAGCTGCTAAAACAAATCTAAATCCACTTCAAAGGACACAAAATAAAATTATCAAAACATTATTCCACTATCATAATCTAACGCCAACAAAAGTACTATACGAAAAAACTAACTTGCTAAACCTTACACAACTATACATTTATTGCACTTGCACTCTAATAAAAAACATTACCACTAACTCTATTCAATCAAACATACCATTACATAAAAACTTAACAAACAACTTAAGAAGTAAAAATAAACTACAATTAATAACTACACGAACTAATTATGGCAAAAAAACTTTGTTTTTTGAGGGAGCACAGCTGTTCAATAAACTACCAGATGACATAAAAAATTGCAATAACATAAAATTGTTTAAAAGTCAACTTAGGAAATACGTACGTACAGTGTAATCTTTTCTGACATAGTAAATAATCTTAATCTTATATCTCATACTAAATAAGCTTAAAACTATAACACCTCCAGCACTAGAGGTAAATGCGATAGTTTTACTTTAGTATATAATTACTTTGTATCTCATTTTAAGTGAACCATTGTATGTTCTTATGAGAAATAAATTTTTTTAAACCGAAAAAGATGTTACAAACCAGGCAGTCTCCTAATTTCAAAAAAAGTTCTTATTTAATAATATATGCCACAAAAGAGTGCAACACAATGAGATCCAAGCTTACCGCTGATATCTGTACGTTTTTTTTTAGTTCTACAAACGAAATTAAGTCAAACTGATATAAAAATATATATGTTGTATAACTTTTACATTGCACTTAAAGAGTATATTCACTATGTTTTAATTGTACTATATTTTTCACTTTATATTTAAAAGAACAATCACAATACGTATTTTTATAATGAATGAATAAAGATGTGGGTTCAATCAGTATAATATATATTTTTTGAAATGTTTGTCCTGACTTGGGTTAGAATCCAAAGGCCGCAACGGTTTAGCAACGGTTTAGCGTAGGCAGTTACTTATGGTATATTAAATTAATGAAAACGTTAATAAAGGAATAAGTAATATCACAGACGTAATAATCGCTCATTTTTTTTTATAAAAGCAAACTGAAAATACGAGAATAACGAAAAAAGGAGCAAAGTATCCATGAAATCGAACTTAATGACTAATCAAAAGTTTTAATCTTATTTTTATAATTAATTTGGATTTATTAAAATTTTATAGCATTTTGATGTTTCTGGTTTTATTTGTATTTCATGGTTTCCTCGAAGAGTAATATACTTCGAAAGAAGACTGGTTGGGCGGCGGGCCTAAGAGTTCCAGAGTTCAATACCCAGGTTGAGCCCTGACCCTATTGTGCGAGATGTTATACTTGGTGGACTGTACACGCGATGGCTTCTTATGCCTCAACAAGATGGCGGATGTGGCACGCGGCACCTTGGACAATGCACTCGCTCTTCTAAATCTATTGCTTGCCAAAGTTAGGAGGGAATTCTCCTTGAGCACTTTAGGAGAAACAAAATGGGGCGGGTTAACTAACAAACAAAATGCTCAAGTAGAAACAAAATTACGGGAAAACACACTTACCGGGTGTGATTCATTTGCGGCGGATGACGCTTCCGTTGCGCTGCTGCGACGTGAGGTGGGTTCTTCTGGGGCGCTCGAGAGATGCGATCCAGGCCAGTGGTGCGAAGGAAGAGAGCGGTGCGCGACGATATCTCACACTATGTGAGGCGGTTACTTCTGGGACTTGACTGTCCCAGGTGGTGCGGTTCAGACAAGGCAAGAGGACGCTCGAGGTCAGAGCGCGAGCTTATATTGCCTCGGTTTTCCCACCAAGCACCTCGGTCGGGCGCGCTTCTCATGTGTCGAAAGAATCGCGTCACCTTCTAGACTCCCGCCTTTCCCCTTTCAGTGTGTACGGAAGGGATATCAGATCAAACGATGGGTAAACACTTGGCAAATATACTCTCGAATAAAATTAAAATACACGAATCGCTTCCGCGTAACCAAAGACTAAGTGTGAAACATTTTTTTATTTATCCTTAGGCGTGAGTATATCAAACATAGTGTTATTTTGGTATGAAACTCAAGCACTACTGATTTTGTGTATATTATTTATACATACATACATAAACACTCACGCCTGTCACCCAGAGGCGTAGGCAGAGACTGCAGACTTCCATATGGCACGATCCTGACACACCTCTCTCGCCTCCTTCACATCCATACAACTACGCATAGATGCTCCTCGGTTAAGGGTACTCCTAATTTGGAACGTTTTCAATAAATCGCCAATTTGGTCGATAAATTTTCGCCTAGGACGTCCCTTTCCGACTCTGCCATTCACTTCTGCAACATAAATTTTCTTTGTCACTATTCCCTCATTCATTCTTTCCACGTGACCAAACCACCGAAGCATTCCTTTCTTAATCCTGGTCACAACATCATCTTGCAAGATGATGTATATTATTTATTCATCATTTACTCAAAACAACCTATCAAAAGTCCCCTGCTGAAAAAACTCCTCCCCAATAGATGTCGTCATATTAGCAGGCTGCTTAGCAACCGCGGTTTTTTATTATTCTGAGCTCTAATTATTATAAAGATGTTGCTACTCATCTCTGATATTCTCTAATGCCGTCACTATACGGCCCTTTTGTGTACATACGGTAATATTGTAATTGTTATCAAAACTCAATTTTCTTAAAATATGATAATAACAACAGCTCTGGTTGTTTGTAGGACCTGACATATACGTATTATTTAGTAAAGTAAAATATATGAGTATAATGTGTGATGTATAACATGAGCCGTACTTTTATCTAAGAGAGTTTTCGGGCAAGATTAATGTGTCGCTGACTTCACAACATAACGTCAAGGAAATACTTTTAAATTCTGAGACATGAAAATTTCCCGCAGATGTGTCCTTTGGCCGTCATTATCATCATCACCATCATTACATTCTATCAAGGTCCAATTCTCAACATGTGCCTCCCCATAAATTTTCTCGTAGCAGGAATTTCGCCATCGTTACCTCGCCTGGTAAGTGGTAAGGGAACCGCAGTATTTTATAATTTTGATTTATTATCATGATGATACCGTTGCTTATCTCCGGTTTCGGTTTCCCTCTGTCACCTTTTACGACCTCCACTGGATATGTGGTAGTGGATATGCGCAAGCCGCCGAGCACACGGAATTTCATTGGTGCCGATAGGGATTAATCTTGGTTTGTTGGCGTTTTTAGATTAGCGCTTATCACCTGAGCTACTTTTATTTGTATACTATATATAAAATTTATTCACATTATCAGCCCAAAAATAATTATTAGTACCTTTTTTTAGTCCAAATTTTTAATTATTGTTTTGGTAACCATTTCTCAATTGACGATGACGTCTGTCTATGTTCCTATATTACGGAATATAATAAGGATGACAATCGAGCACACAGACCACCTAATGGTGGTAATTGTGTACTGTGGCCCATAAAAATGTTACGTTTCACAATTTAGGTTTTCGTAGAAACATAATTATTTCATATAAAAATAGCAAGTGAAAGTCAAAATATATTTTTAAATAGTTCCTTTAATAAATCAAAGGTGCGGAAATCATGAATGACATTACTCTTCCAAAATAAGAATCGAATTAACATCAGCTGCATTCGTCCACAATAAAATCTCACAGGACATTAAGCTGTGGAAGTAATTAAAGTATACCAACATAGCACAGACTAAATCTGTGAGTTGGCAAATCTTTGTAACAGCATAAGCAGCATTGCTTAGCTTACCAGCCAAGGAATTTATATGTGGACCCCGTTTTATTTTACTATCTAATGTGATTCCTAGAAACGCCGTTTTTTTTTCAAAAGTCACATCACTTTAAACAAATATAAACATTTAAAAACACAAAATTTACACATTGTTTTTAATGTAATGTAAAGTAATATGACTTATAAAACTAAGTGAAGTACTATCTGCATACAATACAATATTAGTAAGATTTTTAACGAAGAATGGCAGATTATTTATATATGCAAGGAACAAAAATGGCCCAAGTGGTCTATGACCCACCCCTGTGTTACGTCCAGAACTTACCAATAGAATTTCTGCCATATATCTAAACCTTTTAAATTGTATTTCTAAGATAAGACTTAACCATAAGACCTTGTTCGCACTTTAGGAAAGAAGGAAAAAAAGTGGAGACTTAATCTCAATTTTATATTTTTGGTGCCGGACTTTTTTACAACAACTGAAGTTATTGATTTTTCGAAGCTACAAAAACCTTCCATAAGAAAACAATGTAATCCCGTATAATGTCCCACCTGTTAGAATTCAAAACGATCAGGACTTAATTTAATAATTATAAGGGTCGTTTCGTCACGTTTACGATACAGATATTTTGACAGCAGTACAATATATTAATAAACATATATTAGCTTTTAAGATTTAGCTTTTCGTTAAATTGCTAGAACTTGGCGAACTTTGAGGTAGCCTTACAATGATTCTTTATTCGTTTCGAATGTGACGTAAGTGCACTTACATCTAGTGCATCCATTACGTTTTTCATTAAGTAACAAAAATTATTATCGATCTTTATACGTGGGTATTTCTCCCCTAACTGGGAAACTCAGTGTCTCGCATGATTTTTATTCCGAAACTTTTCAAAACCTTTATAATGTTAATCTTAGATATATGTTTAATTATATTTACGTGTGAATGTTATAAAACTTAAGAAATTATTTTTATCATTATTTATTTATTTTCTAAATACCAAAAAATTGTCCTTTGGTTGGTAAATGGTCACCAAGTCAAAAAACATTTTCCAGTCAATTATTTTTATATGCCTGTACTAGTAAGTAACCCGTTGCTGAGGTGGTCTGTCCTGAGCATCCTCACGGATACCACTTTCTTACTCTCTTGCCTAGTACAATGTTTGCAGTCTTCAGGACAAGGTCTTCTTGACAATGCATCTGTGTTACCTCGCCATTTTCCGCTGCAGTGTCTGAGAGTAAAGTCGTATTCCTGCTGCTGCTGGGCGGTGCTGTTAGCCGCACTTCACTTCTGAGATCGTTCACCTTCCCTTCCCTTTCTAGGGTTCGCTTAGGGCAGCTGGATCGAAGATGGCTCCTTTCCCCACAGCCATAGCACCTAGAGCTGTATCCTTTATTGCGGTTGTGAACTATAGCTGCTGCAACGTCCCTGACGCGATGGGAACGATGATCATATCGCACGGCTTCCACCTCCAGTGCACGAAGGCATCCTTAAGCGTTCCGTGGTGACCAATTCTCACAGCACCTCTGACTTCAAGGTCGTGGATGACGTCGATGAATGTCTGCACCAGGTTCCCTTCAATGAGTACAGGTACAGACTGGTATGCTTTTCGCACCAGCTTTTCCACTTCTAGAGCCAACTGCTGCAGGTTTTCGTTGCTACGTTGCACGCGATCTCTAAGTTGCGCTCGAAAGACGTGTTCCAGGTGAGCATCGCCATATCTAGCCAATGCCTCAAGGAGCTGCTCTTAAGTCACTTCTTTACCGAGAGCTTCTAGAACAGTTAAGGCCTGGTCACGTAGGCCTAGTGTGAGAGTAATCATGACCTCACTGTTATTCGAGCCGTTCGCCTTCGTAACAGCCTCGAACTGGATTTTGAAGGCCGCCCAGGAAGAAGTCCGTCGAACGGTGGCATTTTGAATGCACGTAGTGAATGTGTTGCAGTTCTACTGCGGTTTGAGTTCGTCCAGTCCACGTTGTCAACCCGATTGTTCACTTGGTCGATTCGGGTTTCAGCTTTTACGATTTGGGTTTCAGCTTTCGACAGGCAGTTATCATGCTGAGCAACCCTATCCTTCACCTCCTTTATCTCCTTCCCGAAGGTAGCGTGAAGGTCCCTCATGAGGAGAATCTGCTCTACTAACCGACGGGCCTGCACCTCTTGTCCGCCCCGGAGCTGCTCTATCAAACGACGGGCCTGCTCCTGCAGCATCACTATCAGAGCACCTAAGTCAGGTGCTGCAGATGCAGGAGCTACTGACGGATCAGCCTTCATGGCTGGCGGCTGGCCCTCTGACGTCTGCAGCGTCGCACCGCCAAATCGTCTCTGGTCCGTCTCCTGCTGGCGTTGACTTTGTAAACTCCTTAGGTAAAATTGGCATAATTTTATACCACTACTGACACTAATTGTTACGTGCTTAGGGTTCGTGACAATTAAAACTGCCGATTTAATTACCAAAGTTTACACTTTTATTACCGAACCCCAATTAAAACATAAAGGACACTAATAATTAATCACACTCATCATCGTCATCATCATCATTACAGCCCTTCACAAGTCCACTGCTGAACATAGGCCTCACCCAAGTAATGTCACAAAGCACGGTCCTGACCCACCTGCATCCATCAGCTTCCTGCATGTCTTACCAGGTTGTCACTCCATCTAGTGGGGGGTCGCCCTACACTACGCCTACCGGTACGAGGCTGCCACTCGATAACCTTTTCTCCCCATCGGTTATCGGTTCTTCGAGCTATATGGCCGGCCCATTGCCACTTCAGCTTACTAATCCGTTGGGCTATGTTGGTCACTCTGGTTTTACTGCGGATATCCTCATTTCTGAGTCTATCAGAGAAACTCCGAGCATAGCCCTTTCCATAGCTCGCTGAGCGACCTTGAGCGTCCTCACACGGCCAGCAGTGAATCAGCACGTCTCAGATCCGTAAGTCGTCACTTGAAACACGCACTGGTTGTACACTTTAGTTTTCAGAGATTGAGGTATACTGACGAGAAGATGTGTTGTAATTTCACGAAAGCCGCCCAACCAAGTTGAATCCGTCGATTGACCTCTTGGCCGAAGTTGGACTTACTTAGTCGGACTATTTTTCCCAGGTAAACGTGCTCGTCAACAACTTCGAGCATAGTGCTCCAAACAACTGACGACATAGGTGTGAAATGGACAATAAACATGATCTTTGTTTTGTCCATGTTCATTTTAAGACCTATCCGTTGGGAGACACCACTGAGGTCATTGAGCATAGTGCTTAGGTCCTCCAGCGATTTTGCCACAAGGACTATATCGTCGGCAAATCGAAGGTGAATGATGTACCCGCCGTTGATGTTAATACCGTATCTTTTCCAGTCCAGTAGCTTGAAAACGTCTTCCAATGCAGCGGTGAAGAGTTTCGGGGATATAACGTCACCCTGTTTTACACCTCTCTGCAGTTGGATAGGTTTCGTACTCTGGTTCTGTATTCGGATAGCCATCGTAGCCCTACTGTACAAATACTTCAGCACTTCGATATACCGACAGTCAACATGGCACCGCTGAAGGGACTGTAGCACCTCCCAAATTTCGACGTAATCAAATGCTTTCTCTTAGTCCACTTACGCCAGGCAAAGTGGTGGATTGTACTCTTCGGTCTTCTGTACAATCTGCTGCAGGGTGTGTATGATGTGGTCTATAGTACTGAAGCCTTTTCGGAAACCGGCTTGTTCGGGAGGCTGGAAGTCGTCGAGTCTGCGTGTGAGACGATTCGTAATGATTCTCGAAAACAGCACGTAGACGCGGCTCAGAAGGGAAATCGGTTTGTAGTTCTTCAAGAGGGCATTGTCGCCTTTCTTAAAGAACAAGACCACCGCACTTCTGCTCCACGCCTCTGGAGTAGTGCCACCATGGAGGACGGAATTGAAGAGCTTCTGAAGGACTTTAAGTATCGGTGTTCCACCCGCTTTCAGAAGCTCCACTGTAATTGCATCCTCGACTGGGGCCCTGCCGTTTTTAAAGTGCTAGAGAGCCATTCTAATCTCGATAATTCTGACGTCCGGGATATCATCGGAATAGTGTCAGATAAGACTTACTCTTGGATCGGTACTCACACTTGCTCCAACGATTATGTGTACGGCTGCCCATAGAACCTCTCAATCTCACTCAAAATCTCAGGTGTCCCGGAAACGATGCTGCCACATTCAATCTTCAGCTTTGACGGTTGGCTCTTTCTGGCAGACAGATCTCAGGCAAAGACTTTGAAGCCCTGGTTCCGCTCGATCGCTTCTTTAATACGAGCAGTATTAAAGTTGCATAAGTCTCGCCGCATGCATTTGGAGATCTGTCTGTTCGGTTCCCTGTACGCTGTCAAATCTGTTGACTATAACAGCCTCATATCCCGTCTAACGGCTATGAGATTAAGAGTGTGATCGGAGAGTTTTTTTGTTCTTCTGCAACGGGTCTTGCAGAACTTAGCTCCGACCACATGGACAGTTTTCACGATCTTCTTATTCGTATCGTCGACTGCATTGCAATCTTCTAGGCACTGAAAGCAGTTACGTAACTCGAGCTGAAAGATTTTGTGATTCTGGATTAGAGCACGAGGGGGACGGAGCATTGACTTCATTAGATGAGACCTCTCAAACTTAACGTTTAGGTTCAGTGTGCCTCTAACCGTTCGGTGATCGCTGCCAGTTTTCACCCTTGCGATCACTGAGACATCAATGAACAGTTGGCGTCTGGTCGTCATAATGAGGTCAATCTCATTTTTTGTCGAACCGTCGGGGCTTGACCAGTTTCACCATCTGTGGGGCCGCTTCTGGAAGAAAAAGTTCATTATAAAGAGTCCCACTTTCTCCATAAATTCAGCCAGCTGCTAGCCTCTACGGTTCCGTAGCCCTACTCCAAATTTCCCTAACTTCATCTCACCGTTTTCTCTTGTGCCTAGTTTTGCGTTGAAGTCTCCCATCAACACCATGTAGTGGAATTTGGAAAAATGCATGGCTCTGGAATTATCCTCATACATTTCTTCCACCTCCTCGTCGGGATGTGCCGAGGTTGGTGCGTAAACCTGTATGACCTACAGCGAATAGCGTTTGGTAATTTTGAGTATCAGGTACGTGACCCTCGTCGACACACTCCCAATCTTTACAACGTTTTTAACGAGAGACTTGTGGACGATAAATCCGATAACTCCTTAGGACAGATATTCACCCTCCAGGTGATAGAACAAGTTGCCGGACTCGAGGGTTACCATGTCCTCCCCCTCTCTTCGGACCTCGCATAATCCAAAAATATGCCAGCGCAACTTGTCTACCTCTTCTTCCAGCTCCAGTATCTTCTCGTCAGTCCTCAGGGTGCGTTCGTTATACGTTGCCAGGTCGAATCGTCGTAGGTGGCAAACGAACTTCCACCGGAGATTCTTAGCACCCCCTGCCCCGCCGTTACAATGGTCGACACTGTAGCCAGGAATATCGGGGCCGCCGTGGACTGGGGGCCGTTTGTTTGCGTTGGCATTCATGGGGGGATATTTTTCATAGTTGCCACGCTTGACGAGCGTGTTGGCAACCGCAGTTTTTTTATTACATCACTGTTGATATCGGAAAGCTACTTCTGCCCATCTCCTGCCTGTCTCCCTCTGTAGCCTCTTACGACACCCGCGGAAAGATATGGAGTAGTGGATATTCTCAACCGCCACTATACGGCGATATATTACGTATCTATTTTTATTTCTTTCAAAATGAAAAATTTAAAAAAAAATATTTAGGTCTTAATCTATCTATAGATGCAATTTTCTCCGCAAAAAGAAGGATGATCACATATAATGCAACAACTGCTTTATAATATATTCTACAACTCGGAGTGGCGCCCGAAGATTTTGCTCTCTAGATCTGCGTGCATCTTCTCGACTTCCGGGCGTGCTTCTTGATCTGCTGCTGCTGCTCCGCGAACATATCCATTTTGTCACCCGCCGCAGCCACCTTGCTATGATGCTTCTCAAGATTGCTTGCGTGGTCTGCATGTAAGTGTCATAACTTCTGGAGTCTAGACCCGTAGTGCTGCAGTTCAACCTTTAAAGAGGCCGGTTCATCGACAGTGAAGTTTGCCGCTGCAGCTATACGTCATAGACCTTGCACTTTGAGCTCTATAAATTCTTTGTTTGTAGGACCTCGAGCAGCGATCCTATGTAGCCTGTCATATCCATCACGCAGTGCTCTATGCTTCTCCCTCATTAAGTTAGCTTTATCCACAAAATCTTTGGAGGGCACCTCATTGGTCTCTAGGTTCACTTCATTAAAGTTCTCGACTTCTTCTTCGTTAACCGCATTTTTGAATCCCTCATATCCCTCAGTCTCCGTTGCCCAATAAATCATAGTACTGGTCAATTTTCTCCTGATGATGTGTAAACTCCTCTTTCAGGGCATAAAGCTCCTCAGGAGTAAATCCTGAGGCCTCTGCCTTCAACCACAGCATGTTCAGTTTTTGGTCCTTGAAGAGGCTTCTGTTTATGTAGTCGTCCATGGCAGAGTTATGTACTGGGTCCATTTTCTGTCTGCCAATGTTTTTATCGTCGAAGTGCTCTCGCGGTCCATAAACATTCATAATATTTAATAATAATAATAATAATAATTCTTTATTGTCATTTTCATAGTTCACAATTTAAAATGGGTAGAAACCTGCGTCTCCTAGCTAGGTTACTAAGTAACCTGTATTTAGGAGATACAGCCCAAATGATATTTAATAACTTTCGGCATAAATCAGCCTCCTTCGAACCCTCTTTGTCACCACCTTCACTCTTAACTCTCTTATAAGTAATTTCTTCTTTATCTCGTATCATCAAGTCACTATAAAGTGATTAATTTTGGCTCCGTAAGGCGCTGTTGAGCTTTTGTCCATAGAATATTTAATTTTTTCATTATAAATGGCTTTTGTAATGTTCTAAAGTCTACTTCACTTTTATATTTCTCATTAGCTGATTCACTTTATTTCGCTCCGCAGCTTCGCTTGTCACGCCAAATTCAATACGGGCAGGATAGCGGGTTGCAGTGGCTTAAAATACACCTTTTACACCGAAACATCCAGAATATTTATTTATTTATTTATTTTATTCTTTATTGCATCCTTAAACAAAAGAATACAAAGGGCGGACTTAATGCTTTGAGGCATTCTCTACCAGTCAACCCATAGAGTGGTGAGAATTTGATGTAGGTGTGGCAATATAGAATAAGAGAACACTATACAAATGATAATTAAATACATATACTATACATATATGATCTATCCTTACATATATACAAATATATAAATAAATGTATATACATATAAGTATATATATATATATATATATATATATATATATATTTAAATACATACATAATTAGTATATACAAATGACTATGAATATATACGTCTGTTTGGCAATACATATTAAATAGATGAGTCATGTAAAATGCATTGTCTTTAAGAAATGATCACGGACCAACATTTTAAAAGCGTACTTATTGGGAGCTTTTCTGATGTCATCGGGCAAGGAGTTCCAAAGGCGTGTAGCCTGAACTGTAAAGGAGTTACCATAGAACTCAGTGAAGTGTACTGGAGTACAGATTTTGTTGTTAGAAGAAGAGCGTAGGACCCTATCATGAGATGAAGAAAGATAATGAAATGTACACTTAAGATAATAAGAATATTCCACTTAATACGGGCGCCGAACGACCAGACGCAGAAAGTTCGAGTGTGGGGCTTCTGAAAAGCTTAATTCTTCTGTTTGATACTAGATGGCGCTGTTGGTCGAAAGTCAAGATTGAAATTTTCTAGGAAGCCCTCCTCGCTCTGGTCCCCGACACTAGATGGCGCTAGTGCCATGTACCTGACGTCAACTTAGGCGCGCAACAACATATAATAATGATACATCGGCATGTTATCGGTATCGTCAAAAGTTCTACAAAGGAAGCAAAATAATTCTTTTATTGTAATGTTTTATCTGTCTTCTATAGAAGAAACCTAAAGACCTAAAAAGTTTGACAATGTACCTGCAATTTTATAGCCTGACACAACTGGTTACCTCGCCAACAAGGATCTCAGCCCTATACACTGCTCGAGGAAGTTTCTAACATTACAGTCAACCTCTTATATCGCTTTAGCCATGTATGGGGCACCGAGTCGAATGCCTATAGTATATCCAGGCGGCGGAGACATTTCGCCGGTTGCGCTGAACCACTTTACCAATGATTATGTCAATGGGCAATAGTTCCTTGGTTTCACGACCACCGCCCCGACTCTCATTTTGAGCCCGTGACATCGCTTGATTTAGCTCCAGGTGAGGAGTGATTCTCGCGCTCAAAATGGATGTCATTAGCTTATACATGGTGGGTAGAAACGGGACGGGGCGGTATTTGCTCGGTTCTGTGGTATCTTGATCTTTAGGAAACAATTGAGTGATCCCAGTAGTGAAGAGGCTCGAAAGTGAGTTCTGGTCGAGAGCCTTTTGAAACTGTTGGGCGATAACAGCGTGACATACTACGAACCCCTTCACACAGTAGTAACACAGTCCGTCAAGTTCCGGAATTTTCCAGTTCTAGGCCCTACAGAGCGCCTCAGCTACGTCTTCTGGCATTACGGTGACGGAGTCCATAGGCGTAACACTCGCACTCTGGCTCGCCACAACTTCCATCCTAGGGCCCTCGCTGTGGTGTACGGGCTCTGACCATAGACCACGCCAGAATGCGGCAGTATCGGCCTGAACTAGTACTGGGCCCGTTTCACATATCTTTAGTCACTCTAATGAATTATAGAGCCTCATCTGATCACTCTGGGAGAGACGATTCTGGTTTAACTACCTTACCCTCTCGGTGTATCACCGAATCCACTTCTCTGAAGCAGCGATACTTTGTTTCGGGTCATCGATGCACTCCGTTTGATTATTCGTAATATCCGGCTGGGACCAACTGATATTTGTCCCAGCGAACACCACACGCGCCATTAATAATAGGCCGAGAATTTTACGCACAACTCTCGGCCTATTATTACCCAACCTGCAGCTTGCCAGTCTGCAGATTAGGGCCTTTGCCTTTGCGATACGATCCTCAATTCTTTTTCTCCAGGCTGGGATGGCGCTACTTTGTCTAGTATCGCATCCAGCCGTAAGAAGTTTGGCCTCTATAATACGGAAACTGCTATTGCGGCATCAAAAAGAATTGAGTCTGTCACGCAAAGGCTATTTAATCATCGTCTGAACCAACCACAACTAGAACATACACGACAGCATCCACGTATTCAGGTTGCTGTGTATAAGTGGCGCCATATTCTCAGCCGTAGCATTTTCATCCAACTAGGGAAAGGGAACAGCCTAAGTCGCAGTTGTTCCAGTTCTGCGTCACCATATTGCAGTGCAGGACGTATCAACTCGGTCTGCCAGGTTTTGTTCAGTGACGCTTAGAGAAGGATCCAGCTTTGCAAAACAGCGATGCATCCGAGCCCATATACCAACCTTCCAGTTTCTTCCTTTTTTGCTTTGAAGTAAGCCCGCAACACGTTAGTGTTCATTATTTGTGACCAACGCATGCGACGTACTCCACCAGCAGCGGGTGCCGCCTGCTGAGTCCGAGAAAATCCAGCTGACACCAAACCTTCTGGTGAGGATGGATTTGAGGCTTTTAGGCGACCTCTAGACAGCAGCCTGCCTGCGTACTCTTTTTTGTCCATCATCCATACATTGGGCGTCCATTAACGGGAGACGCCTAAGCCCGGCTCCGTATCATGTGCGGCCATAAGCAGAAACGGGCTTTTGAACCTTTAATTCTGCCGAAGTACAGCGCTCACACGTCTTGGCAAGGCGCTGACTGACTGCGCTGTCGTAGCAGTTTTGTCACTTAACTGTTACGTCAGTGGGCGATGGAATCATCAATTCCTTTCCTTTCCAACGCCTTTTCATTATTATTATTATTTTATGGTACTTATATGGTAGTCTCATTTGATTGGGCTGAATAAATATATAAAAGGAAATGATAAATACACTTTGCGGATATTAAATATACTGACGTAAATAAATAAATAATACAACAATATTAATTAATAAAGTCTAATCTCCGATGATCAGGATGGAAGTCCTCGGTAGGGCAGAACAAACACCCGAGGGTTAGGGAAAAAGGGAAAGAAACGAAAAAGTATCGAGGAGCACCGCCTTCTGCATTTGTTCCCAAAAAAAGTCCCGCAGAAATATGCGAACTAAAATGTAAAGATGGCGCCGCAGCTATGTGAGTTTTTTTTAATTAAAATTACTCTTTTTAAACCAAAGCTAAAACCCGAAAATATCAATAAGCCACATTATGTATAAGTCGATTTGTATATAATGAGCACAAATAATGAGCTTGAACTTACAACCAATTACTAACTTCTAATTCTACTTCTTTTTTATAACAGTCTCTAATAAAAATTGTATATTTCATGCTATACGTAAACCTTAAAAAATCTGAAAAGCTGAAAAGCTGACCCGTATACACACACACACACACACACACACACGCACACACACACACACACACACACACACACACACACACACACACACACACACACACACACACACACACACACACACACACACATGCACACACAAAAAATTGTTTTCTGAATATAAATATATCATATATGAAAATAAACAGAATTTATGAGACCGTTTTTCAACATATAAAGAAAATCAGGAAGGAGAATAATTTATGGCATTCATAAATTTAATCCGTAAATATTCTCTCACAATGGCTATCCTGTTTTTACCCTAAATATTTTACTCACTCTGGCATTCAATTATTTCTTCTATTGAAATGTCTTTTTGTTACAAATACCATAAATAAAACCAAAACAGACGTATTTGAATAAAAGCAATATATTTTCGATTATGGAAAAGCACCCGTAACAGCACTGCCGATAGTAGAGCTGGTCTGAGAAGACTGAAGAGAACATCTGCATGTTCAAACATATATGCATTTATAGGACGATACTTCTTGCACTTTAAATACAAGGGGAAACCGTTTGGACCCGATTGTAAAGTGCAAGATTATTTTGTATGTTTTAAAACCATGCTGCATCTAAATTATGATTGTAGCAGAAATGGTAATTGTCTAGAACAGGTAAATGAAATTGTATACTTGGGGAGTGCTTTCAGCCGGGATGGAAGATGTGATTTAGATGTGGATAGGCGTGTCGCTGCCGGAAACAAAGTCAATGGTGCCCTGAATGCATTAGTAAAAAGGCAAGGCGTGGTGAAGTGTGCACGCCTTGCAATACATAACGCAGTGTTAGTACCGACTTTGTTATATGGCAGCGAAACCTGGGTATGCCAAAAGAAGCATAAAAGCAAGTTGAATGCATTGAAATAATACTCGTTTTTACGGAATTTATCGCGTATATTTAACTTTTTAATACCCGACGTTTCGAGAGCTTTACAGCACCCATGGTCACGGGAAGGACTGAGATGTTTAACGTCCAGATGTCATAGTTAACCGCGGTTACCATAGATTAAAATTTAACTTTTGTTCCGATCTACACAGTATGAACTTACGGTATCATGAAGCCCTGCAGTTGTATGCTTGGGTTGGGATTTAATTTTATTTATTATAGGATTCCAGGCAGATGGTAGCACCCAGCCATCTTCTCTATTGAAATTAGGGTGTTTTTTGATTTCAATAGCCTCGCGAATCATCCTTGGAAGGAATCGGTGTTCTTTAGCGAGGATTTGTGGTCTATCAAATCCGATGTAGTGACGGGGGTGATCCTGTACATGTTCACAGACTGCAGACTTCCCGGAGCGTCGATTCTTCACATCAGCTATATGTTCTTTGACGCGGGTTTTAATTGATCTTTTAGTTTGTCCTATGTAGGAGAGACCACATTCACAATCAAGCTTGTACACTCCTGCATCTTGCAGAGGGACGTTACACTTGACTGATGGTAAAAACTGACCAATCTTCTTCGGCGGCTTGAAGTATGTTTTGATGGAAGCGCGCTTCAAGATGTAGCCAATCTTGTCAGTGACTCCTCTAACATATGGCAGTACAGCAGGTACACGCTCGACTGTGGCCGGCTTCACTCGTTCTCTGTGACGTAGGCGCGGGACCGAAGCTTGTTGTCATGCAAAACTTGCTTGACGTGTTGGAGCTCGGCAGCCAGGTGTTTACTGTCACAGATCCCTCGTGCTCTCTGAAACAAAGATTTACCCACGGTAGCTAACTGTGAAGGATGGTGGTGAGAATCACCGTTTAAATATCTATCTGTATGGGTCTTTTTTCTATACACAGTATGGCTCAAGGTGTTACCAGGATTCCGAATTACTAACACATCTAGAAAAGCTAAGGAATTTTTTGCCTCTAACTCCATTGTGAACTGAATTTTAGAATTTATAGAATTAAGATGGTCTAAAAATGTAGTTACTTTATCTAAAGGTAGAATTGTGAAAGTGTCGTCTACGTACCGCTTGTAGAATCTTGGATTTATGGGAGAAGTAAGCAGGGCTTTCTCCTCAAAGTCTTCCATGAATATGTCGGCGACAATGGGAGATACAGGTGAGCCCATCGCCACACCATCCACTTGCTTGTAGAACTCCTCCTTCCAATAAGTATCCAGATGTAAGGCAGTGTCTGAGTAATACTGCATATTCTACGGGCATGTTGTTTTCCTCCAGCCTCCTAGTAACAATTGAGATGCAGTCTTCAACAGGTAAGCATGTAAACAATGACTGCACATCAAAACTGACCATAGTTTCATTGTCTGCCAGACGCAGGTCTTTAATCTCGCTGACAAAATGGTAGGAATCCTTTTTGTGTACTCTTGTGTGTCCCCTGAACGGTGAGAGTATTTTCGCTAAGTGTTGAGCCAATCTTTAAGTTGGTGAATCGATTTGGCTCACTATGGGACGTAATGGAGCATTGGGCTTGTATATTTTTGGTAACGCATACAACTTTGGTGATTTGGCGCACGTAGGTATTATCCATTTTACGTCCAGATTTAATTTTTCGGAGTGTTTCTTTATGAGGTCACTAGTTGTTTTTAGTGTGCTTATCTGCGCGGAGAATCGTAAGTTCTGGTTTATTGCGTAGGTTCTTTAACGCTATAAATTCGTCTCTGGGAAGATTCGGTTTAGGCACTGAACATCGACGTAACATAGACGAAATGTCTTGACGTATCGCCTCCAAATCTTCTTTCCGCATATTGTTTTTAAATAAACAGTCCTCGACGCTACAGATTATTTCTTCGTACGGTAATCTGCGCGGACTTATAGCGTAATTGAGTCCTTTAGATAAAACCTTAATTGTTGCATCATCCAGTGTTTGTTTTTACAGATTATAGAACGCAATTAATCTATGATCTGTGTTTGTCAATGGTTGCTTTTGGTTCTGGCATTGATTCGGATGTTTGACATTTGATTTGGCCGTTAATTTTTGATATTTTTCTATATGTTTGTTTTTGCATTCGTTATATTTACTAATTTCGCGTTTTTTTAATGTTTCCATGCAAAAATTATAATCAAACGTCGTTAAAACTTTCTTTAATTCACTGGATGATGTGTCTATGGATTTATTGATGTCATATAGATCGGAGCGTTTTTGTTGGATTACCGCCCGTAACAACTTTTTACTCGCCTGATTTAAGATCTTAGCGCTTCCTCGAATGTCCTTTTTGGTGGATATTTTGACACACGTAGGAATGAGATTATGGTCTCGGCATCTCTTCAAGAAATTTAAGGCTGTTAGATATCTTGCGCGCTTAGTCTTTAGATCTTCTAATCGGCGTATTTTATTTGCAATTACCAGTCCGTACTGGTTTACATAATGATTTCTTATATTTACGCGAACACTACACATTGAAATAATACTCGTTTTTACGGATTTTATCGCGTATATTTAACTTTTTAATACCCGACGTTTCGAGAGCTTTACAGCACCCATGGTCACGGGAAGGACTGAGATGTTTAACGTCCAGATGTCATAGTTAACCGCGGTTACCATAGATTAAAATTTAACTTTTGTTCCGATCTACACAGTATGAACTTATGGTATCATGAAGCCCTGCAGTTGTATGCTTGGGTTGGGATTTAATTTTATTTATTATAGGATCCCAGGCAGATGGTAGCACCCAGCCATCTTCTCTATTGAAATTAGGGTGTTTTTTGATTTCAATAGCCTCGCGAATCATCCTTGGAAGGAATCGGTGTTCTTTAGCGAGGATTTGTGGTCTATCAAATCCGATGTAGTGACGGGGGTGATCCTGTACATGTTCACAGACTGCAGACTTCCCAGAGCGTCGATTCTTCACATCAGCTATATGTTCTTTGACGCGGGTTTTAATTGATCTTTTAGTTTGTCCTATGTAGGAGAGACCACATTCACAATCAAGCTTGTACACTCCTGCATCTTGCAGAGGGACGTTACACTTGACTGATGGTAAAAACTGACCAATCTTCTTCGGCGGCTTGAAGTATGTTTTGATGGAAGCGCGCTTCAAGATGTAGCCAATCTTGTCAGTGACTCCTCTAACATATGGCAGTACAGCAGGTACACGCTCGACTGTGGCCGGCTTCACTCGTTCTCTGTGACGTAGGCGCGGGACCCGAAGCTTGTTGTCATGCAAAACTTGCTTGACGTGTTGGAGCTCGGCAGCCAGGTGTTTACTGTCACAGATCCCTCGTGCTCTCTGAAACAAAGATTTACCCACGGTAGCTAACTGTGAAGGATGGTGGTGAGAATCACCGTTTAAATATCTATCTGTATGGGTCTTTTTTCTATACACAGTATGGCTCAAGGTGTTACCAGGATTCCGAATTACTAACACATCTAGAAAAGCTAAGGAATTTTTTGCCTCTAACTCCATTGTGAACTGAATTTTAGAATTTATAGAATTAAGATGGTCTAAAAATGTAGTTACTTTATCTAAAGGTAGAATTGTGAAAGTGTCGTCTACGTACCGCTTGTAGAATCTTGGATTTATGGGAGAAGTAAGCAGGGCTTTCTCCTCAAAGTCTTCCATGAATATGTCGGCGACAATGGGAGATACAGGTGAGCCCATCGCCACACCATCCACTTGCTTGTAGAACTCCTCCTTCCACAATAAGTATCCAGATGTAAGGCAGTGTCTGAGTAATACTGCATATTCTACGGGCATGTTGTTTTCCTCCAGCCTCCTAGTAACAATTGAGATGCAGTCTTCAACAGGTAAGCATGTAAACAATGACTGCACATCAAAACTGTCCATAGTTTCATTGTCTGCCAGACGCAGGTCTTTAATCTCGCTGACAAAATGGTAGGAATCCTTTATGTGTACTCTTGTGCGTCCCCTGAACGGTGAGAGTATTTTCGCTAAGTGTTGAGCCAATCTTTAAGTTGGTGAATCGATTTGGCTCACTATGGGACGTAATGGAGCATTGGGCTTGTATATTTTTGGTAACGCATACAACTTTGGTGATTTGGCGCACGTAGGTATTATCCATTTTACGTCCAGATTTAATTTTTCGGAGTGTTTCTTTATGAGGTCACTAGTTGTTTTTAGTGTGCTTATCTGCGCGGAGAATCGTAAGTTCTGGTTTATTGCGTAGGTTCTTTAACGCTATAAATTCGTCTCTGGGAAGATTCGGTTTAGGCACTGAACATCGACATAACATAGACGAAATGTCTTGACGTATCGCCTCCAAATCTTCTTTCCGCATATTGTTTTTAAATAAACAGTCCTCGACGCTACAGATAATTTCTTCGTACGGTAATCTGCGCGGACTTATAGCGTAATTGAGTCCTTTAGATAAAACCTTAATTGTTGCATCATCATCGCGCAGATAAGGGAAACGCCACGGTAGTCATGGATACGTCAGATTATAATTCAAAAATACAAGAAATTTTGTCGGATGTAAGTACTTATAAAAAGGTTAAAAACGACCCAACAAATAGCACACTAAAAACAACTAGTGACCTCATAAAGAAACACTCCGAAAAATTAAATCTGGACGTAAAATGGATAATACCTACGTGCGCCAAATCACCAAAGTTGTATGGGTTACCAAAAATACACAAGCCCAATGCTCCATTACGTCCCATAGTGAGCCAAATCGATTCACCAACTTAAAGATTGGCTCAACACTTAGCGAAAATACTCTCACCGCTCAGGGGACACACAAGAGCACACATAAAGGATTCCTACCATTTTGTCAGCGAGATTAAAGACCTGCGTCTGGCAGACAATAAAACTATGGTCAGTTTTGATGTGCAGTCATTGTTTACATGCTTACCTGTTGAAGACTGCATCTCAATTGTAACTAGGAGGCTGGAGGAAAACAACATGCCCGTTGAATATGCAGTATTACTCAGACACTGCCTTACATCTGGCTACTTATTGTGGAAGGAGGAGTTCTACAAGCAAGTAGATGGTGTGGCGATGGGCTCACCTGTATCTCCCATTGTCGCCGACATATTCATGGAAGACTTTGAGGAGAAAGCCCTGCTTACTTCTCCCATAAATCCAAGATTCTACAAGCGGTACGTAGACGACACTTTCACAATTCTACCTTTAGATAAAGTAACTACATTTTTAGACCATCTTAATTCTATAAATTCTAAAATTCAGTTCACAATGGAGTTAGAGGCAAAAAATTCCTTAGCTTTTCTAGATGTGTTAGTAATTCGGAATCCTGGTAACACCTTGAGCCATACTGTGTATAGAAAAAAGACCCATACAGATAGATATTTAAACGGTGATTCTCACCACCATCCTTCACAGTTAGCTACCGTGGGTAAATCTTTGTTTCAGAGAGCACGAGGGATCTGTGACAGTAAACACCTGGCTGCCGAGCTCCAACACGTCAAGCAAGTTTTGCATGACAACAAGCTTCGGTCCCGCGCCTACGTCACAGAGAACGAGTGAAGCCGGCCACAGTCGAGCGTGTACCTGCTGTACTGCCATATGTTAGAGGAGTCACTGACAAGATTGGCTACATCTTGAAGCGCGCTTCCATCAAAACATACTTCAAGCCGCCGAAGAAGATTGGTCAGTTTTTACCATCAGTCAAGTGTAACGTCCCTCTGCAAGATGCAGGAGTGTACAAGCTTGATTGTGAATGTGGTCTCTCCTACATAGGACAAACTAAAAGATCAATTAAAACCCGCGTCAAAGAACATATAGCTGATGTGAAGAATCGACGCTCCGGGAAGTCTGCAGTCTGAGAACATGTACAGGATCACCCCCGTCACTACATCGGATTTGATAGACCACAAATCCTCGCTAAAGAACACCGATTCCTTCCAAGGATGATTCGCGAGGCTATTGAAATCAAAAAACACCCTAATTTCAATAGAGAAGATGGCTGGGTGCTACCATCTGCTTGGGATCCTATAATAAATTAAATTAAATCCCAACCCAAGCATACAACTGCAGGGCTTCATGATACCATAAGTTCATACTGTGTAGATCGGAACAAAAGTTAAATTTTAATCTATGGTAACCGCGGTTAACTATGACATCTGGACGTTAAACATCTCAGTCCTTCCCGTGACCATGGGTGCTGTAAAGCTCTCGAAACGTCGGGTATTAAAAAGTTAAATATACGCGATAAATTCCGTAAAAACGAGTATTATTTCAATGTGTAGTGTTCGCGTAAATATAAGAAATCATTAAGTTTAATGCAGTGGAGATGCGGTCTCTTCGTAAAATGTGTGGCGTTAGCACAGCCGACCGAAAGCGAAACGAAGAGATTCGCAATATGGCAGGATTGAAAGATGACCTTATCACAAAAATTGATAGGGGCGTACTCCAATGGTTTGGGCACGTTGAACGAATGAGTGAAGACCGAATTGTGAAGAAAATATATAGAGCGAAAGTAAATATTAAAAGGTGTCGAGGTAGACCGAGACTAACTTTCGAAGACCATGTGAGCAAATTGCTCGAAGAGGGCAGGGTCAAGAGTACTCGGATACCTAGACGTGCATGTATGAAGAAGTTAATGAACCTGAAAGAAGCAAAAGAGGTATGTAAGGATCGTGACACTTGGCGATCTGTTCTCTCTGGCTACCCCGTTAGGGATTGTGCGTGAAGATAAGTAAGTAAGTAAGTAGAAGAAATGGTTTGGCTCAACCACGTAAAAAGCACAATCTCACAGAATACCAGCGTTAAATGGAAGAGTAATGCTGCTGTCTTTCGTAGGGTGAGTTTAGAGAAAGGGATGCCATTTCTAGTGGAATAGAGGCATTTCATCTTAATTCAGGGGTGACCACGCATTTGCGTTCAGATTCTTAAGGTGTAGGAAAATCGGACTTTCATTAGACTCGACACGTTGATGGCACCAAGGTAACAGTCGTTAGATATCCAGACTAGTGAGATAGTCACTATTAAATGTCGAAAGTGATGGGATATGGGTGACGACGAGAATTAGCGCATAGAATATGAGCAAGAGAGCACGAGATGCAGAGCTGCCATGCCCGTTGAGAGCGAGCTTGCAAAGAAACTGTCCCACACGGACACTTCTAGTATATATCTAGCATCGCTACTCAAATCACACATACAAGGGTTTTTTATATAATAAAGGTGACAAACGAGCACACAATCCACCTGATAGTAAGTGTATACTGTGCCCCATAAACATTTACATTTATCCTCGATTAGAATCAATATACAAAGACGTTGTCACCACTGACGACTTATATGAAATGCCTCGTACCCAGTAAGAGACTAAAAAGTGTCTTCGGTTCTCTATTCACAGAATGGTGATTCTGTGTGAGCATGGTGCTACCCTGTTCAAGCCGACTCATTCATGCTACAACTATAATATAGCTACAGCATAGCTCTAACACTTTTAAAGGTACCAAAGAAAGGGTTTATGATAGAAAATATATTTATAGAAAATGTTAGATTACATTAATTTTATTAAGATTTTTTATAATACCGTGTATATCACCATTAACTTATTATTTGTAAAAAGGATTTCTCGCTCATCTTATAAAAATGTGTTCACAGGTTTTAAAAAAATTAAATATGAATGAATGAAATGTATTCCAGTCACAATTTTTATTGTCCAATCCATTAAGTAATAAAAGAATGTTGCATGCGGTCGCGCCGGATTACCGTTCTATCAGACCATGAGAGGAAATAGCGAGTGCAATTATGCTCCCGTACATACTCAAGGACTATAATCCTGTCCTGTGGGGATGGCTAGTCTCCATAGAGACCGACAATCATTACCAAAATTAGATCTGAAAGACATTGTTTAAAACCTTTACGTAAAGTGTGATTAAAAGGTTTGTGTTATTGTCCTATTCATATAAGTCAATAATATCGAAAGAAAAGACAGTTATAACAATTACAGTTATATCAGGCGTGTACCTACTTAAGTGCCGTTTTTACGAAATAAGATAACGTATTTTTTCTATATTTTTAGTTATATTAATCAAAGTAATAACATATGCAAACTATGTATATTTGACAAAGCAGTAGCTGTTTATTGATGTCCTTCTTGAAGAAATCAGCTGGACGGAAGGCAACAAATTTTTCAAAGATATTTTGTACTGCCTCTCGGCTATTGAATTTTTTACCTGCCACAAAGTAATCCAAATTCTAAAAAAAAGTAGAAGTCTAAGCGTACTGCTGATGACGGGTAGCTTCCAATCTTAGCTCTTGTAACTAAGAGACCAACTGTTGGGCAGAATGAGGTCGTGCTTTGTCGTGCGGGATCAGCGAGGACGAGCGACTTGCCAAATCCGGTAGGAGAGGTATGAGCTACCATGTGGACCGGCCATATATCTCTAGAGCTTCTCTATCAATGTGTTAAGTTTTTCACCGTACACATCTACAGTAATGTTCATCCGTTTCTTAAGAAGCTGTGATAAACTACACCGACGAGGCGCTAGACCACCAAACAGTGACCATTAGTTTTCTAGGGGTAAGTTTTCGTTTAGGGTACTATGGGTAGGGTACTATTTAGGTGCTGAACCAGGATTCAACCAACTTGCTGAGCACTTCCGATTGTCAAACAGAATCCATTTTTCATCGCAGTACACAATGTCGTTCTAAATTCGTTCGTTTGTTTGTCTGTTGAAAAGTGTGAAGCACGTCTCAATGCGTACTTCGCGCTGGCCATCATTGAGTTCGTGAGGCCCCCATTTGTTAATCCTTTTTACCTTGCTAATTTGACGCAAATGGATCAATATTATTTTGATGGTAACGTCGAAAGCTGGTGCTAATTCAGCCGTAGATTGAGTATCATCAGCTCTCACAGACACCTTTAATTTGTCATTGTCGACCAAAGTTTTTGAACAACCATGGGATTCATTGCTTATTCCAATATCAGGTGGTGCGTTCTTTTGCAATATTTTCTCCATAAACGTCATTGTCGTTACAGTTGCTTGCGCCGCGTTTCTACCACGATAGTACTCACATTCCATAAATACTCGAATTTAGTAAACGTGATGACGAAAAATATTCAGATGCAATGAAACCTAACGTTGATCAGTAAACACAGGACTAAGTTCGAATAAAAGTGACATGTTTTTAAAATCAAATTGATTTGAAGTTAGAATTTTTATCATAAGATAAATACTTTTTTATTTGTATTAGTCAGTACTGCAAAACGGGAATTTCATTGGTAAAGGCATCATAATATACGTATTAATGATGAAAAGTTGTATAACAATAAATTGCAAGTTATTTTCGCTACTAAACATCGTGACTTCTACACGTTTTCCTCTTAAAGATTAAGTTGTCACCACCCAGGTTTAATTTCAGCATTAGGCAGCGACGACCATATTACAAAAGTTGAACTTTTGTTCTGCGTATAAGTATTCAAGGCAAGTTTCATCCGTAAATTCTTTAGCGTTATTTTTTCTATGCTGAACAATAAACGTGACATACGAAAAACTGGTGTTATGTATGAGCCGTGTTAATCAGTAATGTAAAAATTATATTATATACAAATACTTCAGTTTTATTTATATTATAAACAGATAATAGATAAAACTAAGAGGCTCGTGGATTAAAAAAATGTTTGATGAATAAATTGTTAGTGGCGGTATGTGTATTAACTTTGCTTATCCGTAACTATACCTGTAGAATCTTAACGAATCCTATATTATATTATAGAGTTAGGATGATTTCTAAAAAAAAACATAGATTTCACCTTCGTAGTATAGCAGGAAGTGTAAATGCAAAGTCTCAGTGAAGAGCGTTCGGTGGAGCGTATAGTCGGGCGTGCGGCAGGCCGTCATCCTATACAAACAGGCTGTTTTATTAGAGTGCTGTGAGTGACGACCGCTTGATTAATACGAATAATATGACCCCTTCGCGAAAACCGAGTGTATTGTCTGTGCAATACAGGATCAGGTTATTAAGACCAACAACTATCGGAGATGCATTCTAAAGGACGGCACCGTGAAAATCTGTTGAGCTTGTCGCCTTCCCGATGAATTACTTAGGCATGCCATCTCAGGTTGTTCGGTGCTTTCTAACTCAGAGTACTACACAGGTACAACCTAGTAGTCAGGATTCTTCACCGGGAACTCGCTTTGAAATACGGTTTTGTGAATCGGAAACTGTCTTATTATAAGTATTTGCCAGAAACCGTGCTCGAAAATGATCGCGCCAGACCCTACTGGATACGGGCCACCAACACATATAGGACTATTCTCGGAAATATGCCTGATATTGTGCTTATGGGCCGGCCACAGTTAAGCATATTTTTGGTCGACATTACCATTACGTATGACGAGAGCCATATTTGGAGTCTGTATGCAGTGACGGATTCATATGATCAACCATAGTTTCTCTTTTGCACTAAACTTGATCCCAACTGGCCCTAACACTCGGGCCCTGTGCTTTGCTATCTACAATGTCAGTACGCCAAATGTATATCAATTATATAACATTTAGAACCCGATGTTATTTAAAAATTTTTGAAAAACAAATAATTTTATATTTCATTCGAGTGTTACATTTTAGTGTCGTGTAGCTCCAATGATAATGTATATTAGTTAATAGTCCAAGGAAGAAGCATTGGCCATTAGTTTGGACATGCGAAGGCTTTGGATCGGGTTTGCCACAAAGGGCTTCTTTCAAAACTCCCTTCCTACGGGCTTCCCGAGAAATTGTGCATTTGGATCACCAGCTTTCTTGCAAATCAGAGCATCAAGGTCGTTGTAGAGGGTGCATGCTCCGATTACAAGCCCATTAATGCTGGCGTTCGACAAGGCTGCGTGCTATCACCATCGCTGTTTCTTCTGCATATCAATGGTATGTTGCAAGCCCGAAACATTTATTGCTATGCGGATGGCAGCACTGGTGATGCTCTGTACACCGTCCGTGCCAATACTTTTCGGGAAAATGTCTCCGAGTACCGGAATAAACTTGTGTCTGAAGAATCCGACTCTTTGCTGAACAAAGTCTTGGATTGGGGGCGACTAAATCTAGTCTAGCTTCTACGCTCTGACAGCGCGCGACATGTTACACTCCCGTTCACTCGGGACCTTTTTGGCGGGAAAATTTCTAGGTTAGGAAATTTTTTGCAATATTGCAAATTTTGCTATATTTTCACTTTGAGACAATATTTATGGATAAAACTTACAGGAAGTCTTGTTGAATGTATAAACTATCGAATAAAATTATTTTTGGTTGCTAGAAATTGTAATAAAGTATATAAATTACACTGTATAGCATAATAGTAGTATAAACTTCAATTTTAGTGACAAAATTACTACTAATTTGAATTCTACACCTTTGTTTTTGGAGAAATTTATATGAAATTGTTTGGAAATATGTATATTTTATGTTTTATGTGTTTCCATTCGTTACTCATACCAAAATATTAAAATATTAAAAAATTAAAAAAAAAAATAAAATAATATTTTATCTGTGACATTTCGAACAATATTTCTAAAATATGTTCGTGTGAATTTGAAATAAATACAACGTCATGTTATTTCAAAATATGTAGGAAAACTATTTTTACTTACATTTTACACTAAAAATAAATGAGAATTTGAAAAATAACACATTTATAACCCGCCCGCCAAAACAGGCCTTTCGGAATTTGAAGTACTTTTGGCAATTTACTTTTCACTTTTTATACCACAAATTATATATCTACGTGTTGACTATATTACAAGAAATGTAAAAAGTATAATACTTTCGTTTTTAGTCCAGACACAAATATAAAATTCTATAAAAAAGACAGAGCAACTTCATCAAAGTGACACGTGGAACGCCGGAAGTTCAGAGTGATTTCTTTTTTTTTTTTCTAAGAAACATTGCCAGGTTATGGTTTAAAATAAAAGAGCATATCTTTGTCTTTGATACTAATATCTATTGCATAGTGTCTTTGGTTTTGTTTAAAACGAAAAAATAGTTTTTTCATAGGTAGACATGTTTACATAATTCTGATCTAATTCGATCACTACTTGGCGGGCGTAAGGTTGGTATTGCGCGATCGAAAGTGAGCATGGCTTGGCGTACAGGCTAGTTTAACACCAAGAAGGCCCAAGTTTTTGAGTTACCCGCTAAAAAGAATCCCTTTGTCGTATCTCCTCGGTTTTAAGGCACTCCCTTTGTTGCTTCTGCCAGTATTGAAATTCTCGGCGTCGACATATCGAGTGACGTGCAGTTTCGTGGTAATTAAGAAGTGAGGCCAAATTTGCCTCTAAAAATCTTGGTCTGCTCAGCAGAGCGGGACGATATTTCATGCCGACACATCACCTGCAACTTTACAAGCCGCCGCCTGAGGTTCGGCCTCACATAGAATACTGTTCTCATCTCTGGCTGGGCTGGGGCTCACCAGTGCCAGCTCCTTCCTTTTGACAGCATCTAGTGCAGAGTGGCTCGAATCGGCGACGACCGAGTGCTTTCCAATCGGCTCGGTCCACTGACGCTGCGAAAAGATGTTGCATCTCTTTACCTATTTTATCGGATCTACGACGGAAGTGCTCTGAGGAATTGTTCGGATTAACCCCAACGCCAAATTTCATGAACGCACTACGCGGTAAACCTCCCGATACCATCCACACCACCTGAAGCCTGGCGGTCTACCACTTTTCAAATGGTCTAGTCTAGTTCACTAGGACATTACTTACGCGTACGACCTCTCTGTGGAATAGTTTACCAGCAGCGATTTTACTTTGTTGATTTATTGGACCGATATGACCTAGTGATCTTCAAGAAAAGAGCTTTACTCCTTTTTAAAAGCCCGGCAATGCCTGCAAAACCTGCAATTTCCATAGTGTTGCAGTTGTTCATGGGTGCCGGTAGTTACTTAACATCGGGTTGCCGATTCTCTTATAAAAAATGGTATTAAGCTTAGAATAAAAGCAGTCCAATCACTGTCTTAGTACCTACAACAAGCCTCCTATTTATGGACACCTTTCCAATGTTACAACATATGTATTATTACTTTTTATAAAATAAACGGACTTCAAGTTTTTCAGTCTTAAGCACAAAGCTCCTCTCGGTTACACCTCTTTATAAATATTGTTACGAGCTTGAGGTTTGTGACAATAAAAATTGCCGATAGAATTACCTAAATTAACACTTTAATTTACTTTGTACAAATTAAAGTTAAAACACTAATAATTAAACACACTAATTCCGCTCCGAAGCTTCACTTGTGTCGCCGAGTTCAACTCTGTCTCGATCGCATCTTGCGCCACCTATTTATTTAAATTAGCAAAATATCCGGAATGTTCAAGTAAACACGCGCAAGGTACCGAGAGTTCGAGTATAGATTTTCTAGTTCTTCGGGTGCCGCTGTCGGTCGAAAGATTTGTGATGTCATAAACTGCAACGCTTCCCTCGCTCTCGTTCCTGACACTAGATGGCGCTAGTTGTGTCGTCGACTGGAGCGCGTAACACTACCCCCTCCTAAGACATGCTCGTCCCGAGCATTATCGGTCCCATAGTAACGCGCCAAGCGATCCACATGGACAATCTTAGGAGTCCCTCTTGCGCCTTTCTGTAACGGCTCCGTAATGTCAAGGGCTGTCCTATCCCGTGGTGCACCAACATTGTACAATTTCGGTGCTCCTCTACTACGTGTCTGAGGTTCCCGCACGGCCGCACAACTTGTACATGTACGACACCAATCCTCGACATCGTCACGATAGTGGACCCAGTTAAACTGTTCTCGAACCTTCAGTAGAGTTCGTTTAACTCCCAGATGGACTCTTGAACGACCATTATGGCACAGCTGTAGAACATTCGGCACTTTAGCTTTAGAGACAACCATTTGCAAACGACAGCTGTCTCTTCGACCATCGTCCCATTTACGGCACAGGACTCCATCCTGAATCAAACGTCCCGATACCATCCGCACCATCTGGATGCTTGGTGGTCCACCACTGTACGTTTCACATGGAGTTTTCTTCCACGTACAACCTCTCTGTGGAATAGTTTATCACCGGCGATTTTTCCGGACCGATACGACCTGGGGACCTTCAAGAAAAGAGCTTACTCCTTTCTAAAGGGCCGGCGACGCACCCGCAATTCTCCTGGTGTTGCGGTTGATCATGGGCGGCGGTAGTCACTTAACATCAGTTGAGCCGCATGCTCGTTTGCCCCCTCTTCTATAAAAAAAAAATCAGCAAGCTGTCCCATTGGGCCCAATAGCTTTTCGTGGTTGAACTCATCGCTGCGACGTCCCTCCACTTAGGCTTGGTAGCACGGGCCTTCATCCATCCCAGAATCGGCTTGATGTCCGGATCTTCCTGCTGCGCATGTCGTAGGCTGTCCTTCCACCCGTTGCTGAGGTGGTCTGTCCTGAGCATCCTCACGGATACCACTTCCTTACTCTCTGGCCTACTACAATGGTTGCAATCTTCAGGACAAGGTCTTCTTGACAATGCATCTGCGTTGCCTTGAGATTTCCTGCTGCAGTGTCTGATAGTAAAGTCGTATTCCTGCTGCTGCTGGGTGGTGCTGTTAGCCGCACTTCCTTTCTGAGACCGTTCGCCTTCCCTTCCTAGGGTGTTCTTGGGGCAGCTGGACCGAAGATGGCCCCTTTCCCCACAGCCATAGCACCTAGGGCTGTATCTTTTATTGTGGTCGCGAACCGTAACTGCTGTAACCTCCCCAGCGTGATGTGAACGATGATCCTGTCGCCGCCAGGCAGTGCCGTTAGCTGCACTACCCTCCTGATATCGTTCACTTTCCCTTTCTGCGGTTCGCTTAGGGTAGCTGGATCGAAGATGGCCCCTTTCCCCACAGCCATGGCACCTTGGGCTGTATCCTTTGTTGCGGTCGCGAACTGTAGCTGCTGCAACCTCCCTGACGCGATGGGAACGATGATCCTGCCGCACGGCTTCCACTTCCAGTGCATGGGCCAAGGCGTCCTTAAGCGTCTCGTGGTGCCCGATCCTCACAGCAGCTCTGACTTCCAGGTCGCGGATGCCGTCGATGAATGTCTGCACCAAGTTCCCTTCAATGAGCGCAGGTACAGACCGGTATGCTTTTCGCACCAGCTTCTCCACTTCTAGAGCCCACTGCTGCAGGCTTTCGTTGATGCGCTGCACACGATCTTTAAGCTGCGCACGAAAGACGTGTTCCAGGTGAGCGTCGCCATATCTCGCCTCCAATGCCTCAAGGAGTTGCTCATAAATCACTTCCTCACCGAGAGCTTCCAGAACTGTTAAGGCCTAGTGTGAGAGCAGTCATGGCCTGATTTTTATTCCAGCCGTTCGCCTTCATAACAG
Organism: Parnassius smintheus behrii; assembly: GCA_036936625.1. Lineage (NCBI taxonomy): Eukaryota > Metazoa > Arthropoda > Insecta > Lepidoptera > Papilionidae > Parnassius > Parnassius smintheus. Next base: position 26,149,728 of record JAUPFT010000006.1, on the reverse strand, counting down.
CTTCGAACTGAATTTTGTAGGTCCTGTCGAACGGTGGCACCTTGAACCCACGTAGCGAAGGTGTTGTAGCTACTGCGGGAGCTGTAGCTCCATCTCCAAGTTTGAGTTCGTCCAGAGATTTCTTCATGTCAGCCATTACGTTGTCAACCCGATTGTTTACATGGTCAATTCGGGTTTCAGCTTTCTCGATTCGGTTTTCAGCTTTCGCTATTTGGGTTTCAGCTTCCGACAGGCGGTTGTCATGCTGAGCAACCCTATCCTTCACCTCCTTTATCTCCTTCCCGAAGGTAGCGTGAAGGTCCTTCATGAGAAGCATCTGCTCTTCCAACCGACGGGCCTGTTCCTCCTGTCCGCCCCGCAGCTGCTCTTCCAATCGGCGTGCCTGTTCCGCCTGCTGGCGAGCCTGTTCCTCCTGTCGGCGAGCCTGTTCCGCCTGCTGGCGAGCCTGTTCCTCCTGTCGGCGGGCCTGCTCCTGCAGCATCACCATCAGGGCGCCTAAATCAGGTGCAGCAGATGCAGGAGCTACTGACGGACCGGCCTCCGTTGCCGACCGCTGGCCCTCCGACGTCTGCGGCGTTGCACTACCAAATCTTCGTTGGTCCGTCTCCTGCTGGCGTTGACTTCGGGTACGGACACCCTCCGTTTCCTCCTTAGGCAAAATCGGCATTATTTTATCCCACTTCTGACACCAATTGTTACGAGCTTGAGGTTCGTGACAATAAAAATTGCCGATAGAATTACCTAAATTAACACTTTAATTTACTTTATACAAATTAAAGTTAAAACACTAATAATTAAACACACTAATTCCGCTCCGAATCTTCGCTTGTGTCGCCGAGTTCAACTCTGTCTCGATCACATCTTGCGCCACCTATTTATTTAAATTAGCAAAATATCCGGAATGTTCAAGTAAACACGCGCAAGGTACCGAGAGTTCGAGTATAGATTTTCTAGTTCTTCGGGTGGCGCTGTCAGTCGAAAGATTTGTGATGTCATAAACTGCAACGCTCCCCTCGCTCTCGTTCCTGACACTAGATGGCGCTAGTTGTGTCGTCGACTGGAGCGCGTAACAATATGTTACTTAAAACTTCGTAAAGATTAAGAAATATTTATAATGGTTCTAAGTATACGCGAAAATTATACTTATATAATATAATTATTGTTACGGCCCTGAGTTACCCCGACAAAGGTCGATTGAGTTAGAGCCCACAGTAACCCAATTCGAAGAGTAACAGAGGGGAGTGTCCAATGACCTATCGATAATTAAATTATAACGACTAGATACGCAAACACAAAACTTACCGAATTCCAGAAGTGTAGAGTCTACCACAAGGTGGTGTCAGGGGCAAGTAAAAGGTAGTATGTATGTAGTGTAGGAAGGTGTGTCTAGTGTAACCTGACGTCACCGATACAATCAGATAGCAGCACCACGTGCGCTGACCGCTCCACAAGACGCCCACCGCTATCGGAACTCAGGTCCAGCGTCACTTAGCACGAACTATAATCGCGCGCGATCTTCCCTGGCTCACAAACTTCAGCGTTCCACACGAAAGCAAAATTCCTTCGTACAATTTAACTAATTTATTTTAACTTTAATTAGCTACACAATTCACTCGTTGACGCAAATTAATACCAATCTAAGTTAATTCAATAATTCAAAATCAAAAAGCCTCGTTGTCACGTAATTATATTAACGACTAATTACAACACCATGGAGGCCTCCGTATTCGAAGCCGTAATCGTTATCAAAACTCCACTGAACGACACGGCTCGCTCACTAAGAAGGTTCAAGACACGTGAGCGCGGCCGTGGGCCGCACAGATCAGTCCCCCCCCCCCGGCCCCGCCGTCAAACCGGTTTCCCGCCCGAGACGCGCGTCGTCGCAAGTTGCAAATTGTTTAAATTATGCCTAAGCAAACCCCCGTCCCGGATATTGCCTACGGACCTATGTCCGCGAATAAATTGGCAAATGGGATAGGATCGCGACGGCACGTTGCAAAACCGAATCTCCAACCAAATCTCGGCCACTCTAGGCACCCCATCCGGTCCATACGACAACCTAACAATGCGCCCACGGCGTCAATACAAAGGCAAAGCGTTAGGTTCTTTAACTAACTCGAGGTCTCCATCCCGAGGAGGATCCGTCATGGCAGATCACTTAACGCGCTGCTCCAAAAGATGTAGGTACTCCAGAGACCATCGGTGCTAAAAACTCTGAGTCATTTGTTAAAGCAGGTCAAATTTGCTCAACCGCGAAGAGCTTATTTCCCCGATGGGGTACTCAGGCAGGGCGTCAAGCGGCTGGCCGATCAGGAAGTGGCCCGTGGTTAGAACCTCCAAATCATTCGGATCGAACGAGAGGGGACAGAGGGGCTGAGAGTTGAGTACCGCCTCAATTTTACAGAATACAGTGGCAAGCTCCTCAAATGTCAAAATAGTTTCGCCAATAACGCGACGGAGATGCGTTTTTGCAACCTTAACCACCGCCTCAAAAATACCGCCCTGGTGTGGGCAAGCTGGATGGTCAAATTTCCACTGGATGCCCTTCTTGGACATCGCAGTACCTAAATAAGTCCTGTTGCTGGACAGAAATTCGACAACCTCCTTCAAATATCTATCCTTGCCCTTACAATTCGTTCCGCAATCCGACCGGATCAGGTACGGTAAACCGTGACGCGATACGAAGCGGCCCAGCGTGGCCACAAAGGCTTCAGTGCTGAGGGCACTTACAAGTTCTAAGTGAACTGCCTTAGAGGAGAGGCACACGAAAACGCACAGATAGGCCTTTACTTCTTAACGCGCGTTCACATAAGGATGTGAACGTGCGTTACGAAGTTTGGAAGACTTGACGAGGAAGGAGCCAAAAAAGGCCCTGACGCAGTCGGGTGGTAAGTTACCCATCATCAGCTGCGATATGGTGGCCTTTAATTTATAACAAGGTATGCACGTAAATATGACGCTCCGAGTGGTGCGTCGGCCAGCCAAAATCCAAAACTCCCGCTGCAAAATAGCTAAAAGAGCGTTACACCCAGCGTGGGTATTCTGAATATGATGGTGAGTTACCAGCAACCGAACAAAGGCGCCGTCCTTAGGGAGCAGTAACGGGTGTCGAGCCCCGTACGGCAGTTTAGAATTTTTCAAACGTCCGTCAACGCGCTGCATTCCAGCGTCATCCAGGAAGAGGTTCAGGCGGGCCAAAGCGCCCTTGACAACGGAGCCCCGCTTGAAGGTTTCAATCACGGGCTCAAAATGCTCCGCTTGGACCATACGGGTCCAATGCATCAGGGCTTCGCGACGCTGGGTAGGGGACAAAACGGAACCAGAGATTCGGTTGGACGGGTCTCTCGAATTGCGGACAAATCGACGCAACCAAGCAGTCACCCCTAAGAGCTTATCGAGAGAGCTGTTCCGTTCTAGCAGGGAGAAATCCCGAGTGAGCTTATTCTTGCCCACTCCTACTCGGGCTCGTAGGCTAGGCAAATCAATTCGGATTTCGATTCGGTATTCGGTTCGGAGTATTTATTCTGGGGCCAGAATGACTGAGACTCAGTCAACCAACTGAGCCTCCTCCACAGCGGGTGGTCAACTGAGGAGGGGGCTTCACAGCCGCAAAAAGGGCATTCTGCGGGATTCAACTCCCCTGGGACATGTCTCCAGGTAAGAGGCATGCCAGAATTCTGGATTTGAGACACGCGGTTAGACACAAAGACCTCAAAATTGTGAGATGCAGCTCGTAGCCAACAAAGTAATATCTCACTGTCCAACCAAGCGTAAATCCCGTAATGTCGATTACAGACTTCAAAGAAGAGCGAACGTGGTTGAGGAGTCGCGTGAGCAGAGCGGCTCCGCACAGTTCCAATTTAGGGATAGTTAAGCGGGACCTAATGTGAGCAACCTTGCTTTTAGCAAGTACGAGATGGACGGAAGTATGGCCAGAAGAGCTCACAGTCCGCAAGTATACGACGGCAGCATAGCCTTTCTCAGAGGCGTCGCCAAATCAATGCAGGGTAGCCCTGCATTTTCCTGGAGTGAGAAAGTACCTTGGTATGAAGTCCTGGTGGATGTACGGAAGGGAGGACACAATGGAGAGCCACTCTCGCGAAAGAGCACCGCTGCTTGGGTCGTTCCAACCCAACCCGGATATCCAGAGCTTTTGAAGAAAGCACTTAACCAAAAAAATTACCGGAGTGATCTATCCATTAGGATCGAAGGTGCGGGCTACAGTCGACAGCACAGAGCACTTAGTCCATGATTTAGGAGGGGGATCAAGTTGGACTCGATACGTGAAGGTATCCTGAACAGGCTGATATTGAAAGCCCAGCACCATCAATAAATTAGGATTGTCAGGGTGCTCGAATAGATTAGTATCTTGTTGATCCTCTCCTCGACGGTGGAGGGGCCCGTGCAAATATCGTCCATGTACACCAAAGTCTCCAAAATAGAAGCCCCCTGAGCGTATCGTAGACGCTCTTTCTCAACGAGTTCGAGGAGGGCGATATACGGGCTGGACCGAAGTCCATATGTAGTGATGTTTAACTCGAACACTTGTATCGGATCGCTGGGCTTCTCGCGCCACAATATCAGGTGATATCGACAGTCATCACGATGGACCACTGATTGTCGAAACATCATCCGAATGTCAGCTACAAAAACAACTCGGTGCCGACGGAAGTGGGTCAAAATGTCAGAAAATGTCCTTGATCAATTTATGACCAGAGTGGAGACACTGGTTCAGGGACACACCATTTGACGAGGGGTTGGAGCCGTCAAAAACTACCCGAATCTTACTCCCAGGGGTCCTCAAGACCGCATGGTTGGGGAGGAAGTAGTGATCCTGTGACCACCAGTTGAAGTGGGACGGAGACATGTGACCCAGCACTTGATACTCGCGCATGAACTCGACATATTTGTCGCGAAAGACTGGGTCGCTCCGCATACGGCGCTCCATGTAAAGCAACCTCTTTTCGGCCAGAGTACGAGATTGTCCCAAAGGGGGCCGTGAGTCGAAAAAGGGTAAGCAGTGACAAAACGACCGCCGATACGACAGCCGGTATTGTTCCGGTAGAACAACTCGCACTCACGGTCCAGAGGGTTGACTCGAGGCGCTTGTGGTGGCTCCTCAATTTCCCAGAACCGCTGGACGACGTCCGAAAGCGACACGCCCACCACACAGAGCGGGTCGGCCCTCTGAGGAGGTGGAGACCACAGAACCGGTCCAAAAAAACTGTGCCCAAATACAGTTGACATGGCTGACAAGCCATCGGGCTGTAGGGCTCGTATCTCTCCTAACAGGATGAACCCCAGCACGTCGGCCCCCAGCAACAATTCTTTAGGCCCAGGTTGGGACCATTGAGGGTCTGCCGGTCTCAAGCCCGACGCACAACGAACCGCGCTATCATTTTATACGGACGTTAGGGAGAAAACCTACAATATCATCGAGGACATTTCATCATCATCATCATCATTACAGCCTTTCACAAGTCCACTGCTGAACATAGGCCTCCCCCAAGTAATGCCACAAAGCACGGTCCTGAGTCACCTGCATCCAACGACTTCCTGCATATCTTACCTGGTCGTCACTCCATCTAGTAGGGGGTCACCATACACTACGCCTACCGGTACCAGGCTGCCACTCGAGAACCTTTCTTCCCCATCGGTTATCGGTTCTTCGAGCTATATGGCCGGCCCACTGCCACTTCAGCTTACTAATCCGTTGGGCTACGTCGGTCACTCTGGTTCTACTGCGGATATCCTCATTTCTAAGTTTATCACGCAGAGAAACTCCGAGCATAGCCCTCTCCATAGCTCGCTGAGCAACTTTGAGCGTCCTCATACGGCCAGCAATGAAGGACCACGTCTCAGATCCGTAAGTCATCACTGGCAACATGCACTGATTGTACAATCTAGTTTTTAGGGATTGAGGTATACCTGACGAGAAGATATGTCGTAATTTCCCGAACACTGCCCAGCCGAGTTGAATCCGTCGATTGACCTCTCGGTCGAAGTTGGACTTACCTAGTCGGACTATTTGTCCCAGGTAAACGTACTCGTCAACAACTTCGAGCATAGTGCTCCCAACAAATACCGGCATAGGTGTGACATGGACATTAAACATGATCTTCGTTTTGTCCATGTTCATCTTAAGACTTATCCGTTGAGAGGCACTATTGAGGTCATTGAGCTTAGTGCTTAAGTCCTCCAGCGATTCTGCCATAAGGACTATATCGTCGGCAAATCGAAGGTGAGTGATGTACTCGCCATTGATGTTAATACCGTATCCTTTCCAGTCCAGTAGCTTGAAAACGTCTTCCAATGCAGCGGTGAAGAGTTTCGGGGGTATAACGTTACCCTGTTTTACACCTCTCTGCAGTTGGATAGGTTTCGAGCTCTGGTTCTGTACTCGGATGGCCATTGTAGCCCTACTGTACAAACACTTCGATATACCGACAGTCAACTTGGCACCGCTGAAGGGACTGCAGCACCGCCCAAATTTCGACGGAATCAAAGGCTTTCTCATAGTCCACATACGCCAGGCAAAGTGGCAGATTGTACTCTTCAGTCTTCTGTACAATCTGCCGCAGGGTATGTATGTGGTCTATGGTACTGAAGCCTTTCCGGAAACCAGCTTGTTCGGGAGGCTGGAAGTCGTCGAGTCTGCGTGCGAGACGATTCGTAATGACTCTCGAAAACAGCACGTAGACGTCGACTCGACCTGGCAACATTTAACGCACGCACACTGAGGACTGATGAGAAGATCCTGGAGCTGGAAGAAGAGATAGACAAGTTGCGCTGGAGTATTATAGGATTATCCGAGGCCCGAAGGGAGGGGGAGGACACGGTGGTTCTCGAATCTGGAAACTTGTTCTATCACCGGGAGGGCGACCATCTGTCCCAAGGAGGTGTCGGATTTATCACCCACAATTCTCTCATCAACAACTTTGTAAAGATTGGGAGTGTGTCGACGAGGGTCGCGTACTTGATACTCAGAATCACCAAACGGTATTCGCTGAAGGTCATACAGGTTTACGCACCAACCTCGGCACATCCGGATGAAGAGGTGGAGGAAATGTATGAGGATATTTCCAGAGCCATGCATTCTTCCAAAAACCACTACACGGTGTTGATGGGAGACTTCAAATCAAAACTAGGCACAAGAGAAAACGGTCCGAAGGGGCCAGCAGCTGGCCGACTTTATGGAGAAAGAGGGACTACTTATGATGAACTCTTTCTTCCAGAAGCGGCCCCACAGGAAGTCGACCTGGTCGAGCCCCGACGGTTCGACAAAAAATGAGATTGACTTCATTATGACGACCAGAAGCCAACTGTTGAGTGATGTCTTAGTGATTGCAAGGGTGAAAACTGGTAGCGATCACCGAATGGTTAGAGGCACACTGAACCTAAACGTTAAGGCCTCGTCTAATGTAGTCAACGCTCCGTCCCCCTCGTGCTCTAATCCAGAATTCCGAAAATTTTCAGCTCGAGTTACACAACCGCTTTCAGTGCCTACAAGATTGCAATGCAGTGGACGATATGAATGACAAGCTCGTGGAAACTGTCCGTGCGGTCGGAGCTAAGTTCTGCAAGACCCACCGCAGAAGAACACAAAAACTCTCCGATCACACTCTTAATCTCATGGCTGTTAGACGGGAGATGAGGCTGCAATCGTCAACAGATTTGACAAAAGCATGCGGCGAGACTTACGCAACTTTAATACTGCTCGTATTAAAGAAGCGATCGAGCGGAACCAGGGCTCCAAAATCTTTGCCAGAGATCTGTCTGTCAGTAAGAGCCAACTGTCAAAGCTGAAGACTGAGTGTGGCAGCATCGTTTCCGGGACACCTGAGATTTTGAGTGAGATTGAGAGGTTCTATGCAGAGCTGTACACATCATCGTTGGAGCCATACGCAAGTGTGAGTAACGATCCAAGAGCAAGTCTTATCCGACACTATTCCGATGATATCCCGGACGTCGGTCTAAGTGGGATTAGAATGGCTATCCAGCACCTTAAAAACGGCAGCGTCCCAGGCGAGGATGGAATTACAGCGGAGCTTCTGAAAGCGAGTGGAACAACGGTACTTGAGGTCCTTCAGAGGCTCTTCAATTCCGTCCTCCATGGTGGCACTACTCCAGAGGCGTGGAGCAGAAGTGCGGTGGTCTTGTTCTTTAAAAAAGGCGACAACGCTGTCATGAAGAACTACAGACCGATTTCCCTTCTGAGCCGCGTCTATGTGCTGTTTTCGAGGACATTTACTTTAACTTAAATATGAAGATGTTCGCTGGCAGGACACAACACCAACTTCGCTTGTCGCCTAGGAGCAGGGGGCTCGGCACCCCTAATACCTACCATTGGACGTGATTCAGAGCTCCAGGGGAGCCCTAGTCTTCCCACCAACCAAATGGAGGCCACACAGCGTTGCGAACCCGAATCCATTAGAGCGCGAAGGGTTAAACAGTCGCCACTTGGGTGGTACACCTTCACTGAGGCCTTCGGGAATAGAACCGTTTGACAAGTAGACTGTTGACAGCTCAAAGGATCAGTGAAGGCGGCCGTAGTGGGAGCTAGGGTGGTAGCTTCCTATCTGGAGCTGCCTCTATCGGACCGGCCCTCAAGCCGGGGGTCCGGAAAGCGGCATTCCGCCGGCATCTCAACGACCCGGGGTTGGAAATAACTGAACGGGCTGACCTGGGTAGCTTCGGGGATCTCGGCCTTGAGGCCCGAAACAAATTCGAGGTCGCAGGAACCCCGTTGTACCGGTACTGAAGGGGGGAGGGTGGTACTCCAGTCGCGGCCTCTCAGCTAACGGGGGTGAGAAGGGTCCCGCTGACCGCTGAGTGGCAGTGAAGTTCCTCTCCACACGCTGAGGGGGGTGACAAACCCCCAGCTACTGGGAGAACGGCCCTCCGACCGGTCGGGGGAGGGACCCCCTTCAAAACCAGGGGCACGGTGGCCGGCATGGAAGCGACGAGCGTCGCCCTACAGAGGGCGTGGCTGAGCGCCCCCGCCCGTGGGGGTTGAGGGCCCGACAGAGCCCCGAGAGGAAGCACCGTTCGCACCCAGGCACAAAACGGCATGGTGATTGCCCTGGCAGTGCGGATAGAGCCACTGGTACGGGCAGTCTCGTTGGAGATGCCTTTCCAAACATGAATAGCACCAGCGGCGCTCCTTGGCAATGGTTCGTCTCGCTGGGACCAGCTTACTCAATAATTTCGGGCACAACGTCACCCCGTTATTGGATGCTTGACAATAGGAGCAGGGGGGCGCCTCCCTGGCCACTAGGCCACTATAAAAAGGTAGGGGGCGGCACCCTCCCGCGCGAGATCCGCTCGGTCTGAGTGGGGTTGGCGACAACTTGCCCGGGGGGATTTGGCCTCTGTCTGGGCACAGTTTGGTTGGCAGTCTGTAGGTCGTCGACGGTGCCCGCTGCATTTTCAATCTGCCTGCACTGCTCCTCCAAGAACCGCAGCAGATCTCTGAAGAGTGGAATATAGGAGGCGCCGTCCCCGCCATACCTGTCCTCAAAATGGATCTGAAGATCTAGAGGCAGTTGGGACAGCACAATGTGGAGCAACAAAAAGGACAATTCATCCACCGGTAAATCCAGCCGCCTCAAAGAATTGCTGGCCACCAAGACCGGATTTATGATGTCCGGACGTAGTCTGGCCCGGTCCTTAAGCAGCGGAAGGTTCAGCAGCTGCCTGACGTATTCGTCCGCAATTCGCCGCAAGTTGGCGTACCTTCCGGCGAGGAGGTCCCAAGTGGTCCGGTAGGCATCGTCCGAAAATTTCAGATGGCCGACAACGTCCAGGGCCTCCCCCTCCAGTGAGGCCAGGAGGTAAGCCATCTTCTGGCTTGCTGTCAAATCCTTCCGGGCGTCCACTAGGATATCAAACAGTCCCACAAAGGTAAGCCAGTCGGCGAGGACCCCGGAGAACCTTGGCAGGTCCAGAGTTGGGGGTCGTCCCAACAGCTGCGGCTGAATAGGCTACTTCCGAGGGGACTCGAGCAGGCTACTCAGCTGAGCTTCACGCGCGTCACTAGCATACATGGCCCCCGCCTCGATCCAGTCGTCCGTGAGCGAAAAGAATTGCTCATAGTCCGCGAGCCAGGAGTCTCAGACACCCTGTTCCGCTCCCGCGGCTAAAAGCTCAGTGCAAGCCTCCTCCACTACGGCCCTTCGGGCCATGACCTGCTCGAGCTGCTTCTCTAAACTATGGACCCGATCGGGTCGCCCTAACAAAGTATGGGCGTTCGCGGCCCAGCGCAGCTCCGCCTGCAGGCGAAGCGCCGGTGGCTTGTGCGATGGCATAACTATTAAATACAAATACTACTAAATTAAATTAAACGCAATTACACTACACAATTATATTAATAAATAAAATTACTATTAATTAAATTAAACACAATTACTATACCGCAAGTACTCACTACAGTCGGTCAAAAAAGATGCCACGCTGTGGCGACCGACCCTTCGGCAATTTAATCTACAATACAAATGCAAATACAAATACAAATACTAAATACAAATACCTGACGCGTAGGTAACCTAACCTAAACTACACTCGTGCTTATGCAGCCTAACGGCGTGGTTCAAACAACTGATCCACTAACAAACAAAGTAAGCGAACAAGGAAAAAGAAAAAAAAATTATTACGTATTACGGCCGGAAGTGATTGTAAACAATCAACCACGCTCTGCTACCAGAAATGTTACGGCCTTGTGTAACCCCGACAAAGGTCGATTGAGTTAGGGCCCACAGTAACCCAATTCGATGAGTAACAGAGAGGAGGGTCCAATGACCTATCGACAATTTAATTATAACGACTAGATACGCAAACACAAAACTTACTGAATTCCAGAAGTGTAAGGTCTACCACAAGGTGGCGTCAGGGGCAAGTAAATGGTAGTGTGTGTGTAGTGTAGGAAGGTGTGTGTAGTGTAGAAAGGTGTGTCTAGTATAACCTGACGTCACCGATACAATCAGATAGCAGCACCACGTGCGCCGACCGCTCTACAAGATGTCCACCGCCATCGGAACTCAAGTCCAGCGTCACTTAGCACGAACTATAATCGCGCGCGATCTTCCGTGGCTCACAAAGTTCAGCGTTCCACAAGAAATCAAAATTCCTTCGTACAATTTAACTAATTTATCTTAACTTTAATTAGCTACACAAGTCACTCGTCGATGCAAATTAATGGCAATCTAAGTTAATTCAAATAACAACACCATGGAGGCCTCCGTATTCGAAGCCGTAATGTTATCAATACTCGCGACCTCTGAACGACACGGCTCGCTCACTAAAAAGGTTTGAGACTCGTGGGCGCGGGCGTTGGCCGCACTGATCAGTCCCCCTGGCCCAGCCGTCAAACCGGTTTCCCGCTCGAGACGCGCGTCCTCGCAATTTGCAAATTGTTAAAATTATGCCTAAACAATTATAGTTCATTAATAAATATTGCGTTTAATTAAAGCTAATTTTTTATTCCCGATATTTTGTGTGACCTGATTAAGTGGACAGCACCCAAAATACAAAAATGAGTTTAAATTAAATAGGAGAAAATGCATTTAACTAGTTTCACTCTATATAAGTATTCTTTTTTATTTAAGACTTATTTTTTAAAATATCATCGTGCATTACCCGGTAACTGAAGAAAGCCCCTCAGTGAGTAATATTGAATTTTCCGTATGTCGAATTGTACAGAACGTAAATTGAATCTTAAATTCGTTTTATTGTACTGATAAAAGTAATGAAAAATTCTGTATCGATAGAAATTAGGAAATAAATTTAGTTCAACAGCATGGGCTGATTAACTAAATTTGTGGAAATGTTCTCTAGAATGGTATATTATATATATATACATATTGAAATAATTGTGATTTTCACGCTGCCGATATTCACTTGTTATGTTTTATTTTTGTTATCAAAATACAATAGCCTTTTTGTAATTAAGTAAAATGTGACTATTTTAAAGGGAATCATGTATAGATTTTGTAATGCCAAACTTCTTCATAGAAAAGCAGTCTCTAAGTATAACTTTTAATGGTTTTATGTGCTGCGGGTGGGTGTGGTTGCATGCGACCGCTCAGGATTTTCCGGGCGCATGCATCTGTGGATTGAAGGGTTAAGGCACGCAAAAAAAAATTATAAAAATTAGTTTACAACTGACGAAGTTATTGGATAACATACATACATAATCGACATGCAGATGAATTGAGAGGGATCCCTTCTCGAAGGTTTTGAAGCAAGGCACAGATGGCCACGTTGTCTCACTGCATGCTGGTCTTATTGTTAACTGGTGCACCAGTCTACCGGTACCCGCTTCAGTTCCCAGCATAAAATTAAACGAGGTGTGCAGCAGGCCTGACACCACTTCCTCTCCAGCCCTTATCTGCTTTCATGCTTTTCATTGCTTTCATTATTTCATCTATTCTTATCTCACTACCTCTTTCCTCTTTTTTCGGAGTTTCTACTTCACTTAATACACACGTTGTTTCCTCTCTCATAAACATGCTTTCAAAATATTTCTTCCATCTCTTTTAACTCAAAACTTCATTATTCAGAATATAGCTATTCTCGTCTCTTATAGCATTCATCATAGGCTGTTTTGAATGTCCCCTGGCAGTTCTTACAAGTTTCCAGAACATTTTAATATTTGCCTGGAGGTTATCCGACATTCTTCTATAATTCTTATCCGTTCTTTCTTGCTTTCTTCTTTCAACTACTTCTCTCATTCTCTTATTAAAATGTCTAAAGACTGCCTTTTTTCTTTCAATATCATCATTCGTACCGCTAGAATTACCAGCCTTTGTTGCTAGTAAATCTAGCCATGCTATCTTCTTTGCTTCAACTTGCATACGTATCTCATCATCCCACCATAACATATTATTTTTCCTTTCATTCTTTCTCTTACTAACACTACATAATTCGGTAGCTGCATCCACTAAACCTTTCTTTACATTTTGCCATACATTCTCCAAGTCTAACTCCTTCATACATAATTCATCCAAACCACTTATATTTTCTTTCAGTCTACATTTGAACTTGTTTTTCTCACCTTCATCTTGTAACCTTTCTGTTCTAATACGCTGTAACGCAGTGGTAGACACAGATGACCGATGGCGCCAACGCCTGAATAGATCATTAATTCGGCATAAAACCAAATAATGATCCGTTCCTACGTTAGAACCCCGGTAAACCCTTGTATCTACCACTGCGCCCCTCAATCTTTCATCAACAATTATGAAATCTATCATGCTTCTATAGTCACCTCTTTCCCAAGTATACATGTGAATCCTCTTGTGACATACGGTGAGGGCACTTTCACCATTCTTATTTATAATTTCATCACTAAACGTTCCCAATATCCTTTCATAACCAAGCCTCCTTACCCCAGCCCTTCCATTAAAATCTCCTAGCATAATAATATTTTCATTTCCCTTACACTTCATTAACACCATCCTTACCATTTCCCAAAACTGATCTCGGATATAAGTGGGCTTAGACATGTTTGGGACGTAGACCCCTAACACAAACAACTTCTTTAAGCCCACTTTCATTCGTATCCATAGTAGTCTTGGGCTTACACATTCATACTCTTTCACACATTGGCCCATTCTTTCTGAAAGGATGATACCTATTCCCTGGCATGCCCGCTCGATCTCGTCAACACCAGACCAGTATGCGGTATACATACCATATGTAGTGACATCCTTCCCCTTCCTTTTCGTCTCTCTTCCTTTCATCTATTCCTCTATCATACATCGTATCGCATACTTCATTCATTTTATCATTCATTGTCCCATATACATTCAACGTAGCCAGACGTGCCTGTGCAATCCACTTTTCGCCTCTCCGGGAGACGGAACGTGGCGGGTGGTGAACCTCGTCGCCGGTTTTCCTCCCGGAGATTCCTCACACCCCTGCCCCATTAAAGGATTTAAGAACAGAAGACTTAAGAACAGAATACTTTATGAAAAACTATTTTTCGAAAAATATTGAGCTTTTATAGATTTAGGCTTCAGTAGGAAGCGTGTGGCATGTTGGTCCGTTTTTAATACAAATAAAGCGGATGTCACTCAGGACACTCTAATAAACAGCGTGTGTTTGTACGATCACTCAATAAGTTTTGAGATATACAAAAAGTATTCGTGATACTATTAATATTTATTTTACATCTTTTTAAAATATTCTCTATCATGCTCTATATAAAGTTCCATTCGCCTTAACCAACTTTGCGAACACTTTTGTGCCAGTTGATCTGATAGGTCAGAAATTGTTTTTTTCGTAGGTAGCCACGCAGATGCAGGATGGTATGAATGCTCCTCAAACTAATGCCTACAATCATTTATGTCAAGGAAACTGTCAGAAGCCCATGAGAACATATAAAACTTTTGTACAATATAAATTAACTAATCAAATAATATTCTAGATATCTTAGTGGTGTTAAACTTATCTCCAACGGATTAATATCATCCTGCTAACTATATCCACAATACAGGAGGGAAAAAAGTATTGTACCACCAAGTTTTCTTAAAAAAATAAATAAGGAAACATCATCCATAACCTTTTCCTTAATATGATGATAAAACATTTTATTATATTTGCAGTGAGATAGTAGCGTAAGCGAATCCATTGTCCCATTTCGTCTCATGGGCTAAGAGACCACAATGTGAAATGCAAAAATGTAATGTAATAGAATAATTTTATTCGATATAGATTACAAGAATATTCATTGCAAGTCATTAACGTCAATCAAGGATAAGGTTTGGAAAAAAAACCTCTGTCCTAGGAAGAACCAGAAAGAAACCCAGCGGGACTTTCTTTTGAATATTAATTTATTATTAATATTTTATAAAATTAAGTATCAAAATATTTAGAAACACCGTGGTTTATACCTCATTAGGAGGGATTATTATCAATTATGTACTCGTTAGTTAATACTGACCCTTATTATACAATTTCTGGTTAATAAATTTTTTAAACTTTTTGGTAGATAGGTTCTGCATATTTTCTGAGAGTTTGTTGTAAAAGCGTATACATTGCACCATGAAGAAATGACAACATTTTTGGTGTTGAATAACGGGTATACAAGCTAGGGTATAACTAAATGTATATCACTATATACAGTATGTCCTAGAAGTTGACTTCAAACCGGAATCGGGTGATAGGTCAAGTCAGGTCAAGTAAAAAAGGAACTTTGCTATTGTAACGCGTTCTCCCTCCCCGTTCTAAATATATTTCATATTATATAAGAAGTGGCAGTCTATAAAATATAAAATTAATATGACAATGATAAACAAATATCTTTCGATATTTTCCAACGATCTTTCTTAAGGGTTAGTCATATGCCCTTTCTAGTATTTATGGCGTGATCGTCTTAGTTCGGGCTCTTTTTTACGTTGTGTTTGTTGAGTAACATAGTTCTTTTTAGGGTCTTTTAAAGGATAATTAATATTCACTATAACAATCGAAAGCCGTAGTAGTGTCTTATATTATTTTAAGCTAATGAACCTCGTTCACGAAAACAGAGCTCGAAAAAGGTTAGGAATATTAAATTGTCCCTTTTCCATTTGTATTAAGTTCAATGAATTTCTTATCAATTAATCCTCTTTGCTTGGGAAAGACTAAATCCACCCAAAACTAGAACTTCGCTCTTCCATATTTTAAACAAAATGTGGGGGATGCACACGGCTTGACATTTGTCGTACGTGGTGAACGTCTACCAATCAACGCTCTCCCCCCAAATGCAACGTAAATTTGGGAACTAAACCATAGCCTACGTTAAAATAACTAGCGAACCTGTAAAAGAAGAATTTGCCCCTTGGTAGTGCGTAATAAACACAGACATCGACCAAAGTCAAGCGTATTAATTCATGTAAACGCATATAGAATACAATCAAATCCAGTCACAGTGAATGTACGTCACACGGTTTAGGCAACACGTCGAATAATAGGCACACTAGCCTTTAAAAACTCTCCGTGAGTGCCACCAACTACCAGACCACCGTCCTTGCAGATGTGATGTGAGTGTCTGTCATCACCACCAATTGCATGATCAGACCGGTTAAATTCCTAAAATATGCCGTGAGTCTACCGCTCACCTCAAGGGAATTGGGTCCTACGGTGCGCGGCTTTTGGTCGCAGCTTTGAGAGTCTTCTCAAATCCTCCCTCCAGCTACCACCCGCATGAGGTCTACACATCTTCTACATCAACAAATACAACGGAATACAAAGCCAAAAGGCAGTTATAAGATAATAGTAATTATTCGCTATCGGAAAGGGTTTGTGTCACAGACAGAGTTTTATGTCATGTTTGTCTCACCCACCAACAAGTTGCCTTCAATCGTTGTAAGGAGGGAAATTTAAGGATATATATTATTATGTTGTTATTTAAAATATCAAAAAGGTCAGACTACCTGCAGACCCATATTGAAGGGACCCGAGATGGACAAAGCTACTTAAATGTGAGTCAAACCAAGAAGCATACAGCGCCATTGAGAATAGCAACCCTCCAAACAACCACCGCGAAGACGAAACATCAGTACGACTATCGCTTGGCTTACACCATCCTAAGGACCCCATAATATCCCAGCAGACATCACCACCCGCATACATCCAGAATTACAAGTTGCGTCAAATCAGGTGCAGCACATCCGCAGATCCATCACAATACACAATACCGCAATGAGTTGTGAGCATGCTACTATCATACGGATAGCGCCTCCTCACAACACACCCACATGATCCCTATCAATTTTAACAATAAATTTGATATTATTATTACGTAAAAATTTCACCAACGTACCATAGTAGTATGCTACTAAGACGTCAGTACCCGAAGACTCCAGTACACGTTTGAGCGCTAATGCACTAAGAGATGGAGTTGAGTATGTTTGTTACATTTTAAATTGCTACCGAACACACTCACCCCAATTTGGATGCAAAGATAGCCGACGTATCATAAAACTACGCGCTAAGACGCCACCCATAATCAGTATGGGTGTGCGTTGTCCACGGGTAAGCCGTATTGCTACAACAAATCAGCTTACCACCGGCACTAAGATGATATGCCTACGACGTTAGCGAGTCCAAGTTTACCTAGTCTAGGACGACGATGATCTAGATCTACACTCCACTATTATAATCCTTTCCGAGTTTCATTTCTATTATTATAACGGTTTTACATATTTCATACCTTCCACATATTTGCCTTAATTATTACCCTACTATTATATGCCTTACTTTTATTAACTCTGCTTTTATAATTCTTATGCATCATAGAGACCTATAATAATGATATCGTATCATAGACCTCATTATCATGGGTCCCCAATATAGTATTGTGCTATAGTACTATTACAGCAGTCAGCCACCTGACCACCCCATATGTACATAGGTACACCCATGAGTATGCGTCTCCAGCAACTTCCTTATATACGCAATCCCTATATGAACACTGCTACCAACAACACGCTCAATAAGTTTACGATTACAATCAGCATAAGGGGACTCAGCTCCATCACGTGCAATAATTTATAGGTGGTTTGCTGAATTCAAAAGGGGTAAAATTAACCTTAAGGACGACTAAAGAATCGGGGCACCGCTAACAGCAGTAACGGCAGAAAATGAATGGACTACTGAAATGTTGGTGCGAGAAGACCCACAAATCACATATACGGACATCGAAAAGATTGTAGGCTTTAGTTTGGGGAGCATTCATACCATACTGCATCTGCGTGGCTGCATACGAAGAAGCAATTTCCGACATGTCAGATCGAGACTGGCAAAAGTGTTTGCAGAGTTGGTTAAGGCAAATGGAACTTTGGATATATCCGCTTTATTTGTATTAAAAACGGACCAACATGCCACACGCTACCTACTGAAGCCTAAATCTCTAAAAGCTCAATATTTTTCGAAAAATAGTTTTTAATAAAGTATTCTGTTCTTAAATCATGTTTTTTCAGGAGATACTATTATACGCGCGGCCTATCTTAAAACACTGAAAGTGTTGTTAATTAACACTTTAATTTTAAGCGCTGATTAACAATTATATTCTCTATCGCATATGTTTTAAAATTAAAGATATTTCTGTTCGTCAGCACACATTGCGGTACACTTAAAGACCAGCATGCAATGAGACAACGTGGCCATCTGTGCCTTGCTTCAAAACCTTCGAGAAGGGATCCCTCTCAATTCATCTGCATGTCGATTATGTATGTATGTTACCCAATAACTTCTTCAATTGTGAACTAATTTTAATAATTTTTTTGCGTGCCTTAACCCTTCGATCCCCATAAAAATCCGATGCAGTTGCATGCGCCCGGATAATCCCGAGCGGTCGCATGCAACCACACCCACCCGCAGCACATAAAACCATTAAAAGTTATATTTAGAGACTGCTTTTCTATGAAGAAGTTTGGCATTATAAAATCTATACATAATTCTCTTTAAAATAATCACATTTTACTTAATTACAAAAAGACTATTGTATTTTTATAACAAAAACAAAACATAACAAGTGAATATCGGCAGCGTGAAAATCACAATTATTTCAATTTATATATATATATATATATATATATATATATATATATATATATATATATATATATATATTTAATTTATATATATATATATTTATATATATATATATATATATATATATATATATATATATATATATTTATATATATATATATATATATATATATATATATATATATATATATATATATATATATATAAATATATATATATTACTCGAAATTATTTACGTAAAAACAAAAAAATTTATAACAATTTTACAATAAAATACTATACTAAAACACTAATAAAACACTAGAAAAATCCAAAAATCAACACAATAACATTAACGCGAAAACGGCGTACGAATAACTTGACTTTTTATTGCACTAGGGGATATAAAATTTCATATTGATTCTATAATTTCAAATTTCTTCAAAGAAAAGTAGTCTCTAAATAAAAGTTTTAATGGTTTAAAGTGTTGTGGGTATGCGCAGATGAATTCGACCGCTTTAATTTTGACGAAATAGCACCGCGGTCGGATTCGACCGCTTGGGGGCTGTGGGACGCAATGTGCGTATTTTATACGTGGTGGAGCCACGCTGCAGCTATTATGGTTGAAGCATAAATGGGTCAGCTCGACTCAGAAATAGTATCTTAATGCTGCTGTTTCGTATGGTGAATGTGGAGAACCGAAGACGCGTTTTACTGAAATCGAGGCATTCCATTTTAGTCCCCAGGGGTGACAACGCACCTACATTTTGATTCTTATTCCAGTTTAAATATAGAATATGTAAAATCGTTATCTATGGGCCACAGCGTCCACTTACCATCAGGTGGACTGTGTGCTCGTTCGTCAACCTTATCCTTATAAAGCGGGGGAGGGAGGTTGAGAATTCTCATAGCATACCACGCAGCCGGCTGCGTGGTTATGTGGTGACTTTTACCCACTAAACTCAACCCTTTAGGAATTGGCTTAACGATCTGACTAGAGATCTCTAAGCCGTATACGAACGCGACCCTCCTTGGCAGAAAGGAGGGCGCAAGATTTTAAAAATGTGGACCTCTATAAACTGTGTTACAATTATATAGAAGTTATTTTGTTCTTTTTGATTCTTTGAATTCAACTTTTATTTTTATTAAAGAACTAATCTTTATTCTGTTAAAATGCAATCTGTGGTAAGTTTCAGAAACTGTTTACATATCACAAAGATAAATATAAAACTGGTGAGTCTGATAAAGTCTCTCAGCGAGCTATGGAGAGGGCTATGCTCGGAGTTTCTCTGCGTGATAAACTTAGAAATGAGAATATCCTTAGTAGAACCAGAGTGACCGACATAGCCCAACGGATTAGTAAGCTGAAGTGGCAATGGGCTGGCCATATAGCTCGAAGAACCGACAACCGTTGGGGAAAAAAGGTTCTCGAGTGGCAGCCTCGTACCGGTAGACGAAGTAAGGGGCAAGCCCCACTAGATGGAGTGACGACCTGGTAAGACATGCAGGAAGTCGATGGATGCAGGTGGCTCAGGACCGTGCTTTGTGGCATACCTTAGGGGAGGCCTATGTTCAGCAGTGGTCTTGTAAAGGGCTGTAATGATGATGATGATGATGATGAGTCTGATAAAACTTCTTCGTCCGGTTACCTGAATTGCAGCAAAATTAATGTAAATTATTTTATTTTGTCAACACATAAACTTTGTTCTGAGCAATGTTGTTTTCCAAATTTAATCCTACAAGCTCAGAACTGTCCTCGTTGATGTTGTTTTATAACATCTCTTTGATAAAAATATTTTGACTCTAACCTTGTCGGTCAGTATAAAACCCAGCCCTACCGGTGTTTTTTTTTCATCTGACGTTAATTAGATGGATGTAAATTAGAATATCTAAATTGTACATTTTTCTTTAGATGTTTGTAAATACATACATAATTTAAGTAAGGTTTGCTAGTGAGTTGCATTTTTTTTAAATTGATATTTTAATTTTAATTATGTTTATGTACTTAGTTTTTTTTCGTTATGTTAATAGTCACTATGTAGTGTTACCATGTAACTTTCTTTTAAATTGTGTTTGAGTTTTCGGCACTGTAGGTCAATTTCTAATAGATAAGTTTTAGTATTTTATTTCCTTAATATACGACTGTTTGTTTCCAAAATAAATAAATAAAAAAAAATAATTTTACACAGACTTCAATCCAATATTTCCTTTTAATTTTTGTATGTTAAATCGTATGAAGAACTTTTCTAACATTAATTTACAAATTTTATAATCTATATCTAAATTAAATATGATTAAATATTTTATCAACAGCAAGATTTTTGAGGTCCCAATGTCATAGTTAGTCCGGCTACCTTCAGTTTTTTGAATATTAATTTTTGATTCGATTTACGCAAAAAGAGTTTATAGCATCATGAAGTCTTACAGTGGTATGCTTGGGATTGGGTTTAATTTTGTTAATTATAGGATCCCAAGCAGATGGCAGCACCCATCCACCTTCTCTATTGAAATTTGGATGCTTTTTAATTTCAATGGGTGAATCGGTGTTCTTTTACGAGAATTGGTGGTTTGTCAAATCTATTGTAATGGGGGGGATGATCTTGAACATGTTTGCGGACTGCAGACCTTCCGGAGCGTCGGTGCTTCACGTCAGCTATATGTTCCTTCACGCGGGTTTTTATAGATCTCTTTGTTTGACCTATGTAAGAGACCACATTCACAATCTAGCTTGTGGTCCAAAAATACAAAGTAACTGCATTTTTAGACCACCTTAACTCCATAAACTCTAAAACACAATTCACAATGAAGCTAGAGGCAAATAATTCTTTAGCCTTCCTAGATGTTTTAGTCATCCGAAATCCTGATAACACCATAGGTCACACTGTGTATAAAAAAAGACCCATACCAATCGATATCTTAATGGTGAATCTCACCATCATCGTTCACAGTTAGCTACTGTGGGTAAATCTTTGTTTCAGAGAGCGCGAGGGATCTGTGACAGAAGACATCTGGCCGCCGAGCTTCAGCACGTCAAGCAAGTATTGCAAGACAACAAGCTTCGGGTCCCGCGCCTACATCACAGTGAACGAGTGAAGCCAGCCACAGTCGAATGCGCGCCTGCTGTACTACCATATGTCAGAGGGGTCAAGGACAAGATTGGCTACATCTTGAAGCGAGTGTCCATTAAAACATACTATGAGCCGCCGAAGAAGATTAGTCAATTTTTACCATCCATCAAATGTAACATTCCTCTACATGATGCAGGTGTATAAAAGCTAGATTGTGAATGGGGTCTCTCTTTTTACAACAAAATTAAACTCAAACCCAAGCATACCACTGCAAGACTTCATGATACTATAAGCTCGGTTTGCTAAAATTAGACGACAAATTAATATTCAAAAAACTGAAGGTAGCCGTACTAACTATGACATTGGGACGTCAAACATCTCAATCCCCCGTGACCATGGGTGCTGTAAAGCACCGGAAACGTCGGGATAATAAAAATAAATTATAGTTGTAATTAAAACACGATAAAATCCGTAAATAATAGTTTTATTCAATGGATAGTAGGATATTTAATTTTATGGAGTATGAATGTAAAATTTAGGGATGATTCCATACGCCTTTTTGCCGATACGATACCGATACCGATGCTCTTATAAAAATATCGGCGATACCGATACTGCTACGATTATTGAATTCCTTTTTATGAAGGTAAAATAAATAAAACTCAAGTCAGGTGTTTGTTTTATTAATTAAAAAAAAAAAACAAATAACAGGATAAACTAAATAAATCCGTTTAAAACTATAGAAAGGTCGAGATTAGTTAATAGTTTTAGTAATTAAAATTAAAATTGATGATATTTTTGTTTAAATTTTGCGAATAAAAGTGATTTCGCAAATTAAGACGTTATTGCGCTAGAAACCGAACGGATCTGCGCCTCTCGATACATTATTAATTAAACAAGCAACAAGTTTTCCTAGATCATTTTTCCTTTCTCATAATCAAACTGAATTTACTGATTTCAAAATCTTGATAGAAATAATGTATCCACTGATTTAGAGTTGCTATTTGTTCTGTAGTATCTAAGTCAATATGATTTTTACCCGTCAGCGCAAGTTCTTGCAACGACGAACGTGATTACGACGTAGGTGATGATTTGACATACTCTGATTTTAAGCCTTGGTCAATGACGGTAAAACAAAACAAAGTGCTCGTGACAGTTTTGAGCTAATATACCAATGCAAAGTCTTGGAAGTTGGAAGTCTTGAAATTATATAAAGTTAACCAGTAGTATGAGACAAATTAATTTCATCAATCCTTCCGTTTAAAAACAAAATCGCAAAAAATACTCTTCGTGGAACTTCAGTTTCTGAGTTAAATTAATCGTGTGATAAATTGAAAACGAAGCGAAAATGTAAAAGGCAAAATAAGGGTCATTAATTTTGTCTGGACGAGAAATGGTAACGTAAAAATTTTACTTTACAAATGTATGAATAGAAAACTGCTTAAAATTTGTTTACTCATAATTGATTCAAAAAAATTTGTCTACAAGATAAATATACGATAAATTAAACTTTGCATATCGTATCGTTGGTGTCGTAAGTCCTAGTGTTTTAATTTTCCTCAGTAGATGGCAGCAGCATCTTCCTGATTACAAATAAAAATAATAAGACTGCGGTTGCCAACCCGTTTACGTATGGCAAACTTGGAAAAATTCTCTCTATGAGGCTATCTATGGGAGATACCAATGTTCGGCAGAGGACTTTTATAGGCTGCAATAGATAGATGGATCAAAATAAGTCTTATCAAAATTAGTAAAAAAGAGATTAGAGTGGCGACTATATTATAAATTATATAATAGATATATAAAGAATATAATACAATTATAAAAAAATTTTGACATCACGTCACATTTGAATATTAGACAGATGAAAGAATGCAGTAAAAAAAAGTCAACATGATCACAAAGTTGATAGAAAAACACCTTTTACTTTTATTTTATTCACAAAACCCACTGACCTCTACATGAAGAAGTACACTGGACTGGCTATACCATACAAAATGTTTGTGCTTTGAAGCGCCACCTTTGTTACCTAACTTTTTACTTTACTTAATATAGGTACTTAAACATTTGTTATTAAACTTTTGATGATTTTTGATAAACAATAAAATTCAAAAGGGATATAGAGTTTCTTGTTTATAATACTTATCCATGTTCTTTTCTACACATAGGTTATTTATTTTCCGTAAAATTACGTATTGATTGAGTATTCAATAGGTTCATACTTAAAGCGCGATATGAATATGGAATTTAGGTACTTATATGGAATAAAACTAATATAACGGATTTTATAACATCAGGACGCCAAACATCTCAACACCGCCCTCCTCCCGTAAACGTATTGTAAAAGTGCCCGAAACAATGTGTAGGTATCAGCACAGGAACTCGCTCAGAAATTAGGTTTGTCAAAATAATGAGGAAACCTAATTACTTTAATCTTTATTTTACATCCATCCATTTATCCATTGATTACATCCTCTAATAGACACTAGCCTTATGGTACAAAACAACATGTAATTAGTGCAAGTAAGAAACCCTCCCCCGCGATGTATTAACCCATAGGTACAAAGAACAATGGCGAACTCCTGATGCTTGCTTGATGCTGCTGTGTTTCGTATGGGGGGTGTAGAGAACCGGAGACCCTTTTTACTGGAAACGAGGCATTCCATCTTGGTGCTCACGGGCGACAACGCATCTGCATTTTGATTCGTAATCGAGGGTAGATGTAGATGTCTATGGGCCACAGCAACCACTTACCATCAAGTGGACTGTGTGCTCGTTTGTCACCCTATCCTATAAAAAATCACGTCTCCGTTCCATAAGTCATCACTGGCAACACGTACTGGTTGTACAGTATCGTTTTCAGATTTTGAGGTATAGCTGACGAGAAGATGTGTCGTAATTTCCTAATAACTACCGGCGTAGCTGTGACATGGACGTTACATACGATCTTTGTTTTGTTCATGTTCGTCTTAAGACCAATCCGTTGGGAAGCACTATAGAGGTCATTGATAGGTTAGCGGAGCCGGAAGTCCTCCAGCGATTCTGCTATATGTACTATATCGTCGGAAATTCGAAGGTGAGTTATCTACTCTCCATTGATGTTGATACCATATCCTTTTCAGTCTAGTAGCCCGAAAACGTCTTCTAATGGAGCGTTAAAGAGTTTCGGGGATATAACGTAACACTGTCTTACACTTCTCTGCAGTTAAATTCTAAGATAACATAAACCCTAAAAAGTAAATATATTATATTAAAATGGCCTTTAAAATATTAAGTAACACAATTTCGACGTGGTAGGTCAACTAGGTCATATAAATCTACGATATTGTCTCTTAAAACTTAAGCCGTTTATGTGAGGTCATAATATATTAAGAAAAAAATGGCTATAAATAAGCGACTAACTATTTTATGCAAGAACTACCAGTTTGTATTTTTTATATCGTTAATATTATGGATTTTCGCAAAGTAAAGCCCGATTCTATTAACTTATTGTTGTGTTTATTAAAATTCATACATTTATCTGTACCCAACAGTATGACAAATAAGGTTGCAACTTTACTTTTTAAATTTATAATAACAGTTCCATCGTGGCATTAACTCTCCAAAAACGGCCATATTATTATTAGCAACATTACATATCTTCTCATTACCGAAAATGAACGCTTAATGTTTATTTGTTTAATTGCTTCTATTTTATGTATAACTTTTATCTGACATCAAACCACGTAAGTGACTGGAAACTAAAGTCGATAATGACAAATTTTAATTTGTATTTTTTCTGTCCAACCCCTCTTTCCTTATCATTTTTATTTGTGATTTTAGTAAGAATATAGTTTTAGTTTTGTTATTATTTTATCTGAATATTAATTTTTATGAAAATTATAGCCAGATAAAACTGATCTTAACAGTACTAAGATCATTGTAGGTCGAAATCCGATGATTACCGCCGCGCGGGTGAAGTTGAAGAATTTTATCCGATCTTTACCCGTTTCAAATATGGCAGTGGTTGTCAAACTTTCATTTGTCGTGTATACTTTTTCGAAAATTGCTCAAGCGACTCTGGGACTCAATATAACTATCAAATCTGTCGTGCCTTAATGTACATGTTTGAGCTTACTTTTTAAGATGATTTTATTACTTTTAAATACATACATATTAAAAGCATTTATAACTGTAAAATTAGAATTTTCGAACCTCTTAATGTGCTGTTAACTTACTTTATACATTTCTCACGAACTAATCTTCGGAACGTCAAAATTTGTTCTGGTTTTATATCTAATAACTAAGTCCCGAGTTATTAGATATAATATGTACTCATATATTCTATAAGATGCTGATATATTTGCACTGGTTTATGCTGTGATGCACTCAGTGTCACAGCCGCATTACTTAAATAAACAGTTTTTCTGCAGATGCCTCTAAAATACACTAGGATTTCAACGCGGTCAACTTCAAATAAACAAGAAGCCCTGGACAATGATATTGAAAGAATAAAAAACTTCATTTGATAACATTTATTTCATCTCATTAGTAATTTGTATCATAAAGTTTAGAACTAATTGTATAATAACTATGTTATATAATTGGCTTAAAGAATGTGACTATGATAAATGCGAAAATTTAACAGCTCCATATGAATAACTTTATGTGCAGTGCAACAAACACGCTACTTACTCACACACATACACTCACACTCTCACACACACACACATACACACACACACACACATACACACACACACACACACACACACACACACACACACACACACATACACGTGCGCGCGCGCGCACGCGCACGCACGCACACAGAAATCTGTGCGTGAAATAATCCATCAATTAACTATTTACAACCTGTTTACAAATTAGCTTTTTCTTTTATTTGTTAAAGATTATAGTTAGAAGAATTTAGGTTATGTTTTCGAAGATAAAATTATTTTAAAACTGATTTAAAACAAACTTTAATTTAAAAGTTAAATGACGTAGTAATTTCTTAAATTTACCATAATACCACACATTGAATAAAATAATTTTACGAATTTTATTGAGTATTTAACTCGGGAATTATTAGGTGTTTTAGAAAAATAACATTAACTTTGCTCCTGAATGAATATTTCTACTGATTACTTATACTCTCTAATGATTATAATTTAATATGAAAATGCAAATAATAAAGTTTAGTCACGACATTATGTAGCTTTCAAGATAATTGAATCTTCAATCTAGTATCAAAATCGTATGACATTTTTGCTCTCTGTGTCTAAGTATTTCATGAGTTTTGTAATCAATCTCTAAAGGAAATAGACATCTCGTAGAGATTATAATATACCTGTTCTTAATAAAAACTATACTACGTCTTATAAATATAGCTTTCTCAACTCAAAATCTAATTAGCTTTTCTGATAGAAAGGGTAAATTGACATAATCGCCAAACATGACGGATGGTTTACCGATGGTATTACAAAACGTGAGTATTTGAGGCTAATTCCCGTCTACGAACCACTGAGTATTTTAAATCTATTAAAGGTATACCATCGTCTGTTGGTTGCCTTATGTTGTGGCTTATGAATTTTAATGTTACAATGTTTTATGGTGTAAATATTTATTACAGTCTTCAACCAACTAATAAAGCTTCTTAATCGTTTGAGCCTTCATTTATAAAGTCACATTAATCGGTGAAACTCGTTTCATTATATTCAGCCCCATTTGGATGTTTCAAAGATAGCTACACGCAAGTCATTAATCTTTAAACGGGGAACATACATGTCATCAGCAAATCTTAAGTTCATGAAAGCGTAAAGTGATATATAATACTTGAAATGTTACACGTGCCATAAGACCTTAATTTAAAGAAGAAGTAACATTATGCAAATAATGTCATCATTCAAGAAAAAAAATTTGTAAAAAATTCATGTTGATGAATTGATTCATATACATCAAAATATTTTAATACCAATTTATTTGAAATCAATACGGCCTGGTGGACGTGTGGCTAAACAACGGGCTGTGCTTAGAGAGACGCAGGTTCGATTCAGGTATTGAAGAAATATTGGTATGGTCTACAAATTATTGTTTGGAGTTTAAGTGTTTGTCAATATGTGTATTGAAATTTATGCACGAAAAATGTCTCCAAGATAGAAGAGAATTCCTTTTTATTTCTTTATATATTAGTTTATGCACAACATGAATAATATACGTACAATTTAAGGAATGTAGAAAACGAAACACGTGATTGACGCACGTATTTACGTAAGTGCCTGAACCGACACACATCTCTTTTCATGTTTGTATCTCAAAATTCAATCATTAGACATACACTTAACTGCTATAACAAAACTTTTCATCTATTGATATTTTTAACGATAATAGAGCTATCATTGAAAAAGAAATAACCTTAATTAAAAGAAACGAGATGTAATAAATAAAAATAAATGATGAATACAAACATGTCACACCTAATGATTTCTTAAATTTACGCGAACACTACACATTGAATAAAACTATTATTTACGGATTTTATCGCGTTTAATTTGTTTTTATTATTATCCCGACGTTTCCCAAAGACCCATACCAACCGATATCTAAATGGTGAATCTCACCATCATCCTTCACAGTTAGCTACCGTGGGTAAATCTTTGTTTCAGAGGGCACGAGGGATCTGTGACAAAAAACATCTGGCCGCGGAGCTTCAGCACGTCAAGCAAGTATTGCAGGACAACAAGCTTCGGGTCCCGCGCCTATGTCACAGTGAACAAGTGAAGCCGGTCACAGTCGAGCGCGCGCTTGCTCTACTACCATACGTCAGAGGAGTCACGGACAAGATTGGCTACATCTTGAAGCGAGCGTCCATTAAGACATACTACAAGCCGCTGAAGAAGATTAGTCAATTTTTACCATCCATCAAATGTAATATTCCTCTACAAGATGCAGATGTGTACAAGCTAGATTGTGAATGTGGTCTCTCTTACATAGGTCAAACAAAGAGATCTATAAAAACCCGCGTGAAGGAACATATAGCTGATGTGAAGCACCGACGCTCCGGGAAGTCTGCAGTCTGCGAACATGTTCAAGATCGTCCCCACCATTACATTAGATTTGATAAACCACAAATTCTCGCAAAAGAACACCGATTCCTACCAAGGATGATACGCGAGGCTATTGAAATTAAAAAACATCCAAATTTCTATAGAGAAGATGGTTGGGTGCTACCATCTGCTTGGGATCCTATAATTAACAAAATTAAACCCAAACCCTAGCATACCACTGCAAGACTTCATGATACTATAAGCTCGTTTTGCGTAAATCGGACCAAAAATTAATATTAAAAAAACTGAAGGTAGCCGGACTATGACATTGGGACGTCAAACATCTCAGTCCCCCCCGTGACCATGGGTGCTGTAAAGCACCCGAAACGTCGGGATAATAATAAAAACAAATTAAACGCGATAAAATCCGTAAATAATAGTTTTATTCAATGTCACACCTCCTGTCATCCCTCCCTAAACCACCTGTTTTTCACTACCTACACTTCACTTAAAATCACACACACACTGACTTGACCATATATTTACAAAAGCAAGACATTAATAAATTTACACTGTGTTATGTAGAACACGTACCTTAAAATAACTTAAAATGTATTCAAATATGTTAAATGTTTCATGTTATTTATACATTATGCCCACACAGTTTTGCATTATGTTATAATATTTTTATATAATGTAATAAACTGTAATCGGCAGTAGAAAATGTAAATATTTAGTAAGCTTTTTAATGTATCAAAATTCTGTTAAATCTGCAGACAATAAAAAAGAGAATTAACAATGGCGTACGAAACAACAATGATGTGACTAAAGGTAAATATATTTTGAGAAAATATAATTAAGTGTTAAATATTTTCATTTCCAAATTATTTTTATTCATGATTCAACATTAAGCTATTATGTAATACGTACGAGACGATGACGATGCGACACTGCATTCAGCTACTCTGTTTCAATCAACTGCGGTGCATATACCACACTTTAATCAGTCATTCGATAGGCGCTTGTGGAGTTGCCACGTGTTGTGTTGATTTAAAAAAAATCTCTTGATAAAATATGCCGTCGTGTGTACTTAGACATTGCACAAATAATTCAATAAATGTCAGTAAAATCCAAGGAATTACTTTTCATCAGTTAATAAGATACTTAATCAATAAAAAGTATTATAGATTAATAATAACACAAATTATTTCTAAGACGCAATCTCGTGTCACGGAATATAGTTTATGAAATTAATATTTTCAGATGCAATATTTCTGTGGGTACTTAAGTATAGGACGAATATATTATTATACTAATTTTTTTTGTGGAAACATATATAAGTTATTATAATTGGCTAAATTTTTAATGTGTGCTTATTATTCTTTTATTTTACTTTTAGGTTTCCGCATTAAAGTCAAGGTAGAATAAATTCGTCAATTTTTAACTCTCGCGTGCCCGTATTTATGAACGACTCTTATTCTAATTTAAATAAATATATTTGTAATTTAAATGTTATGTTAATAAGTTTTGATAAACATACATTTATTGTTCTTTATATTTGACATATATACCTTTTAAAATATTCCGATAAAAATATCATTAAAATGTAATTGTGATATAATATTACGTAATATTATATTAAATAAGCAAATATAATATATAAAATAAATGACAAAATTTAAATATTGTTTTCGATAAAATTTACCTATTTAACAATACAATCTACTATTACCTACGGATCATTCTACCTATGTTTATTCTATGATAAAAAAAACAAACCACGCGAACACAGGGTAGCGCACCTTTTTTGTTTGAGATAGCTGTTCTAGTACGTAAGTACATATTACTTCAATGTGATTCAAGCAGATTAGACTTATAAGTATGAAATCGCTACTAATTGAACATACATGTTGTATAAAGGCTTATTAAATTAACTATATCGTAATTCTCAGATCGTAAATAGTACTATTAATCTTATAACATATGAAGCTACAGTACCTATAAAATATTAGGCCTGTTGCATTCTTCATCATTATCAGTCTAGTCAATTTGACGGCAAAATTATTTCGATCGCTAGTAACTTTTTAAGTGTTTTTTTTTTATTTTGTATTCACATTTTATGACTTTTCCTAATATATCTTATGATTGTATATGTTTCAACTTAGTAAAAATAAGTAAGATATGATTGTTAAAGGAGAAATGCTTTCTTGTTCTTAATAAGACCGGATGCCGTCAATTTTACGCCACATCAATTAGTGTGAAGTATTGAAAACAAAAGATTTCTTATACCTTCTGACCGTAACTTTTATTTATATTTTGTATTTGTTGACTTGTAGATTCATTTTCTGATTCTTTGAAGTGAATCGTCATGTGTTTACATTATAAAATGAGTTTGTGGTATTTAAGAAGGTGTCTCCTTAAATTATCCGTGGAGCTTTGCAAAAACGCGCGTGGGGATTTTCAGCGAGAACAAGAAAGTTTCACATCGGAGGATTCTGAAACTGATGCTCCAAATCAAAGTCCTTTTGACACTGAAATGCAGGACAAGAATTTACACAGCGAACGTGGCAGATGAAGATTTTGTGGCACCAGACCTGGATCTGGTAGAAGAGCACCCGTGGTAGGAGGCTTGTTAGAACGTCATCATAGCCAGAAGTAAATATGAGTCAAGTAGCTAGTGATAGCATTGAATGGACGTGTATTTCTAGTGGTGGTAAAACGGGAGTTCGTAGTTAAAAAAACGTACTGAGAGAAGTTGCCTACTCCATATGCTAAGCGGTATATATTAAACAAAAATTTCTTTCTCCCAGCGACTTTTTATACATAATAAATTTTTATTCATATAACGACACCTAAAATTATGCACCGGTACTGAAGCACATATCAAATGTCAAAACAATTCGTGGCATTTTTAGATGAGTTAGATGCCTTCATTGCCTCGATATATGCACGCGTAGCTTACAACATGAGCCATTTAGATTTAGAAATTCCATGGCCCTGCAATGGGGTCCTCCAGTTTTCAAAAACACAATGAGTAAAAATAGATTCAAAGAAATAATGAAATATTTGCGACTTGATTTGAGAAGCACGCGTAATACGCGTTTATCTACAGATAAATTAGCAATAATAAAAAAACTGTCAAATGTATTACATCTTGGTCTCAAAACATGACTGTTGAGGAACGGTTATTTCCATCGAAAACACGTTGTTCTATTTTGCAATACATTGCATATAAACCTGATAAATTTGGAATCAAGTTTTGGTTATTAGTGGATATTGAGAAAATACCTATGTGGTGGCTTTCCTAATTTAGGAAAATATGTTGAGCACTTAAGTGATATTTCATTACCAGAACATGTATTTATAAAATTGTTACAACCTTATCTCGAAAAAGGTCAAAACATTACAACGAACAATTTTTCACATCATTCATATCTCTAAAATTAGCAGACAAGCTAAGATCTGAAAATACAAGTATTGTTTGAACATTAAGACGAGCAAGACGAGAAGTACCACAAAATTGTAGGAACATTCGTACACAAAGAGATGAAACATTTATTTTTAAATCGGTAATAAACGCAACCCTAATAGTTTATCAAGGTAAACCTGAAAAAAATGTCATTATCTTGAGTAACATCAAAATGTTCATATTAATACTGATTCAAAAAAACTTCCTGAGACTCTACAGTTTTATAATGAAAACAAGGTGGGTGTTGACATAGTTGACCAAATAGCACGAAATCACACCGTAAGAGCTGAAACTCGAAGATGGCAAGTCCATGTCTTCTACAATATTCTAGATTTAGCCGCTATAAATTCATGGATTGTTTATAGGAAAGTTACAGGTGAAAACATTTCTCGCCATAATTATCCAACTCGCAAGTGAACTTCAGGCTGAGTACATAAGTAATTTTCAACCGCCTTTCAACGTGTATATAATATAGATATTACCGAAGAACAGCCTTCCATGTCAAAAAAGACGTCAATGTCAAATTAATTCAAAATGTAAAAAACTGCACCGGCGAAATTTTTGGCTGTTTCCCAAAAAGCTATTTGTGGCCAATGCGTAAAAGAGTCTATAAAAAAAATTGTTTTTCTTAAAAATTGTTTGTCATACATATAAAAGGATTTAATTAATTAAAACCAACACTTTACATTCATAATTTTGTTTCAATCACAAACATCCATCAATATACCGCCAATTTGACGGTCGTGGTCTTTGATGGTATAGCATGTTCCCCGACCCTTCTAGTGTTAAATGCTGTACATAGAATTCTCTCGAGGCACGCTTCTTAGTCCAATTTTGGGCTTCATGTGCCCATTTGCTGACAAGAACCTTGCGCAGATCATTGCTCCATATAGGCCGGGAGAGTTTTTACACATTATATATTATAGTATATTCAAGCGGCTACGACTAAAAACACTGTTTTATCTATGGTAAATGCTAAACGCTAAATGCTAAACTTTATCGAATTTTTTGCAGAAACAAAACAAAAACGGTACATGCTAAACCTTCGCTATATTCATTGAGTTATTATGTACTGTGTACCACTCAACTGCGGTGCATACACCGCACTTTAATCAGTCACTCGCTAGGCGCTTATAGAATTGTCACGTGTTGTGTTGATTTAAAAAAAAACTCTTGATAAAAATATGCCGTCGTGTGTACTTAGATATTGCACAAATAATTCATGAAATGCCAGTAAAAACCAAGGAATTACTTTTCATCGGTTTATAAGATACTTTATCAATAAA
This sequence comes from Parnassius smintheus behrii, assembly GCA_036936625.1. Lineage (NCBI taxonomy): Eukaryota > Metazoa > Arthropoda > Insecta > Lepidoptera > Papilionidae > Parnassius > Parnassius smintheus. Next base: position 26,116,367 of record JAUPFT010000006.1, on the reverse strand, counting down.
AAATTATAGATTAATAATAAAACAAATTATTCTCGTGTCATGAAATATATAGATTATGAAATTAATATGTTCAGATGCGACATTTCTGTGGGTACTTAAGTATAGGACGATTATATTATTATACACATTTTTTGTAGGAACATATATAAGTTATTATAATTTGGCAAAGTTTTCATGTTTAAATGTGCTTATTATTCTTTTATTTTATTTTTAGGTTTCCACATCAAAGTCAAAGTGGTATAAATTTGTCCATTTTTAACTCTCGCGAGCCTAGCATTTATGAACGACTTTTATTCTAATTAAAATAAATGTATTTGTAATTTAAATGTTATGTTAACAAATTTTGTTAAACATGCATTTAGTACGTTTTTTTATATTTCACTTTGATACCTTTTAAAATATTCAGATAAAAATATCATTAAAATGTAATTGTGATATAGTATTATGTAATATTATATTAAATAAGCAAATGTAATATACATAACAAATGACAAAATTTAAATATTGTTTTCGATATTATTTACCTATTTAACAAAACAATCTACTATTACCTACGGGTCATTCTACTTATGTTTATTCTATGATAAAAAAACAACCGCTCGAACACAGAGTAGCGCACATTTTTTCTTTGAGATAGCTGTTCTAGTACGTAAGTACACATTACTTCAATGGCTATATTTAATTTTATCGAATTTTTTGCAGAAGAAAAACAAAAAACAGAAAACACTGTTTTATCTACGGTACATGCTAAACCTTTGCTATATTCAATTTAATCGATTTTTTTGCAGAAGAAAGACAAAAATCTCTTAAAAATCTCAACGCATCTCATCTGCAGGGTTACTATAGCAGAAACATCAAATACATTACATTGGCAAAAGCATCGACAATTATTGATACTTCAAATATTGAATTTTTTTTAAAAAGGGCCCTGTTTGAGTTGTTTAAATTTTATAACAGTGTATGTATTTTTTGAAATTTATTTTATAATTTTTTCATATAATTAGTTGAAAAAGGATTTCGTAAAGATTTATTTATTATAAGTATTGTAATAATCGTGTTGTTGTGGCGTAAGAAACCTACCACCCCAAATTATTCCGTTCGTGTCGAATGAGGCAAAAGGGCGACAAAAAGCGGGAGGTTGAAAATGGCATCTTCCTCCTATCAACTCAAAATAATAAAAATCTCCCAAGAGTGACAACTATGGCAAATATTTAGCTGTAGACTTTGAGAGATAATTAATGAATATTAGTATATAAAAGCACAAAATCAAGCAGTAGCTTGTAATCTAGGTAGACGTCGTTTTTTTTAACAATATTATTTATAACTTAAATTATTAGGTCAGGTTTATTAAAAAAATTTACAACTGTAGAACCTTACCTTACCTTAATATGGGTAGAGCTTATTTTCAGCTGTACACTGTTTTCCATGTGATTGTCAATTAGCATGAGGATTATGGTGACAAACTAGTATATTTCACATCTGTATAATGAGAGTACGTCTATGTTCACAAGTGAGATAAACTGTATAAGAAAAGTTTTGCAAATAATCCAAAATATGGCCCAACAAAAACAAATGTTTATAAAATGTTTTATAAGAACGATCAAAAGAGTGTCAGAGACAAGGAAAATTCAGCGGTAGAACATAAAACACGTCAAAATTTACTACGCCTTAATTGCCATTAAATAGTTTTTAAGAAAAATGTATATTATATTACGTAAAAATATAAGATACAGAAACTTCGTTATAATGAAAAATTATTAACCTTGTATAACAATCTAAATGACAAAGTAATTAAAGCAATTGTTGATTTAATTTAGTCTTCAATTGATATAGTTAACAGTCTTCGTAAGTCCACATTGATTTTTCTATAAATTTAAATATATTTAAGCTTTTCGTTCATCGAAATCTTATAAAATGTCTAAGAAAGTTCACAAGTTTAGCATAAAGCAAGGCAATATATCGAATAAGTAAATTGAATTCTCCCCTAGCAGAAAAGAATGACATTGCAAAGATAAATCTCATGACCGTCTTGATACACTGAGTTAAAAAAGCAAAGTTAAATAGAAAAGGCAAAAGTAAACCTCAGCGTTAGATGTAAAATGTTATGCAAATTAAAAATTAATACCTGTATATTATATATGTAAAGAGTAAACTTTGCACACCTCACACAGAGTAGAGATAGTTGCCAAAGAATTTTTAAATGTTGCCAAGAGCTATAAATTTTGTGTGATTTCTAGTGTCCTTTCCTTATAGTATTTCATATTATGTGTATTATATCATCTCTATGTTTTATATAATATTAAAGTATAAACTGAGAGTTGAAAGTGAAATACATACTTAAACATTAATGAATAATGTATTTCGACCACAAGCGACCACTAGTACTTATAAAAACTCTTTAATTAAATAACTATTGAATAAACGACAACAATTACAACTTTACAACTTTAATTGAAATTAAAAAACATCCAAATTTCAATAGAGAAGATGGACTGCAAGACTTCATGATACTATAAGCTCGTTTTGCGTAAATCGGACCAAAAATTAATATTCAAAAACTGAAGGTAGCCGGACTAACTATGACATTGGGACGTCAAACATCTCAGTCCCCCCCCCCCCCGTGAGAATGGGTGCTGTAAAGCACCCGAAACGTCGGGATAATAAAAATAAATTAAAGTTTTAATTAAACGCGATAAAATCCGTAAATGATAGTTTTCTTCAATAACTATTTCAATAAAATAGTATTTAAAAGGTTTCATAAGCCTCTTAATCTGTTGTTATGGTAAACATGCAGAAATCTTGGTTCAACCTTGAGTTTCAATTCTCATTACCCAAAATTACCTTGGCTCTCCTTTACACCCTTTGGTTTATTTATACTTATAATACCTGTAATCATTAGTAAGAAGCCTGAAGGTTTTATTTTTACAAAAATTTTTGCTTCATTTTGAACATTTTGAAGTCACGCTGAAGCTATAATATGGCTACACGATACAACACGAATGGGTCGGTCAATTTCGTCAACCCGATCCCTAAAAAAGGCGACCGCTGGACCACGGTGGACCCTCTGTACGTTTTACTAGTAGTTTTCTACCGTGTACGACTTCTCTGTGGAATAGTTTACTACCGGCGATTTTTTTGGACCGATATAATTTAGGGGCTTCAAGAAAAGAGCTCACTCCTTTCTAAAAGGCTTGCAACGCACCAGCAATTCCCCCGGTGTTGAAGTTGTTCATGGGCGGTGGTAGTCACAAAGCAACAGGTGAACCGTTTGCTTGTTTTCCACCCTTCATACAAAAAAAACTTCTCACGAGTCATTCTATCTTAGTCCTCAGAGGTGACAGAGCATCCACATGTTAATTGTTAATCAGGGATAAATGCCACAGCATCCACTTATCAGCCGGTGGACTACACGCTCGTTTTTTCCCTTAATCTATATTAAAAAAGAGGGAAGAAAATTGGCTGAAGTAAGCTAATTTATTGCGTAAGCGTCAGTCAGTGGCTTGGAGCTGGAGAAACGGGCTTAATGAAAAAAATGATATCAGTCCAAAAGTTATTTTAACTGCGTGGATTTTCTGTGAAATAACACCACTCTATTCTATTACCATTAAAGTAAAAAATACTTTATAACGGCGAATATTTACTGTAAACAACTAGATAATATTATACCGTATACTATTTACACGATGATGCCGGACCATAAATAGTAGTAAGAGTGACTGGCAAAAATACTTTCACTTGGCTAGGCTGTCCTTCTTCGGCTGTGTGGAAATGGAAAACATTTTAAGATAAAAAATACAAATGAAAATCACATTTCATGTGATCTTCTTAGGGCTTAAAAAGATTAAAAAACATTAATCTTCTCTATTTCACTTTTATCGGTTTCACATCAATCAATTCCTTATAATTATCTGTTCCCATTTGCACCTCCAAAGAAGGATAAAAGGGGACTGGATCGTAGTCCACCGAAAAATAACTGGCGAACCAGTAAAAGAGGGCTTGGCAACTTAGTAGTGCGTTACCAAAAACATTGACAAAAATCACGCATAAACGCCATACAGAAAACGATCAAATCCAGCCACAGTGATTGTGCGTCACACGTTTTTGGTACCCGTCGAATAATAGGCACGCTAGCCGTAATAAGCCCTCCGTGAGTGCCACCAACGACCAGACCGCAGCTACTGCATAGACGTGATGTATGTATAAGGTATCACCACCAGTTGCATGATCAGCACGGCTTCTAGTCGCAGAGCGTCATGAATCTACTGCACACCTCTAGGGAACGAGATCTCACGTTGAGTGGCTTTCGCCCACAGCCTTGAGAGGCCCCTCCCAAGAGGTACCACCCGCAAGAGCTTGACACAATTGCTTCACCAACCAATACATCGGCAGGTATAGCCAAAGATAATTATAAAATAATAATAATAATTCAGCCCACAGAAAGGATTTGTGTATCTGCCGTTGAGTATATGCATTTTACGATCTTGTTTGCCTCACCCACCAACGAGTAGCCTTTAATCATTCAAGGGTGGGACATTTATAGAGATATTTTACTACATTGTGGTCTACAGCCCTGCCAGCAAGGGATCCGACTTGGGGAAAACTTCTTAAGTGTGAGTCAAACCAAGACGCAGGGAGCACTATAGGGAACAGCGACCCGCTAAACAACCATCCCTGAGATGCAATGCTTCGGGTCGGGTTTCCTTCATCCAAAGACCCTTGTACAATCCCAACAGTCATCCTACCCACATACCTCCATTGACCAGAACCACAAGATGCATCGAATAAGGTGCAGCATACCCGCAGATTCATCACAAAATGCAATACCCCAAGTAGCAGTAAGTATCAATTCAACTATCATACGAATGGCACCCACTCACACCTCGCCCTCACAACCACATGATCAGTATCAACTTTGGCAACAAAATTGTTAATGTTGTCTAAGCTAACACCATCGTATTATAGTACCATGCTTCTATGACTCCAGTAATGAAACATCTTAAGTTAATTGCACTATGGCATGGTGTTGAGTATGCTTGTTGCACTTAAAAGTACTATCAAATATACTCTTTCCAATCCGAAAGATCCCGATTGAAGAATCCGAAAGAGACCGAAAGAGCCGATGTATCATAATGCTATACGAAAAGACTCCGCCTACAATCAGAGAGATGCGCGGTGTTCACGGACAAGTCATATTGCTATAACAAACCTGCTCACAAATGGCACTAAGATGATATGCCTGGGACATATAGGTTACCGAGTCAACTTTTCCCGCGGTCTCGGCCATGGAAAGGCAGACACGACACATTAAATCCCATTCCTATCAATATAATGCATCTATATATTTGTGCCCTTCCACATATTTTTTATTTCACAAATCTTTCTTTTATATTTAAGTAGGTAAAACCAGTTTTTACAGATTTTATTGCCCACGGAAGGGACTGAAGTGTTCGGTGTTCCGATCTCATAGTTAATCACGACTACATTTATATTTAAACTGAGCTGCAACACGTCAAACAAGTTACATTTAGAAGTTTTTAATGAATTTTTAGACTTCGGATTGGATTCTCATTTATCAATCAGCGTGTTGCACTGCGTACAACATTTAACCCATACCACACGTACTTGCAAATAAGGGAAGAAGCAATACCAGTACGAGGTGGTCCAGGGTAGTGAGGATGGGCAAATAGAGATTGTCGGTTTCTTGGAATCATCATAATATCCATATGCAATATACATCAAACAAAACGAAAAAGTAAACAAGCTTAATCATACTCCGTGTAGTGTCCACTCTATTAAAGCCTATAAAATTCGACGGCTTGCGGCGGTGGAATGAGTTGCAGTGCTGAGTGCTCCGGGTTCGAATCCCTCAGAGAACAAATGTTTGCACGGCCTACAAATATTTTTTATGGGTCTAAATGTTTATCCTTGTGATTTTTATGTGAATCAACTGCCCCCACGATCCGAGGAGAAAATCCTAGTGTAGAGGTAAGGGAGGAAACAAAATAAAAAAGTCTAAGAATCTAAGAGATGTTAACTTTCATGAGTATAATATTTTTTGTGTTGGTAGGAATACAGAATACATTACCGAATTTTCACCCCATAGGCCTACGTTCAGCAGTGGACTTGTGAAGGGCTGTAATGATTATCTCATTTTACTGTGTCTCGTTTTAATGAACATCAAAACATTTATATTTTAAATAAATAACGATATAAATTATTACAGGATATAACATTAATGAAGGAATACTTTACTTTTTTTAAGTGGTAGAGCTACGCTGCAGCTATATCATCGTTGTATACTGCTGTGTTTCGTATGGTGAGTGTACAGAACCGGAGACCCTTTTTACTGGAAACGAGGCATTCCATCTTAGTCCTCACGGGTGACAACGCATCTGAATTTTGATTCTTAATCGAGGCTAAATGTAGATATCTATGAGCCACAGTATCCACTGTTATCTTCTTTTGCCACTTTCATCTTATAAAAATAAAACTTTCAATGTCTAAATATTATGTTTGTAAACTTCAATTAAATTTTTTTCGCTGTGCCACCAAAGAATTTAAAGTAGCAATAGATTAGTTACCAAAAGCCAACTTAAAATTCAAAGACAAGATGGTATTTATGAAGTATCCTTGATAAAAGTAATTATTTTAAAGATCTGAGATACCTAATAAAAATTTAAAAAAGTAGGTTCATTTGTTTTATTGTTTTATCATCGTATAATATCTCATTTTTTATAGAAGAGGGAGCAAACGAGCATACGGCTCACATGACGGAAGTGACTACCGCCGCCCATGAACAACCGCACCACCAGGGGAATCGTAGATATGTTGCCGGCCCTTTAGAAAGGAGTAAACTTTTTACTTGAAGGTCCCTAAGTCGTATCGGTCCGGAAAAGTTGCCGGTGGTAAACAATTGCACTGAGAAGTTGTACGAGGAAGAAAACTCCTAGTAAAACGTACAGAAGTGGACCGACAAGCATCCAGATGGTGAGGATGGTATCGGGAATTTGTGTGTTCGATAAATTTGGCGGCTGGAACTAATCCGAACAATTCTTCGGAATACTCCCCATGGTAGAAAACGCAAAGGGATACAAAAACCTTACGCAGTGCCAGTGAATTGAGCCAATCAGGAAAACTCGGTTGTCGACGATTCGAATCACTCTGTGCTGGATGTCAAGTGGACGGAGCTGGCACTGGGGTGCCTCAGCCCAGGGATGAGAACAGTATTTCATGTGAGGCCAAACTTATGCTTTGTAAAGTTGCAAGGGATGTGCCGGCATGAAATACTGTCTCGCTCTGCTGAGCACGCCGGGCTTTATGGAGGCCAATTTAGACTTCTCCTCCAAGTAACCATGAAACTGCACACTAATCAATATGCCGACGCGGAGGATTCTGATGCTAGCTAAGTCAGCAAGGGGAGTGCCTTCAAACTGAGGAGATACGACAAAGGGGTTCTTTTGAGCGGTTAACGCGCAAACTTGTGTCTTCTGAGGATTGGATTGGACTAGATTTATTCACTCTCAATCCCAGACTTTGTTAAGCAATGACTCGACTTCTGACACTAGTTTTTCCTGGTAGTCGGCGAAGATTTCCAGAGAAATATTGGCACGGCCGTTGTATAAGGCATCACCAGTGCTATCGTCTGCATAGCAATGAATGTTATCAGGTTGCAACATATCATTGATATTCAGAAGAAACAGCGTTGGTGATAGCATGCAGCCTAGCGGAACACCAGCGTTAATAGGCTAGTAATCATTGCTTGTGTGACTGCCTTTGTGAACACCTGTGTACAACTTTTTGCGATTACTAGCCTATAATGTTCATGCTATAATCACCCCAGCTGTAATAACGATTACCACTAACACTGTGTGTTTTTGTTGATGCTCCGCTGCTCGCGATCATAACTGACGGGTGCCTCACCCCAGAGTGAAGAGTTGAATTGCTATTTTTCGTCTCGTACCTACTCATCGTGTAACTTGTTGTATCGTCATAAACAATGAACAACTCGCAACGCTTTTACGATCAAAGTCTCTTCGAACCCCGATTTGTCTAATATGGCGGTAGATACGGAATCCTACTTTAACTCGCGTAAAAGGAAATATATATAAATAGAATGCGAACATCATGGAATTTTTGCAATCTTTGAGCAAAGGATGGGACATCAAACGAAGCTTTTGAATGACAGTATAACTAACTGTATTACTGCCGCTGTCAACTCTACAATTACCGAGCAACCAATACACGTTACTTAGAACATGTGTGTGTAAATTTAACCTTACAAAAACTTACTGAGCGTAACTCAAAAGTTAATAAATCACAGTCACAGTGCACGTCCATCCGAAATGGAAATATCTCTCAGCACATCTATACAAAGGCAGGATTTATTTGAGAGCAGATTTCAAGCATGTGAGAGTTTGACCCCTCGAGATCAAAATGGACGAAGTTGAACAACGGGCTAGATTACTGTAATCCTTGAAAAGACACGAGAGGATTTGTCATTGCATTTTTGTAATATAACAAATTTCAGTATCAGCAAATTACGTAATTTACATAACGAGGATTTGTCCGTTTATGCTAGTTACCGGTCGTCCCAAGGCAATTGCAGTGAAGCTGAGATCTCATGCTGCGCGATTCGATCATTGTTGAATTAGACTATGCGACTTTCCTGAGGAGGGGTCCAAAATATATAGGTAGCGTGTTTTCGAACTTTCACTTTTCGGCCAGCGCGTCTCGTTGGGCGTGCGAAATGACGCCACCTTGTATAGTTTCCTATTGGAGATGTGCCCGTGCAGAAAAGGAGACGGAAGTAAAGGTGAAGGATATACCAGCTAATATAGTCAGTCAAATGTGAGTTTTGGCGCAACCAATTATTAACATTTTGTTTTCAATGGATTTTTTTCCACACATGCTTATTATGAATTACGATCAATTTAACAGAATTTAATTTTTTATTTCTAAATAAATATGTCTGGTACAAAAAGTTGGCTTACTCGACTGGAAGTAATTCACTTCATTAATCAACATCACGTTTAGCTCCAACGAGACTAACCTATTTCATGGATCACAAATAGAATGATATCTATTAGTTTAAACAAATTTGCATTCTTCTAATATGTGCATTAAATTTTGCCAGGAAAGGAAATAGTTTGTATGGTTAAGAAAATGTAGATAATTATTTGAGAAAGCCTTTTAGGGCTTAGCGCTCTAACATAGTACAACCTCACTTTTCAGTTTAAATATTCATAATTTCTATATATATCTATATATATATATATATATATATATATATATATATATATATATATATATATATATATATATATATATATATATGTGTAGTACCCGAATTACCCAGCTTTGCTCGGTTTTTTTAAGTTACATTTATATACAAAATACATGAATAATATATAGTTTTGATCTTATTGACATAATAGAAAAAACTGAACTGGTTATTTGAATAAAAAATCATGAGTGCAATTAGATTAATTAAAATTTTCGTATTTTTAAAAAATACTAAAAAAAAGGGCTCGAAATAATAGATTTTCTCACAAAAGAAGGGAACTTGAAAAAAAAATGAAAAAAAGTCGGACTCAAGACGGGACGCGAACCATGGAACACCGATATCACGCCCGAACAACATCCCATCTGAGCTATAACGATCGTTAGTAACCTGTCAAAATTTACCTTCTTATATTATAGCAGTTTTTTTATTGCCTGAAAACACGGACAAAGTGACATTTTTAAAAATAAATCCTAGCTAGATCGATTTATCGCCCCCGAAACTCTCTGGACACTATATATATATATATACACACAAGAATTGCCCGTTTAAAGGTATAGGATATACATGATTTTCTTTTGAAGTTTTATAAGCTTAAAATATTTGCTACCTTTTCATTAACATTAGACTTAATATAAGAAACAAAAATCTTATTTGCTATAAACGTGCAAAAAATTGACAACTCCTTCGTGGTATAGCAAAGCTACAACGAACGCTTTAGCATAATATGAAGGATTGGCCACGATGCACCGATGCACACATATTATCGTAATGTTTTGAATCAAACTTTCGTACTAAACAGAATCTATAAGATTCAGAACATATAAATCGGATGTTCGAAGACAATGGAAAACAATATGTGGTAACGGTACTGGTAGTAGTCCAGTACATGCAGAAATAAATATGTATAAATTGCATTTGTAAATATGGAACGACAAAATCCCTTACCAGAATGCATTGCCAGTGACGACTTAATAGAACCGAAACCTTCTTCCTCACTGGTGTTTCATAGTTTTTTGTATTACAAAAATCTGAAACAAATATTTCCTCAGTAGAATTAGCGTACCAGTAAACTAAAAGTGACAAATAGTCGATTACATAATGTAGTTCGTAGAATCAATTTTTGGAGATAACAAATGCATGAGGTGAAATAATGAATACATATGGTTTAAAATTGTTTTTTGGGCATACTTTCGAGGAGACCTGTGTTTCGGATTAGTTATGGACTTATAATGAAATACAATGACAATTGTGTCAAGAAAACCGGAAAAGAGCTACTTTATTTTTTCTTTTTTTGAAAAATCTTGTACGACCAATTGAGTTTTACCATTCAAAAAAATGTCGACGTGTCAACTAACCTCACTGTGTACATAGTAGTTTGAAGTAAATATTAATATAATAGAAGGTGTATGAATGAAACCAGTTTTATATTAACTTTAAGTTCATAAATGTTTGGCAATAAAAAGTAACTGCGAATGTAACAAAATAGCGAGGAAGCTTCCAAGGAACAATGCGGTTCAAATTACTCACTACGTGACTTCACATGTATCAGACAGACACTAGTGTACTCATCGTCGACACCTCAAATAAAATTATGTTGGGAAACGTTTCGCGAATACAACCAAGGGTTTTTCTATTATGAACAAAACTTTTATACTAAAACTGTTTACTTGTTAAATGTGAAAAATTGTATTGACATGTTAGAATTTGCAGTTAAATTCTTATATTTTTGAAATTTCCAAATGAAGCAAAATTTTAATAACTTATATAAAAAATATAAATGAAGTAAAGCAGGATTTGCCGTATTCGTAGCATTTAGCAGGCGGATAAACAATAACAGGATCTCTTGTATCAAAGTGCTCCTAACGCTAATGTTTTGTATACTCATCGCACTCATTATCATCATCTACAACTTAAAATCCGTAGTTGCCACAGAAATCTAAATAATACGACAATAGAAGTCGTTCAAGCGCGTGACCTGGTCGCCGCACATGTGACTCGTAGGCCACAAGCGCGTGACGAGCGTTTTTTTCGGTCACCAGTGTTATTTCGGACGCAGAGACGTAAAAATTGTGTTTTGAAGCATATCCGACTGCGAAAATTCTTCCACAACTTGCAAATTTTCAAATAAAGGCATAACATTCGTAAATAAGTACTTAGAGTTTTAAATATTGTTTTTTTTTTATTGAAATATACTTAAAATTATTCACCTCCGATTGTCTCTGAAAATGTAACTGATTTCACATTTCAATATCCATTGATTCTTAAGCTAGTTCATGTCCACGAGTACGAGAGCTAAAATCAGCGATGGATTTATGGTATGGGCAAAAAACAATATTATCGCGTACGTAAATTCTCATATATATATATATTTATATATATATATATATATATATATATATATATATATATATATATATATATATATATATATATATAATATTGTTAAATATTTATTTACATTTTCTAAAAATTTATACCGTTAACCGTTAATCAAGAATTATCTGTTTGTTTGTACTTTTAAATTACTTGATAAATTTTTATGAAGTTTTAGTATATTGTATGGATAAGTTATTAAATTATAAGGATGGTAAACTAAATTCGATCTGTAAGAAGCCGGGTAACTGAAAAATAACAAACAATGGAAAATCAGTTACAGATCTTTAAAACTAATAAAGAATGATAAATACGTCACCCAAATATTTATATTTGTTTGCTGTTTGTACAATGTTGTATTTATTTTATTTAAGCATCTGTTAATTAAATACAGTGCGATTATTGCAGGTTTTCAAAAGATCTGGATATTAAAGATAAATGGATATACTTATCTCTAACGTTTTATTACATATATCCACTTTTCTCTAATTATAAAACGTCTATAAGCTAAAGCTAAGACTAAAAGCGTCTATTACTGAGACACTTTCAGTTAATTGATTATATTTTGGTGTGACTCCAGCAGGTCTACTCTAATTCAACGAAAAACGAAATTTCGATCGAAATTTCGCTCAATTCCTACCATGGTTCTATTCGATTCGAAACTTCGTTGAAACGAAATTAGTTTGACGTTCAAATTCTCTAAGCCTACTCTATTGCACTAAAGTTACGAACGAAAATTGAAGTTTGACAGATACTTGTTCGTAATTTTAACCTCAAATTGACGAAACCAAAAGTGTTAACTTTTTATTTTCGTTTTGGTCGATTTTGTTAAAAATTTAACTAAAATGGCTACGAGACAGCTTTTAATCGCGGCTGCTTTACGTGAAGAACGATTGGAGCATAGAAGGAACCGGCGCCGCCTGCGTAATCAATTAAATATTTCAAATATTCCCGATCTAGAGTTTGTCGGAAATTACAGACTCAGTCGGGAATTATTCAAGGAGTTGTGCCAGGACATAGTGCCTTTATTGCCTCCAAAGGGAAGACGACATGGAATCGAGCCCACACTTAAAGTAAGTTTAAATTGTTTAAACACTCCCTTCTCTTTAATTTTTCATTTTACTGTTCATAAGCTTCAATCTGTGTTAATCTATTTCAGATACTTACTGCTTTGAACTTTTATGCCCGAGGAAGTTACCAGGGGTCAGTGGGACAAAATATGGATGGGCCCATGGCACAACAGACAGTGTCCCGTTGTTTACAAGAGGTAACAACTGCACTTAATGCACCGCACATACTAAGGAAGCACATAAGATTCCCACAAAATAGGAATGAAAGGAATCTTATTAAGCGGAAGTAAGTACTTACTTTCCTATCTAGTATTGACCGTTAAACTTATTAACATGTGAAATACCTAGTAATTAAAATATTATTCTGTTATTTTAAATGAACAATTTACATAAAATGTGTGCCAAGACTAGGCAAATAAGTCATGCAAAAACAAATATAATTTTATTGCACAATTTACTATTGTATAATAATATTGTATCCTTATTGTAGATTTTATGATAAATATGGGCTACCCGCTGTGGTGGGGTGCATCGATTGTTCACATGTAGCCATAGTGAGGCCTTCGGAGCACGAGGAACAATATTTTAATCGAAAACATTTTCATTCGATTAATACTCAAGTTGTAAGTTTATGAACAATATTTTAATGTTTTTATTATGACATTCACTATTTTATTACTTATATCCTATGTTACAAGCACGAAAATTGTCTATGGACTCGAACTTTGTGTGCGCGTCCGAAAATGATATAGAGTAGGGTCAGACACGAAACTTCGTTTAAATTTCGTTCGATAACGAAGTTTCGTTTCGGAGAAAGAGAGTAGGCCTTCTGGACGATCAACGATGCTTAACAGAAAGTTTATAAGAAACGTGCGTTACGCTGCACTATGCCCAAGTGAGAGTGAACGCGCAATATCATTCTCTGTTTTTCGCACACGTTAATTACTGGACCGAGTAGCAACGCCTCCCGAAATTTTACGTTTTTATAAAATATTCCTTAAAAAAATAGTTTTATACTTCAATCTTTGATGCATAAATGCTAGGGATAGGCGTACCTGTAGGCGTAATTGTGTATTTATTGTTTGTCTATGTGTGAATAATGCAGGGTGGTGACACGCGTCCCGATATTAAAAGACAATAGAAGGCATTTCTAGTGTCTTATTATTTAGATTTCTGTGGTAGTTGCCATGTCAATTTATAGAAAAATTTATATACCTAAATTAGGTTTGTCAATATTTTCCATATCGTCTTACTTGACAGACGAATCGACGAACGCACTACTATATTTCTCTCAACTTTGACACAGTCACCGGTATGGATATTTTAAGTCTAAATAATAATTCCCCTCGAAGTGATGTCTATTTAATAGACTTTTAGCCACGATGTCAATTCCCGAATAATCATTAGTTATCTACATATATAATAGTGCATAATAGATTTAGCTATGAGTGTGCAAGCAAATAAATGGGGCTAGATAGACTCAAAAAAAGTTTAAATTACTGCTATATATGTACCACTGCTGGACACAGGCCCTGAGCTTTCACAGCTCAGATGGAGTCTACTTCTACGCTCTAATCTATCAAACCCAGATAAGGATATTCTTCTTATTTTTATCATTTTAAGAAAATATAACAAAACACTGCTCAAGTTAATATTATAGAATTTCGTTATCAGACGCACCAAATATTTTTCTGCTCGTTTAATAATTTACCATTTTATTCCCTATCTTTGTTGGTAATAGTACCTGCGGCTTCAATTAATGATCTCTTCGCAAATTAAGCAACGTTGTTTGCTTTTTAATAAATGAAACTCGCTAATTGATGTCGGTAGTCTCAGAATACGTTATAAGAATAAGATAAATTTCAGATATTTAATGTTTTAATATTGAAAGTAAAATGAAAAGTTAAGACGTTAGTCCTGTTCTTTTGCTCTGTCCTATCCTGATCTCTCTCCTCGCATGATCTCTCTCCTGTTTTTTTATAGGACGAGTGACAAACGAGCACAGAGTCCGAATCGAAATGTAGATACGTTGTCACCCGTGAGGACTAAGATGGAATGCCTCTTTTCCCGTTAAAAGGTCTCCAGTTCTCTACACTTACCATATGAAACACAGCAGCATTACGCTACTATTTTACGCCGGTATCCCGTGAGAGCGTGGCCCTTCCCCGGTCGAGCCGACCCATTCTTGCTACAACTATACTACTAATATAACTGCAGCATGGCTCTACCACATATAAAAATGATGGACTGCTGTTCCCACGGACTATGGTAGTGACGGAATAGTGCAAGTGCATCTGCGCCGCACACACTCGGACACTATTCTTCTTGCGCCATTGAAGTATAAGAAGACTCCTGTGCATTTAAGAAAGTACCAAATAACTCGAATTATCAACGTAAACGTAAAAAAAAGGTATTACATTTTAATTTGACATCAACGAAATCTAATTGCCAATCACAATAATGGTCACTATCATCATCATTACAGCCTCTCCAAAGTGCACAACTGATCATAGCCTTCCACATAAATTTGCTCACAAGAGGTATTGGACATGTCTTCTGTAGTCACCGCGTTTGGCAGATAGGTTGGCAAACGCTTATTTTGAAAATAACAAATATTTTAAGTAGTTATTAGAAAGATGCTGCTACCCATTACCTGTTTCATTTCCCTCAGTCGCTTCAACCTCGCGAAACAAACTTTTTTATTCGTAACACACAACGGTTTTTGCTGTGGGTTTCAACATAAGGTATATTGGCTTAAATGTTCAATTAGTACTGGAAAAATATTCAACTGTGATAAGTAACTATACGAAATAAAAATAAAAGCATAATTTCGCAAATAATTTATTGTCAACTGATCACTCCGTTTTATTATATATATATATATATATATATATATATATATATATATATATATGTATATATATATATATATATATATATATATATATATATATATATATATATATATTTAGGTCTGTCTATAGACAGAATAAACTATTTCTTCCAATATCTAAAAATTAATATTTGTTTATTCGTAATTTATGCACTGACATACCGTTCATCAAATTTCGGTGTAAGACTATGTCAACTTATTGCTTGCACTTGCGCTGAGATTATAGGCATAGTACAATTAACTTACACTTTCTGGCGCGTATATCATACTGACAATTTATTTGAAAGTTTCAGATCATTCAATTTCAAAATTGTATTATCATTCCCAATCAAACACCCTTCAAAATTTTAAATAATATTTCTACAATTATATCCTCTTTCATTAATTATATCCTCTTCAATTATCAAGAATAAGTTCTTAAGAACAGGAAAAAGCAGCCAACCGCAAATATATACTGTTTCTAGAGAACAAACTGGAGCAGATGGAGCACCATCATCGCAACTCGAGCATTGAAGTGCGTTATTTACCCAAAAAAACGGGGATTTGAAAGAAGACCTATTAAATAATATAAAAAGGTAGGAGCTGCCATCAGTGTACCAATTCAATCGGAAGAGATCCGTACCGTCTACCGCATAAACACTAAGAAAGATAATAACCAGCCCATAGTAGCGGAATTGTCAACCGTGTTCTTAAATAATATAATAGTTAAGTCCATCAAGGCATACAACAAAAAATACACGAGCTGCAAGTTGAATATCTCAAACTTAAAACTTGATGGTCCACCCAAACCGATTTTCGTGTGTGAGAGTCTGACAATTAAGACGAAAAAACTCTTTCTTCTGTCCAGGGAATTTGCTAAAATTAATGTATTTAAATATTGCTGGACATCAAGGGGTAAAATATATCTTCCGAGGGCGGATGGAGCTCCACTTGTAAAGGTTAATAGCGAGAGCAACCTAGATAACATTAGCAACAAATGACTATATTTATTAATTTTTATTATTTATTTTCATAAAATATGCATGTTTTATTGTTCTATATGTTTTATAAGCTTTTGTTGTTTAATCTTAATTTTTTCAGCTTTAATTCATATGCGTATATGACCGATACCTGTTCATATAATTTCGCTGACAACTCAACACATAAAATTACATCATAAATTACTTACACTTAATAATCTGTTGCATATTCACACTTACACTTTACACTCAAGAATTATAAATATTAAATACTCCTGTAATACGTTACAATTTATGGTTAATATGTCCGGATATCCGATAATATATTGTTCTGAAATATTTACTTTTCAGAAAAATGTTAATTATTATTGTACACTGCAACCCATTACTATTTTGATTCGAAATGGATGATAACTCTCGTATTACAGCCGAAGTTGATATCTCTAATAGAATAGAACGTCTTTCACTAAGTGACCTAAACAGCCTTAAATTTTTAAAATCGGATATAAACAGTAAACACATATTTTCAATAGTTACATTGAATATACGAAGCATTAATTGTAACTTTGATGAATTTATAGCATTTATATCTAGTCTAGATATGTCCATAGATGTTTTTGTTTTGACAGAATGTTGGACTAGTAATCCACCACCGAGTCTCAAAAATTATAAAATTTTATGGACGAAAAAATATCTAAATCAAAATGATGGGGTGGTTGTATACGTCCGAGAAGAAATTAAAGCATTCTTTTATGAGCCAACCTTTTTGGCAGATAGGTTGGCAACAAACTGCCTTATAATAAAAATCTCACCAGATTATACAATCATATGCTCATACCGTCCGCCTAGTTTTCGTAATGCTAGTAAATATTTAGAATCCATTGATGCGGTCTTAACTAGTATCTCAACTAAAAATGTAATATTTACTGGTAACATTAACTTAGATATTCTATCGTGTAACTTATCAGCATCCTCACAAGGTTATTTGAATATTATGGCTATGCACGGTTTAAAACAAGGTATTGACTGTACTACTAGAGTTAATACTTGCATTGATCATTTTATGGTCAAAATTTATAACTCTTGGAAAACTATAGTTTTTGAACAGCAAATAACTGATCATTCACCCATAATGCTTTATATAAACAATGCTGGAGTTAGTAAAGATATATTAAAATATAAAAATTACCGTTAATTACGAAAGGATCAAAGAAATATGGGAGAAAACTGGCGTGATATGCTACATATTAGTAACATAAATTCAGCCACTGAGCTTTTAACGAATAAACCTTATTCATTGGTTAAAAAGAACTCACAAATCAAAACTATTACTAAAAAGTACCAACCTCTCAAACCATGGATAACGGGAGGAGTGGTAAGATATATAAGAAAAAGAGATAATCTACATATGAAAACTAAAAAGTTACCGAATAATGATAAGCGACAGTAGCCTAATGGCGGGGCGCGGACCGCGATCTCATAAAGGTCGTGGGTTCAAATCCGCCATTCGACTACTGCCGTGAACCACTCGTAACACAAGCAATTTAAGCTTACCACGAGTGGTTAAGAGGAATATTAGTAGTGTTTGTAGCATTGTTAATATTCTTTTCAAAAAAAAAGAACTAAGGATTAAGTATATAAAATATAAAACATGTGTAACAAAATTATTAAAAATCTGAAAAAAGAATATTATAGAAAATAAATTAATAAAAAATCAAGGAAATACAAAAGGAACGTGGAAGATAATAAAAGAAGTGTGTAATTTAAATGTCGCAAAGAGGCTTTCAAATACTTTATTAAATATAAGCAACCATCCCACACAGTCGCTTAATGAAGTAAATTCATTTTTCACCTCTGTCGGTGAAATACTTGCAAAAAATACCCTACAGAAGATGAATACCTCTTATCGTGAACTTGCGTTATTGGTAAATAAAACTAACCCACCAGTTGGCTCTATGTCCCTTACACCAACTGATCTTGTGGAGGTCAGGAACGTTGTCCTCGGACTCAAATCTCACAGTGCTCCTGGATGGGATAATATCACAGCTAAATTACTAAAGACATTTGTAGTATTTCTCGCTGATCCTATCACACATATATGTAATTTGAGTCTTGAAACAGGCATTTTTCCAGCAGCTTTCAAAAAAGCTATTGTGTGTCCTATTTATAAAGCAGGTGACCCCCATAATCCTACAAATTATAGACCTATCTCTATTCTTTGAACTCTGTCTAAGGTGTAAAAAAAATTAGTTAAAAAGAGGCTCATGCGATATCTTGAGTTTGATACTCTACTGAGTGAAAAGCAATTTGGATTTATAGAAGGTAAATCAACCAAAGACGCAGTTCTAACGCTGACTAGATAAATCTCTACATACCTCGATGGTGGATACAAGTGCATGGGTATCTTTTTAGACCTCCAAAAGGCTTTCGATACCGTTTCGATCCCAATCCTTTTGGCCAAATTGGAGAATATGGGGATCAGGGGGATAGCTTGTGACTGGTTCGCAGATTATCTAGTCGGAAGATCACAACGTGTACGGGTAGAAGGACATGAGAGTGATAGTGCAGGATGCACCTACGGCGTTCCATAGGGCAGTGTACTAGGGCCTCCTCTCTTCCTCTTATATATAAATGATCTGTGCACCTACTATCCCTTGATATCAACAACACGAAATTCATGTGCAGGAGAACCTGATGCCGACGTTATAATTAAAATTTATACATATTCATGCAATCGTAGTAGTCGACCTGATCAGTGTAACTGTTCGTTTTTGTTGCGTGTAGATTCAATAAAGTACCTTGGGGTTGAAATTGATGATAAAATAAATTGGAAAATGCATATAATATCATTGTCTACAAGATTGAGAAAACTCATCTATGTTTTTAAAACTCTAAGAACAGTTGTTGACTACAACTTAGCATTACAAACCTATAAAGCCCTTGGTGAATGCATTATTAGGTATTGTTTCAGAGCTTGGGGCACTGCAGCAAAATCCTACTTGATCACTGCAGAACGTGCACAACGTACAGTACTGATAGTGTTATTCTCCTTACCCTTTAGACATCCCACAACAGCACTCTATGACAAAGCCACAAAGGAGATGGCTGGGTCTCTACGCTTGCTTCGCTCGCTCACTCGATATATTTATTTATCTGAAATCAAACATATTTGAGCTACTTTCTTAATTCAGTTATCTCTGATTTCGCTTCTGCTTTAAACGAAGTTCCCCTTAGATGAGGAGCTTCCAAAGTAACCTTCGAAGAATTTTACTTTTTAATCTTTTTTTTTTTTTTTTTTTTTTTTTCATTTATTGTGACACAAACAGTCATTAAAAAGAAAGTACAATATTATAACATTACATAATTAATAGACAACGAGTGCCGAAAAAATACATTAGAATAACATTTCAATTTAGCTTGTTGAAAGATTTACCCATGTTAGTTGAAGCTGAGTAGTAAATTTATAATTTATGTAACAACAGTACAGTAAAGCTTAAAATAGGTAACTTAATTAAAGTTGAAAAACATACATTTTTAAGGGACAATAATTAATACATCGTAGAGATTACCGAATGTTACGCTGTCAAGTATCTATCTGAATAACTCTTAAAGATACTTCGTTTAAGACTTTTTAAGGAGCAACTAAAGAGATCGAGATTTACAAATTCTTTATTGTATAATTTTAACGAACGGGAGATAAAGCAGTTTTGTGTATATTTTTTTCGAAGTGTAGGTGGTACGAATGTTTGAGGTACACGTTGAGGGCGAGCGGGCAGACGAAAATTACTTTTAATGTTTATTTTGGCTAATAAAGGAGAGCAGTCAATTTTATTATTTAGAATTTTATACAAGAAAATGATATCGAAATATTTACGGCGATCACTGAGACTCAACATTTTATGTTTATGAAGGGAGTTAATATACGGTTCGCCATAAAGGTCACAACGGTAATTTAAAATCTTAATAAATGTTTTTTGGACCTTTTCAATTTGAATTTATTCCGAATAAAGTCCAGTACGAAGCCTCATTATCACTACTGCTTCTCGTCGCGATAGCTTATGGTTATCAATCCATGGTATTTTAGGCGTATGTGGCTGTACCGTCTTGTACCAAATACCCTTTTCTTTTGAACACAAATCGAAATATTCTTTCCATAGGTTGTAACATAGCCTTTTTATAATTTTTTTTTTTCATTTATTGTGACACAAACAGTCATTAAAAAGAAAGTACAATATTATAACATTACATAATTAATAGACAACGAGTGCCGAAAAAATACATTAGAATAACATTTCAATTTAGCTTGTTGAAAGATTTACCCATGTTAGTTGAAGCTGAGTAGTAAATTTATAATTTATGTAACAACAGTACAGTAAAGCTTAAAATAGGTAACTTAATTAAAGTTGAAAAACATACATTTTTAAGGGACAATAATTAATACATCGTAGAGATTACCGAATGTTACGCTGTCAAGTATCTATCTGAATAACTCTTAAAGATACTTCGTTTAAGACTTTTTAAGGAGCAACTAAAGAGATCGAGATTTACAAATTCTTTATTGTATAATTTTAACGAACGGGAGATAAAGCAGTTTTGTGTATATTTTTTTCGAAGTGTAGGTGGTACGAATGTTTGAGGTACACGTTGAGGGCGAGCGGGCAGACGAAAATTACTTTTAATGTTTATTTTGGCTAATAAAGGAGAGCAGTCAATTTTATTATTTAGAATTTTATACAAAAAAATGATATCGAAATATTTACGGCGATCACTGAGACTCAACATTTTATGTTTATGAAGGGAGTTAATATACGGTTCGCCATAAAGGTCACAACGGTAATTTAAAATCTTAATAAATGTTTTTTGGACCTTTTCAATTCTATCAATATGGTTTTTAAAAAATGGACACCACACTATACAGCCGAAGTCAAGAATGGATCTTACAAATGAGAAATAAAGGATTTTAAGAGTGATAGTC
Source organism: Parnassius smintheus behrii (assembly GCA_036936625.1). NCBI lineage: Eukaryota > Metazoa > Arthropoda > Insecta > Lepidoptera > Papilionidae > Parnassius > Parnassius smintheus. The sequence continues at coordinate 26,094,814 of JAUPFT010000006.1, read as the reverse complement.
TTATTGAATGGTTTAGTTATTCTATTAATGAAACCGAGGCTTCTAAAAGCTCTTTTTGTAGCTAAATCTATGTGGTCATTGAAAGAAAGCTGATCGTCCATGTTGATGCCCAAGTCACGAATGTTTCTAACACGACTAAGAGCCTTCCCAAAAAGAGTATAATTATAAGTTAAGAGGTTTGATTTTCTTGAGTAATTTATTATAAAACATTTATCTGCATTGAGGTACAAGTGATTACTTTCACAATAATTACATAAGCTCTCAATATCCGATTGTAGTTTGTGGCAATCTTCAATAGAATTTATTGTCCTGAAAAGTTTGGTGTCATCTGCATACAATAGATGATGGCTGTTATGTAAGACATCACCTATGTCATTGATGTACAAGGAAAAAAGCACAGGGCCCAGATGAGAGCCTTGTGGGACCCCAGAAGGGGCCACAAGAAAGGACGAGCAGTAACCATTCAAACAGACTGCCTGACTGCGATTTCGTATATATGATTCGATCCATCTAAGCAGACTTCCATGCACTCCTAATCTCCAAAGCTTTTTTAGAAGTATGTCATGGTTAATTTTGTCAAAAGCCTTGGAGAAGTCGGTGTACACGACATCAACCTGGGTGTTATTATCCATTGCATTAAGAAGGAAGTCTGTAAACATGACCATATTGGTGTCCACACTGCGCGATTTCATAAAGCCATGTTGATTTTCATCGATATGATTACGCACAACATATGACAATTGATTAGTTACAATCTTCTCAAAAATTTTACTAAGGACACATAACTTAGAAATTGGCCGATATTGAGTAATTTGATCTTTTTGTGAGTTCTTTGGTATTGGAGTAATGAGAGCCCGTTTCCATACACTAGGAAACATTCCAGTTTTCATAGATAGTCGAAAAATATTAGATATCGGTTTTAACAACTCTTTAGCACAACGCAATATAATCACTGGGTGCACTCCATCCGTCCCGGCACCTTTACTTATATTGACATTCTCTAGTTCTTTAATAATGATGTCATCACTTAAGTAAATTGTATTTATGGATATGAGCGGATCAGTATTTAAATTATTATCTAATTTACTATTATTATAATTGGTGGACGGCCTAACAAAAACAGATTGAAAGTAATGGTTAAAAGCATCGCAAATGTCGTTACCGTCAGACAGGGTCTCACCTTTGTAAGTCATTTTTTGAGGGATGGTACCAGTCATTCTCTTCGATTTGACGTAAGACCAAAAGAATTTAGCATTAGATTCAATTTTCTGTTCAGAGAGGGTAATGAAATTTGAGTAACATTCACTTTCCAACTTGCGCAGTTTCGATCTTAGCATAGAAAATGTATTGTAGTCTGCATCATTATGATAAGTTTTCCATTTTTTATGGTATTTGCGTTTTTCTTTATCGAGTTTAATAAGGGGACGATTGTACCACGGGGGATATCTACTTGTATCGTGTACAATGCGGGATGGTACATGTTTATCTATAAGACTATTAAGAATTTCATAAAAATATTTAACTCTATCCTCAACGTCAGGCATAGTACAAAATTTTGCGTCCCAGTCTACGGAGACTAATCCCTTTCTAATACTATCAAAATCTGACCGAAAGAACAATTTTTTGTTTATTGTGTTGGTTTTGAGGGATTTGTGTAAGTGAAGAGGAAGTTCAATACATAAAGATTTATGATGGGCATCTTCAGCTATTAAGGGACTGTCACAGGCCCGTAAACAGCAAGCAGTCGTGCAAAAAACTAAGTCAAGTAGTCTGTTATTTACGTTAAATTCATAATTAAATTGTGATAATAGGGAAAGGTTCATGAAATCGCTAGTGAGGGCTATTAATGGATCATTACTTGTTCTTATGTTCATGCTACCTATGTCGTCATCATAAAACCACTCTGCATGTGACACATTAAAGTCACCTAAAATAAGAAATAAATCGTTAGGATTTGTGTTAATTAGATCACCAGTTCTATCGTAGAATGATGCTAGTAAAGATTCGTGTCGGACGCCGTGAGGTATATAGGTACAGGCAAGGTGTAAATACGATACCGCGTTCGCAACGTCGTCAGTAGGTATAGGCCGGGTGCGCAACGGAATGCTCACCCACAGCTCGTCGGCGGGCGGCGGGGCGCACCAGCGCGTGCGCAAGCTTGGACACAGCTCGCGACTCACTGCTATTATGACGCCACCGCCACGCGTGCGTTGCGTGGAAAAAGAGTCTCGATCGCATCTAAATACCTCGAAGCGCTCATCAAAAAATTCAGAATTGAAAAATCCTTCATTTAGCCATGACTCAGTGATACATATCACATCATAATTACAATTTAGAATGCTTTTAAGAAAGTCGTGAGATTTAGTTCGCAAGCCCCTAACTATCTTATTCTCAAATAACTTCGTTTGGGTTTTTCCAATACAAATTTGGAGTAGCCAATACTTGGTATTGTTACTCTAGAGTTTGTGAATCAATAGCAACAGTATCATTTGAGAATTATCTGTTGTGGGTTACTTTCGTTGTTACCAGAAGGGGGTAGAAAAGAGCATCGATAACTATTATAGACAAGGAACTCATCAACCCTATTGAATTTTATTCTTTATCAAAACTCAGTAATAAAAAGCCAAACATTTGGTAATTACTTATTTAATAATAATAAGTAATTAATTACTTAGCCTATTTTTTTAAATATTAGCTGTAAATTCACTTACTTGTGGCATGTTATCCCACTTTCCTTTTGATAACGAGTTTTACAAATTACGCGCACTCATTTTCTGAAAAAATTATTCTTTATATCTAAAATCAAACATATTCAAACTACACAAAATGCTTTCGACTTTTCGTTAAAAATTTTAAAATACAGAGATACGATTTAAACAACACACCAGATTTTCGCACATTATGTAAATTATAGTTCCCGCTACGAGCAATTGCGTCGCTTAAAATTGGCACAAATATTTTATAGGTTGGTTCGGCGTACTTGTATTATGTTGCAGGTATATTGTCAAAGATATTAAAATTTTACTGGTGATATTATAATTGAACGGTATATTATCAATCGACTTCATTTCTTACAATCTAACGGACCCGGTCGACGGAGTCTCGCTTAGCGGGGCTCCTACTTCTGAGTGGTTTATAAAAAATAACCACAAAGGAGATGGCTGGGTCTCTACGCTTGCTTCGCTCTTAGTTTAAACACCGTTGTCCTCGAATAACAAATTCGGATATTATACATATTATCTAGCCATTATTTATAATATCTACTCAATTTAGATGAAGTGTTAATTGACACAGAATTAATCGCATTAACTAGCAATTTTACATAATATCTTCGAAGACTTAGATAATGTAAAAAACAACTATGTAGGTATATATGTAAATATTATAAAATTACATTTCAATTTGCCTCAAGCATACTTAACTATATGTGTAGCAAATAGTAATATTTTAGTTATAATAGAAAAGTAATAATTATAATGTTTTAATTTTAAGAATAGGACAACATTGTCATAAATAACAATTCTACGTTAATATTGATAAAAAATTATTTAACTTTAAATACTTTAATTTATAAAGTAAATTTAAAGTTTACTAGTAATAAACCAAAATTAAAAAAAAAAACACAGAGATCAATACAAGTATTTGGTATCACTTTTAAAGACTACAATTATAAAATATTTAAAATGAACTGACATGAATTAATTGGGTTATAATTACTATTTATTCTTACCAGTAAGGCTCTTGTGACATTTTGAGTTACACATGAGGTTTGACTTTTTACATTTACACCTATTAGAAACGCATTCTCCAGTACAGTTGCAATGCAGATAACCTTGGCCGCCAAGATGTGACTCTTTTTTGCACATTCTCTGATGGTAACTTAATGTTGGGGATCGATATTAACTGTAATAAACATTTCTTTGCAGACAGTGAACTGATTCCTTGCGTTAAGTTGATTTTGAATCCCATGCTTAGTGCCTAACTTATACATTCCTTCTGTCTCCTGAGAAATTATAACAGCAATAGTGTTTCTATCATCGACTTTGGCGCGGTCTACATCAGGAATTTTTACCACTACATTATCGCCTGTATTTTTTTACATTTTATCTGCTTGCTTTTTCAGAGATTGTCCAACTAATTTTCTGATGTTACCTATATCTTGTTTCTTTTTATCGAGAGCAATAACTATTTCTTGATCATTTTGCCTTCTTTTTGACGGATCTGTAGTATTTCCTCGGTTTTCGGTCCCTTTATCAGATTTTTCTGTCAGGTTATTTAGAATATAATTTTGCGAATCAGTATTTAAAATTGTAGTATCGCTTTCTATTTCTTCATCTTCATTAATAACAGCGTCGGTAATATTGGGTTCGGTTTCCCTCTCCTCATTCAATTGGTTTTCGTCTGCATTCTGTATAGATTCTAGCTCTTCTTCTGTTGACAGTTCAACTAGCGTGTCTTTAGGAAGATTATTTAATCCGACTTTATCTTTACACCCAAACATTGCTTCGTAAGGGCTACGATTTATCCCTGCATGATACGTTCTGTTCTTCATAAATTGAATATAGCGTAATCCTTCAGACCATTTCGTCGTCTTGTTAGATTTCAGCCAAGTACAAAGGATCTTCTCTACGTCTTGGTTAGCCCTTTCAACAGACCCTTGTGATTGAGAGTGTCGGGGTTTACCATGAACGAATATTAATTCCGGCCACATCGCACAGACTTCTTTGACCACTTTGTTAGCAAATTCCTTACCATTATCGCATTGCAAAATGCTAGGCGCTCCGAATGCAGTAAAAATGTTAAGTAAATGATACGCTACCTCTTCTGCTCGCTCGCTTTTTAACGACCGCAGCTGCACGAATTTTATTAAGTGATCTTGATACACCATGATGAATTTATAATCACCATCACCTTGTGTTTGCATGTCCATTAGATCAACTTAACACCTTGAATTAAGCTCGTTGCTGATAATTGGTTTTACAACAAGACCTTTTTTGGCAAACTTTTTTTTCTGACAAGATTCACACAGATTCAAATACGCTGTGACGAGTTCAGCAGTTACATTTTTATATCTTAATCTAACTCCTTAATCATTCTGACTCTACCGCCGTGTCCAATACTAATATGACAGTCGTGGATTATTTGAAAAGTTTCGTCCAAGTGAGCATAGTAAATAATGGGATCACCTTCGTTTTTCACCAGAATAATTAGTTTTTATATAAGACAAATATTGATCATTTGTAAATAACTGATTATTTTTTCCTTTACTTGCAAAAAGTACAGTGGTAGTTTCTTAGAAACGTTTTTTCATTTCATCTGCCATCATCAGATACTGATACAGATGCAAAAACTCGCGGAAATTGCGGCACACACTGCGCGACCTCTCATGACAAAACGACAACGAATACTATAGCGTCAGCCACGAGATCCCGGTGATCACGCCACGCGGCAGTAGTGCACACAGTCCAGTAAAGTCACTGATACATATATATATATATATATATATATATATATATATATATATATATATATATATATATCAACAATTTTTATTTAGTTCTATGCAATGCTTATGTGTCTATATGTATATGGTTGAACACACATTATAATGTTACGAGCTTGGGGTTCATGATAATAAGTCGATGGGTTCATGACAATAAAAACTGCCGATTGAATTACCAAAATTGACACTTTAATTACATAACACTATTTACAACTTAAAACACAAATGTACTAGCGATTATTTTATTTCGCAGTTGTATCGTATCTAAGTATTTGCTTGAATTGTCGATTCAATACTGACCTGGGTCGCGGTCCAGACTGGCCTATAGGGCCTCTTCTACTGAAACATCTCGAATGTTCGAATACACACTGGTCCCGACTATCTAGGTGTAGAAAGTTCTACTTTGAAATTTCTAGAAAGATCTTGACTCTCTTAGTTCAGCTACTTGTTGACTTGATGATGCTAGTGGCGACTAATTTCGCCACGATCCAAGCATTAATTATGGCTCGCAACAATAATATAAGTAGTTTTACGTCTTGCTTCGTCTCATAAAATGATCTTGCACTCACGCTTTCGTTAATCTTATTACTATTTCTTTAGTACCTCATTCGTCTTCCGAAAAGATTTTTTTAAAATAAGTAATTCCATATCCTAGAGTGTTGTAGTTCTAGTGTAGTTTGCTCAGTTTGTAACAGATCTATATTAGTCATCTGTCTAGATGACTAATTAATTGTACCTACTAAGCTCAACTTTTTGGTATTTAGTAAATATAAATTTTACTACTTATACTGATAACGTAATTTTTAATTACTTTAAATATTAATTATTAAAGTTAATTATCTCTTGTCTTTATAGAATAAAAATGAATAAGTACCTTTAGAAGTCTTAGGAACGTATTAGAATTTTTGGCTTTTCATCATCATCATCATCATTACAGCCCTTCACAAGTCCACTGCTGAACATAGGCCTCCCCCAAGCAACGCCACAAAGGCTTTGGCTTTTGGAGTTGGTTAAATGAGCATACTAGGTAAGATCAATATTAATATATTGTCTGCTTTTAGATCGATGTCTATGGCTATAGAAAATCATTAGGTCTTATGAATAAACAATTTTTCTTTTGCTTTATTTTATAGCACTTAAAGATTTGTTAACTTTTATTAGTGTTCATTTAATGTTATTGGTGTTTTATCGGTAAATGAGGATATTAATTATGTACATTTTAAATATTTTCGTTGTTACTTTGGAATAAAAATGTGAAATAATTTTTTTTATTCACTGAGATTATTTTGTGTTTGTAAAGTAACACTGTTTGATAGTCACTATATAACTATTAGATAAAATAATATATATATTGCTTAAAATTTATATGCCAATAAAGTAAATAACTAATATATATGTTTATTATTACGAAATATCCACTAGATAAAGTTACGACCTGGTGAGACATTACATTTATTACGTGGTAGAGCCATGCTGCAGTTATACTAGTAGTATAGTTGTAGCACGAATGAGTCGGCTCGACCGGGGAAGGACCACGCTCTCACAGAATACTAGCGTCAAATAGTGGCTTAATGCTGCTGTGTTTCGTGTGGTGAGTGTAGAGAACCGGAGACCCTTTTTACCGGAAACGAGGCATTCCATCTTAGTCCTCACAGATGGCAACGCATCTGCATTTTGATTCGTAAATGAGGATAGATGTAGATGTCTATGGGCCACAGCAACCACTTACCATCAGGTGGACTGTGTGCACGTATGTCCTATCGTATAAAATCTAGTATAATATATCACGTAAAATTAAGTGCTATAAAATGTGCGTGCGCGTGTGCGTGTGCGTGTGCGTGCGCGAGCGCGTGTGCGTGTGCGTGTGCGTGTTCGTATGCGTGTGCGTGTGTGTGTGCGTGTGCGGTTGCGTGTGCGTGTGCGTGTGCTTGTGCGTGTGCGTGTGCGTGTGCGTGTACGTGTGCGTGTGCGTGTGCGTGTGCGTGTGTGTGTGCGTTTGCGTGTGCGTTTGCGTGTGCGTGTGGGTGTGCGTGTGCGTGTGCGTGTGCGTGTGCGTGTGCGTGTGCGTGTGCATAATCTGGTGGTCTTAATGTATGCCATACACGATCCAGTTTACCGTCAAGTTTGCAGTGCGCTTGAAGCAGCGTCCAGATTGCAGTGCATCCATATTGACCACTCACGTTCATGTTCGCGCAATGTCGCACCAGTTGAAGCCTTGACATCTCAAGCTTATTGCTCCAACTAACGTCATGCATACTTAACCGCTCGTACACATTCAAGTTCACATGACGCTGTAAGCTTGATCAAGTCGGCAGAATCGAAATTCAATTTTTGCTTTAAGTAGACTTGTTGCACACACTGATATCCAAGTACACTAAACGCCGTATCAAGCGCGCTGCAAACTTGACAATAAACTAGATCGTATATGTCGCCCATAAACGCGACGGATGATCTTGAAGTCCTGGGTATAAATCCCGAATCGGGTCAAAATTAATTATTTTGTTTCCTGACTCTACTACTAACTAATATTCAGTAATACTGTGGAGTCAGGAAGTCGGTGTTATATCCTTGTATAACCCTGAGAAAGCACGTGAAACCGTGGGTTCTGCGCCTGGCCTCTTTCAGTCCTGTCGGATTACCGTCCCATTGGAATATGGAAGTTAGGGTACAGAGAGTGCATTTGTGCTTGTGCATACACCCGAGTGTATTTACAAGCACAAGTGCACTCTCTATAAATAATAATTCCCGAGCATTATTATCCTACGTAATTTTTCTCTGCTGATACTCGCATCCCTGACCGAAATGGGAGACATTATTATTTATTACAATGCGGAATTACAAATGATACTGCTAATCCGGAATTAATGATGGTTTTTTAAAGTCTACAATAACATTTCTAACTTTTTACGAATAAGCTCGTCAGTCTACTAGTAACGAACAGGGGTGAGTAATGCCATTAAATGCGTAGGATATTCCATATTTTACAATAAGCAGTTGTCTTGTGTGAGCATTAGGTTTGATCCGCTTCAATTTCTTCAATTGGCAACCCGTCTGAGTGTTTCAGCTGTACTCCTATCCTATAATGTAATGGATAATACAGGACCGTCACATTATGAAACGTATTTTTTTTAATTCGGTTGTTAACGTTACATTTTAAATTATAATTTTATTAAGTATACAGAAATTTCAGAAGCGAATAGCTCTGAAAAAGGCTATTGATATCTATATACTCCTAACACTTTTATTGCATGAAAGAATACATTGACCCTATATAAAATACATTGAAGTAATATGTAGTACATGCTACAACAGACACTGCGAATAAAATCTGTGCAGCAGTGCGGGCGAATTGAATGAGGCACAGAGTACTTTTCAAGCACAGACTAAGCAAGTCTGAGCCCGCGGGCTCTAACGCGTGTTGCAAAGACGTCTCCGCGTCTCTTCTAGTACGTAGTTACATTTTACTTCAATGACAAAATAATCAAATTAAATATACTATATTTAATTCAACATTAATACCCAAATTATTTATAATAAAATGGACAGTTGAATACAACATATTATATCATTAACTAATAATATTTGTGACTGTGATTTTTTTTAAATATAACATGTACATGACATGTACATATCCTGGAGTGACAAATTGTTCACACATTTAACTTGTCAATTATCTACATTTATTTATCAAATTGATATCAGAATTCGAAACTACTTTCAACGTTTTGCACAACACTAACCGCGTAAAGCTAGCGTAGGGTGCGGTACGAGGTGTGCGTGGGTACGTGATGTTCGCAACCTCGTAAAGAGGCCTAAAAATTTTTTGTTTTAAGATAGATATACCAAAAAACTCGGCATCAATAGCAAATCTCAGATATATAGTTATCTCTTTCCTAGACTGAAGCAAACGGAAGTTACGCCTCTCGCACGACAGAGAAATTTACCTTACCACTTCTCTTTACTACTACTCTCACTACTTTTTTCCTTACCGCTATAACAACGAGACACGGACAAGGTGTTTCAAGCCTTGTTTCGCAGTCAACGTGTTAAAAGGTACTTTAATCTCGTTTAGACTTAATAGCAAATGGAGCCAGATATAAGTAAATGCACTTTTAGTATTGCAAGGTGAGCATCTTTCCTGTTAACAATTTCATGTCAAATTCGGAATGATAACCGTGCATAGACTAAATTTTTAACTTTGCACTTTGAACTGTCAGGACTGTAAGACTGGGAACATTCAGTTCACTATAATACGCTTACTTTTGCACCTCTTCGCTGTTGACGCTTCTAAATAGGTCTTCTAAATATTAGCTGACTGTCAATTTTTTTTTAATAATATTACAGTCTCAACTGTAATATTATTAAAGTGATGGCCAAGTCAATCTATATATTTAAATCATAAAAGACTTTTAACATTGATATAGTCACAATAAAATGTTGTTAGGTGAGCTAATTACGTAATAACTTAAAACAGAAGGACCCTTAAGTAGGAACTGAATAAATTAACCGACTTGGTATTACATGGATCTCACAACTTTTTACGGTAGAAGAACTGAGTTGCGAGACTTGGTTTTTTTACAAGTTATGTTTTTAATGGTATTTTATTTATTTATTATTTAACGCCTATCTGTTACCGCACTGTTGTATTTTGTTCCCAACTCCCTTCTTTCCTTTGGTTTGACTCATATGGGGCTTTTGACATCACTACCACACTTGGTAAGCAAACGCAGTTTTATATTTTCAATAGTAATCAAAAAGATGCTGCTGCCCATCTCCTGATTTAGTTTCCGGACGATATGGGGCAGTGAATATTATTACTCCGCCATTACTCAATTACTCTCTCTTACTATCCTGATACCTAGTAAATCATGTTTTGACTTTGTGAGGTGCATAATTAAATTTTTTGAGTAATAAAATTGTGAACAAGTTGTAGTATGTATGTGTGTGTGTGTGTGTGTGCGCGCGTGTGTGTGTGTGTGTGTGTGTGTGTGTGTGTGTGTGTGTGTGTGTGTGTGTGTGTGTGTGTGTGTGTGTGTGTGTGTGTGTGTGTGTTTGTGTGTGTGTGTGTGTGCGACTCACTTCTTCTTGTTCTTGGTCTGTGAGCGAGGCGGTGTTTTGGGGCGGCATGTTGAGTCCGGAGTACAGCTTGCGCTTGTCGACCAGCTTCAGAATCTAGAACGAGCTCATCAGCGTCTCGTCCACCGACATTAGCGCACCTGTAAGGTACGATTGCTATTCGACAATTCCTTAAATAAAATGTTGCCTCGTGATCACAAAATGTGTGAGGACCTGAATCGAAGCATGAGCAAACATTTGTATTTGGTATAACCCTCCCCAGAGAATGTCTAATAGGGACGATACTTGCCATAGTTGATACGCTTGATAGGCAAACGTAGTTTCTTTTTCTAGTTATTATAAAGAAGACGAAACTTCTCATCTTCTGATTAGTTTCTTTCTGTTGCCTCTATATCAAAAAAGTCATATCGTCCCGTGGGTGTCGGATATTGTTACACCGCCACTACACGGTTGTGTTGTCTACATGTGTCTTTTTACGCGTGTATAGAATGTAAAGATACCATCTATTTTCTTCTTATTACTTCCATTCTAGTATCAGTGGTGTAGTAAAAGCGATCATTTTTACTAATTTTTTATATATGACATGGGTAACAAACGAGCATACAGTGCACACGATGGTAAGTGAACGCTGAGGCCCACAGACATCTACATTTACCCTCGATTAAGAATCAAAGGGCAGATGCGTTTTCACCCGTCAGGACTTAGATCCAATGCCTCGAGTTTTCAGTAAAAAGGGTCTCCGGTTCTCTACATTCACCACAAGAAACACAGCAACATTAAGCTGCTATTTCACACTAGTATTTTATGAGAGTGCGATCTGACCCCGGCTGAGCCGACTCATACATGCTACAGGGTGGGGCAGCATAACTTCCTTATTTGTAATGCGCGCCATTCGGTCAGGTGACATCGTAGTGGAGCGCTGGTGGTCTCGTTCGAGAGGGGGGGCTATAAAGTTTAGTCGAGACAGCTCAGTCGCCATAATGCGTTGGAACAGTGAGGAGCGTGCGTTTGCTGTTGAGGCTTACTTTTCGCGCGGATGTTCTGTGATTGCAACTCAGCGCGCCTTTCGAAATCGCTTTAATTTAGCCCCGTTGGCCCCTGTTCCAGACCGAAAATCAATTGTTATGTGGGTCACTACGTTTAGACAAACTGCAAGTGTGACAAAACGAAGAACTGGAGTCCCTCGGCCCATTAGATCACCTGAGAACATTGAGGCAGTCAGAGCTTCAATGTTGCGATCACCACGGCGTTCTGCGCGCAAACATGCATCTGCCCTTGGACTTTCCAGTCGTTTTGTGCGGAGAATTCTCCATGAAGACTTACATTTCCATCCATACAAGATGGCGACTGTACAGGAACTGTCAAAACGTGACTACGATTCTCGCAGGAACGCATGTGAGATTCTTCTGGATGTCGTTCCTGAGGACGCTATTGTTTTTTTTAGTGATGAAGCACATTTTCACTTGTGTGGATCCGTGAACAAACAAAACATGCGCTACTGGGCTGACACCAATCCTCGAGAATTGCATGAAAGGCCTTTGCATTCACCTAAGGTCACAGTGTGGTGTGCAATTTCCTCAGCTGCAATTATTGGTCCCTGGTTCTTTGAGGAAAATGAAGTCACAGTAACAGTGAATTCGGGCCGGTATGTAAACATGTTACAGGAATTCTTTTTACCCCGGCTGAATGCGTTGGACTTGGGAGACATTTGGTTCCAACAAGACGGTGCAACGGCACACACTGCAAGAGCATCGATGGCTGTTTTGAGAGAACACTTACCAGAACGCCTTATCTCAATCAGGGGCGATTTGCAGTGGCCGGCCCGATCTCCCGATTTGTCCCCTTGTGACTTTTTTCTATGGGGTTTTTTGAAATCCCGTGTTTATGTGAACCGTCCAAGGACCCTACAAGATTTAAAGAACAACATCCAGGAAGAAATTGCCAACATAACGCCTGCTCTGCTTCAAAGAGTTATGACAAACACCAGAAATCGGTATACTCAATGTATAGAGAATAAGGGACGTCATCTACCTGATTTGATCTTCAAAACTAAATAAAACAAAACTTTAAGTATGTACTTACATTGTAAAACCAAATAAAATTTTTCCGATTCATACAATGTGTTTTATTAGGTTTTAAAAAAAGGAAGTTATGCTGCCCCACCCTGTACAACCATAAAATAGATGTAGCGTGGATCTACCACGTGTAAAATTTTTCGATCAATTTATCGATTTTACAGAAATCTCTAACCTTTTCGAATAAATTGTAACCTAAATCATCGCTCTCTGTCTGTTCGTGAAGTTTAATTACAAATTAGCCATTCCCAAGATAAGCCCGGACTGAGAGACAGATACACAGACAAACAGAAAAAAATGGTTATTTATGTCTTAATGTCGTAAAAATAGCCCCAAATATATCCATGAGCCCAATAAAAACTAATTATTTCTATATTGTAAGCATTTCGTAGACAATCGTAGACACTTCAATTTTATTTATAGTATGTGCATGTATAAAATACTTGCAAAAATGGAGGAAGTAATATTTTATTTATTTATTTGGCAGCAGCTTATGCTTTAAAAGTTATAAAAATATGTAATTTAAATAACTAATTTTTGTGCGGCACTACACTGAACAAGTATGACCTACAAATTATTCCAGGTCTGAATGTTTGTCCATGTAGATTTCATATGTAAAAGGTTTTCACGATACAGTAGAAATTAATAGCGTTTAGTGCCGTTTATGTCGAACAAAAGTGAATTACGTTTCAATTACATTTAAAGCGTAAATACAATTTTTACTAAAAAAAAAATAAGATTAAAAATATAGCGCTACATAAATGAAAACACCTCTGTGACATTTTTACGGGGTATGCCTGCAATCAGTTCCAACCCGGTTACTCTGCGCTTTTTATTTTGTCATTTTTTCATGGACTAACAAATTGCAGGGTTGAATATAGTAAAAATATAGAGTTTATTTTTAATTTGTGTGCATATTTGGCTCTAACAGACAATTGGGATACTCGTGTCATTAATGACCACTGTGCTTGAGACATAATTTATTTTTAAGGGAAATTATCTGCATTTTTTTAATAGACAACATCTTTACATAAAAAGCAGTAGTTTTTTATAGAGGAACTTAAAGTCACATTTATTTTAAAAGTTTGAATTAAATTATATGCGTGCCCAATTTTTAATTGTTTAAGCAATACTATATTTACCATCACAGGACAAAAATCACAGGAAAATAGAGTAATTAACGCTTAAGTATTACATAAACAAATATGACATGGGTGTTTTGAATTTTAGCATAACCACTATCTGATGCTATAATCTAAGTTAATAAATTGATTGAATATTAACGAGTATTTGTGCTTCAAGGATCATAATAGTGCGAATGACAATTTTAATTAAAAAGCCACGGACTAGCTTTAATCCACTTTAACATCGAGCTTAATGTGCAATGTGTTGTCACTTGTGACGCTGCTATTTAGAAAGTATAAATATCACAATACCATAAGTGAGTTCGGCTTCATCAATCCTTACCATCACTCTTACCCTTACCGGTCGGATAATAGTCAAGCACTCACTTTTCTTAGTTAAAAAAATACATTGGAATGAATATTATAAAAATATTTTTTTGTTTTAATGCTTTAAATTTTAAGTCAAAAATTTTACCAAAATGGATAACGAATCGAGACATCGTGCTGTAATAAGCTACCGACTTGGGACTTCATCCGTTAAAGGGGATCAACAACAGCTGTAAAAGTAAATTGAATTGTTCTTCGAGCTACTATTCTACGCCGCATGAACCGATTGCCGTTTGCTTTGATCGCTTTTTTATAATTTGATATTTATTTTAAGACTTCACACAATTGATTAAATCAACATGTTTTAAATAATTTTTGAATGACGATTATTTTTTAACAAATCCTATTGTATTTTAGGCTTATGCGCAAATTAGTTGAAATAATGGACGTACATAGCAACATAATATTATCTATTCTTTTAGAGCCGAATGTGGAGTATAAAATAAAATACAGTAAAATAATTCCTATTTAATATGAATTAAATATAATACTCGTATCGAAATTCATTTACACTCTTTATAGTATCTTGGAAAGAACCAGCTAGAAACTCAGCCAGGCTCTTCTTATAAACAATTAATTAAGAAAATTTTACGATTAAATTCATCATCATCATCATTACAGCCCTTCACAAGTCCACTGCTGAATTGAAATAATACTAGTTTTAACGGAATTTATCGCGTATATTTAACTTTTTACCCGACGTTTCGAGAGCTTTACAGCACCCATGGTCACGGGAAGGACTGAGATGTTCAACGTCCAGCTGTCATAGTTAACCGCGGTTACCATAGATTAAAAATTTAACTTTTGTTCCGATCTACACAGTATGAGCTTATGGTATCATGGAGTCTTGCAGTTGTATGCTTGGGTTGGGATTTAATTTTATTTATTATAGGATCCCAAGCAGATGGTAGCACCCAGCCATCTTCTCCATTGAAATTAGGATGTTTTTTGATTTCAATAGCCTCGCGAATCATCCTTGTAAGGAATCGGTGTTCTTTAGCGAGGATTTGTGGTCTATCAAATCTGATGTAGTGACGGGGGCGATCTTGTACATGTTCACAGACTGCAGACTTCCCGGAGCGTCGATTCTTCACATCAGCTATATGTTCTTTGACGCGGGTTTTAATTGATCAATTGATCAATTAAAACTCGCGATGAGTAAGGACCCTCTTACTCATCACTGACAACACGCACTGGTTATACAATCTAGTTTTCTGAGTTTGGGGTATACCCGACGAGAAGGTGTGTCGTAATTTCCCAAACGCTGTCCAGCCGAGTTGAATCCGTCGCTCCTTTCCACGAGCTTGTTATTCATACAGTCCACTGCATTGCAATCTTCTAGGCACTGAAAGCGGTTACGTAACTCGCGCTGAAAGGTTTAGGGATTCTGGTTTGGAGCATGAGGGGGACGGAGCGTTGACTTCATTAGACGAGACCTCCCCAACTTAACGTTTAGGTTCTGTGGGCCTCTAACCATTCGGTGATCGCTGCCAGTTTCCACCCTTGCAATCACTGAGATATTACTGAACAGTTGGCGTCTGGTCGTCATAATGAAGTCAATCTCATTTTTTATCGAGCCGTCGGAGCTCGACCAGGTCCACTTTCTGTGGGGCCGCTTCTGGAAGAAAGAGTTCTTCATAAAAAGTCCCTCTTTCTCCATGAAATTGGCCAGCTGCTGGCCCCCTTGGGTCCAATTACACAGTCTCAAATTTCTCTACCTTCAGCTCACCGTTCTTTCTTGTGCCCAGTTTTTCGTCAAAGTCTCCCATTAACATCGTATATTGATTTTGGATAAATGTATGGCTCTAGAAATACCCTCATACATTTCCTCCACCTGTAAACCTGTATGACCTTCAGCGAATACCATTTGGTGATTCTGACTATAAGGTACGCCACCCTCGTCGATACATTCCCCATCTTTAAAAAATTGTTAACGAGAGACTTGTGGCCGATAAATCCAACACCTCCTTGGGACATATGGTCGCCCTCCCGGTGATAGAACAAGTAGCCGGATTCAAGAATGACCGTGTCTTCCGAGACGTCCTCGAAACGAGGCATTCCATCTTAGTCCTCACGGGCGACAACGCATCTGTATTTTTATTCGTAACTGAAGATAGATGTAGATGTCTGTACGAGATGTAGACATCTACATCTATCTTCAGTTACGAATCAAAATAAAGATGCGTTGTCGCCCGTGACGACTAAGATGGAATGCCTCGTTTCCAGTAAAAAAGGGTCTCTGGTTCTCTACACTCACTATACGAAACAAAGGAGTATTAAGCCGCTATTTTACGCTGGTATTCTGAGAAAGCGTGGTCCTTATCCGGTCGAGCCGACCCATTCGTGCTACAACTATACCTTCTGTGTACTAAATATCGGGAATTTGTCAATAAAACAAAATCCTCCCCCTGTCTTCGGATCTCTGATAATCCTATAATATTCCAGCGCAACTTGTCTATCTCTTCTTCCAGCTCCAGGATCTTCTCGTCAGTCTTCAGAGTACATGCGTTATACGTTGCCTGGTCGAATCGTTGTAGGTGGCAACCGAACCTCCACCGAAGATTCTTAGCACCCCCTGCCCCGCCGTTACATGGTCGCCACCGTAACCAGAAATGGCTGGGCCGCAGGGGACTAGGGACCGTCTAGGATTAAATTATTACTACAAAATCAAACATCATAAAAATATTTTTATGCAAATTTTGTCTTTGATGTACATCACCGCTGGCCGCCGCCCGCCGTTTTCGATAATTCTAGGCAGAGGTAATCAATCCACATATAATTTATAAATATTATTTAATTAAAATTTAATTTGATTTTTTTTATGTCGAGTTTTCTGAATTAAAGTCATTTCTATACCTTTGAATACTGATTCTGATAACGCACTTAACGGGAACCACAGCGTTTTTGTTACATTTTGTATATACATATATATGTCCTAAATTTTTATCTTAAAGACTTGTTATTTTATTGCCCTCTTCTGCATAATGACATATAATCAATCAAAAAAACAGAAACAAACAAAATCAGTGTAATGCGACTTTGCTTTAGATTTGAGGAGCCTCCTTAAAGCTTCGCATATAGTGTGATTCCAAGAAAAATGGTAGTTTCAACAAAACCCAACACCTTCCATTTAAAATTCCATTAGTATTTTGATGTTTGTAATTCGTCATTTATCAGTAATTGTGGTTTTAGTATAAAAATAAAGAAGTACCAATAGAGAAGTACAAATATCGCCGCGGCCAAATTTGACCGCTTAGAGGTTGAAGGGATAAATTAGTATGTATAAGTCGACCGCCAATCCTGAGTATATTTTTTCATCTAGAAATGGGTTGAGAAATCGTATTACGCCCGTATTTTTTTACTTGTTTATTTTGTCTCAATCTTTGAATGTCATCTTTTTGGACCTTTCTTATACAAAACAATGATGACTCGTCCAATTCTCCTGTAGTAAAAGCATCATGTACTTTGCTTAAATTCTTTTTGTAATTCAGTAATCTTCTACAGGAAGTTAGCTTTTAACAGCTCCGTTAAATAAGAAAATTTTTTAAACTGTATAGTAGTAGATTTTTCTTGCTCTTCCGTGTTAAGGTAAGTATTGAACTTTATATTTTTTTTTACTTCCAGATCTATTGTTATTATATTTTGTTTACTAATCTTTATTTCTTTTTCAGATAACCAGCTTGGACCCTTCCACCATAAATTACATTGCTGCAAATCGGAGAGCAACATTCCTCGTAAGGCACTCTCAGCAGGCTTCTCGCTGGACTGAACGTGATTTTTTTAAATAGAATAAAGGTGGCAAACGAGCACACAGTCTGCCTGATCGTAAGTGGATGCTGTGCCCCAAAGACATCTACATTTAACCTGGATTAAAAATCAAAATGCAGATGCGTTGTCACCCTTGAGGACTGAGATGGAATGCCTCTATTCCAGTTAAACGGGTCCCTGGTTCTCTACCCTAACCATACGAAATACAGCAGCATTAACCTGCCATTTTACGCTGGTATTCATCCAATATTTGCTGTTTAGGTTTTCTACAATTTTACCAACGCGATTTGCGACGAAAGGCTTTGATCGATTGGGCTCACCACTGAACCATGCGATGACAATAGATGAATATGTCCAGACATACATATCTGAAGTAGATATTCTCTCGTTTGTCCAATTTGTTTCAGTAGTTTCGATGGGAGTAGTGTGCAACACAGCTCTAGGCGTGGCAGATAAATCATTTTAACTGATACTACTCGTGTTCTGGAAGCTATTAGTCTTGTTTTAATATTGATATCTTCAGTTTTAGTTCTAACATAAACTACTACTTCGTACGCCTTCATGAATGCATCATTGAATACATGTATTTGTGTTTTACTTTTGTGATGTTTTAAGCCATCTTTCTATTTTTATTTTATTCTCCTTTGAAAATTCGGATCTAATTTGCCGCCATTCGTTCTACAGTACCTCATTTACCTTCTCATCCCAACCAACCGTTTCTAGACACAGGTTTTGTATTAGTAATATGGCTTTAACTGTGCAAAGTGCTATCCAACCAAATGGGCAAAAAAGTTTTTGAATGTCTGATAATATTCCACGTTTTGTTATGTTATTGTACTTAAATTAGTGGTAAGTCGATGTTGTACTGGAATGTCTGCACTTGGATTCCATACTATACCCAGTGCATTTATTGTGCAATCAAGATTCAAATCTACATGAACATTGACCGATCTTTTGCATCATCATCATCAGCATCATCTATGGATTCCATGAACTCTTTATTGTTTGGTGACATTTTGTAAGCATAAACGCTCCCTTTTTAGTACATCGGTGACTTCTTTTGCCAGTATTACAGCTTCTTCTACTTGATCAGCGCCATCAAAGAAGTCATCCATGTAATGCTTGTGTTTTTCCTTTTCCTTAGTCCATGGCTACTTAATGAAGTGTAACCATAAGAGGCTAAAAATGAGGCAGGAGAGGTGCAGAACGTAACTCGTAGAATTCTATATTCTTGTAGATCGTCATTTACATTATGTCTCCAGAACATTCTCTGATAATCGGCGTCCTCTTGAGTCGCCAAAATGATTCGATACATTTGCTGAATATCGGCCATGAAACGTACACGTTTCATTCGCCATCTCGTGCGAAGATTTCTCAAATCTTTTTGTAGTTATAGGAATAATATCGTCATTTAAAGACACATTGTTCGAGCCCTTGCAGGACGCATCGAAGACAACTCGTGTTCAAGTGGTCTCTTTGTCATTGCGAATGACTGCGTGATGAGCTAAGTAGACTGATCTTTCTTTTTTCTTTTTTGGGTATTATTTCCATATGTTGCTTTTCAATTTAATCATTAATAACTTTTGTATATTCCCGTTTTAGGTCTGGTAATTTCCGAAATTTTCTTTCTAGTTGCATGAATCTTTGTTTTGCTACTAGTTTTCAATATCCTTCTGTGGATTGTGGACTGTCTATCTTGAATGGTAATTTTACTACATATCTCCCATTTTTGTTTCCAGTTGTTGTTGCTTTATAGATGTCTTCACATAGTTTTTTTCTTGTATTAAATGCCTTGTTTTGTCCAATTCCAATTCTCATATTGATTTCAGCATGTCTTTTACACCAACCTTGTGGTGCATCATTAGGTAAGTATTTTCTAGTTAGCTGGAATTGAGTTCCCCGAAATGTATTCAAACAAGGCTGGTATTTTGTTCACATGTTATGTCTGGTGGACCTTTGATCAAGCCTCCTTCCAGAATTCTGGAATATTCCTTCACTCCCAGCAGAAGATCTATGGACCCTGGCGTGAAATATGAAGTAAGTTGTTTTATCACATATGCTTAGATTGGGAAATTGGTGCTTAAGGCCCAATGTGAACCGATTTGAAACTGAACAACTTGTTTTATTGCAGTTCTTGTATCTCCCACTCTAACAACTGTTCCTTTTATAGGTCGACGTTCAAGTGAGCTATTTTCTCTGTCCAACAGTGAGATGGGACGCTATCATTATGTTTACATGAAGTTCTTCCTTCTCTTCTACCACATGCTGTATAGTCTGCGGTGTTGGATTACTCGATGTAGCCGCAGGTTCTGCATTTTTATTCTCAGGCAGAAAATAATGGCGCCTGTTGCAAATGTGACAGGACATTGACAATTTGGGTTTAGTTGATGAATGCCCTGGTAATAAACAGTTAAAACATAATTTTTTGTTTTTTTGCATACTCGCTACTTGTCTTAGGTTCTAGCACGCAAAACTTCTCTATCTAACATCTTCTATCTGTAACAGGTGTGGTAACATCACACGAATGCTCTTTGGTATGCTTAATCTCTCTTGATTTAGTCGCGGTGACGAGTTCTAAGGTTCTAAATTTTGTCTCAAAGAATTTATTAAATTTGTTCCACGTAGGCAAAGTTGCTGAGTCATCTTTATAAGCATACTCTTCCCAGCTTCTATGAGTCTCCGGGTCCAACTTCTTAACCAGAAGATAAATAATTATTGGATCATAAGAGCCGATATCAATAATAAAGTTTTTAAATTTTCAAAATTTCGGTGGTCGTACCAAGTAAACATTTTATTTAAATAGCTGATAGACTAGACATTCGCCTTTTATTGAATAAACTTTTCATATTAGCATTTAAAATTAGTTTTTAGCTGCCCAAGCGTCTGAATAATTGCTCGATGTAACTTGTATGTGCTTCAACAATGACCCGGTTTCTGCCACTACACATCTTTTAAGGTAGTAAAGTTTTTGCACATCACTTAAGGAATTATTTTCATGCATCAACGATTTATACATGTTCATGAATGTGGGCCACTGTTCGTACATTCCGTTAAACGTTAAAAGTTGTATCTTGGGCGAATGTAACACACTATTTTGCACATATGACTCGTTGATACTGCTATTTGTTTTATCTGAAGAAGAAGATTCTGATAATTGATTAAACATGTCCTTTAAATCACCCTGGAGAACGTTATACAGATCTTTCTAAATAAAAACTTCTACATTTAAAAATATGACGATTTTCCTTTTTGTTCCTTCGGTGTTGTTCTTATCAACTCTTGGTGTGCAGATTTGAAAATTTTCCAGTAATCATCTATTATTTTAATTCGAGCTTCTTTATATATCTTCATAAGTCTTGCCTAAGGACACTTTTTTAGATTTATTTGCGTTTTTCGAAGTAAATTTTCAGTATCTTCTAACACGGAAAGTATTTGTTCTTGAATAGCCATATTTCAATAGGTTGATACTTCTCTTCAGTCTAAACACAGTTAGTTCTGCAATATTCTAAAAGTAATGTACAAAATTTGCTTAGATATTATTATTCACTTTTTCTTCAACAATTTAATTGACAAGCTCGTAAATGTTCGTAATGCAATCCTTTTGTTTTCGACAGCTGAGACCCGCTAGTTGTAACCGGCGAACGATTGTGACCATATGACGGTTGTGGTAAGATTCAAATTTGATTAGATGGTTTGCAAGGGAGTTAAAAATCACTCCTAAAAACTTCGATCAATCATTGAGTCAGTCGAACTCTGCATTCTTCCATTGGCGGCAACTCATAGAAATACTGACACTGATGATTCGTTGATTATCCTCATCATTACTTCCTCTTCTAATCGCGTGAGTCAGGTTGAACAGCTCTCTGCTCCTTGTTTCTCACGTCACTACTTGATTTATTTTTCTGCAGTTACGCAATTTTTCAAGAATAAGTATTGAGAGTCTCAGAAAAGATGTATCTTCAATTGATTTTGGCCCTTTGGTGGCAGCTGCTAACGTCGATGATAAAATATCATTCTGACTCTGTATAATATTCATGCTCCTGTACATTATGTAAAAGTTAAGCGTCCTTCTGCTCCCTGGATGACTAAACGGGTACAGGTGGCAATGGCACGGCGAGATTGATCTTTACGGAAGTTTAAAAAGGATCGCTGAGAACAAAATTGTTCTAACTTTAAAACGCTAAGTAACAGATGCAATCAGGTGGCACGAAATGCTAAACGCCGCTACATTTATGACGAAATAACTAATTCTTCGCCCACTGATGTATGAAAGTTCCCCAAATCTATCGGAATTAATAAATCAAATTCTCCGAAATATGGTGCCTCTCTCAATTTGGATGACATTAATCGTTACTTTTTTTCTATTACCCCTCAAGTCAGTTCTCAAACTATTTCTTCTATAGAATCAAAGCAGCCTCTCCAGATCCCCGAATTTTGTTTCTCCTCTGTTACTCAGGATAAAATTAAAAAAAGCTCTGTTAGCCATTAAATCCAAGGATGTGGGTTATGACGAAATTAGTGAGCAAATGGTCTCTACGATTCTTGAGTGCCTTCTTCCAGATATAACACACATTATAAATTATTCTCGGGACTCAGGTCAATACCCTTCTGCATGGAAAAAGGTTTTTGTAAGACCTCTTCCTAAAATACCTAATCCTGTTTTTCCTAACCATTTTCACCCTATTTCAATTCTACCATACATCTGTAAAGTTCTGGAAGCCTGTGTTCTTAAGCAAATATCTGTATTCACTGCAAAACATAACCTGCTGAATGAATTTCAATCGAGGTTTCGCTCTGGTCACAGCACTACAACTTCATTTATAAAAGTCACAGACTATATAAGAAAGGGCTTGGATGAACAAAAATTAGAAGTGGTTGTGCTTATTGACTTTTGAAACGCTTTCAACCTCTATCCTCCTATCCATCCTTAAACACCTTAAATTTTCATCCCTAACCTTGGAATGATTTTCTTCTTATATTCGCATTCGCCAGTAATCAGTTGGCTCAGGTCAGCGGTTTCCTGCATGGGCTGAAATTGAATCCAGTGTGCCGCAAGGGGAATACTTTCTCCTGTTATGTTTTCCTTGTTTTATAAATATTATCTCCTCAGTTTTAGATTGTTCGTACCCTCTGTATGCGGATGATCTTCAGTTCTATGTACAGTCACGCTTAAGTAATCTTTAATTTGTAATACACAAACTAAATGATAACCTGGAAGTCATACGAGAACGGTCATGTAAATATGGTGTTTCTGTTAATCCTGCCAAATGCAAAGTTATAATCTCCGGAAGTTCGCAAATTAAAAAGCAATTGGCTAAGGTTGATAATGGAAATCTCTCTCCTGTAATTTATAATGGAACTTTGATTTCATATTGTGATTCCATAAAAAATCTTGTCATGTACATGGATAAAACTATGACCCGGAAATTGCAGATCTCTAAAGTTAGTCGTGAAGTTGTTGCTACTGTTACGAGCTTAGGGTTCGTGGCAATAAAACTGCCGATTTAATTACCAAAATTGACACTTTAATTACTGAACGCCAGTTAAAACTTAAAACACACCAATAATTATTCACACTTAACACTTTAATTCACTTTATTTCACCCCGAAAGCTTTGCTCGTATCGCCAATTTAATACTGCTACGGTCGCGGTCATTAACGTCTTTATGCAGGCCTTTTCCACCGAAACATCCAGAATATTCCAGCAAATACAGGCCCCCGACCGACCAGGTGCAGAAAGTTTGAGTGTGAAGCTTTCTATAAAGCTTAGTTCTTCCATTCGATACTAGATGGTGCTAGTGGGAGAGTTCTAGAAAGATCTTGACTGCTGCTTGATACCAGATGGTGCTAATAATCAGCCGCCACATACCAGGCGCTAATTATAGCGTGCAACACTACCACGCGTTCCCTTTATCATCTTAAAAATGTCCTACCTTTCAAAACCAAGCTTACGCTGGTTCATTCCCATATTATCGACTATGCAGATGTATGTTACCCAGATCTGTCAGAAAATCTTCTAAACAAGTTAGAGCGTCTTCTTAATAATTTCATAAGTTTTGTTTTTGGTTTACGTAAGTACGACCACATATCATCCTATCGTTCAAAGCTTAAATGGCTACCTATACGTCAAAGGTGATGCTCTAGATTTTACTTGTATTTTATTCAATTTTAAACGATCCAAGGTCGCCTTCTTATCTTAAGGATAATTTTCATTTTTTTTTTCATTTGATCGACGGTCGAACATCCCGACAGTCAAACCACCTGGGGTTAAGATACAATGCAACTTGTTGTGGTGTAGGAATTGTTGGATTTATATCATTCATTTTACACCATGTAAGCCAAGAATTCCAGGCTGTTTTATATATTTTCATTGTAGAGTCGCGCCATGCTAATCGTATCATACGACAGGTCTTCTTCGTTCCAATCTCTTAAAAGTGGATCCCACATGCAATTTTTCAGACCTCTAAAGACAGGTTTCTGATGTCTGGAGGAGGCTTGTTGGTCGTCTAGTCTATCAAGTGATCTCCAAGATTCTTTATCATGAATGGTTGATCATTTGTTCTGTTCCTGAGATCGCCACGCCAATACACTTTTTCCCATCTTGGTGCTACTAGTAGGTACGTTCCTGTGGCCTGGTTTAGGTGCTGCAGAACTCTTGGAATTAGAGTTGGAGGAGGAAAGACCCATGCCAGATGGTATCTCCAGATCTGACTGAACGCATTGTGGAACACAGCTTTGCCGTCTTTTGGGCTTAGTGACACATAACTGGGCACTACCGCTGATTGATCTGTTGCAAACAAGTCTATTTCCAGAGTTCCCCATTTTTCGAAAATTTTATCTGTTATACTGGACAATAGATGCCAATCGGGCATTGGTAGATTTCTGGAAAGGCGATCGGTTTTCTTTTACGACACAAGCTATACAACTTTGGAACACCCTGCCCCAATGATATTAAGAATGCCACAAATAAGAAAATTTTCAAAGTTCTTCTCCGAGAATATTACCTGATGGCGACTACTAAATGACATTATTTTTCCTTAATTCTTGTCTTCCTTTTTCTTCTTCTTTATTTCAAATATTTATTTCATTATATATTATTCAAACATCATATTATATATTTCATTCATATCCATAGCATTCATAAGGTTATTTATTTACGAAGTTTATAAGCATGGATATATATTATGTATGTGTATGTATTATTGTGTGTATATTTATGCTATATGTGTGTATATTTAAATGTTTTGTACGTACTTTGTGTAATTGTTAAGTACGTAATTTGTATTAAAATGTACATTTTAATGTATGTGCAATTTATTTATGTATAATATTCGCACCTGCCAATAATTGTCTTTGGCACCCAGAGTTGACTGACAGAGAATGCCACATGGCATTAGGTCTGCCCTATAGGGTACATAGGCTATTAGCTTAAGGTATTACATGTAAGTTTTTAAGTAAATAAAAAAAATGAATATAGACGTGTTGTGGTTTTCAATTATATTGCGCGACTGGTGAACAGAACCATAAAATGCGTATCGCTAGCTTATAACTCTGTATCTATATAAAAATAAGTTTTGGTAACAACAATTCATAAAGGATGAAACAGATATCAGTGAAACCAAATTTTAAGAAAGAAGGTCGGTAAGTTGTCATCTTTCTGGACTAATATGCAATGCGTCTTAACCTGTGATTATTTTGGTTCTCCAAACCCTTCAAGCCGGAATGTAACAGTGCATGATATGGTACACTGCTGCGGCAGAAACAGATAAGGAAAACAGGAGGAGGAGGTGGATAATGACATAGAAAAAAGAATATTTACCTACCTACCTAATTACCTACCCAGTGTGTTCCTAGGGAAAGGTTGGAGTCTTAATATAAACTATCTAACTGAGCGGGTTTTAGAGCAATTAGTTCGCCACGCCGTTCCAATGCGTGTTTATAA
This sequence comes from Parnassius smintheus behrii, assembly GCA_036936625.1. Taxonomy (NCBI): domain Eukaryota; kingdom Metazoa; phylum Arthropoda; class Insecta; order Lepidoptera; family Papilionidae; genus Parnassius; species Parnassius smintheus. The sequence continues at coordinate 26,068,939 of JAUPFT010000006.1, read as the reverse complement.
GTTTTCCTTAGTTGTTGTGTCCAGTTTTCCTTACGTTGTTTTCCTACATCGTTGACCATAAGGTAAATCTCTACTTAAAATTGTTCTATAGCCCTCTCACTAAAAGATAGGATGATCCTGTGGGAAATATTATTTAATACAGTTGCTCAAAAAGTGGCGTATTGCAGGGACGTATAGCGTTCGGGATGTGGACTATTACATAGTCAAGCTTTTTCTTTACCTTTTCCGAACTCGTGCGTTCTCTTTCCCAACTGTCAAAATAATATCTACTAAAAAGAAAAACCAACCACGAAGTTTTTACTCAAAAATTCAAGAAGTTTTTAAAAAGAAGCTACTAATTTGTTTCAATATCAGATTTAATGTTTTGATTCAATGAGTTAGGTTACGTTTCATTTCATTTCATCTCATTAAGTTTCATTTTCATTCCATATCAATAAAAAAAATCTACTGAAGACTTGGCTGTATGGACATAGTTCCCTTTGCCTACCCATGGGTGAAGAAAACAAAAAAAATCTCTGCTTATACTCTTTTACGGTTGGTGCCAATGCCGCCGAAAAATGTACTTTGCGAGTTTAGTTATTTGTTGCACTAAATGAATAATTTTGACGATATTTTATTTGAATTAACACCACCGAAACTCAGTATAACTGTATAAAATGCTTCGGAAAACATTTTACCGGAAAAGTCAAAAAGTCGCCACATATCTACATACGACGAATTTATTGCTTGGAAAGAATAGAAATAAGCAAATAGTTTTTCAAAAATGTTGTGTTGGCATACTTCTCCGAACTTTCAGCAAAATTAAAACCTTCTACGTTATGGTCGAGGTTTTCGATGATAAAAAGTATGCTAAAAATATGGAACAACGATGATATAAATACTTTATTAGAACGACAATCAGACGATTTTACAACTAAAAGTCGAAAATAACAACATCGAATGAAGTGGAAGGATTTTTTAACGAAGCTCCCGATGATCGTTATTTAGCCACAAAGGTAATTTATTAATAAATACTTATATTTTTCTTTAGTATTTAGTTTACGAAATCGCAAAATACAGTCAATATATTATTTAAAAATATTTATCAAATCCTCTTTTTTGGAGGTTGCGCTGATTTTTGGGGTTTTTGGAGCTTGCCGCAGAGATAGACCAGGGTCGATAATTTTAGAAACGAAAAAAAATTAAAGTAGGATTAGACCTATCGAAAAGGGCAGGGAATGCCACAAAAATGATAGGAAAAATAAATTACGGGTGATCTGAGGTTGGGAAGGGGTAGGGAGGGAGTTTTTAAGGGTAAAAATCGGTAAATCTCGATTTCCGGCAAAACTACAAGTCCTATCGAAAAAAGTTCAATGGCAAATAGTCAAAGTCACACTGTAGATAATAAAGAGCTCTACAGCTTTTGTATCTATAGTTTTTCTCCATAACCTCAAAATTCATGTAAAAGATCCAAAAAACCACATTTTTGATTTTTTATTTATATCTATTACAAAAAATTGTTTTTTCATGATAATTGGTAAAAACTTACTTCTTTATGTCCCAAACACAATGGAATTTTGAAGATTTAAAATATTAATTTTTTCACCCTACTTTGACTCGATATCGAAAAAGCACCCTAATTTTCAATCGAAAATTCTCACGTCAAAATATCTGATTTTTCATAAAGGTCGGTGGACTTTTTGTTCGTTGATATCTCTATTTTCTGATAATGTAAAAAATATACATTACTATTGTTAATATTAAAAATACAATTTAAAGGAGATTTTATTAAAAAAATGTGACTACTGCTATTTTTTTCAGTAATAAAAGTTTATTAATCAAATTTTCATTGCATTTATATATTAGAAAATCGCATTAGATAGAAATATACACGTAAATTGTACTATTGAGTAGTGATATTTTTTAACAATTACATTACACATTATATTATTTTTAAAATCATTAATCTTTGTATTTATCAAAACATTGAATACTATGTTCGAATCACTTATTCATCAGTTTCTGTCTTTTTAATGGTATTTCTTGATCGTTAGATTCGACAAGCCTTTCTGATTCTAGTAGATCTTCGACATCTTCATGACCATCATCGTCTTCGTTTCCAACAATATTTTCGGTCTGCATTGGTTCTTCATCCGCAATTTCATCTGAATCATTAACTTCCTCGTAGATTTTTTTCTCCACATTGGCGCATTGTTCAGAACCATGACAATTTGAGCATAAATTTGTGCATTTTAAACCATGTTTTCAGCAGCCACATTTTAAACTATTACATCCAGTTTCACAGCTGCAGCAAATAGTTTTCAGCAATTTTCCGGAATTAATTCCATGTCTTAAAGCGACAGTTTAAAACTAAAGAACCTAACCTAACAACGAAACAACCAAAAAGAAAATAATTTATTTAAAACTTGTAAAGATATTTACAGTTTCTTTTATAAAAAAAAGGTATGAAGGTGATGATGGGCTGTAATGATGATAGTGAATTACAATTTTTTTAAAAAAAGTTAATAACAAAGATAAATGAGTACTGAAATAATATATGCACAGGCTATGCCTATGGTAGGTGCACAGCGCCTGATCTAGGTACACGCAGCGCTTGAAGTAGGCACACACAACGCCCGGAGTAGACACACACAGCGCCCGGAGTAGACACGCAGCGTCTGGAGTAGGAACACGCAGCATCTGGAGTAGGCACATGCAGCGCTTGAGGCAAGCATGCACAGCGGCCGAAGATAGCGCAGGCACTAGTAGGTGGAGGCGTAGGCGTGGCTAGGCGACGACTTCAGGAGAAGGCAGAGGCTTGCAAAATCCCGAGGCAGTGCCGGATAAGGCCTTTAGGAGGTGCTTCTCATATGAAAGCTGAAGTGAGACTTCCCTTTATTGGCCGATTGTTCGGCTTTTATACTTTTTGACGGATCTGGGATAAGAACGGGAAATTATTTAAATTAAAAGCAAATTTTTGTAAATGGCCAAGAGGAAAAGAGTTTTTTTGTGGAAGTATTGAAGTAAAAACATCGGGCCGGTAACAAATTTGAATAAAAATTGCCATGACAACCAGATAAACAACGATGTTAAAACATGTCAAATTTTGGTTTTAGGCTCGTTATAGAGAAACGGCAAGATTTAAGTGAAAAATGAGATATTATTGATAAAGGAAAAAAGGTAGCGCAACAGCGCGCACGAAGCCCGAAATTGCAGAGTTACTGAGAACTAAATAAAAGACCGAAAAAGATAGACTCCATTGACACCGATTTAAAAAGTGCTGATAACGTGAAAATACGAAGTGAAAATGATTTGTTATTGTGTTCTTATGGTTTAAAAACGTTACAGGATCCTATGGAAACAAAGGTGATGCAAAATGTCCAGTTTTGAGGTGAATGCAGAAAATCAAAAACAGAATGAAAAAATGAATGTAAAATGATATGTAAGTAGCATAACACTACATCCATTTCTGTAAATTTGGGCATAATTCCATGTTGATGTTGCTTCCAGCCCCAATCTGTTGCTGTCAATTCATTACCCAGCCACGTTTGAAGGTGATAATATGCCCTGTAAAAATGTTGTTCTGCTGCACCTTCTGTGGGTGGGAGATTTGCCAATATGAAAGATGATTTAATTTTTGCCAATTGATATTTCTGAAATCTTAATTGATTCAGTGTAATATTATCCTTTTTACATTTATAAATAGATTTAATTAATTTCAATCTATTTTTTTATATCTTCTTTGTTTACATCTTTTTTAAAAAATATTAGCCAAATTTGACAAATTTTGATTGTCTAATAATGAATTTACGATAGTTTTCTTTCCTAACATAACAAGTTGGCCCAGAAGGCCCAGACCCTTCAAGCCCCTTCCCCACTTCTCTATGACATACCTTTTGATGGACTACAATTTTCCGAAAGTCTCTCAGGTATATAGGTATAATTTTAAAATAGCAATAAATAGGCATCTACGCATATAATTTAAAGAAAATTCGACAAATTTCTCAAAATTGTGTAGATGTCATATTAAATATTAACTTTATTAACTTATTTAGTTGTTAATTATAGTAGTACATTTCGACTTGCTATTTTTTTTTATTAATCTAACATGACACCTAACGTTTTTCGAGTAACTAAAGTAAAAATTTTAATGAATACCTCAAAATTGTACGTAAAGTTTTAAAAAAAAATCGAATTTTAGTATTTTTCGTTTTTTTGCATTATCTGAAAATTTTTTCAATAGTAATGAATATTTTTTACACCACCAGAAAATAGAGATTTCAACAAACAAAAAGCCCACCGACTTTTTAAAAAAGTCAGATATTTTGACGTGAGAATTTTCGATTGAAAATTAGGGTGCTTTTTCGATATCGAGTCAAAATAGGGTGAAAAAATTAATATTTTAAATTTTCAAAATTTCAGTGTGATGACATAAAGAGGTAAGTTTTCACCAAATATCATGAAAAAAAAACAGTTTGTAAAAGATAAAATTAAAAAATCAAAAATGTGGTTTTTTGGATTTTTCACTTGAATTTTGAGGTTATGGAGAAAAACTATAGATACAAAAGTTGTAGATCTTTTTATTATCTACAACTTTGCGTTTGAACTTTTTTTCGATAGGACTTGTAGTTTTGCCGGAAATCGAGATTTACCGATTTTTACCCTTAAAAACTCCCCCCTACCCCTTCGCCACCTCAGATCGCCCGTTATTTATTTTTCCTATCATTTTAGCGGTATTCCCTTCCTTTTCCAATAGGTTTCATCCTACTTTAATTTTTTTTCGTTTTTAATTATTTTTGACGGCTTTGACCCTGGTCTAAGAGCAGTTAGCCAATATTACTTTAAAAGATATTGAAGCCCATGGAAAAATGCTACTAATCAAGATTCCGAATACAAAAAATAAGATACCGAGAGGCTTTGTTGTTGACGGAGATTTTCTTAGAATAGTGCAAAAATATATGAATCAGCGGTCCCAAAAAGCAAAAATCACCGTTTTTTCCAAAAATATCAAAAAGGAAAGTGTACAGCTCAAGCAATCGGGATAAACAAACTAGGTAATAGGTAATATAATGATAATTCATCAGATCCAATTCCTACTTTATCAACTAGTTGATCTAGGGGAGCAAACGCCATTGTATAACACCTTTGACAAATAACGTGAACAATCATACGAAATGAATAATAGTTTGTCTCAAACAGTAAATATGCAACCTAAAACTTCCCCAGTTAGTATAAAAAACTGTACCAATTTCAATGTATATGTGAATTATAACTTTTATAAGAAATAAATGATTAGTTAGTTGAGTTTATTGTTTTTTTATTATTTTATTAAATTGCTTCATTTTTTCGCAACTTTATTAAAAATATTTGTTCAGTACACGTGCGGAACCGTCACTGCAACTTATTCCGACGGTCAACCTTCGGCTGTTGCAATAACAGGCTTTCCGTACTCATAATGAAATATACTATTATAAGTTTACTTGTATTTTAAATAGTATAGAATACAATTTATTCAAGTCTAATGAAAGAAATAAATTTTATTTAAAAATAAATATTTTTACGGAATTGTATATTTTCATTTTTAATATTTATTCAAATAATTTAACTTTTTTATGTTTAAAAATTATTACAATAGGATTTATAAAAGAGGTTATACCAATTCTTTATTACAATTGTATAATTAGGGTTAAATGTCTTACAACTTTGACGATTAAATGTAGCTAATAGCTGTTCGGATAAGCAAGATAAGACGTGATGGTGTGCCTTTGTGGAGAATTTCCGATATTACACTATGCCGCGTGCCCGGGATTTCTAAAATTGCCTCAGAGAAGTAAGATTAGATATGCTTTTGACTTTGAGTATCTCAGTTGTTTCAAACTGTAATCTTCAGCTTATAAGTTTTCTTTGCTGTTATTTGGATTGATCATATAATATCCTCCAGACCGAATTTCTGTCACGGCCAGACAAGTGAAACCGGCTATTTTTTATGTTTTTAACGATAATCGTAACATTTATCCCAGAAAGATAATTAATTCAAATAAAATCGTGTATCATACTAGAAATCATTAGAAAAAATACTTTTACATATATCTAAGCCATTCTATTTATAAAAAAAATTATAAAAGAAATGTAACTCCGTCAGTAATTTAAATTTAGATTTCAAACCTTTTTTGTTTAAATATCTTGTAAATAGAAGGGCAACAAGTATCCGATGTGTAGAGAAGTTTCATTAAAAAGTTCTCTTGTGAAGTTAATTGGATTTTTCACTGCGAACATACTTTTCAGTGAAGTGAGTAATATTTCCAGGGTAGTTATTTTGTACGATACGTTGTTTCAATTATTATTTCGTTTAACATGTGCTCTCATGTCTGTCATTATATATATTTATATATATATATATATATATATATATATATATATATATATATATATATATATATATATATATATATATATATATATATATATATATATATATATATATATATATATATATATATATATATATATATATATATATTATATCATTTTTTTAATGTGACTTGAATTTAAGCCCCGTTACTGCACATTTTGATATACCTTTTAGTTTATTGGTATTTGTATAAGCAAAATAAAATTTTTCAACAAAGTCATTCACAGAATAACATCGTAAAATAAAAGCTTAATGCTGCTGTGTTTCGTATGATAAGTATAGAGAATGGAATAACTCTTTTTACTAGAAACGAGGCTTTCCATTTCAGGCTTCAGGAGTGACAACGCATCTGCATTTTTGTTTTTTACTTAGGATTGATGTCGATTTTTATGGGCATGTCGGACAGCATGCATTGCCGGAATATATTACACCATTTTGTACTATAAGGCAACTACGGAAATGCTAGAAAGTTTTATGTCTTCCAATAGATAGTAGTATAAAATAAAATATCTAGGGCTGAGAGTAACTCAAAAGTGTGAGACGTCTTGTACTGCGACTTCTACAAATTTGATTTAACCGTTGCTTACCAATTGTGACGATAAAATCAAGTTCTGCCTATAATAGTATAAGCTCACGTCCAGCAGTAGAATTTAACTTGATAATAATAAAGAAGAAGAAGAACTGCCTTTAATAGCCCTTAAATGTATCCGATAATCTCTCATCTTTCCTTCTGAAAGTCAATAAAAGTTTGATGTTAATTGTACATTTTTAATGAAAAATTATACACTAAGTACATTTTAAGTAAAATGTGATTTTGATACAGTTATCTTCTATATAGCATGAAGTGAAATTAATGTTTTTAGATAAATAACGTACAATGTAGAAATCAGTGTACATTAACGTCGTTTTGCGGACGAGCGGCGACAATAATTGCATGTCGGTGTGCGGGCACTAGATTTATGACCCACGTTGCGGGCAAATGAGCTACTTTCTAATTAAGTGGTAGAATAATTTTCTGTGTCGCTAGAGCTATTTTTGAGATACTTATATGTGCAAAACAGAAATTAAAATATAGTTCAGTTTTCACGCGTTAAAAACACTTTGCTCGGCTCGTTTGTTACAAACCCGTTCTGACGGTTTCGCCGATTTAACGACTTTTTTTCGTCAACGGTTTATGCCTGTGGACTGAAGCAACCTCTTAAAATAAGATAGATTTTACTTCAATATATTAATAATTCATACTGTTGGCGTGTTTTTAAATGGAATATGATGTTGCGATTTCTTATGCACCGCAGGATTCCTGTAGATATCACCTTAGTATTCACCCTTAGGCTTTCTATAATTCTTTCTATTATATAGTTAACTACAGTCGTTGGGTCATCACTAAATAAAATATCAGATAGATTACTATTTTTTAAATATTTTAGAGCAGCATTAAAATTTGTAGTGGTTTTAGTTCTATTATCTTTAGTTAAGTTTTTTATTTTTGAGATTGCTAGAAAAGTTGTAAAATGATCCGTAGTTGTTGTTAGCAGAATCGCTATAGTTGATATGTATTTAATTTTATTTATTTTTAACATAAAATGGTCAAAGCAGCCTTGCTGCCTAGTAGGTAATGTGTGTCCAGTTAAGATGTTATGCTTAGCTAGCATGTCCAGATATTTCATTCCGGTTTGTACACATGCAGATGTTTATTGGGTTTTGTTTGAATATTTATGTTGATATGACCTGTTATTATAATGCTCCTATGGGAGGGAAGAGTCTCTAAATGAGAGCTTAGCGTATTGATGAAGTTTGTAGGGTTTGGGTTCGATGGTGATCTGTGAATGCATGATACTGTATTATTCAAAACATGAATCTGGAGACATGAAGCGTGATGCAAAATTACTTCCTTGACTTTGTGTTTTAAGCTTTTTTATATATACAACTACTCCGCCACTTTGGTTTAGTTGGGAAGATGTACAATATACTTCATAGTTGTTTAATTGTAGGAGAGGTTTATAGGGGTTTAATCTACATTCCGTGAATGTGACAATATCAATTTCAAAAGATAAGTTTGCCAGAGAACGTGTAAAATCCTTAAATTTTTTGTAGTTACTAACAATATTTTGAGATATTATGGTAAAGTCTTTTTTATTAATTTGTATGTGTCTCTCAAGATCAGCGACATCGCACTCTATTGCCTTTTCTATTTTAATATTGTCTTATTCTTGAAGCGTTTACAACAATTCAGCCATATTGAAACAGATATACCAATAATCTAGTAGTAGTGGTAATTAAAATCATAAATAAAATTTGCTTGACTGTAAGTAAGTTCATATTAAAAAGGGTATACCCCTTTTTAATAATTAAATGGAGAAGTATCTTATGTAAAGAGTGAAGATGTGAAGACATATATACGTATACTAGTACGGGTTGTGTTTTGGGGGCAAGTTTTTGTACGATTTTGTCATATGTATTTTTAACAGATGTAATTATGTATGGTTTGAGAGTGTGTCTAAAGTGTATGCGAGTATGTGTGCGTGTGTAGAAAAAAGTGTGTAGTGTTTAGTAAAAGTTTTTTACAACTTCCATAAGTTCTATATGTATAAAGATAGACATCAGATAGCAGAATAAAGTATTACAGTACATAATGTTAAGCCATATATATAAAAAAAAATAAAAACACTAAGGTTATATTAGGGAACAAATCAGAAACACTTACTGTCTTATTAATAAAAATTGCTTATTCCAAGCTTAATTCGAAGTTACACTTGGACTAGCTAATCTCAGAGTAACTGACTATTTACTTCTTTATTACAATGTTATTAATAAACATGAAGTAACCTCGGACTAACTATACCGCCGGGATTAACGCTTGCGCTATGGCAACCCAAGTAAAAAGAGTGAGTCAGTGAATGATTGGTGAATGAATTTAATGCTTGATGATGACATTAATGACAGTGACAGGCAATATTTTGAGTTTGACAAGAGATACGTGCTACGTGTTGTTCCGTGTTCCTCGTGTTGATTTCGGACTCGGTGGTGGTGGAAGTTCTAAATATAATAACTTTTAATATTTGTAACGAAATTGTAGAATTAAGAAAAGAGCGTGAAGGGCAAAATTAATTAAACATTTTGTTTTGTTCTTTGGGGATAAATAAAACCTTTTGCAGACGCCAGTAACTTAAGGTATCTTCGATAAAGATTTAGTGGACTGTAATTTTGGTGCATACGGCAAAGGGGAAAATAAATAGGTGGGATAGCACGCACTGACCTGATGAGGGCTGCCGCGCCTTCCTCCTGGAGTGTCTGCTATACAGCGAGCTCGCCACGTGGTTCGGCGCACACGCACTCTCGGAACAGTCTCGTGAAGTCCCACACTCTCCACCTTTGCCCTTACGGGGGCGTCTCACACTTTTATGAGTTACAAAGACACAATGTCTGATGCGGTGAATATTAAACATAAACAGGAGAACTCAATGTTCGTCCTGCGCGGTTTGCGGTTAATGTACATAAGACGCGACGAGTGGCCGTGCGTTGTGGATGGCGTAATATCACTTAGTATAATGACGCGCGCCGAGATCCTCTTTTTCACCTCGGCGGCAGCGCGTGCGGTAGGAAAGGGAAGGAAGGAAGGAAACAAAAAATATGCACTAGTCATGTTGATAAAGTAGATATAACTTAGGACGAAATGCGATATGTAATATAATGTTGATAAAGTAGATTGTTAACTGGCGTTACCATTTCCTCCCGCCCTTAAAGGGTCACCTTTAAAAGACAACCGTAATATAAAAAGTAAAAGGAAAACAAATAAATAAGCGGTATATAAAGTGAGAGGATGCGCTCAATGCGCATGTCTCATCTACTAACCTTACTTGATAAGCGAGAAAATGTATACATAAATATAATATTGCGGTTTAATACTTTTTTAATATATATAAATATAAACTTAATTCCTAATTTAGATAAATAATTATAATCAAAATAATCGTGATTTATTGTCTTGGGAGAGGGCAAATACGAGCAACAGGACGGAGGTATGTTCCCTTAGTAGTTCTCACGATGCGGCGTGCTGAAAGGATCCAAAATTTTTGACGGAGCAATGACAATAACAATTCGGGCCCAGCGTGTAAATTTTTAATATGATAATAGTCAATGATCATGTTCACTACATGATCACTGCGCGGGAGTATAATTGGATGTTTTTGCGTGTAATCTAATGCGGAGTTCGAAAGACGACCACCAATGCGGATTAAACCATTCTCAATAAAAGGCCTTAAACGATTGAAAGCGGGCGAGCAAGGTTTGTTACCTTCAATATTTAAATATTCCACTGCAAAATGCTGTTTTTGCAGGGTGCAGAGGATTATACCCTCAGAGAAACTGAGATCATCAGCAGTCACTACAGTTGTGCTGCGGCGGGGCAATAATTTAGCAAACTTACACACGTACGCAATTATACGTAGAAGTTTACTCCAAGAAGAGATGCAGAGTGCGAGCTCATAAATCGCAGAAATACAGACGGATGTGCACACAGTGTGCGACAAAATCTTCTTCTCAGGCATATTTGTAATAACCTCATTGTCTAAAGTACGAAGAGGCCATTGAGATGGATCTAACGAAGTCCACTGAGGCCCATGGAGCCACAGGGGGTTTGAAACTAATTTATTTGGCGTAACGCCACGTGAAAGTATGTCAGCGGGATTCTCAGTACCTGCGACATGAAAAAAGTTATCAGCGCGAATATTGTCGGTAATCTGAACAACGCGGTTTGCAACAAAGGTCTGCCACTTGTGTGGCGAACTCTCTATCCAGTACAGAGCTACTTTGAATCCACAAAGGCATAGACTGATATTGCAAGGTCAAGAGAATAATTGTCGAGTACTCTGCGAAGCAATTTTGAGAGTAAAACCGCTTCGTCGGTGCGACTTTAGTCTTTGCACAAATCAACTGGACGGTGTTACCATTGACGCTCTTTACATGTATGTAGACTACGGCACCGTATGCGTGCTCGCTGGCGTCGAAAAACCCCAGGAGTGACACAGTACAGTTTTTGGATACACCAACATGTCGCGGGATACGTAAATCATTAAGAGCTGGTAATTCAGCACAGAATTGCCTCCACATCTTAATAATTGGCAGTGGTGGTATGTCGTCCCAATCTAAATTAAGTTGCCAAAGCTGCTTTATTAACAATTTGGCGTACGCGACTGTGGGAGCAACGAAACCCATTATGTCCCACAGGCGAGCGACAGTAGATAAGATGGCGCGCTTAGTGCACGTCACATCAGCGGGAACAGATATCTTAAAATAAAAGGCATCACTATCGGTAGACCAATGCAAGCCTAGTATTTTATGTGGCATTGATTTATCGAACTCTACTTCTCCTGTAATTTTATGGGAAGTAGGGAGGTCATCTAAAACAGATCGACGGTTGCTATGCCATTTTATCAGGTCCCATTGGGCACCCTTGAATAAGTCTATCAGCTGCCGAGAGGTCTCACTGGCCTCGGATTCACTGGGCATAGAGAACGCGATGTCGTCCATGTATAGCGAAGTAAATGGATACTTTGCGCCGTCGTCGTCAATGAGCTGTCTTACCGTGCGCAATGCATGGTATGGACTCGAAGTTAAACCGAAGCACACGCGATTGAAGTGGTATAACACAAGTGGATCTTGTGGACGGAAGCGGTATAGGAAGCATTGGTAACGACGATCAGAATCGCGAACAACTATTTGAAGAAATTGTTGGCGACAGTCGGCTGTCATAGCGATTGGATGTAAGCGGAAAGTTAAAATTATATAGAACAAGTCGCCTTGCAAATTTGGTCCTGAATGCAGAATATCATTTAATGATCGCCCAGTGCTAGTCTTACTGCTAGCATCCAGGACGATGCGCAGACGCGTTGACTTCTTATCTTCGCGTAAGACTCCATGATGCGGTATGACATATATTGGAGCGGGTTCATGAGGGTCATACGGCGGTGCGGGGGATATATAATTTTTAGCTAAGTATTCCTTTATGACGTCATCATATGCTAACCTTAATGTAGGCGAGGCTTGAAGTTTCCTCTCCAAGCACATGAATCGTCGTCGAGAGGTTTCATAAGAATCTCCGAGAGAGTAAACGTCATCTTTAAATGGCAGGCCAACAATATATCTACCAGTAAAAGGATCGCGGGATGTCGTAGATTTATAAAACTCTTCACATTCAATGTCTGAAGGACACTGAATGGGCGGTGCGGAGGGTAGCTGTTCAAGCTCCCAAATCGTTGCACTAATTTGTCAACGATAGGAGACTTTAGAACTGAGCAGCACGTTAAAGAATGATTTACCTGAAGTGTCTGAATGATTGCCTGAAGTGTCGAAGTGGGCACTGAGCCCATAATAACGTAACCAAATACCGTACTCAAAGCTGAGGGCCCGGACAAGTCGTTAGACGAATAAATTACGTCTGGACACAGTAAGTGCGGGAAAAGGGATGCGCCTATCAAAACATCAATTTTATTAGGCATGCTATAACATTCATCAGCGAGTCTTATGCCATGGAAGTGTGATAAGACAGATGTGTCTACCACAGCGGTGGGCAAAAGGTCGGTGATTTGATCAACAACTAGCGTTGAAATATTGAAGTTAATATTCGAGTCGAATCGTGAGAAAATTTTAATATCAATGGATTTCGATTTTACAATTTTTTCAACTCCACCGAATCCCTTTACTACAGTACATTCGGTATCGTGTTGTTGAACGCCTAAACGATGACAGCACTCTTTAGTCATAAAATGGCTTTGAGCCGCGGAGTCTAATAATATACGAATAATTTGTTTCTCTCCCTTAGCATCGTAAGCAAATACTTGAGCGGTTGATAATAAAACAGTTCTCTGCGAACGACTTGCGCGCGCGGGAGGCGGTGAACGTTGAGAAACATTCTTGAACGAAGTACACAGCGCGACGTCTGAACGCGCACCTGCGGTGAGGGGTGGCGAGTGTGCGGGCGCGGGGGTTGTAGACTTCAGTGTAACTGGCTGAAGCGGTGGAGAACGCGCCAGCGCAGGGGAAGCATTATCGCTTCTGCGTTGGAAGTGCAACAATGTGTGATGTTTAAATTTACAAACTCGACAACTATAATTTGAAGAGCAACTAGACACTCGATGACTTAAACTGAGACAATTCACACATGCATTGTTACTCTTTACGCATTTAAATCGTTCCTGCGGCGTCATTTTATTAAAGTTTGCACACTTAAATAGGTGTTGATGCACAATATTATCGCACAGACACTTTGAGCAACTAGTCGTCGTGCTTACGTACGCCTGATACTTCGGCGACGAAGTATTATTACAGCGACGATTATTACCGTTACCTCGTCGATTGTTTGGTGCGCTATTGGAATTTGTACTAGAATCGGTGCGTTGCAAAACTTTGGAGCGGGTCTTAATAAAATTTACTAAATCATCAAAGGTAGGTACCATCGAGTTACCTACTACTATACTACTACTATATTCGAAAGAGCGAATGGTATCCGGGTCCAGCTTCTTAAGCGCGATATGAAGAACAATTAAGTCCGCGAGATTATCTAACTTTAAGTTTTGTAAAGCGCGCACTGCACTTATAATGTTATCAGTAAATAAATCAAAATTATTTGCGGTGGCCGATTGCAATGGCTCAAATTCGAACATCTGATTAATATATGTAGATGCTAGCATACGCCGGTCTTCATATTTGTCAACGAGTGCTTGCAATAAAATTTTATAATTTTCAGCGCAAGGAGTTATACCTGAGCATACAGATAGGGCTTTGCCCGTTAGTTTACCTAGCAAATAGTATAACTTTTCAGCGTCGGTAAGCGATGTGTTGTCATGGACGGTTGATTTAAAGCTAGCATAAAATAAAGGCCATGAGCGAATGTCACCCGAAAATGGCATAAGTTCGATAGGCGGAAGTGTGAATCTGGCTTTAGATGGTGTACTAGTACTTTGTAAATTAGATTGCGAATATTGTAAATAAAGCCTATTTATTCTACCGCAAAGAGACTCAAACGCAATGAGGCTGTTATAATCAGGTAGCAATAGGGTTTATTTTTAATTAGTGTGAATTATAATTATCTAAGACCTGTTTAAACTCAATATGTAAAGCATTAATATTAGAACTTCCATCAAGAAAACGCTCCATCGTGGAAGTGTTTGTGTGGATGTCCGAGGACATATCATATATTTTTTGCACTATTTCAAATAAAGCATCTCGTTTAGCTAACAATAAAACCAACTCAGCATCAGGTGTGCCCTCATTATCCGAGGAATCGCTATTATTCGATGCTATTTGTTTTTTAGGCGGCATTACAACTTAAGTTATGCGGCAAAAATAATATAATTATAAGCGGATAGTCTGTAAGCGACCTCGCTACGCGGTTGAATTATTAAATATTAGTTTTGTTAACGATGAACTTTAATTGTTAACTTTTATAATAATTATGAAGTTATTTATAACGAATATAATCCTTAAATATATGTGCAAATAATAAATGTAATTTAACAGTATAATCTATAGATGTAGTTAAAAGTTGATGACGTGATGTGAACATACAACAAATAATTTATATAGATAATTACATGCTTATTCATTCTATAAATATAGTTTTAAAATTACTATGAATGTCACCTATTAGGACCTATTCTAGTGTTCTAATAAGGGCGGGGTTAATCCGAAGTCGGATTAAAATATAAATAATTAATTATATAAACGCTTATTACGATAACGATCTAATAAGGGCGGAAAGTCAAGGTCAATCCAGCGAGAAGTGACCATTGAAAATGGAGACGCCAGTAACTTAAGGTATCTTCGATAAAGATTTAGTGGACTGTAATTTTGGTGCATACGGCAAAGGGGAAAATAAATAGGTGGGATAGCACGCACTGACCTGATGAGGGCTGCCGCGCCTTCCTTCTGGAGTGTCTGCTATACAGCGAGCTCGCCACGTGGTTCGGCGCACACGCACTCTCGGAACAGTCTCGTGAAGTCCCACACTCTCCACCTTTGCCCTTACGGGGGCGTCTCACACTTTTATGAGTTACAAAGACACAATGTCTGATGCGGTGAATATTAAACATAAACAGGAGAACTCAATGTTCGTCCTGCGCGGTTTGCGGTTAATGTACATAAGACGCGACGGGTGGCCGTGCGTTGCGGATGGCGTAATATCACTTAGTATAATGACGCGCGCCGAGATCCTCTTTTTCACCTCGGCTGCAGCGCGTGCGGTAGGAAAGGGAAGGAAGGAAGGAAACAAAAAATATGCACTAGTCATGTTGATAAAGTAGATATAACTTAGGACGAACTCAATGCGATATGTAATGTAATGTTGATAAAGTAGATTGTTAACTGGCGTTACCACCTTTTGTATATGTAATTATTGTATATTTATTTTAAAAATATCTTTAATAAATGCTGCCCGAACAGAATTTCCTCTAACGGAGTTATTTACTAATTTGTGACTGGTAAATTTTCATCATTTCCTTATACTACATACTCAAGCAGATTTTGTTTTTGCGTTGCAATGTATATAGTTTTGTATGCTCTTATTTAGTATTTAGTCCTCGCAGTAAACACCGAAACCTTTGCTTCCCACCAAAACATTGTTCAACAGTGTTACGGGCCCAGATGTGCGACCGGTTGTACATTCCTTCCTTTTGTTTATTATGACGCAGATAGTAGTGATTAAATAAGGAGTACAAGCATAACCAGAATTTTTGAGAAGTCTGCCTTTAAAATATGACTGCTCAAACTTTTTAATGCGACTTGCATTAAATATTCTCGAGTCATGTGTGCTGCCTTGCCAATGTGCCACTGTATCCATGACCTCTAAATTAGTATTTGACAAAACCTGGAACAACAACAAAAAAGCACTCATAACTTCTTTAATATGAAATAATGGATTGAGGTGATTGTATTGTATCTAAGAAAATAACTAAGTACCTATATGGCAAAGATGGGCTAGCTAGGTGCTATAAAACTTACTTGTACATTTATTTAACTGTATCCTTTCCAGTTTATGTAGTATTGTCCGATGTTTCTAGCGACTTTCAGGATTCGAATATGTGGCAATCAATAGCCCCAATCACTTGTCTAAATCCACATAATGAATAAAAACCTGCAATAACTTTGTTCTGCTCCACATCACTTCTTGGCATTTTAATCCATTAGGCTGTTTTTGTTACTAGTGCTTATGAATTTAACACGGGTAACAACGCGTGTAAACGTAAAGTTTTACAAAATGTCAAAATACGCGACTAGTCTATGCTTACTCAGTCGTTAAACTAGGTATCGCCAAGGATTAACTTTTATTCCGAGAGTAGATTCGGATTAGTTTACTCCCTCCTTACTCTATGTTTATTAATACTGAAGTTAGATATTTTAAGCTTTAAACTAGAAGTAAAGTTAATCCTGCTCAAGTCTGTGTTTATTAATAGGGCTGTTAGAGTAAAAATGAGTTGTAATATAGTCAGTCTTGTTCTAAAAGTAATCTATGTACCTGTTGTTCCGTTTTAATCAGGATAATTGGCGATTGTTTACCTTTCCGCACATAAATTTTGCCGTGGGATATCCACACAAATGTATAGCCTTTGGCAAGATCACGAAGCCAGGAAGCCTTTGGTGTCAGATTCTCTGAAAGAAAACCGGTGTATCCGCGTGCGACTTCATACCAAGGTGCTTTGCGCACAGTTTGGTTTTATTTCGTATGTTGAAAGATTCACCCATTTTTATTGACTGTTTTCATTTCAGTAGCACTGAGCCAGTTTCAACTAAAATGGAGGTTCTTTTGTGTTCTGGCTTTTTCCCTCTGACCCTATTATATCTTTAATATGGTCTACAAATACCTACTAATTTCTGCATATGACAAAATTCATCCCTAACCTTTTGGTATTCTCCCGGCGGTAAAAGTCGCGGTTTGGCATAGACCGGCGGTTCTGTGGTATCTATGTGACGCCTAACTTTGTGAGTTGGTGGCACTTCTTTAAATGAGACGGGCTTTGTAATATCTAAAATTTCCTCCAAAAAGTCACGAAACGGATGCGATTTCTAAATGTTGTTTATAGTTGGCTCACTATAGCTTACGATGGTTCCTATAGCACATAATTTATTTACGTAATCTACTTATTTCCTGTTATGTAAGTCTACCAATAATCGGTGCGTTTTTAAAAAATCAGCGCCTATTATTGTTTACTTACGTCACAAATAATGAATGGACTTTTAAAACTGCTTCGTAGCCCTAAATTTTACCTCTAATGTTACGACACGATACGTATTCATTTCCGTGCCATTAGCAGCAAATAATTTATAATTACTTTTGACCTGATTACGATATTTTTTGTTAGTTTTAGTCACCGGTATGACCGACACATTTGCACCAGTATCTTTACGAAAATACGTACCATTTTTAGTGCCCGTGACGCACAAGCGATGGTTTTCTGTAGAGTTGATGCATGCTACCACCGCATCAGGCTGCACCCTCTTAAGTTTCCCAGCTTGTTGGTGTTGTTAGTCTTCTTCCAATTGCAAGGAGACTCGCATCGTCGTGATGCCTTGCAGTACCGGAAGTGATAGCGGCACAACCGATCTTCACTGCGCGGCGTCCGTTGTGGTGTACGGTACCTGGAACGGGAACGGTTACACATACATCGCCCACCACTGCCACCATTACTATGACAGCTGTTGTTGATCGCGTTTACCTCACTGCGCAGTGTCTTGAGCTCCATTGCCACCGTCTTCATCTGGGTCAACAGCTCGACGTTCACCTCTGCCACGGTTGGGGTCGACGATGAGCAGCGGGTTGAGCCGGCGTTCGCGGCCAATAGCTCCCCGTTGCATAAATTGTTCATCACCTTGTCGGCCCTTGCAGTGAGGTCGTCAAGCTTCGTCTCTGCTCTGATGGTGGCCAAGATCGCGCGAACCCATGCCAGCAGTCGCGCTAGCTACAAATTCTTGAACGTGTCACTTTCGGCGCCGGAGTTCTCTTGGCCCATTCATCTTGGCCAGCAGCAGAGATGGTCGCTGCTGCTCCAATTTCATCTCCGACACGAGTTTGTTAAACTGAGCCTCAAAGCTGGCTAGAAAAACTCTGAGAAGCCTCGTCATCAGTGCGGTGTAGCGTCCTCGGTCCGCTAGATTGCTTATGAGATCACTAACTTGGCTGAGCTCCTCCTTGCCCAGCTTGATCACCACCATGTCGTACTTGACCTGTTCCCCCTGGTTTGGTTAGTTTCAGTCACATACAGATACGAGGCTGTCACTCGAGTTCCTTTCTTCCCCATAGGTTGTCGGTTCTTCGAGCGATATCGCCGGCTCATTACTATTTCAGCTTACTTATCCATTGGGTTATGTCGATTACTCTATTCTACTGCAAATATACTTATATCTTAGTCTATAACGCAAAGCGTAGAAAAAAAACTGCGGATTCCAATTCGCCTGCCAAGCGTGGCAACTATGGCAATATACCCTCTGTAATGCAGCAATATTTCCATTCTTAAATTTTAACCCCAAAATCTTTCACCAATTGGGAGTGTAGGGTATTATTATCAGTGCTATGGTGATGAAATTCCAACATGGTTAGTTTAAGCTATTGAAAGACGTTATAGTTGGAATATTATTGACAAGGCATTGACGGATTAAAAAGGTTGAAAAAAAATTATAAATAGGAAAGAAGGATTTTCTCTTAATATTTATTTATTCGTACGAAAATTCTAAAATCTTGACATTAAAAAAATTTGCAATATTTCAGTTTTCGGTCTGGCTACGCTAGGTAGTTTATGTCTTAAGTCGCAACTTACACACAGTACAAAACCTATTGCCATACAGGGATTAGGGTTAGTCGAAAATTACATATTTTTTCATTAAGGCTAGGTATCTCTTAAAAACAATAGAACAAAGAAGGTACGTTCCCAAAAAAATGCCATTCTTGACATTGTTCTCGTTTAATCAAAGAAGGAATCACACAGCAATTTTGTTTGCTTATCTGTTTGATCTTCCAATTTCGTACAATGATTAATTTCTGCACGTAGGATTTCTATAATGACATGTAGTTGCAAGACAGATAAACCAGAGTGGTATAAAATGTTTCCAACCTCAACGTGAAGATGGCAGCACTCGTCAATAAAAGCTAGTGAATGTAGTAGTAAATCTTTTGACAGCTAAATTTCAGTCATTTTAGAAATGTAGTTTTTATTGGTCAGTCGTTTGAGTGAGTCAATGTGTGTTTTTGTGAAAATGGAAAAAAAATGAGTATCGACCTGACATAAAACTTTGTTTTTTAAAGGCAACGCCTTTGCAAATCAAAGATGAGTTGGACTCTGTGTAAGGAGACTCTGCACCATCATTTAACACAGGGAATTTTTTGGCAGCTGAGTTTAAACGTGGCCGTGAGAGCTTGGAAGACGATAAATGTTCGCGACGTCCATAAACTGAAACCACTGACGATAACATCGAATTAAAGTGAGGGAGATAGCATAAGCTATGAAAATGTCCGGAAAACGTGTTTGTCACATATGAAATCAAGATATGAGAAAGCTGTCAACGCATTGGGTTTTGCGTTTGCACACGTTGTACCAAAAACGAGTTCAAATGAACATTTCCAAGACTCTGTTGGTGCAATTTTCCGACTGCAAAGGCTGAGAAAGTGATGGCGATTGTCTTTTGGGATAATCGTGGAGTTATCTTAATCGATTATCTTCAAAAAGGAAAAACCTTTACATGAGAATACTATAGTAATTACTTGACAAACTGAAGGCAGAAATTGCGGAAAAACGGCCACATTTACAGAAAAATTAAAACCTGTTTCACTATAACAACGTCTCACACATCAGCGGTTGACTTGGTGAAAATTCACGAATTACGGTTGGAACTGCTTGACCATCTGCCTTACTCAAGAGATCTAGCCCCAAGCGACTTCTTTATGTTCCCTCATCTAAAACTTGCGCTCGGAGAATAAAGATTTCGGCCAAATGAGGAGGGAATCACCTTCGTGAATAATTATTTTGTAGACAAAAACGCCGAATACTTCTCGGATTTAGAGAAATAGGATTATCGCTGGGAGAAGTGTGTGGAGTTTCAAGGAGACTATGTAGAAAAAAAAATAAAAAATGCCTTGAATCTTTGTTAGGTTGGAAACTTTTCGTACCACCCACGTATCTATCGGCTTTTTGATGTTTAGTAGGGGATGAACTTTATCCGCCTCTTGTTAGACAAAGCCGCACAGGGTATAAAATAACATCCCCTCGCGTGCAACGCGGCAGATCCAAAATTGAAGGTAAAATAACAACAAGGCATTAAAATATTTTGCTATCACAAAATAAAAATAAATATATAAAAACCCTAACGTTTATCGTCGATCGTACCTTAAATGTACACCATGATTTTGAGAGGACTTTTCTTACGTTATTTACTTTTTATTATAAGGTATTTTCGCTCGTCATTAAAACGTTAAAGTACTCGAGCAAAACTCTAAAATCCTAAAATCAATCGCTTTGTAGTGCTCATCCACTTCGTGACCGGTGGTGATAGAAAACATAGAGACAAAAGTTGTATGTCTGAGAAGCAAGAAAAAATATTTCGAAGACTAACATTACTAACTATTACACTAACATAAGTTCATACTGTATAGATCGGAACAAAAGTTAAATTTGAATCTATGGTAACCGCGGTTAACTATGACATATGGACGTTGAACATCTCAGTCCCGCCCGTGAACATGAGTGCTGTAAAGCGTTCGAAACGTCGGGTATTTAAAAAGTTAAATATACGCGATAAATTCCGTAAAAACTAGTATTATTTCAGTTATTCATGTTCTTATGCGAGTATTCCCATTACACATTTTATCAGGAGGGAAACGTAATCATAGCTTTTTTTCTAAAATAACGCATTACGTCAACATATATAATAATAAAAAACAAGTTAAGTTCATGATAAATATTTTTATTTTTATTTGCAAGTATTTCGGAAGCAACTAGGAAGACGTCGTAATTGTAACTTCTGCTCAAATGCCTTGTTATAATGCTAGCCTTATAACAAAACATTGTGCAGAAGTTACGATACACCCCGAACTCCAATAGCCACGCAAATAACAGTCTATTTCTGAAAAGAGGCGATACGAATGTTGCCAAATTGCCTGGCATATATCTACGGGCCTTTGCTCTGAATAATATTATAACAAATTATAAAACTCAAACACCAATAACATAATTTATTGTCTGTTGATGTTTGCAAAGTTTTCTACAATTTTTTACAATTATCCTAAATAGAATCCTTAATGTTATATTATATCTGATTTTATATCTGAAATGAATTTGTATTAATAAATTATAGTACTGATAAACAAAAATAGATAGTTATGCACGAGTGTGTGGGCAAGCCCAGGGACACTCTTATAGTGCGACGGGACGGCAATCTGTTAATACCGGAAACAGATCGGGCTTTTCGATTTACGTGATTGAAAAACTTCTAACTTTCTGACTCGGGGCTTATACTGTGAATTCAAAGAAAGCAAATAAGGAAAGAAAGAAAAAACCCATTTACTGATTTTGACCCGATCCCGGGATTAGAATTCAGAATCACGAGCAAAATATAGAGGTAATTTTTGAGCATTATAAATTTATCTTCATTAAAATTAGGCATTATTTGAATAGTCTTTTCATCGCACGTTTTATATCGATCTCTGTCGTTTTTACTAAACATGATAAATTGTAAAATACAACTTATCATGTTTTTAATAACAAATATTCCCACTGTTTATATATTTATTTATTGAAGTGGCCATATTGTCAAGTTATTATCAATTTTTTTTAACTAATAACCAAAGTAATTCTCATTCACAGACCAAAAAGTTAAATTATACAATTTAAATACAATATTTTGTTACATTAAAACTCTTCTCCTTTAACTACACTCTAAACATGTCCAAACAAAAATTCTTACCTATTAAACTAATAAAGCATCTGGTCAAACGTTCATTATAATTATATTATATTATTACGATTTTTTGAGAAAATTAGATGTCGTGTATATGTCGGAGACCAAACGGAAAGGCAGTGGTACTGAAGAACTCCCTGACGGGACGTTAGCTATATGGTCCGGAGTCCCTGAATGCGAGAACGCCTGCTAGGGAGTGGGGGTGCTGTTGTCATCCCGGTTGGTCAATCTTATGACTGAATATATGGTTGTGAACTCAAAACTTCTCTGGGTTCGCTTTAAACTGGGACTGACGAAGTTATTCCTTTTGGCTGTTTATGCGCCGGTAGCTTCGTCGTCCAGGGCTGAGTTGCAGAGTTTTAGGAGAATGTAAGAGAAGTTCTAGATTTGGTTAAGGAAAACGAAAGAACTGTTGTATGTGGTGATTTCAATGGTTGGGTAGGTATCGCTTGACCAGGGTACGAGTCGGTGTTTGGAAAGTTTGGCGATAAAAGGGTTAGTGATAATGGCAAGCTTATACTGGCTGTATGCAAGGAAAATGGTATTCTTATGACAAACACTATGTTTAATAACAGGAAATTCCATATGTACACTAGAAAAAGAAAGAATGAGAGAAGTATGATTGATTTGCTACTGGTGGATGACCGATTGCGAAAACAGGTGATGGATACACGAGTCATCAGGGGTGCTGACCTGGGAACGGATCACTCTCTAGTAATTACTAGATTTAGGGGTTTGTTCGTGGGTTGGCGCTACCGGACGGCAGTAACAGAACCACAGTCGGTCTGTCGCATCCGAAGCTGGAAGCTTTAGGAAGCGGATACTAAGGACAAATATCACACGAGGGTAGCGGAAAAGCTTGACACCATCGATGGCAGAAAAGAATGTGTGGAAAGAACATGGCAGAACCTTAGGGATGGAATGGTAAGTGCAGCGTAAGACAAAAAGAGGTAGTAGTAGATGAAGAGGTGCATGGTGGAATGATGAAGTGAGAGAAGCTGTAAAGAAGAAGAAAAAAGCATGGTTAGACTAATTGGCCTCTAGTAACGATAAGCATATGAGAGAGAAGATGGAAGAAAGATTTATGTTTCAGAAAGTTTATGCGAAAACATTGATTGAGGAAGTACGTGAAACGTGTAGAATAGAAGTGGACGAAAGGATGTCGTACAACTTTAAAGAAAACTCCAAACTATTCTGGAAAGAGGTTGGATGGTCCCGGAGTGGTGCGACAGCCTAAAGAATGAACAAAGTGCTTTCGAACACCAATGACGTCCTCTCAGAAAAATTGGACGTCATGCAGCGATGGATCGAATTTTATTGAGTAATGTATGCGTGTCATGATCTTAGTGAAGGATCCGGGGGTGACGCCGTGACTGGCACGCCAAACACGGACCTCGATGACACTGAGGTCATCAGCATGAAAGAGATTGAACGTGCGATTCAAAGTTTGGAATGTGGTAAGGCTGCGGGACTAGACAGAGTTCCTGCTGAAATGGTCAAGTACGGTAGGCCTCGCGTCTGGGACAGCTTTCATCTGCTGTGTAATTTGTGCTGGCGGACGGGAGGTGTCCCGGATGATCGGCGATCCGCGGTCATTGTGCCTTTATATAAAAGTAAAGGTTTACATTTTGACTGCGGGTGCTATCTGGCGATCAGCTTGACCAGTTTAGCAAGTAAAGTTTACTCGAAGGTTTTGACACGTAGGATGCAAGAGAAATCGGAAAGATTATTCTGGGAGGCACAATGCGGATTTAGACCTGGAAGGATGCACGGATTAAATGTTTTCTCTTCGCATGATCACGAAAAACTTCTGAGTGTTAACCAGAGGATTTTTCTGTGCTATTGTGGATCTGGAGAAAGCATTTGATAAGGTTATAAGGAAGAAAATGTGGGAACTGTTGCCGGAATATGGTGTGGATGGTCGATTGTTAAGGGCTGTGCAGTTACTTTACTATGACTGTAAAGCCTGTGTGCGGGTAGGGCATAAACTGTCACCAATATTTAGCGTCCAAGCGGGCATAAAACAGGGTTGTGTTCCTGGCTGTTCGTACTGTATCTCGACAGCTGTTTACAGAAGCTGAAAAATAGCTGTTTGGGTGTGAAATTTGGTGACATTAAAGTAAATTGTCTGCTGTATGTTGATGATACAGTGCTTATTGCACCATCAGAAGCAGAACTGCAGGCACAAGTCACGTGTATGAAAGAGGAATGTGAAATTAAAGGTCTCCGTTTGAATGCTAATAAAACTAAGGTTTTGGTATTTGAATAGGACGAAATGTGAAATATGGATAAATCAGGAATGTCTAGAACAGGTAAATGAAATTGTATACTTGGGGAGTGCTTTCAGCCGGGATGGAAGATGTGATTTACATGTGGACAGGCGTGTTGCTGCCGGGAACAAAGTCAATGGTGCCCTGAATGCGTTGGTCAAAAGGCAAGGCATAGTGAAGTGTGCATGCCTTGCAATACATAACGCAGTGTTGGTACCGACTTTGTTATATGGCAACGAAACCTGGGTATGCCAGAAGAAGCATAAAAGCAAGTTGAATGCTGTGGAGATGCAATCTCTTCGTAAAATGTGCGGCGTTACGATAGCCGACCGAAAGCGAAACGAAGAGATTCGTAATATGGCAGGATTGAAAGATGACCTTATCGCAAAAATTGATAGTGGCGTACTCCGATGGTTTGGGCACGTTGAGCGAATGAGTGAAGACCGAATGGTGAAGAAAATATATAGCGCGAAAGTAAATATTAAAAGGTGTCGAGGTAGACCGAGACTAACTTTCGAAGACCATGTGAGCAAATTACTCGAAGAGGGGAAGGTCAAGAGTACTCGGACACCTAGACGTGCATGTATGAAGAAGATAATGAACCTGAAAGAGCGAAAGAGGTATGTAAGGATCGTGACACTTGGCGATCTGTTCTCTCTGGCTACCCTGTTAGGGATTGTGCGTGAAGATAAGTAAGTAAGTAATAAATAAAGAATAAATAATAAATAATAAAAGTATATAATAAATAATAAGATATAATAAATAAAACAATCGTCAAATAAAGCGAACGGTAATAAAAATCGGAACACGTTGTATATCCGTAAATCGTATATGTATTTTGGATTTATTTTGTCTGTCTTAACGGCAACATACACATAATTTATTTTGCAAATTTAAGGCAGTAACTTTCAAATAATATGGGTTTAATTCCCTTTCTTTCTCGTTTCGTTCGTTTATCATTTATATTATTTTATAAGGAGCTTTGACGGTCTCGTTGCTGGAGTATGTTAAACTCCGGTAACAACTAATACTATGTTATAAACCTCGATTTGTATGAGGGTCACTGGATGTTGGGGTAATTATTTTTTTGTCACAATGACTGTCGTCAAACTGAGTGATTAGTTGCCTCTGATACTGCTTTAAAATGAACAAGTGCGTGTCTGGAAATTTAAAAAGTGGCATTGCTTCTTTTTTGCCTAGATTGCCTTCTGGGACTGGAACTCCATCTGCATAAATAGGTAAAAGGGTGCCATATTACTTATTTTTGCCGCAAAATAAAAGAGTAAAATAAATTTTACCCTTAGCCAGCCGATAAACATATTGTATAATTCTTATACAGCAGTTCACCTTAAAGTTATTATATGTTTTGTTAACAGTATTTCATCACTATAAATCTTAATCTCAATCTCATTACAGTTATCATTAAACGTATTGCTAACAATATTTTTTTTAGTTTAATTTTTATAGAAACAGTCGCAACTGTTTTGTGAGTAAAGTGACACTCTAGTTATTTATCAATGTCTACTTTAAGCAAAGACATAATGTAGTTCCCTAAAGGCATTGGCTTTTTTATTATTCGTTATTGTTTCTAGAGTATAGCTGTCATCCACATCCTTATTCTGATATATGCTGTTGTTGAAATACGCAATCAAGTTAAGATGAAAGTGAGGTTTGTTGTTGCATTTATTTATTTTTTGAACAAGAATGACAACGAATTTAAAGAAGTATCCAATATATAATATATAAGTAGTAAAGTATAAGGCCAACCCTTATTTAGATAGTTATGTACAGTATCTATGTATTCAGTTTTAGCAATTCCTGCAGAAGAATCGATGATTTGTCTTCACTTGCACGACAATATATATTTATATATATGGTACTTTTCCATAATATGTGAATTACGAAAACTATGTTCAACTGACGATCTATAATTTAGTTGAGATTTGCAGAGCATGAATCTACGGCTGATGTCCTAACATGGTCTTTTACCTGGTCACTTAATTTCCACACATAAAATAAAAAAATAAAATAGCTATCTTGACCATTTTTTTCTTAGAAATTCAGAAAACAGCTTGGGTTTTCTCTGGTCAGCTATTATTGCAGTATCCTCCACTATTAGGGCCCTTAATGTCTTTGAAGAGGCTGCATAAAAACTCATAAATAGAATGTATCCAATTTGCTAATTAGCGATGACCAACATTTTGATCGAAATATACTTCAATCGTCTCTGGATGAGAGTTTTAAGACTATGTGGATCTCGAGTAACCAAAGAATTATAAAGCCTTGGATCGGCAGTAGTTTATTATGCTGATTAGAAACTGAAATAGAATGCAACTAAAATTGAGGTCTGATCCGCATAATACAATATTAAAAATAGGATTTACTAGGTACCATAATTGCTGTAAAAAGTTGATTAATAAATAAAAACGTAAATACGAATATAAGGAAATAACGCATATTAATATAGCTAGATCTGGAAGTTTTAAATTGCTCAGTACTCATATTTCCCTTGTGCAGTCAGTAAATAGTGCAAATAGTTTTTTCGCCAATGTCTATATACGACTCGCAGAAAACATTTTCAGTGGGCCCCCGCAGCTAGCTGACAATTTAAGATCTATTCTAAAAAACAACTATCTGTTTTTGTTTTTCTGGAGACGAACCCCAGGTAAGTCGATAGTATATTTTTGTTATTAAATTTGAAATCTGACAGCGCTTGCGGCTGGGATTATTTTCGGACTCAATTCGTTAAAATGACTAAACTCTCGTAGTATTCATTACAAGCCGTCTTATCAATCTTTAATCAGAAAAGGTATTTTCCTGACCTAGTTTAAAAATCTAGCTTTACAACCGATAACAAGAGTGGCATCAAAAGGGATAGTAATAATTATTGATAAATTTTGGTGTTTTCAGTCATCTCTAAAGTTATTAAAAGACTTATCAACTCACGACCCTACCTACACTGAAAAATTTAATATATTAATCAGTTCACAGTTCGGGTTCAAAAGGCAAAATTCACAGAAAATGCCATCTCAGGATTATTCTTCTTAGTATCTTATTTTTTAGACCGCAGATTAAAGTGTCTGACAGTCTTCCTGTGTCTAAAAAAGCTTTCGACACTGTTTTGTCCTCACCCTCGTAAAAGAAATGGAGAATATCGACATTAGGAACTTACCACTAAAACTCCTAACTGATTACTTGAAGGACCGGAAAATCGATAGTTAAACGAGGTCTTACATTAAGATTGAGTTAGACGTGTCCCAGGGTAGCGTTTTAGGTCCATTATCAGTGATATACCTGAAAAAACTAACTTATTACGAGATCGGGAGGGTATGTGTATTCTTATACGCGGATGATACAGCCATTGTATTCATTGGTACTTCCTGCAACTCTGTTTTTGACGCAGGCAAGCTTGGTTGGTTGCAAGCTGGCTAAATTCCACCCTTCTCGCCTTAAATGTCGTTTAAACAAATTTTAATTTTCTTTGCCATTAATAAGAGTTCACTCCCCATCCCCACTACCACCAAATTTGATATTAAGGATTCAGACCTGTGACTTCACTAATACAACGCAATGCGGGTGCGAACACATTGAATTTGTTAGATTCACTAAATACCTTGGGGTAATCCTGGACCATAAATACTATCCTGGCACCCACAAATTGAAGCGAAAAATGATAGGATATGTAAGCTCATATGGATCTTTAAAAATATTAAGACATATCACCTCCCAATATCTTCTATAACATATGTACTTGGCTTTAGCACCATCTAACATGAGCTACTGTATTCCTATCTCGGGTGGTGCCATAAAAATCAAATAATAGGTCCTTAGACATGAAATTGGCGTTTGAGGAATATAAAGTCAATTTTTTTTTGTAAAATATATTTAGTTAATCAAAGTATGCACCGTTGTTATCTATGCACTTTTGCCATCTCATAAGTAATTCATTGATCTCTTTAGTAAAAAATCCATGGGGGGCGAGATTCAATAAACTCTTTGAAGGTGGTTTGGAATGCCGCATCCAAGTTGAACTTTTTTCCTTGTAAAAAGTTGTTCAAATTCCGGAAAAAATGGTAATCTGTTGGAGCAAGGTCCGGGAAGTACGGTGGATGTCGCAGACATTCCAATTGTAGCTCATCTAACTTAGTGGTTGTTTGTTGTGCAGTGTGTGGTCTTTGCGTTGTCGTGAAGCAGTAGTGGCCGAGAGCGATTGATCAGTCTCGATTGTTTAGCAGCTAGTTCTTCCTTCATAGATTGCAGTTGCTGACAATAGATATCTGCCGTAATGGTTTGGTCAGATTTTAGAAATCTGTAGTGAACGACACCGGCGCTAGTCCATCAAACACTCACAAGTAAATTTTTCTGAGTCAATTTTCATTAAGGGCGGAATTTAAACCGATACCAAGAATTGTTTTCGTAGAACTGAATAGGTATAATTTGATACAATAAATGTATAGATACAATAATATATCTTATCTTAACCTACGCATAGACAATCCACATACACACATTACATGCACTCAGTTACATTTATATCTCTAGTAATTATCAACGAACCCAAGATTGGACATCGTAGGGATATCTTGTTACAATGTAGGTAATAGAAATAATTCGTCATAATTTTTATGAATGCGCATAAATAAACCCGCACATTATTTTTTTTATAGGAGAGGGGGTAAACGAGCATACGGCTCACCTGATGGTAAGTGATTAACGCCGCCCATGAACAGCTCCAACACCAGAGGGATTACAGATGCGTTGCCGGCCTTTTAAAAAAGAAATAGGTTCTTTTCTTGAAAGTACCTAAGTCGTATCGGTCCGGAAAAATCTCTGGTGGTAGTTGATTTCACAAGAAAGTTGTGCGAGGAAGAAAACTCCTTTTAAATCGCACGGTGAGGAGCCGCCAGTCATCCAGGTGATACGGATGGTATCTCGAGTTTTGTAGCGATGTTCGTTGGTGAAACTGTGCGGCTGGAATTAGTCTGAACAATTCCTTAGAGCACTCTCCGTGGTAAATGCGATAAAATACGCAAAGAATTGCAATATCTCTTCGCAGTGCCAGTTACTCAAGCCAATCGGAAAGAGCTTAGTCGCCGACGATTCGAACTGCTCTGCGCTGGATGCGATCAAATGGAAGGAGCTGGCACTCGGGAGCCCTGGCCCAGAGATGGGAACAGTATTCCATGTGCGGCCAAACCTGCGCCTTGTAAAGTTGCAGGTGGTGAACCGGCATGAAATACTTTCTTCTTTCTTCTTCTGAGCATGCCAAGCTTTTTAGAGGCCAATTAGCAAAGCCAAAGATCACCAGCCGAGCGACTGGGACGGAAACAGGGTACCGCATAAGCTGTCTGTTAATAATAGATTACATCATTTTAGAGAACAAGGGGGTAATGGCGATAGGCCTAGAGTTAGACGGATCAGAGCGGTTACTTTTTTAGGAATCGAGTGCAAGAAAGCTGTCTTCCATGATTTCGGGAGCCTAGTACTCCCTAGGCGTAGTCCCGAAATCATGGAAGAAATAATATATAATGGAGTGCCGGAAAAGACGCGTTACGACCGGTGCTAACTCCAGAGCACACATCTTCAGCACAATGGGAGCGACGCCATCAGGTGCCATCATGTCCAGGGAGAAGAGTGCTCTGCGCACCGAGCAACTGTGGCTTAGCAAGGACCCAACTTGGGTAAAACTACTTAACTATGGGTCAAACCAAGACGTAGACCGCAAAGATGAGTAAAGCGACCCACCAAACAAACACCGCAGATGCGCAATTCTGGGAATAGAGAGTGCACTTGTGCTTGCACATATACTCAGGCACTGTAATCCTTTCCTATGGAGATGACTAGTCTCCGTTGAGACTGATCGCCGTGAACGAAATTGATTTGGAGAGCATTATTATTTTATAAAGATTTCGTAATTTGACCAGATTTAAAATCACCAGACCGGAGACGTTTGTGCCAAGGATGCGAGAAGTTTGATACTACGATCGCTGAACCAATAAAGTTAAATCGGGAGAATTTACCTTTATCGATTTGAGTTTAAAGAAATTTATTTTCAAAAAAGACAAACAATGCCACTTACATGAAAATAATAATTACATTGTAGTATACTTATTCTAAAGGTCGCCGAACACTCAGTCAGTAACTTCATAGCCTCAATTTAATGGTGAAATATGTGCCATTACGTATTGTGATAACTGAGACTTAAAACTACTAAATGAGCTTACATTTTTTATATTACAAGTCAATTTATTATAGATCTGTGCTCCTTAAAAGGTAAAGCTTTTTTTGCGTAGTTTGTTCGTACCTTTGGTAGTACAAGTAAGCTAGGTCGTCGAAGACTGCGTTTACAAATTTGTGATTTTTTTACAAAAGGCAAGTAATTACGGATGGTTCTATCTAGTATTTTCCTAATTATAATGCAAGTATTATATGTATGTAGTTGTTGAACGTTCATAAGTTTTGTTTCTTTGAAAATTTTAGAAGTTGCTGTTAAGTAGGGATAGTGAAAAAGTATTTTTATGATTTTATTTTGTATTCTTTGAAGTTCCTGTATCTTAGTTTTAGCAGCATTACCCCAAATTTCTATAAGATAAAGTAAATGCGATTTAACTAATGAGTTATAAATAATGTAACGCATTTTTTTTAGGTAAACAATGGGAAATATTGTGAAGTAATCCAGTAAGTGCCGAAAGTTTACTTTTAATGTGATCTATTGTGATTTAGCGATGGGAAAGGCTATGGGAAAGTCAACTTTCAACTGTAGACTGTTGTGGGACTGATGAGAGATCACAAAAGCGATCAATTAATAGCTGTCGCATATATGCTCAGCCATTGATGGTAATTATAACAGTACTAACGTGAGTTAACATATCGATTTACTGAATAATTAGAGCTTATCCCGGGAGAATTCCGTTACATCCTATTAACATCCACTGCTGAACATAGGGCTTTCCCGTAGATTGCTTCATAGTTGGGATATTTGTCATAACTGCAACGTTTTGACAAGCGGGCCTGCAACCACAGTTTATTTTTATTTTTAAGTCGTCATTAGGAAGGCGTTGCTGTCCATCTCTGGGTTTGTATTCCTCAGTCGTCTCTTATGACACCCACAGGATGATATGTGGTAGTACATTTTTTACACCGCCATTACGTATCAGGGAGGTTAACTCTGTTTATTCAATAAACCATAAAAAACCATTACACGGTCACCCAACACGGGTGACCGTATATTTTAATTGTTAGCGTATTTACATACCGTATAGTGTCAGATTTAGAGAATCCGTCACTCTATTTATTCCCATAGGATTCGTAAGGGGTGACAATTTGAAATACGAAATCTAATTGGCTTTCAATAATTCGGCGTTATAACCTTTTCGTTCACGCCAGACGTAAATTACTCAGAACGGCGCCTGGCAGTAGCATCAAAAATGCGAGACGTCTGATACTGCTGTACTGATCAAATATCTGAATATCAAGCGTAATATTTAAGGCAGTACCTTCTTTCAACTGGAGAGGTCTATGCCCAACAGTCAATTTTTGTCAGCTGGATTTTCTGACGCCGCCAGCACACGGGATCAGCGTTTGACCAGCACCAATGATAATTCTGATTGCTATTTTATATCCTGATTAAACATGTTTGTAACAAAATATTTCAAAAGTATCTGCTTTCTGTCCATATGCACTGAAGCACCAAGCCGGCACCAAAGAAAACACCAAACTCCAAAACCCTCTTAGCAATGAGGGGAGGCTTTTATTATCCAGTAGTGGTGGGATATATATAGGCTGTAACTTACTGCACTTCCGTAATAGAGACACGCTACAGCTATGTTATGGTTGTAGCACAAATGTCATGCAGGAATACCGATGTAAAGTCGCAGCTTAATATTATGTTTCGTATGGTGAGAATAGAGAACAACCCTTTTTATTGGAAATGAATTTTTCCATGTTAGTTCTCATGGTATCTGCTTTTTGATTGTTAATCAAGGATTGATTTAGATGTTTTTGGGCCACAAAATCCACTAACCGTCAGAGGGACTTTGTGTTGGTTTGTCATAGTTGATCTATAATAAAAACTCACTCTTCAAACTAGAATTCAGAAGTGTGTACATAGCTGATGCAAAAAAGAGAGACTGGCATAAACCCAGCCTGCTATCAGGTAGGAAAAAAACCCCACCCGCCACTTAATAAAGTTGTCACCTCAGTCAAAAATTGGCCTGGAAGACATCAATACAATAATTAAATATACAAATTTAGTTTTAATTCGATAGCTGTGTGGTAGATGTGGTAGATTTAACATACGGCATACCACATGGCACTCATGCCGGCTAAACAACAAACGGACAACCGAAGTCTTAAATCACGCTATGAAAGCTTGTAAGGTACTGGTTCCTATCACGTTGGGTTAACTTTTTAGTATTCTCTATAAAGATTCCATGCCAGCAAAGTATTCAGATCAGAGAAAAGACTAACACTCCGTTAGTACAGTAAGAGTCTTAATATGAAAATACTCGCAATGCAAAGAAATGCTACGTCTAAAATAATGCTAAAAGATTAAACCTCGAGCACCGTAATGCGACTCTTGCATACGCCGGAGATGTTGGTGTTTTTGCGGCTTACCGTTTTACCGGTATAACACTTCCATTTGCATTTTATAAATGTTTAGGTAAGAACGCAAATATGTAGTTTATATTTATGTAGAGCTTTGCTCTACATAAATGGCAATTAAAGGACTCGTTGTACACTAATTACGGTTGTTAACTCCCTCGTATTCATGTCTTTTTATGTATGTTAAACCCGATGTTTCCTTTTCACTGCCGAAAACTGCAATTTACAACACATTGGTTCCAACGAAGATGGAAGAAGTTTGCGTAAGCACTGTGTGGCTCTAAGGTAAAGTAAATTCGTAGAGCAATGAAACAGTGACTCTGCGGTGCTAATCTAGTGTTAGTGTATTGGCGGACTTCATATTTTCTTGAAAATTTCTTATTTCAGATGAAATTTCTATTTTCAGAAAATGGAAGTTAAAAATTTGATTGGTGCTGGTGGAAATCAAATCTCGCGTAATATGAAATTTACTGCAAATGCCCTGGAGCTCCCTTGGCTATGGCTATACGACGGGAGGTCAAAAAAGTTGCGGAATTACAGCGCATTGTCGTGTCAAAGGAGCACAGCTATTGTAAGCTTTCTTCGCATTTTTTAATAGCTTCTTTTAATTGATTGTAGTATTTTTCCACTATGGACACACCACGTTCCTTATAATTAATTGAAGAAATACTTTCTGTATCCCATACTCCTTATACTTCTTAGGAGGGGGTGTGCCTTTTTTATGCCACGGCATTTATTGTTACTTTGACTCAATTTCATAACGTTGAACCAAAGTTTCATCGCCAGTTACAATTTGGGCCCTAACTTCCCCCCTTTGCTCTCAACAACGGTCTAAAAACTCGAGCAAATTTCAATGTGCTCGTGTTATTGATGCGCAGAAAGCATTCTCTGAACTCATCTTGCACAGACTAGTCATGACAAGTTGTTCATGAGGGACGTTTAAAATGGTTATTTCTAATACTGCACCGAATGCTTCAAGCCGTTTTTTCTTTAGCCAGGCATCTTATGATACAAGTTCTTTTAACGTATTCGATTATTTCTTGCGTTGTAGCCTCAATCAGCCGTCCAGGTTGGAGGTCATCTTCAATGGAGTCCCTCCCTTGTTTGAAAAGGGCATGGCATTTATAAATTATAGTTTTACCAGTAACGGAGTCCCCATAAGCAGCTGACATCTCTTAAAATGGTTTGAAGAGTCTTTCCCTGTTTGGTGAGAAACTTAATGACGACGCGATGTTCGATTTTCTCCATAGTGGCTAGTTTCTTCCCGATTGACTTGTTTACTCGTTAATAACTTAAAAACTAATGACCCGACTAGGCTGAAAGTTGTTACGTATACTAACAATCAGTTACTCAACTAACGCCTACATTGATGAGTAAACTCACCCTCGCCAACCACGCCGCTTCTAAAACTTTTTGGCCTCCCCTCGTAGCTCTGCTATAGCTATCCGGCAAAAGTTAACTATTCATTAATCATTATATAGATAGCCATAGGTAGCCTCATATTTGCTATTGCAGTCACATTTGAAGGGCGGGTTGGAATCGGTTTTGTAAACAGTCTTTTAGTCTCAGTTTTTTATAATTTTGATTTTTTTATCGGAAAGGTGCTTCTGCCAATCTCCTATTTTATTTCCTTCTGTCACTTATAACGATACCCACGTTCATCGTTAGGCAGTCAAATCTCAATCACTTCTTCAATATAGAATTTGGGTGAGCATAAATTGCCTAAGCACGAATGTATTCAAAGAGGATTGCATTATTGTTACTCGTCTTTAAGTCAACTTCACTGAATTCATTACTATGAGAGGAGATCGAGAATCGTATATCATATTACCATATTGGAACTTAGCCGTGTAGTGGCGATTAAGATAGCTGTGTAGTGGCGGTTAAAAATATCCACTACCCCATATCTTCCCGTGGGTGTCGTAAAAGGCGACAGAGGGAAACAGGCAGGAGATGGGCAGCAGCATCTTCCTGATAACAACAATTGTACGACAAAAAAACTGCGGTTGTCAACCCACTCGCCAAGCGTGGCAACTATGGCAATATACCCCCCATGAACAATTACACAAATAGACGGCCCCCAGTCCCCGGCGGCCCCGCTATTCCTGGATACGGTGGCGACCATGGTAACGGAGGGGCAGGGGGTGCTAAGAATCTCCGGTGGAGGTTCGGTTGCCACCTACGACGACTCGACCTGGCAACATTTAACGCACGCACCCTGAGGACTGACGAGAAGATTCTGGAGCTGGAAGAAGAGATAGACAAGTTGCGCTGGAATATTATAGGATTATCCGAGGTCCGAAGAGAGGGGGAGGACACGGTGATTCTCGAATCCGGCAACTTGTTCTATCACCGGGAAGGCAACCATCTGTCCCAAGGATGTGTCGGATTTATCGTCCACAAGTCTCTCGTCAACAACGTTGTAAAGATTGGGAGTGTGTCGACGAGGGTCGCGTACCTGATACTCAGAATCACCAAACGGTATTCGCTGAAGGTCATACAGGTTTACGCACCAACCTCGGCACATCCCGATGAGGAGGTGGAGGAAATGTATGAGGATATTTCCAAAGCCATGCATTCCTCCGAAACCCACTACACGGTGTTGATGGGAGACTTCAACGCAAAACTAGGCACAAGAGAAAGCGGTAAGCTGAAGTTAGGGAAATTTGGAGTAGGGCAACGGAACCGAAGGGGTCAGCAGCTGGCCGACTTTATGGAGAAAGAGGGACAATTTTTGATGAACTCTTTCTTCCAGAGGCGGCCCCACAGGAAGTGGACCTGGTCGAGCCCCGACGGTTCGACAAAAAATGAGATTGACTTCATTATGACGACCAGACGCCAACTGTTCAGTGATGTCTCAGTGATCGCAAGGGTGAAAGCTGGCAGCGATCACCGAATGATTAGAGGCACACTGAACCTTAACGTTAAGTTGGAGAGGTCTCGTCAAATGAAGTCAACGCTCCGTCCCCCTCGTGCTCTAATCCAGAATCCCGAAAACTTTCAGCTCGAGTTACGTAACTGCTTTCAGCGCCTACAAGATTGCAATGCAGTGGATGATATGAATGACAAGCTCGTGGAAACTGTCCATGCGGTCGGAGCTAAGTTCTGCAAGACCCGCCGCAGAAGAACACAAAAACTCTCCGATCACACTCTTAATCTCATGGCTGTTAGACGGGAGATGAGGCTGCAATCGTCAACAGATTTGACAGCATGCAGGCAACTGAACAGACAGATCTCCAAATGCATGCGGCGAGACTTACGCAATTTTAATATTGCTCGTATTAAAGAAGCGATCGAGCGGAACCAGGGCTCCAAAGTTTTTGCCAGAGATCTGTCTGCCAGTAAGAGCCAACTGTCAAAGTTGAAGACTGAGTGTGGCAGCATCGTTTCCGGGACACCCGAGATTTTGAGTGAGATTGAGAGGTTCTATGGGCAGCTGTACACATCATCGTTGGAGCCACACGCAAGTATGAGTAACCATCCAAGAGCAAGTCTTATCCGACACTATTCCGATGATATGCCGGACGTCAGTCTAAGCGAGATTAGAATGGCTCTCCAGCACCTTAAAACCGGCAGGGCCCCAGGCGAGGATGGAATTACAGCGGAGCTTCTGAAAGCGGGTGGAACACCGGTACTTGAAGTCCTTCAGAAGCTCTTCAATTCCGTCCTCTATGGTGACATTACTACAGAGGCGTGGAGCAGAACTGCGGTGGTCTTGTTCTTTAAGAAAGGCGACAACGCTCTCTTAAAGAACTACAGATCGATTCCCCTTCTGAGCTGCGTCTACGTGCTGTTTTCGAGAGTCATTACAAATCGTCTCGCACGCAGACTCGATGACTTCCAGCCTCCCGAACAAGCCGGTTTCCGAAAAGGCTTCAGTACCATAGACCACATACATACCCTAAGGCAGATTGTACAGAAGACTGAAGAGTACAATCTGCCACTTTGCCTGGCGTATGTTGACTATGAGAAAGCCTTTGATTCCGTCGAAATTTGGGCGGTGCTACAGTCCCTTCAGCGGTGCCAAGTTGACTGTCGGTATATCGAAGTGCTGAAGTGTTTGTACAGTAGGGCTACGATGGCTATCCGAGTACAGAACCAGAGCTCGAAACCTATCCAACTGCAGAGAGGTGTAAGACAGGGTGACGTTAAATCCCCGAAACTCTTCACCGCTGCATTTGAAAACGTTTTTAAGCTACTGGACTGGAAAGGATACGGTATTAACATCAATGGCGAATACATCACTCACCTTCGATTTGCCGACGATATAGTCCTTATGGCAGAATCGCTGGAGGACTTAAGCACTATGCTCAATGACCTCAATAGTGCCTCCCAACGGATAGGGCTTAAGATGAACATGGACAAAACAAAGATCATGTTCAATGTCCATGTCACACCTATGCCGGTAGTGGTTGGGAGCACTATGCTCGAAGTTGTTGACGAGTACGTTTACCTGGGACAAATAGTCCGACTAGGTAAGTCCAACTTCGACCGAGAGGTCAATCGACGGATTCAACTCGGCTGGGCAGCGTTCGGGAAATTACGACATATCTTCTCGTCAGGTATACCTCAATCTCTAAAAACTAGATTGTACAATCAGTGCGTGTTGCCAGTGATGACTTACGGATCTGAGACGTGGTCCTTCACTGCTGGCCGTATGAGGGCGCTCAAGATCGCTCAGCGAGCTATGGAGAGCGCTATGCTCGGAGTTTCTCCGCGTGATAGACTCAGAAATAAGGTTATCCGCAGTAAAACCAGAGTGACCGACATAGCCCAACGGATTAGTAAGCTGAAGTGGCAATGGGCCGGCCATATAGCTCGAAGAACCGATAACCGATGGGGAAGAAAGGTTCTTGAGTGGCAGCCTCGTACCGGTAGGCGCAGTGTAGGGCGACCCCCCACTAGATGGAGTGACGACCTGGTAAGATATGCAGGAAGTCGATGGATGCAGGTGGCTCAGGACCGTGCTTTGTGGCATTACTTGGGGGAGGCCTATGTTCAGCAGTGGACTTATGAAGGGCTGAAACGATGATGAATGATGATATTGGAACTTTAAAAGGTTAGATAACGGACCTGTCGCTATTTTGGTTATATATTATACTAATTATTTGCTTTAAATGGATTCATTTTGTAACTTTAAGGTACTAAATAAATTAATTATATACCGCATATTAGTGCCTGGATGATTATTAGATCGTATTCTAATCCCTAAAACAAGCATTTGTGTTTTGAAATTTTGCAAGAATATTCATCATAATTGTACTGTAAAATGTACTAAGATTCATTATCGTAAATATAATAAGAAAAGGATTGCATTCATACGATATTTTTACAGGCCTTAGCAAATTAACTTTTAATTACTACTTGTGTTCAATACAATTTCTCTGCTAAGTCAAATCTTATACTCACTGAATTTCCCTTATATAACAACGGTTTGATGGTGATATGAAAACACGATAAAAAACTAAATCGAGAGCGTGGTAATTCGGAGGTTATTCATAGTTCAAATTCTGTCAGTTAACTTAATTTCAATTTGAAAAATTTACAACGTTTTAATTTAAGGAAAAAATTTAAAGTAAAGACTTAAAAATAATTATGTTCATAATTAATGCAACTTAAATAAAGCCGTTGAAAGCATTCAGTTAGCGTTGAGATAAAAGAAATTAGTTG
Source organism: Parnassius smintheus behrii (assembly GCA_036936625.1). Taxonomy (NCBI): domain Eukaryota; kingdom Metazoa; phylum Arthropoda; class Insecta; order Lepidoptera; family Papilionidae; genus Parnassius; species Parnassius smintheus. The sequence goes on along the minus strand of JAUPFT010000006.1, from coordinate 26,030,065 downwards.
CACTCGCAACTGAGAGGAATAAAAATTCACTTTAAGCTCTGCGTTTTTAAATAAGGAGGGCAGGCTTGAAAATTTTATTTATTAATTTAAGTAAACAGAACTTTATTTCCTGTTTGAAATACAAAAAATTAAATGAATTATAAAAAAATCATAATTAAATAGATTTTATTATAGAGGTTCTAATAGTCCGCCTGGGTTGGTGTCATAATATTCCTGTCTAAAGCTGCTATCGAATATCAGTATGTTCTCTGTTTTGTTACGGATAGAAGAGTAAAACATTTAGTATAGTATTAGATCTTGAACTTAATCTTATTCTTCAAGGGTGACAACGCATCTGTGCCTATTTTATATAATGTTTCCGTGAACTGCAAGTAACAAACAAGTGGATATCCATAAACCGTAGTTGCCACCGACCAATAAGTGGACACAGTTAGTTCGTTGGTTGCTATAATACATTATTATACCAATGGGTGCGTTTTGCAGAAAAAGGCGCTAGCAAGCGCTTGTAAGCAAAATGGCGATCGTAAGCGGTAAGCGCTGTCAAATCGTAAGTAGATATTTTCCTCTAGGACACGAAGTTAGCTTTAACAGAGAAACCTAACCTAATTTAAATATATGTTTGAAAAGTATTCGTATTAAAAACTTACCAATCACGAATTTTTAATAACATGTATATGTTTATTCATGTCATTATATTACTTAAAACTAATATTGCACAAAACAACTTATAAACTCTACTTCAAAACAAACAAATTAAATAAGCAAATTGGCAGATTTCGCTACTGAAGTAGCAATCGTGTCCTGGCCAAAAACTATTTCAGCGCTTTTAAAGGCTTGCTAGCGCTTTTTTCTGCCAAACGCACCCATAGATTACTTCACAGAGGAGATTTTGCCAAAGTTACCACTCTTGGTAGGTGGGTTGATAACCACTGTTTTTATAATTTTGAGTAGATATCACGAAAACGCTGCCGCTTATCTTTTAGTGCCCCTGTATCACCGCTTACGACAAAACAGAACAGAATAATATAAAATATACAGAAATACCGATGACTTCTGTATATTTAATATTTAAACCAAAAAGTAATTTATTTCATTAGTGCGTTTTAAATATGTTTCAATGTTCTTCGATAAATAATAATTTAAAAATTGGATTTTCTTTTGTGTTTTAAGCTGACATTCGTAAAATACATACTAAATAAAATAAGGTATACAGTATACAATAAATTCGAATATTAGTAAGATTTTCATAAACATAATATATAAAATCCGTAAAATTAAATTAAAATATTATAGTTAAGGGGAAATATAACCTCAAATGGCTTAGCAAGATCGATAGAGGATTGATGTTAAGGACTAAATTAGACGAAAGTACGATTCCGTAAAATTTTCTCGATAGAAAAAAAATCCAAAGTTACCTTCAAACTGAACAATAAACCGCTGTTATTCATAAAATACTTTATATAATATCATGAATTTTTGCATACTAACTGAACTAACTATAAAATGGTGCTTATGATATTTACTTTTTTTTTAAATACCATTATTTTCACTGTAAAAAGAAATTACCTAAACTATCGGCGTCTTGAAGCTTGATTCCTGTCGCCCCATTAGTATCGCTTAGGCTTTTAAAGGGAGAAGTTGTGTCGCTTACGATCAGAATACACATTACGCAACAGGACTACGTAAAATTAAAATGGGAAATAACCGTGATAAAAATAAGAAGCGAATGGGTTGGCGTTAAGAAACAGGCATAAATATGATAAACCTAATGAAATAAGTATCTAACGACCTATCTACTTACAGTATTAGTGATTACAAACATGTCGGTACATAGCATACGACGTGCGGGGAAGTGGGGGCGAAATTAGAATTTGAGCTGACTTACTATATCCCTTTAATACAAAATGACTCAATCAAAATTTACTAATGTTATTCCTGTTGGAAATCTATGTTAGCAATAGATATCAACGTGCGTTATTCTGCGTTATTACATTATTTTAGTAAGTAATTTGTGTCGTAAGACGCGACGACAGGAAATTATGGCTTCCACTAGGTGGCATAGAAATGACCCTAGGTCAATATCGGAAAATATAAAAAGTTGGGCTTGCCCTATGTTAAGTACTTAGGTACACCACAGATTGTATTTTTTATGTATGATTAATAACTTAGTACATTCAATTAAAAAATTCATCACATAAAATTTCATTCATACTTTTAGGATCCATAATATATTAATTTAATTTTAAAAATACAAATTGTAAATATAGCGAAATTAAATTATATTCTTATAAGTTGTAATGTATGTAAAATTAGTTTTAGATTCAAACGTTTCTTGTTTTTTTTTTAATTTTCTTAATGTTTTTTCAGTAAAGGAAAAAAAGAGAAGTTAAAAGACAGCAGATAACTATCGCATAAAACTGAATTAATATAAGTTCAACTGATTACAAACAAAAAAGTGTTAATGTTTGTGACGATCTGGTGAGACATGCAGGATTTCGATGGATGCGGTTGGGTCATCATCGTGCTTTGTAACATTGTTTACAGAAACCCAGCCTTAGCTGGGTAACATCTTAATGTTCAACAGTGGACTTGTGAAGGCTGGCTGTAATGATGCTGATGGTGAAACCTTAGTAAGGATTTTTATATTTTTTTACCGATGTTTAGAAATTTTATACACATAGCAAATGTTAAAAAACGTAGTATTAACAATTTAATTACAATTAATTAACCAATTTCGACCACGATGACGAGTTCTGGATATTATCGGAAACTTTAGCAACGATGCACTTTTTTAATAACAGATTGCCAAACGGTTTAAGACAAATAGTATCTAGGTAGAGGTCAATAGATTCAACTTTTGAACAACTTTAAGCGACGAAGGCCATGGCTCTTCGGTGAGAGAAATAGGTAAATAATATATAAAATTAGTTGGCCTTTTAAATATAAAAAATCCCTATTATGTTATTACTTAATAATATATGCCACAAAAGAGTGCAACAGAATGAGATCAGAGCTTACCGCTGATATCTTTACGTTCTTTATTTTATTTTTATTTTAGTACGACAAACGAAATTAAGTCAAACTGATATATAAAAAGTTGTGTATATTTTTGAACTTTTAAATTGCTTAAGGGATGTGTATATAAGGGAATATTATGATTTCATAAAAACTCAATTTACTTAAATAAGATAATGACGGTAAATCGATTCATCATATTTCGATTCGAATCGATTTAAAAATCGATCTTTTTCGGAAAGAATCGCCATCTCTACTATAGTCCAAAAACCTACAGAAGATCTACAACATGTAAAACTATCACGGTACACAATTGATGTTTTCGTATATACATAATGATTTCTTATATGTATAAAATGGCAAGTGAAAGTTGAGAAAAATAATTTTTCATATATTACAGGTGCGAAATCTATGAATGGCGTGATCTTGCAAAATAAGACTCGAACTATCATCAACTGCTTACTTCCGTTATAAAATCCCATAGGACATTATGCTTTGGAAGTAATTAAAATAAACCAACCTAGCACTGACTAAATCTGTAAGTTGACGAATCTTTCTAACAGCATAAGCAGCTTAGCATAACTAACCAGCGAAGAATTTTATATGTACCCCATTGTATTTTACTATCTAACGTAATTTCTAGAAATGGCGTTTTTTTTTTTCAAAATATCCAAATTTTTTGAAATATTCCATATCCTCTCAAACGGCAAGCGTCCAAATTTGACCGCTTCGATATTCCGTCAAAATTCAAGAGGTTTGGTTTTGGTTTGGAGAAGTTTGGCATTATAGAATCAACATGAATTTTTCTATCCTCTATTGGAATAAAAATTTAGTTAGTTTATGGATATTTATTGATAATCTACGTTCATTTCGTACGCCATTTTCGTGTGAATAATATTGTGTTGATTTTTGGATTTTTCTAATGTTTTATTTGTGTTTTTTTTCAATTCAATTTAAGCTTACCGCGAGTGGTTAAGGGGAATATTAATAATGTTTGTAAGACGTATAGCATTGTTAATACTCTTTTTTAAAAAAAAGAGAAAAAGAGAAGTGTGTTTTGGTATAGTGTTGATTATAAAATTGTAATGAAAGTTTTTGTGTGAACCTAATTTATCTGTTGACGTAAATAAATTGGAGTAATGTATATAGATAGAAATAATAAAAAAAACTACATCCGCTTGGTATATTTTTTTTGTTAACAAATTATAATAAAATCTTTTTGTAATTAAGTAAAACCCGACTTTTGTTTCGACCACAGGATAGAAAATTTTGTATAGATTTTGTAATGCCAAACTTCCTTACAGAAAATTAGCCTCTATATATAAGTTTAATGGTTTTAAGTGCTGTGGGTGGGTGCGGTCGCATGCCACCGCTCGGGATATGCCGGACGCATGATTTTTATGGGGATTAAAGGGATATATTACATTTCGCATCTGTAATGTATCACTGTTATAAATCTGTTCAATATTTGGCATCACATAATTTACGATTTTTTTTATTCAATGCAATGTAATCTAACTAATAAAACTAAGTGAAGTACCATCTGCATACAATACAATATTAGTAAGATTTTTAAAAAATCGTTTATATATACAGGAAACAATAATGGCAAAACTGGTCTATGACCCCTGTGCTACGCCCATTATTACAACAGAATTCATGGAATTTATGCCAATTATATTAACGTTTTGAATTGTATTACTAAGAGAAGACTCCTACATAAGAAAACCTTATTGATACCGTAATTTAACAGAATTTACTATAGGAAAAAGCAAAAAATAAGGACAGTGAACACTTAATCTCATTTTTATATTTTTGGAGCTGGACTTTTTTTACAACTACTGATTATTGATTTTACAAAATTACAAATACCTTTCATAAAAACGCAATATCTGGTCCAGTGGAACTTAAAAGGACTAGGACTAATAAACATTATAAGGGACGTTTCGTCACGTTTAAGAATGATAGAATTATTTCTGTCAGCATTACAATATATTAATTAACATATATTCATAATAAATAAAACGAGTAAAGTTAACAACCCTAGAGTTTTTTTTTTTCAAATAAACGAAGCTCTAAATGGCTTTTACTCAGTTGAAGTTTTGCCGGTCTATTTGTTTTTAGAAAATGCAACTTGAATACTCAGTTTCATTACTTTACTTTGAATTGAATTTTGCATTCTAACAGTTAATCAATAACTGGCGAATGTTTGTAAATCTATTATACTAAACTTTTCAAATAAAACCTTTGTATTTTTTATCAGTCTTAATAACATGTAGGTAAGTTTTTGATATTTAATATGAAATTTTTGTTATTCCTAGATGATAGCGAACACTGTATCTTAAATTGTTATATTATACCGTTACGGACACAATGATTTAAGGAACCATGATAAACGTGTAAAAATACTACACTCTTCCATTTTTGTTATTAACTGCTGAGCATGAACCAGTTCTATTGAACTGTTTATTACTAGATAGTAATAAACAGTTCTACACACTGTATACAAATATATAGGTGGTAGAGCTCCTTTTCGGCCACGGAGTTTAACTAATTGAAGAAGTAGGTATCTGTACTTGCACTGCTGTGTTCTACTCGGAAAGGTATAGAGAACCAGTATAGCTACAAGCTGTGAGGCATTCAATTTTATTCCATAGAGGTGACGATGTATCTGTAGCCTTGTTTGTTTGAAGTTGGTTGCAGCTGTCCGTGGGCTGTATAGGTTGCAGCTGTCCGTAGGCTGCAGTAGCCCATTACCATCAGGTGGACTGTTAAGTTAGTTAGCCTATAAAGTTTTATTAAAAAACAGCTTTTCAGTTATTAACCCTGAATTCTTTGTTATATGAGCACATAGGTATCAAACAGCCTTATTAGAATTAAGCCGGTTTTTTGAAAACATGATTTTTTCTAATCTGGTCAGTATAACTAACTAACACATCTGGAACTTTACATCAATCTGAAGTACATTGTGGCGGACACAGTAATTTAAACGAAGCAAATTATTTACTGCTGGGCACAAAGTTAGATGAAACTGTATATATTAAAAGGGTATGGTTTTTTTATAGCATTGTGTGATAAGCGAGCACACAGTCCACCTGGTGGTAAGTGGATGCCGTGGCCCATAGATAGACATCCACATTTATCCCCTATTGTGGGTCAAAATGCAAATGCGTTGTCACCCTTGAGGACTAAGATGAATTTTATGAGGGCGTGGTCCTGCCCCGGTCCGACCTATTCATGCTACAACTATGATATAGTTGCAGCGTGGCTCTACCACGTAAAAAATATACCGAATTCTGTTAAACACGGTTTATCTTTCTGACAATGTGTAGTAAACAATTTACACTTATCGACAAAAGGGTCGGAAACCACAGTTTTTTTTTTTATTTCAGTGGTTATTAGGAAGACACTGTTGCTGTGATTGCCGAGCCGCTTGACAAGGGTGTCAATGGCAAATATCCCTCAACAAAGCAATCTATAGGGGATACCTATGTTCATCAGTGGAATTTAATAGGCTGCAAAGACAACAGTAACAGTGAGTTTATGTCTGTGTATTTTTACATCTGGTATATTTTATGAGATGGTTATACCGCCACTTATCGGGAGCTATAAGATTTTTCTGTCATTCTAATAACACCCACTGGATATTTTTGGCTAACTATCTTATTCCGCCACCACACGGCACATCTTAATACACCGTAAAAGCTGCGTAGCACGCGATCTTTAAGCTGCGCACGAAAGACGTGTTCCAGGTGAGCGTCGCCATATCTCGCCTCAAACGCCTCAAGGAGCTGCTCGAAAGTCACTTTCTTATTGAGAGCTTCCAGAAAAGTTAAGGCTTGGTCGCGCATGCCTAAGGTAAGTGCAGTCATGGCCTAACTTTTATTCCAGCCGTTCGCCTCCATTACAGCCTCATACTGGATTTTGTAGGGCAGCCATGAAGAAGTCCCGTCGCACAGCGGCACTTTGAATCCACGTAGCGCAGGTTTTGTAGCTACTATGGGGGCTGCAAATGGATGGCACGAGTTTTGGAACGGAGTTAGTTAGAGAAAGGGGGCTAGACGGAAAAAATTAAGACCAAAAGTTGTAACGACACTTTTTTGCTATAGTTGTAAGCCGTGCGGCGTGCGCGTCTCTCTCTCTCTCTTTCTCTCTATCTATCTATCTTTCTCTCTCTCTCTCATATAGAAAGCAAGCTAGTTGTTTTCGTTTCGTCTTTCTATTTCGCATTGAACAGTGTGGTGTCGCAACAATTATTTTTGTTTAATGTATACAGCTTTTTAGTACATATTAAATAATAAAACATAATAACAATAATGAATCCTTATAGTGTTTCTGCACAAGTTCCGGATATTGCTGATATAGTTAGGTAAGTAGAGATTTTATACAGACCATAATAAATGCTTATTGCTTATGTATTTTTAGCAAGTACGCATTATAACCTCTCTTTACTGTCGTGCTAACTAAGTCATACGCGTTATAACCTCTCCATTATTGTGTGTCTAACAAGTGTACGCGTCATACCTTTAATAAATTTAAAAGCAAATTATATTTTAATATTACAATATCAATGCGTATGTATTTAGCAAGCCGTGCGTGTTTTAACCTATTAGCTGTTGTGTTTACGAAATCGAGAGTATATATATATATATATATATATATATATATATATATATATATATAACAATGTGTGTGTGTGTGTGTGTGTAAAAGTTAATTTTTATTACAATTCCTTCACTAATTAATCGCAAGGAACTTAGTTCCATCCGGGTGTACCTTGACACCTCTCAAGTTTTTTTTCTATTATCACTTCAAAAGTCCTAACTCAAACTTTTCGACTAAAAACTAAAAAAGACAATTATTGATTTTCCTTTGATGTGCAAAAAATTTCGCAATGTAGTTTAAGAATTTAGGAATTTTGTAAAATTTTTTAAAATGCTTACAGCACATCTGCTGTTCCATTTCCCTCCGTTGCATAGTACGATATTCACGGGATGATATGAGGTAGTCGATGTTCTCACGCCGCCACTACACGGTGAATATATATATATATTTATATATATATATATATATATATATATATATATATATATATATATATATTTATATATATATATATATATATATATATAACAATGTGTGTGTAAAAGTTAATTTTTATTACAATTCCTTCACTAATTAATCGCAAGGAACTTAGTTCCATCCGCGTGTCCCTTGACACCTCTCAAGTTTTTTTTCTATTATCACTTCAAAAGTCCTAACTCAAACTTTTCGACTAAAAACTAAAAAAGACAATTATTGATTTTCCTTTGATGTGCAAAAAATTTCGCAATGTAGTTTAAGAATTTAGGAATTTTGTAAAATTTTTTAAAATGCTTACAGCACATCTGCTGTTCCATTTCCCTCCGTTGCATAGTACGATATTCACGGGATGATATGAGGTAGTCGATGTTCTCACGCCGCCACTACACGGTGAAATCATCTGTTATAGTAATTTAGTAAAAAGCTTACTAAGAGGTGAACTAAAGCAAACTGTCTAAGTGGTGACCTTTTCAGGCAGGTAGTCCTTCTGAGCATTTACCAAATTCTTAACGATACCAAAGCAACCATTCAGTGTTTTGTGTGGTGTGTCGGTTTCAGGGATAAAAGAGTCACTTGATATTTACAGTCTGTGAGGCTAATATGTGTTATTTTCTGTTGCTTTGCTTTTTTATAAATAGGACACTCCGTATAAGGCCTCATGGGTGACAACCCGCCTTCTTTGTTTGAAGTCGGTTGCAGTTGTAAATTGAAAGGTATTTGTTACTTTTATAGATGAAGATTTTCGTAACAGTATGTTAATTATCACTGTAACAAAACATTTTTGTGTTATTCTAGTAGGAGTTTCATGTTATCGCCATCATTGCAGTCTATTCCATATTGACACAAGTGTATGTTTATTGTGGCAATCTAATATTTATTCCGTGATGCAAATGTTGTAAGCAATAAATACGCGATTTTTAGTTTAATAATGTGTTATTATACGGTAAGGTAACTATCCTACGTATAATTGTAAAACCTAGAGTACTGTATATTTAGTATAATAAAAGAAGTTATGTGAACGAAGTAGCAAAGTATTTAGCTAAGACCGTATTCAGTTAAATACGAATTTCGTAGCGCTTCAATAAATCTTTAAATACATATAACTAGTAACACTGATCTAGTTCCAAGGTTCTCAAATATGGTATTTCAAATCATTGTTTTACTCTTATTTGGAAATCAAGTTGTATGTCTCAGTGAAACATTGTATTTTAATTCAGACAAATATATATTTATCTATATATATATATATATATATATATATATATATATATATATATATATATATATATATATATATATATATATATAACTGTAGATTTCGTTCGGATACAAAGCTCGGTAACGACGATACTCCTGATTTATCATAAAATACCAATGAATTTTATGATAAATCAGGATATTAAATCATCATTATTATCATTATCATTATTGTAATCAATAGTCTTAAAATACCAATGATTACAATAATAATAATGATAATTATGGTAATAATCAAAGAATTATATCTCTTTTCCTTACAATTTTATTATTATAAAATAAAAAATAATAACCCCCTACGACCTTTTATGTAGTAGCAGCATAACACGGTCAGTAATAAAATCTGAAGGGGAAGCGGGACGAGTTTTCAATTGAACTGAGAATAAATTTGCCCTCAGCTTTTTAAGCTGAACTGGAATTGATAAAATTTAATTCTATTTTAAACCCTAACTGAGTTAAAGAGATATATAATATTGAAAAATGGAGGAGATTTGCTTGGTAGATTTTTATATAATTCTGTAATAACTGATAATAAACGGTCTTAGTGAAATTTAAGACTTTTGTTAAGTCATATTTTATTTTACTCACCGCAATCATTTTGGGCATTACAAATGACAGAATAGATGGTTGTGGGTCATATTCGTATAAAGTAGTAAAATACCTCGTTACTTGAAAAAAGACTCTGGTTTTCGTCACCTACCATACAGAATTTATATATTATGATGTTATTTTTCTACACTCTATAAATAAATAAATAAATTTTAAACTTGTATTATGTGAAATCGTGAAACTTTCCATTCATTAATGCTACAGCCATAATGTTATCCAGGCCGAATTCCGATGACGGCGGCTATTCTCAACGGAAATAAAGCATCTTTGCAGAACAGAACCACAGTGCGTGCGTGCGTACCCAATGATAGGTGCGCTCTTCATTCCTTCATTCTTATAGTCCGATGGGACAGCAATCCAACACGATCGGAGAGAGATCGGTCGCACGGCAATCAACTTTACGACCTGCAGCAGGAGAATGAAATACTACCTGCTTGCAGACCACAGGCTGCGGGCCCAGCCCAGATTTGAACCCGGAACCACGTGACTAACAGTTATTCATACTCACAAAACCAAAAACATATTCTGCAGCGTGTCTCTACCCAAAGTAGATTGCAAATCCTTCCTACAGTGGTAAAGGCCCATTTGCAGCAGTGGACAAATAAGGGCTGATATACTCGTAAAATAAGAAATAGCAGATGATTCATTTACATTTTAGGATGACAGACAAAAACATTCCTTTTTTTAATATCGTTGATATTACAAGCTTTTCTTGTCAATTTTCTTACAAGCTTATAAACCTCATTAGGTTTTACTGTTATTGAATCACATTGTAGTCATATTAGACATACGTGACATCTTATTTTATTCTCTACGATATTTTATTACTGTGAATTAAGACTACTACTCTGTATTATTAAATCCCTGGGGGTTTTTTCCGTTGTAATCTTAGAGTAATTATTTTTATATTTTTGGGGTATTTATATAGTTTTCTCATCTGGTAGAGTTTATTATTTGTAACTTGTTTTTGTAATATAACTATTATTGAAAGAATTATATTAGACAGAAAATAATTAGAGTTACGTATTACAACGTTTATAACTAGTGGAACACTCGCGTGGGGCTACGGCACTTATTAAATAAAAGTAAAATACGATGAAACACAAATATGAAGGAAAAGCATACATATATCATATACTGAGAAACGGCGCGTAAACTTGAATCAGATCAAGTCTGACATTGACACTGACTGTTTTGATGCTTTACGGACGGATACAGTGTTGGAAGTACTAAAGTAAAATAACCCCATTCTTTAATGTAACGCTACATGTTAAAGCTGTTGCTCTATTAAACAAATAAATAAAATCCTATTTTTTAGTGTATTTTGATTATTTTGATGTATTCATTCATTAAAAACAGCTGTGAATATTCCATCCTTTATTGTGAATTAATGCATTTTGTTTATTTAATTTAAGACATTTTGTGAGTTCAATAAACTTAAGCATTCAACTAATTGATGTTTAATTTATTAATTTAAAACTTTTCTAAAAAAGAATAACAACCCTAATTTTAAAGCGAATACGCTGAGTCAATATTACAATGGCTCGTGGTGGTTTTGGACCACTGAAAATAGCATTTCTGTCTTGCTTACACTTCATCAACTGGTTCCTCAATCTAGAATTTTTAGTAACGGGATTGAAGAAAGCCTTAGGATACACAAAAGTCATTTTAGACAGATAATGAATATTAATTTACAACCGAGTTTCTTTAAAAAAATCCATAATTTAACCATTTAAACCTGGGAAAAGTATTAATTTAGAATACTTGGTTGAAAAAAATACATTTTCTTCTGGACTGTAGCAATAGGTTGTAAATTATAATCAACAAATTTCCGAGGCATAATTCAGGATTACATAATAAAAATGAAATAAAAAAATTAAAATTTGTAAAAACGAGAATTAAAAGACCGTCACAGGGAGTTTCAATTTTTTTAATAAATGTATGTGATTTTTAAAATACATAGCAAAGATTTTTTTTGCATTTTATGTTAACTACAATGACTTGAACTATCACCCGATCCCGGCTTGACATCAACATCTGGGGCAGCCTGTGTAGCCTACTTATTGTATATTATACGTACATACATACATAATGCACACTTATATATTATTTATTTAATATTATTTAATATATTATATATTTATATTATTTGTTTTATATATATACATAATTATATCTAATTATTTACAACTATTAAATAACCTGAATTCCACCGTTACATATTAGAATACAAAACATAATATTTAATAATAAATCATTATTTACATTTAGCATAGTGTGCATTGGAAACACGCTAAACAACTATACCGTTGGAATGCAGTTCCCTGCGCCTGGGCAGTCAACGCCGCGCACCGCGTTTATCAGTCCGCTTATCGACAGCATAGGCGAAGCCCATGTCGCCTGGCTAACCGAGTGCTCTGTTGCTAGCTCGCGAATAATAGCTCTAAATAATTTAGTGTATACTATCACTGTCTACTCCTTCAATTTTGTATATTAGTGACTCTTATGTTGTGTTGTGTGAAACTATATATTATATACTTGTGTACCTATTTCTAATGATTAAATATTAACTTTATTGTGTACGCTTGGACTTCGTTAATTATTCCCAGACTGTGACCTACACATATGACACACATACCTACCGTCTCACTATAACTGGTGACCCCGACGTGATTTGAACACGCACCATAACTGGTGACCCCGATATGGACACAAAGATTAAAATGAGTGATAGCAGTGATTCCGCGAAAACGGTTGGATCACGCCACGATGCCAACGTCACTATGCGACGGGCATGCCCAGCGCGCGTTTCCATGGAACGTGAAAATAAATATGTGCTTAAATTAAAAATTAAAGTTCCACCATTCTCACCTGAGGATCCAGAACTTTGGTTCGCGCTTATTGAAGGTCAGTTTGCTAGTCATGATGTCACTGACGATTGAATTAAGTTCACGGAAGTGACCAATCATTTGGATATGCAATACGCAAAAGCCGTGAAGGATATTATTGTCAATCCTCCAGCTCATAATTGCTATGACAAGATCAAGTCGGAGCTGATCAAACGACTTTGAGCTTCTCACGAAAAGAAGGTGAAGCAGTTGCTGACCCATGAAGAACTTGGAGACTGGAAGCCTTCACAATTTTTGAGGCACCTTCAGGATTTGGCTGGTCCTTCAGTTCCTGAGGACTTCATTAGGTCGATTTGGAGCAATCGCCTGCCGCATAATATTCAGACTGTGCTGGCATCGCAGCCGAGTCATTCGCTAGAGCAACTTGCAGATCTAGCTGATCGTATACAGGAGCTGACGTCACCTTGCAACATCGCTGCCACATCTTCCCGTGATATGCATGTATCTCATCCGTCCGATGAGATTGCAGAGTTGAAGAAGATGGTGCAGCAGCCTATACTGAAACTGGAAGAGCATACACGTGCATCGTGCTGTTCTACAAGTCGTGGTCGTTCCAGAGCGCATCATCGTCGTCGTTCTTCTTCGAGACAGAGAAGCAGATCCAATTCCAGCTATCGTAAATACCCGATGTGCTGGTACCACGCGAAGTATGGAACGCAGGCCCATAGATGCTTGAAATCCTGCGATTTTGACAAGTCGGGAAACTGCACGGGCAGTCGCTAATGGCGGCAAACGATTGCCCTTCGTCTACGGGTCGCCTTTTTGTAACTGACCGCAGCTCGAAAATCCAGTTCTTGGTGGATACTGGCAGTGACCTGTGCGTCTACCCTCATTCTGCACTTCGGGAGCGTCGAGCCAAGACAAGTTATCAGTTAAGTGCTGCCAATGGATCGATTATTGACACTTTTGGTTTTATAGAGCTTAATTTAAATTTAGGCTTAAGACGTAGTTTTGCTTGGCGTTTCACTGTTGCTAATGTTACCAAACCTATTATAGGTGTTGATTTTCTTAGCTTTTATAATTTAATTGTAGATTACCGCAATCAACGCCTTATTGATAATACCACTACATTGTCATCAATTGCTTCTTTTGCTAAAGCTGATATTGCTTCTATCAAGGTTTCGACAGGCGACACGCGTTATCACCGTATTTTGAATAAATTTCCTGAAATAACACGCCCTTCAGGTCTCTGGTTGTTCCAAAGCACAATACGGTACACTACATTAGGACTACACCAGGACCTCCTATCTCATATACACCTCGTAGACTGGCACCTGATAAACTTAAGATTGCCAAACAGGAATTTGAGCTGATGATTAGTAATGGCACCGCGCGGCCTTCTAGAAGCCCCTGGGCTTCACCTCTGCACCTGGCGCCTAAGAAGAATAACGGCTGGCGCCCCTGTGGTGATTATCGTATGCTTAATGCACGGACTATTCCAGACCGTTATCCTATTAGGCACATACATGATTTTTCCCACAGCATAGCTGGTTGTACTGTCTTCTCCAACATTGATTTGATGAAGGCGTACAACCAAATTCCAGTTTTTGAGGAGGATATACAGAAGACCGCTATTACTACACCCTTTGGGTTGTTTGAATTCCCCTTTATGAATTTCGGCCTGAGAAATGGGAGCCAAACCTTTCAGAGATTTGTTGACGAGTTGACGCGAGGCCTTGAGTTTTGTTATGCCTACTTGGATGATTTTTTGGTCTTCTCCAAGGACGAGGCAGAACACGAAGCTCACCTTCACCAACTTTTCACTCGCATGAAGGAATATGGCGTTCTTGTCAACACATCAAAATGCGTCTTCGGCACAAGCGAAGTAACATTTTTAGGTTACAGAATTTCGGCATCTGGCACCAAACCTCTGGAATCCAAAGTCGAAGTCATAAAGGACTTTCCCGTGCCTAAAACTGTAAGGCAATTTAGGCGATTTCTAGGAATGCTCAACTTTTACCGACGTTTTCTACCCCAGTCAGCTTTAATCCAAGCCCCTTTAAATGCACTTCTTGCCGGTTCTGTTAAAGCATCTCACCCAGTCGATCTGACTGGTGATGCACTTGTAGCCTTTAACAGGTGCAAACAGAGCCTTGCTGATGCTGCATTACTCGCACACCCGTATTGTCAGGCCGAACTTGCGCTGGTAACAGACGCATCCGACCTGGCAATGGGTGCAGTTTTACAACAATTAAAAGGTGGGGTTTGGCAACCTTTAGCATTCTTCTCGCGGAAGTTGAGTCCCTCTCAACAAAAGTATTCACCCTACGACCGCGAGCTTTTAGCCATATACCAAAGTATTAAATACTTTCGTCATATGCTAGAGGCTAGACATTTCGTGGTGTTTACTGATCACAAGCCGCTCAGTTATGCTTTCAACGAAAAAAAAGCTAACTGTTCGCCTCGGCAGTATCGTCACCTCGACTATATCTCACAGTTCACGACCGACATTAGACATATATCGGGAAAATACAATGTCGTCGCTGACCCACTGTCACGTGTCGAGGAACTGCAGATACCTTTCGACTTAGATGTACTCGCTTCATCTCAAGCAGCTGATCGGGAACTGACTCAACTTCTAAAAGGTGAATCTTCACTCCAATTAGAAAAGTTGAGAATTCCTAACTCTCAACTTGAGCTTTATTGTGACGTTAGCAACACCACACCTAGGCCTTTTGTTACCAAGCCTTTGAGGAGACAACTCTTTGACAGTCTTCATAGTCTAAGCCATCCAGGCGCCAATGCCAGCGCTAAATTAGTAGCTGAGCGATTTGTCTGGACTGGAGTTCGTAAAGACTGTCGGGAGTGGTCTCGACAATGCTTAGCTTGTCAGCGCGCTAAGGTTCATCGGCACATATCTTCACCAATAGGCACTTTCGAGCTACCTCGCGCCCGATTCACTTTCGTGCATGTGGACATTATTGGACCCCTTCCTATTTCCCAGGGTTACCGCTACTGCTTGACTGCGGTGGATCGTTTCACACGATGGCCAGAAGTCATACCAATGGCAGACATAACAGCCGAAACAGTTGGAAAGGCATTAATATCGTGGATATCCAGATTTGGATGCCCAACTGATATTGTCACTGATCGTGGTCGACAGTTTGAATCGTCACTTTTCCAATACCTTGGAAAGATGATTGGATTCAAACATCGTAGAACAACCGCGTATCATCCAGTCTGCAACGGCCTAGTAGAACGATTCCACCGTCAGTTAAAAGCAGCCATAATGTGCCATGCTGATAACAATTGGGTAGACACGTTACGTTACGATGATCTTCAAACATCATCCGCCGAATTGGTTTACGGAGAGCCTTTACGTTTACCTGGCGAATTCTTCCAGGCCGTAGCTCCAGACTCAACCGATATATCGGACTTTACCACCCGACTGCACCAATTAACGTCAAAGCTGCAACCTTCACCTGCTGCGCGCCAAAATAAAGTAAAAATTTTTATGCACAAAGACTTATTTTCATCAAGTCATGTATTTTTAAGGGACGATGCATTACGTGGCTCTTTGCGGGGGCTGCAACTTACACTGGTCCGTACCAAGTATTAGAACGTAATGCCAAAACATTCAGAATTTTAATAAAGGGTAAAAGCGTCACAGTATCCATAGACCGCCTCAAGCCGGCCTATATGCTGATAGACCCATCTTCTAACCCTATCCGTACTCCCACTCTCACATCCAACCCCAATTCCGGTTCCTTCCTTGATCCTCTTCCAAAAGAGCCCAATTCTCCAGCTCAGAATGACGTCAGAAGGACGCGTTCAGGCCGCACATTTCGATTTCCAGATTTTTATCGCCCGTAGTGACGGTCTCAGGGGGGGGAGTGATGTAGCCTACTTATTGTATATTATACGTACATATTCATAATAAACACTTGTATATTATTTATTTAATATTATTTAATATATTATATATTTATATTATTTGTTTTATATATTTACATACAAATTATATCTAAAAAATATATTTACATACAAATTATATCTAATTATTTACAACTATTAAATAACATGAATTCCACCGTTCCATATTAGAATACAAAACATAATATTTAATAATAAATCATTATTTACATTTAGCATAGTGTGCATTGGAAACACGCTAAACAACTATACCGTTGGAATGCAGTTCCCTGCGCCTGGGCAGTCAACGCCGCGCACCGCGTTTATCAGTCCGCTTATCGACAGCATAGGCGAAGCCCATGTCGCCTGGCTAACCGAGTGCTCTGTTGCTAGCTCGCGAATAATAGCTCTAAATAATTTAGTGTATACTATCACTGTCTACTCCTTCAATTTTGTATATTAGTTACTCTTATGTTGTGTTGTGTGAAACTATATATTATATACTTGTGTTCCTATTTCTAATGATTAAATATTAACTTTATTGTGTACGCTTGGACTTCGTTAATTATTCCCAGACTGTGACCTACACATATGACACACATACCTACCGTCTCACTATACCTGTATAAAGTGAGGTACATTTTGTAACTATAAGCTAGTTAAATCTGTTACTCGACGTCAAAGAGTTAGTAATTCCTTCATGGTGATTCAGAATTGTTTCATAAGGATTATTATAGTACTAAAGAGCACATAATTGACAATAACCCCTCGTAATGACCTACCATGCTGTTTTTATATATTTTCATACTTTTTTTTATAAAATATTAATAATAAATTGATTTTCAAACGGAAGTCCCTCTGGTTTTCTTTCTTGTTATTCTATGGGCACAAGTTTTTTCCGAACCTTACCACTGGTCAACTGGTAAATGACTTGCAAGAAGTATTCTTTTAATATATATTAAATAGCCAGCTATGGGATGATACGTGAACGTGATAGAGTCAAGCTGCAGCTATATTATGTTTGTAGCATGATTGGGTCGACTAGACCAGGATAGGGCCACGCTCTCACAGAATACCAGCGTCAAATACATATATATATATATATATATATATATATATATATATATATATATAATACAGCAAATGGTTGCTGTGTTTCATGTGGAGAGTTTAGAGATCCGGAGTCCCTTTTTACTGGAAACGAGGTATTCCATCTTAGTCCTCGGGGGTAACAACGCATCACTGAATTTCGATCCTTAATTGAATAATAAATGTAGATTTTTTTTTATAGGATAGGGTGACAAACGATCACACAGTCCACCTGATGGTAAGTGGTTGCTGTGGCCCATAGACATCTACATCTATCCTCGACTACGAATCAAAATGCAGATGCGTTGTCACCCGTTAGGACCAAGATGGAATGCCTCGCTTCCAGTAAAAAGGGTTTCCGGTTCTCCACACTCACCATACGAAATACAGCAGCATTAAGCTACAATTTCACGCTGGTATTCTGTGAGAGCGTGGTCCTTCCTCGGTCGAGCCGACCCATTCGTGCTACAACTATACTACTAATATAACTGCAGCATGGCTCTACCACGTATAAATAGTGTAGTGTAGATGTCTATGGGCCACATTATCCACTAACCTATTACTTACTTACTTTGTTCTTCTTTGTTACCCTAATTCTATAAAGAAATGGATTCGCTTAAGCTATTACTACACTGCAAATATTATATATTAAAAAGTTTTATTATTATGAAAATAAAATTTTTAATAATAATATTATTTTAATATCTTCCATGTACCTACTCCTTAATATGTTAAGGAATAGGTACATGGAAGGAAGAAAGGAATCTATATTGATTATATTTCTTTATTTAAAAAAAAAGAAAACGTGGTGGTACAATATTGGTTTTTTTTTCTCCTGTATCTTGAAGGTAATTTGATGGATGATATTAACCCTCTGAAAATAAGGTTATCACCACTAAACTATTTCTAATATGATCTGCTTAGTTAATTTATGTTGTACGTTATTAGTAAACCGTGTTTAAGTCCTCACGGGTTTCTTACAGGTTTTTCCTTGACACAAATTAAATACTTTCAAGACCTGTTACGATGTTACCTAAATATCGGAAATTTTATACTTAAAAAACATTATATCTTTCTTTTTCTAGAAAGCTTTAGTGTTAATGCAAACTTTTATAGCTCGTTATTATTTCTCATTCAGTTAATAGCTTCTAGTCGAATTCAAACAGTAAGAGATAAAATATTATCACAAAAAAGATTACAAAAAAATGGAAAATGTTATTTACAGTACTTTTCAACGAGGATCGTGATGGCAAAACTAATACACCCATTAAATTTAACTTGCAAAACAACAAACCAGAAGTTGGAGTATTAATTAATATTTCAACGGCCACAAACTTTTTTGCATGAATCTAGTTGGGGCGCCACAAAGGCAATTATTTTACTAAGACCAATTTGCCTGTTGTTTCACTAAAGATAAAATTATGAGCTAGTGAATATATAAAAATAAAAACCTGTGATTTTTTGTGGGATATATACGATATAATAACGTAGTAAATACGATATTAATAAATTATTTGTGATATGTATTATCAATGTTGCTTATCCGTAACTATTCGTGTTGAATCTTAGCGAATTCTTTATTATATTATTGAGTTAGTATGCTACCAGATTAAAACTTACATTTATTTTTCGTAGTATAGCGGGAAGTTTAAGGGCCTCAGTAAAGAGTGTTCGGCGGAGCGTATACTCAGGTGTGCGGCGGGGCATCATGCTATACAAACACACGCTGTTGTAATAGAGTTTGAATCAAGCGGATAACACTCAGGAGTGACATCCGCTTGATTTATGTGAAAAACGTACCAGCATGCAATACGCTTTCTACTGAAGCCTGAGGCTCTAAAATCTCAATATTTTTCGATGAATAGTTTTCAATAAAGTATTTGGTTCCTAAGCAATGTTTCTTCGGACTCTAGACGCGCGGCTTATCTAAAAACATTTAAAATGTTATTACTTAACACTTTAGTTTTAAGCGATGATTAACTATAATATCCTCTACGATTTAGGAAAACACCTTGCGAAAAGCTGCATAATATAAAAATTAAAAATATTTCTGTCAGCCAGCACGCATTGCGACACGCTTCACTTAAGGATCAGCACGTCTAAACTTTGTAAGGGAATATCTTCAGGGTTTTCACAGAAATTCGTCGTAGGGACCGCGTGCTAAGACCCAATTGCGTGGCACGTCGTCTGATCGATGTTCCGGAGTACATTTCAACATCTTTGGCTACCGCGGCGCATTCTGAGCAGAACGGCTATTCCAAGGCCGGCTACGCCGAGGAGAATTTCGTTTTTTCACAGTCTCTTCAATGTGGGAGACCAAACGCAGCGGTTTTTGTCCAGTTGGCGTCGGACGGCCGGGAAACTGCGACGAAATTCATGCTATACCAACACCACAGACGAATTATTGCGCAAAAATATGGAAACAATTATTCCGCGTTCTTGAGGAGTATAGCAATTTATGGATTGTCGACATATATTTTACATCTGTTTACTTTAAATATTTCAAATCCGATTTGAAGTTTGACGCCATTTACAAAAATTACAGCGTCTTCCAATAGGGTGATTACTTTTGCCTCAACCGTTATTTAGCATAAAGATAAGAGTGCTTGTTAACCACGACGAAGCGCGCGGATTCTAGTCATAAACGTTACATATGATCTTTGGTTTTTCTATGGTCACCTTAAGACCAATTGGTTTGGAGGCACTATTGAGGTCATTGAGCATAGTGCATAGCCCTCCAGGCATTCCGCTATAAGGCATATTGTCGGCAAATCGAACGTAAGTGATGTATTCGTCATTGGTGTTAAGACGTCTGCGCTGATCCAAAGTGTATTTGCGTACATAAAGTGTTCGTAATAATTTTATTCCTCAGACGTGAAGGCATCCTCGTGTTTTTTCTATTCATCAACGTGCGTCTGGTGATCTTAAAAATCAATTAACAATCTCCTCGATTCCGGGGATTACGCGTACTGTGCTTACAAAGAACACTCAATTGATTACTTGAGCTACAACGGCGCTGTAATAATGCGCGTAATGAGGCTATAACATTAGAGAAGATTATCGCAGGTAATGTTAATCATTAAAACATTTGCCATCTAAACAATACACATTTACACAATAATACTTAACACAATAAAGCCAAAAAAATGATAAAGTCCCGTCTTCAGTAGTTGTAGTGTAGTATTGTTTTCAGGATACGGTATCCTTTCTAGCACAGTAGCTTGCTAGCAATGCAAATCTAAACGTGTAAACAATGTTTTATCTTTTAAAATATACGTAGAAGTACTTAACCCTTGAATTGGGTAACTATCTAACCAGATAATCGTTAATAGCATTTAATGCTCTGAAGTCTACTCACTGTTGTAATGCGCCGTCCTTCTCTGGTACTACATGTAAATAGACTTGACCATTCACCTTGCGATGTACGACATACCTAACTCATTCATTAACTGAAATTCCTTTTTTACTTTATTATACCGATCCAGTGGTAACGACCTCAGCCGCGCGTATACCGGGGGCCATTAGTATTTATATGATGCACAACTAAATGACAAGACGCCTTTTTAAAACAAACTGGTCTATTTCTGAAAATTCTTCTAATATTTCGAAGTACAGGTTATCATTTTGAATACTCTCAATTGTTAGCGTGTCATACTGTACGATGGATCCGTTCGAGCGTGAATTCGTTAAACTGTCTTTAAGTTTCTTGTTATATAAGTCTACAATTAATTTATGTGCCTCAATAAAGTCTGCTTCTAATATTGTTTGCGGGTTGTCGCAAATAATAAACGTCCTCCTTAAAACTATACGTAGTCCTAAATTATGCTCTAATGCTTTTATGTCATAGGTTTTATTTATCTGTTATTGGCAGCATATAACTTATAACCGGTGTGTCCAACACACTATTTTTTTCTTACACTCAGTACTGGTATCAGAGAGACATTCGCACCGGTATCGACTAGAAAACGAATCTTAGACTTTCTATCCGTAGTACATCGATGGTTATCTGCTGCTGTGATGCAGTCGCCCACCGTGCTCGATTCTAGTGCGCCCACTTTTTCGACGCTGATGCTTTCGATGTTTTCCAGTTACACAGTTTTTCACACATTCTCTTTCGGCGTCTTTATTGGAAATAATTCTTGCACAACTAATTCAGGCTATCTGGGGTGCTTCATGGTCCCCTATATCTTAACCTTGACCCGCTAATATTCCACCGAGATCTATATCCTACGCTTCCTTCTTTTATATCGTTAACTTCTTGCTTTAATTTCTTAAGCCCTGTTCCCAACCCGGCCATCATAGCTAATATTTCTGTCACTGGTATGTTTTTTGGTGTCGCCACTGAAGCTGCAGCTACGTCGTCAGCATGTAAATTCTCTGCAATATTATCTGCCATCATCGTGAGCTTGTTCAGCTTCGTATCCTGACATACCGATAGTACTGCTTACACTGAGGCTGGGAGTCACGATATCCATGATTGTCTTAGGGCGCCGTTTCATGATAATTCCGACATTCTTCGTATTATATCGTCATATTATAATAACTGTGACGGGCTCTGTGGTCCTAAAACCATTTCGCTAAGTAAAGTCTGATACTGCCGTTCTGCGCTATCTACAAAACCTTGTAAGTCACTGTTTCAACATTAAACACGCTTTGTATAGTCGTGTGCTTGCTGTAGAGCGTTGGTCAACTTTGCTACTACCATCTGGAACTTCAGTAGTTCGCATTACTTCTGAGGCTTCATTACTGCCTCGAACGGCATAAAACCCATACGCAGCATATCCACTCAAACTCTGGGATACTAGTCGAAACGCTTATGAAGGCGAAGTCCACATTTGCTTGTGTTGGATTCACTATTTTTTTGGTTTCCTTTGAAATTGCTTGCAGAGCAGGTCGTCACTCTCAATCGACGAGGAGTCGTATTTTGTCCAAAGTCAAATCACTGCACTACTTTCTATTGCACACTGTAACTAAAGTCGGGTATCGAGTTCCGTTTTATATATAAAACTCAGATGCGTTGTCACCCCTGAGGACTAAGATGGAATTCTTCGTTTTCAGTAATAAAGATCTTCGGATCTTTACAGTCTCCATACGAAACACAAAAGAATTAAGCTGCTATTTTACGCTGGTTTTCTATGAGAGCGTGGTCCTTCCCCGGTTGAGCCGACCCATTCGTCTTACAACTGTAATATAGCTGCAACATGACTCTACCACGTACAAAAATTTCTTATTACTATTTTATTTATTTATTTTATTTTATATATTATTTTAAATACGTATGTGCCAATTGAGATTAAACTGTTACCAAAATATAAAAGTTGTTTGTTTTAAGATTAAATTTTTTTAAATAAAGTATTAATAAATGTGAAAATATAATAAACTATATTGATAATAAATATTACTTGTATTGTTTTTTTTAGATTTTTTTATATACTGAGAGACAAAACCTTGCTCGTTTAAGTGGTTTTCAATTATTAGAAAGCTTATGATTACCTTGTTTCCGATCTCTCCCTCAATAATACCCTTTGAACCTAGTTATCATCTTAATTTTTCATTATCTTTCAATTTTTAAAATAGCGGGGTCGAGTGAGCGAGCGAAGCAAGCGCTATCTCCTTCGTGGTTATTTTTTTTATAAACCACTCAGAAGCGGGAGCCCCGCTAAGCGGGAAGAATGAATCTTTGTCGTGAAGATTTAAAAAAAATCATCAAAATCGGATTATTTTTCGATTTTCTAAAGCCAAGAAACGAGGTGACCGCGATAGTATGAAATTACCTATTTTAATTTTACTATACCATCGATATATCAGCACCATTTTTTTAATAACTAGCATTTCAAAAGGTTTATTATGTAAAGTTATTTTTTTAATAAACACTTACAATTTACTAGTCTTGTTACTTGTACATTGTTTAGAACATTAATTTGGAGAATAATATGTTATGTAGATCACTACCGGAATAGCAAAATCGATTTTTAATAAATAAAATGCATTGAAGTAAAACAAACGCGCTTATTGTAAAATATGGAATTGCTCTCGGAATCAATGTAGAAAGCTTTTCTTTGTGTTTTTCAGTTGTATATCTTAGACCTTTTTTTAGACCTAAGTTTCAATCTTGTAAAAATAACTTATGCTTGTAAATGTTATTTATTATCACAAAGAAATGTGAAGTTCAAGCATTATGTACTTAAAAACATTAGGTATATGAATTTTTTTTTCGTGAAGATATTACAATTCTTTGAACAATTTTACTGTTTATTTTCTTGATTCACGTTGTAATAATGTAAAGTTTACAACCTATATTATTGTTCCCATCGTGGGAAAAAGACCTCTTCTCTTTTCTGAGAGGGTTATTTCCTATTGATTAAAACTACTTTTACGGATTTTATCGCGTTTATTTTACTTTTAATTACTTTTATTTTTTAATTCCCGACGTTTCGGGCGTATTCCAGCACACATGGTCACGGGGGACTGAGATGACTGACGTCCCGATATCATTGTTAAACCCGGAGTACCTTCAGCTTTTTTAATTATTGTTTATGGTCCGATCTATGCAAAATGAACTGACTTATTCATGCTTTTATACAGCACGTAAAAATACTGTGTGAATTATACCGTGTAGTGTAAAATATGCACTACCCCATATCTCCTACCCAGTGGGTGTCGTAAGAGGCGACAGGGGAAAACAAACCAGGAGATGAGCGGCAGCGTCTTCCTGTTATAACGACTTAAAATAAAAATGAAAGCTGCGGTTGTTAACACACTTGCTGAGCGGGTCAACTATGGCAAATTTCCCATCTATGAGACAATCTCTAGGGGAAGCTTACGTTTAGCAGTGAACTTTAATAGTCTGTAACGATATACAATATATAAAATACGTATACAATATGTAAAAATATATAAAACTCTTTTTACGTATCGTAAAGTTCCTTAAGAGCTACACTCTGTTTGCTTTTTAGTCACTCTTAGTTCTATAAAATAGTATTATAACAAAGAAACAGCAGTGTCCACAATTAATGATTTTACTTATTTGACATAATACCACCACGACTTAAATAATTGAGAATAGCCCTGTACCCACAAGTGGGACTTATTAGAAACATCTGGAATAAAAATTACCACTTATCCTCTACAGTATAAAGTAGTAAAAAAATTTGTTTCAACTTAATTCGATAAAAATTTTATGAATTTAATTCCTTTTTGTTGAGAAAAACTAAGAACTACTACTTCAAATATATCTAAATCATCTTGTCACCCAGTATCATTCGATTGACCATTGAAATACGGGGTTGTTAGTCGGCTTGCCGTACTAACAACCCCGTAACTCTTTAAATGTCTTTCATTTGAATTTGAGACAAAGCTTTCACACGAATAATCAGTTGTTGGATATTTGCATTTTGTCGCTCCATTAGATACAGCAGCCAAATTCTTAACCCCTCGTATCATTAAGGTCTTCTAATAATTTTTTAAAGTTAAAGATTTTTGAGAGGAACATTTATCTAACCATAATTTATATCATTACAATCCCGTGTGCCCGTGGGTGTTTTGAGGGACGAATGAGGGGACGAGCCTAGATGATCTTGTGACCTATACATAATTTTTTTTATCAACTTTGTATACAAAATATATGTAATAAGAGAAAGCAGTGCCAAAGTTATGGAGAAAATAAAGACTGCAGTCAATAACCCGCCTGCTAATCTTGTAAATTGTTTATGCTCTAATGAGGGATATAATTATTTAGCGCAGTTGAAATCTAGTTACTCACAACCCAAAAACCTCCACCGAAGTTGAAATTAATAAGAACATCGTTACTGTCGTCATTGCTATGTTTGTATTATTTTGTTGACATAATACATTGAGTTAAAAATGTAAAACTGTTTTTAAATTTTTACATTAAATGCTATCTAGCAGCTTTGGGCTTAATCTGAATAAAATCAATCTCACCTGCCTTGAACACAGACGCAAAGTAACCAGCCTTTTCTTTTTCTATTTATTTATTACAAAAATTCCGGCATGATTACAATAATAATATACATCCTTACTTAGTCTTAAAACAAAGCTAATTACAGTTTTCTTACTGAAAATATTTCTTCATTTTTGTCATGCTTTCGTAGTTTGCTTGATGTTTCCTCATGCGTACAGCGAATATCTATATTTGTATGTAGATGCATGTATTTATACTTTTGTATATGTGTATGTTTAGTTCATATATGTATATTTATTATGTTTATTTATTATTAAAATGTGTATATTATTTGGTTAATTATCAATAGTTTTGTATTCTTTTATCCTAGATTGTCACATCTACGTCAAATTCTCACCAATCCATGGGTTGACTGGTAGAGAATGCGTCAAGGCCTTAAGTGCGTTTTTTATTTTATTTTGTTTTAAGGAATGCAATAAAGAACAAATAAATAAAAAAGGCAATAAGTTACCAATATCTGCCTTTCTGCCCGAATTAAATGCGGGTATATTCGAGGTAATAAGGAATAGAATTTTGGTGCATATTGCCATGTTTGGCTATATCACATGCCATTATTATTTAAATTTAAAATAAAACATAATTGAATCCTAAAATATTAGTACGAGTTATTTACAACATTAACGTCTAGCAGTGGATTGTGTTATGTTTAGTGGTCTTACAGGCTTATGAAGAAGGAATAGGTAAGAAGAGAAATAGGAAATTGTGAACGAAATACTATTCGTAAGTACACAAAAACCAATCATTAGATTTTAGAAATACTCTTGTCAGCTTTTCTTTTCATTTATTACCAAACATATTTATTAAGTTTTTAGAAATAGCGAATAGAATATTACAGAGAGGTTATATTATAATTGAATGAACATAACACAATTGTTTCGTATCCATCGAGATAGTTATCATAAGTCAATTAAAACTTGAATTCGTCGGCTGCCTTAGGGATGCCAGTAATATTGTTTCTGTAAACTGTAAACTTTCTTAACGATAAGCTCCTTTCTCTTTATACACAGTAAAAAGTTGATTCGCCACGTCATCACAGCCATTAAAATTTGATGTAGAGTGGGCATTGTGCCTAACTAGCGGTGGACTTCTGGTGTGGAAATTCATCCAACTAACCCAACCAAAAAGTACCCAAACTGGTGTAAGTATTCAAAATAAAAATAGTCAATAAATTTATAAATAAGGCGGTGGGACTTCTTTCTAGCTTAAACTTTGGCTAGGCATTTGCCCATTACCAATTTTGCCGCAAAGTAGTAGAGCGTTCACTGCTTTGTTCCGCTTTGAATGTATATATAGAAGGCCAGTTTAAAGACAGGTTGTGAGCCATTCCACTTTGGCCCTCATAGGACAACTCTTCTGTAGTCTTATTTGTTTGACGTTGGTTGCAGGTGTACAGTAGCTGCAGTTGCCCGTTCGCTTGTCACTTCAGATGTTTAAAAAAATTTAATCAAGTAATTCAAGAAATGCTTTATATTATGGAGTTTAATAAAACTAACTAAAGTGTTTAAATTTTGTAAAAGTCAACAACTATTTCACTGGTGTTTATTATATTTCTCTAATAATTTAATACGTACGATGGAGTTTACAAAAAACTAAGCTAAATTGAATTTCCTCTCTGTTGAATTAAACGGTATCGTCACAGATGGAATGAATCTCAAAGCTCTCTATTTCTCTCAGACACAAATTCCAAATTCAAAATACCCAACACAAAATAAATGCTTAAAACGGAAACTTGGTCACTTACGTGTATATTTATTCCTTTTTCAACTCGCTTCAAAAAGGTTCTCAATTCGACTAGATTTTCGAAGTAGTAAACCGATTTTGGTGATTCTTTTTTATTTGAAAGCTAGTGCTTCTCATGTACTCAGATATAACTTGATCAAGATCTGAATAGTACATTTTGAGTTATCCTCAATGATGCATATTTCTTCTTTAGACTTCGACTAAATGTATGACGTTCCCATTTTATTTATATTGAAGTCAGTTGTACAAATTTTTTAATTTTACCACTTGTTACCTGTTGTGGATATCGGAGTTGGTTTCTATAAAAAATTCTGTTAAAATGCATACTATTTCAAAAAGTTAGTACATATTTGACGAAACATCAAAAGCCTTAGATGTTAGTTATTAAAAAACTAAGTAATATATTTTAAATATTATATTACTCGATTGATAGACAAGCTACTATGCTAGTCACTAAAAGGTGGACCACGTAGTGTCCACCCAAACGATATTCTAATAAAGAAAGGTATCCAGTACATTGTAAAGTTTACTAACTTACTTTGGTATTTTAATGTTTAGTAGAAGTGATAAATCATAAGCAGTTTTAATTAAGCTTTTTTTGAAAGAGTTTAACTGTAATTAGCGACATTACACCGTTTGTGAAGTTTTTGAAGCGGTAGTTTTTAATTAATTTAGTATTTAATAGGTCAATGCAGTTTTAAATAATATTTTCTTATTATTATTTTCTTTAAATCAAACCAATTTATATTAATAATATAAATTGGTTTGATTTAAATTGATTTGATATTTTTTAATGTATTAGTTACTTATATGTTATTTTATTGCATGTATTGATATTATATTAATGTATAATTATATTGCGCTATCTACCTAGTAGTAATAGTATTCACTGTTTTATTCCTTTACACCTTTGGTTGTCTGGAAGCTATCGCTATGTAGCGATAAGGCCGCCAAATTGTACATATAATCTGCTCTTTGTTATGTTCTTTTTAAATTTGTTTGTGGTGTACAATAAAGTGTATTCATTAATTCATTCATAATAATAAAAATGTAATAAATATTTTATATAAATGTATTGTTATTCAAAGTAATTGATTTATAAAAAATTAAGATTGTGGTCTAATCTCTTTAGCTACTTTAAAAATCAGTACTCTTCACAAATTTTACGTCATTTCTTTAAAAAATTCACCACCACCAAAAGTACAACTTTGAAACTCTTATTCTGCCTTAAATTTAAAATCTTAACGTTGTTCCCGAAGAAACTCACACTTACTATAAAATAAAGTAGCAGACAGTGCGACCATAACCAATGATTAGGAGGTAACTTGGGCCCTTCTAATAAAACTTAACGACTAAGTCGCACAAAGCCAGCACTAACAACTTATCATGTCCTTGAATTAATGTAGTATATAAATACGTAATAGTTCGTCTCGTTGTTATTAAAACATAAAGCTATCATTACGTATTATGAAAAATAAATTTATATGTCGCATTTTAATATAAATTATACAATAATAGGATTATTTATGAAACTAACGTTATTTTGCAGCAAACTGTATACAAGAATAATAAATAAAATTAACATAGTACTGCAACCACAAGACCATAGGGTTGTTACGGTTTGTACCTAGAGGGGGCTGCATAAGCATTAGACAGTATCCAGTAACTGTAGAATTAGCGCTTTTGGTTGCATGAGGTATCAGGTAGAGCTCATGGGAGCGGCCACTTCGTTTTGACATCGACTTCTGTCAAGATGTATTAATTAAGTAATTATAGTTACACTTATAATTAGAAATAAAATAAATTTTAAAAAGTTTTTAAAAAATCATTTTATATTCCCGTAATCTCGACTGGCGCGGTCGGTAGGATCGTCACACTTCGGTAATGTTGCGTCCTTCGCGGATTCGATATAAAACTCTGTCGGAATTGGAGGTCCGCGGCGCGAAGAAAAACCGAGACAATCCTCGAATCAAAAGAAATTTGTCAAGGAAGCGGAACTGATCCTGAACCATGAGAGCAGCTGGTGGCTGGTGAGTAGAACTTTTTACCATCCGTTCCACTACCTCGACGTTCTGTTTTCTTGAGATCGAACTTCTCTCATTTTAACTAGTTAAATAGTTTAAAAATAAATAAATAATTGCATTTAATAAATAATTTAAGTTTTACCTAATTCCATAATTTACAAGTTTAGGTATACAAATTATAGTTTTACAAATAAATAGTTTTATTAAGCATATAAATTTTATTCCTTAATAACTTTGTGTGATATTTAGGTATTTAGATTTCTTTTACATTTTATTTTATCTTTATTGTTTGTATGTGTAAATTAATACATAGTTATGAAAAATATCAGACTTATACCTAGTGAAATTATTAAAATCGTCCCTACGTTTGTTGGAAATAAACGTCATTTAAATCTATCGGAACTCTCTCTACGTTTTGGTCCGCTTTTCACTAGATAATCTCTAATTTCTTTTAAACTACTGTACACATTATTTAGTTCAGCCAGTGACATTGAAAAAATCGACAAATATAATTTGTAACAGTAAAGGGAAAGGAAACTATTATTACACACTATGTAAAAACACTTAAAAAATTATAATTTCACTTACTTGTTAAAATATCACGTACATACTAATTACAAGGGCGGGGCGATGGTGTTTGTGGATGTAACCATTTTTAGGGCGGCGCGAGCAAGCGGGAACAGCACTGCAAACAGGATGTGTGGCTGCATGGGGTCATCTTCTTGAAGCGGGCCGGGTATTACCCTGGACACCTCTTGATGTTGGGCTGGGTATTACCCTGGACTGCACTCTTGAGATCTTCTAGTTAGTTGTAGGGCGGGCGATGTTTTCAAGCGAGATTGCGTTGAGTTCTCGCCTCAGAGTTTTCACGGCACTCTTCCTGCATTTTTTCATCAGGTAATAGATAACTGCTGCAGCCAGTATAACCACGGATACAATCATGAGGGTTTGTATGATGTGGTTTGTGTGAGCGTCTTCTAGGCTTGTATTTGCGGATGCTGCACCATTTGCATTTAGTGCTATGACTACTTCTTTCGACTGCGATTTTCCCATTTCGTACCTTTATTTCTCTTTGGATTTCTGGCGTTTCTTCTTGGTTTTTTTTTGTTTTCTTCAAAATAGTTCAAAATAGGGCGCTTCTTTTTTTTTCTTCAGAATTTGTGCTTCTTTCTTCTATATGGTTTTCTTCATTCTTCTGTAAGGTTTTCTTCTTTCTTCTATAAGGTTTTCTTCTTTCTTCCGAATTTGACTTTTTTTTGCACTGGTTTTTCACTTAATGGGTAATTTCTTTGTTAGGATCCTGGCATCTTCTGATGATCCTGGCATCTTCTGATGATCCTGGCATCTTCTGATGATCACGGCAGGGTCGCCATGAGGCATGGTACATGTGGGGAAAAGAAAAGATACGTCTTCACCGTGTGTCGGTCGCTTATTAAGTCCCAAATACAATCATTTCTTATAAAATCTAACTTATGCTAAACGCGCTTGCGCAGCAGAGTCACACGGGACTCGCGCATGAAATATAAAACTTCTAGGTAATGCACTACATCTCCCCCGAAAAGTAAGGGGTACCTCACTACCCTCTTCAGGGAAAAAAAATGATTAGTGTACATATAACTTAAGACTAATAACATAATGAATGTATAGGTACTTGTCTGAAAGGCAAACATTTTTTTTTGATTACAAAGATAAACACTACAAGTGAAATGGCTTTGTGTTATTTTTATGTAAAATAATTTCTTTGTTATTTTTCAGAAATTTTACATTAGGTGGTAATTCTTCCAAAACTTTATAAGGTCCTTCATACCAACAATCTAATTTGTTACCTGTTTGGTTTTTTATTAAGATCAAATCTCCTGGCTTATATTGTACTTTATTACATTTTTGATCATACTTAATTTTTCTTAAATTTTTACTTATTAACAAATTTTCCTTAGCATCCAACTGTGCTTTTTGTAAACGGTACTTTAACTCCTTAGGGTAATCATCGAAATTATACAGTGGGTCAACATGTGTTGATAAATTACTAGGAATATTACAAATTTTGCCGAAAACTAGTTCGTATGGAGTATATTTTGTTCTTGAATGAACGCTTGTATTGTAACAAAAACACCAAAAAGGAACCCATTCGCTCCAAACTGACTTGTTATTATTGCACTGAATTCTGAGGTAAGCGCCTAAATGTTTATGTGTATTTTCAATGCCTCCTAAGGTTTCATGATGATAAGGCATTGAATGGATTTTTTCTATATGTAGCAATTTGAAAACTTCGGACATAAGTGATGAGGTGAATTCGGTCCCCATGTCGCTTAAAATTTTTCTTGGAATTCCATAACGCAAAATAAAATTATTAACGAAAGACCTAGCAACACTTTCGCTATCCTTTCTAGGTAAAGGATAAGCCTCTACAAATTTGCTTAAATCACACTGGATTGTTAAAATATACTTATTATTATAGTTATCTATATCTAAAGGGCCCATAATATCTAAATTAACCTGTTCAAACGCTGAGTTAGCAGTTGAAGTGATTGTCAGAGGATCTCTAATATTTCTGTTAGTATGCTTTTGAACTTGACAACTTTTACATTTGCGGACATAGTTCATGACGTCATTGCTCATACCTGGCCAGAAATAATATTTTTTAATATTATTTAACATACGATTCATGCCTGCATGACCACTTGTTGGTAACAGGTGAAAGTCATTAAGTACCGTGGTCGCTTAATGTCTTTAATAATCAAAAATCGTGGTGACGCTATTTTATACATTTTTATGCTGCGCAGCAAACTCTTAATATTTTTCTCATTACTCTTGTTTTTAATTATGAGTAATTCTTTTATATTTAATTTTATGCATATTTTTCCTAGATCTCTCGCTAACTCTTCTAGAGACGATAACGATCGAGAATATAGAAATATGGTCGATAACGACGGGTTATACGTGCAAAGTTTAGCGTCGGACAAAATATTATACGCAACTCTATTATGTCATTGGGTCGTTTTAACAACTCTACAGTAGTAGGTTGATCAGGCCTACTAACTGGAGGCTGTTTGTCTATCTGTCCGGTGTCCGTTTGGGGCTCTAACTTTTTCCTTTGAGCTCTAGTTAAAACGGATACTACTTTTTCCTGCATTTCTTTCAAATCGCGTGACGTCACCGGGAGTCGACTTAACACATCTGCAGCTACGTTATTTCGCCCTGGGACGTGTTCTACTTCGAAGTCGTATTCTTCAAGGTATAGTCGGAATTTTGTTAAACGACTAGACGGGTCTTTTAAACCGAATAAGTAAACAAGGGGTCTATGGTCCGAAAAGATTTTAAATTTTCTGCCGTACAAGTAAGGCCTAAAGTGACGGACTGCCCACACGATAGCTAATAATTCTAATTCTATTATTGGATATCTAGTTTCTGTCGGGTTCAAACTCCTACTAGCGTAAGCGACAACCTTTCCATTACTATTTGAGAGTACGGCGCCTAAGCCTAACTTAGATGCGTCTGTCTGCAACTGAAATGTGTTATTTTCCGAAAAG
The DNA here is from genome assembly GCA_036936625.1 of Parnassius smintheus behrii. NCBI lineage: Eukaryota > Metazoa > Arthropoda > Insecta > Lepidoptera > Papilionidae > Parnassius > Parnassius smintheus. The sequence goes on along the minus strand of JAUPFT010000006.1, from coordinate 25,996,977 downwards.
TCGGGATAGTCCAACACTGGAGGGTTCGTTAAAGCAGTTTTTAATGTAATAAACGAACTTTCGCAATCTTTAGTCCACTCAAATCTAATACCTTTTTTAGTTAATGCATTCAATGGGAACACAATATCAGTAAAACGTGGAATAAACCGACGATAATAGTTGGCGAACGCGACGAGTCGTTTTACTTCGTCAGCAGAAGTCGGGCGTGGGTAATTACGTATGGTGTCAATTTTACTGGGATCTGGGAATATTCCGTCTTGAGTAATTTTATGACCTAAATAGACTATTTCTTTTCTTAAAAATTCGCACTTAATTGGGTTTAGTTTGAGATTAACTTTTCTTAATCGATTCAATACGCTAATGAGATTTTTGTTATCTATTGAATATCGATACTAGAACCGATTACGACGCAATCATCTAGGTATAAAAAACATTTTTCGTAATTTAGGCCTGCCATGGCTATAGTCATCAGCCGAGAAAAGACACTAGCACTTGTCTTGAGACCCATTGGGCACCGCTTCATTTGATACTGTTTTCCTGCCGTAAAAGTAGTGTACTTTCGTGACTCATTATCTAAAGAAATCTGATACATTTTATTTAATGTAAAAGAAGTATATTTACGGGAACTTGGATTTAAGGACAATTGATAATAAGATTGGGAGAGGTCTAATTTTGAAAAATAAATACTGCCTGACAATGAATCAAGTATCTCCGTTATATTGGGAAGCGGAAATTTGTCATCTTGAATTCGATCGTTTAATTTCCTGTAATCTATGACCAATCTCCATTTTCTTTCGTTATTTTTATCGACCTTTTTGGGTACTAAAAGTACTGGGCTAGACCATTCCGAAACGGTTTCCTCAATGATGTCGTTTTTTAACATTTCCTGAACTTGTTTTTCTATCTCACCTTTTAACGCCTGAGGAACCCTATAAGGCTTAGAATAAACTGGGGTCACGTTATCTTTTAAAACTATGCTATGTTCCATTAAGTTCGTAACTGATAACGAATCACCTGGTAAATGGAAAACATCTGCGTATTTGGCACAGATTTGTTCAATACTGAGCCTTTCTTCCCTATTTAAATAACTCAAATCAAGTAAATCGAATAAAGTTTTTATTCGCTCAACAGTTTTTTCTTCGCTTTCGAGGTGGCATACCTCGAAGTTACTAATGGAATGGACATTGACCTTTGAAAAATCTATCTCAATATCCTCATTTCTCGTATTCAACACTCTAATTGGAATACTTTTATTTAATGGTTTAGCTAACATTCCTGCGATAAAAATCCCTTCCTCAATTTCTTGAGCTAAAATAACGCTATCTTCGCTTAAAGTGCAAGGAATGTGTTTGATAACTTCGCAACGGGCGGGTATGACGTGTCTATACCTATCACTCCATCTACCCATATTAAGACAAACTACGGAACCCTGATTCGATAACTGTAAGGTTCGTGTTTCGTAGTTGATTATCGCATTATAACGCTTAAAAAAATTATCGCCCAATATACCGTTAGCAAAACAAGAGAGATTCTTAAAAACGTAAAATTTCTCTCTAAAAGTTATGCCATTACAAACTAAATCTAAGTAAATATAACCGTCTGAAATTAATTTACCACTAACGCCCTTAATTGTTATTTTATCATAATGTAACTCATTCAAATACTCCTGGTTATCGAGGAGCCACTCATATTTCATAACACAAATGCTCGCGCCCGTATCTACTAAAAGTCTTACCTTGCTATTATTACTTACATTTAAATCTACTACATTGTTTATGCTATAATTACAAACGAAATGATCACTAATTGTAGGGGCGAAAAAACTCACTATTCGGTGCAGATTGAGTGCGTTCCACGCTCTCAATGTGCTCCGATTGTATCTGAGAAACGCGGGCGTTTACATTTGGGCGAGATGGGTTGTACCAACCTCGGCCTCGCGAAGTACCCCGATGGTACCTACCACGATTGAGCCCTCGAGAGTTACCCCTGTAAAATGTCCTGGAATTCGATCCGCTTTGCGCTCTCTGATGGTTATAATTAGTATTTGAGCGAGCGTTATTAGAGCCTCTTTTATTTCTATTAAACTGATTGTCACGACTGCGGTAAATGTTCAACACATGCTCGTTACGAGCTGATGATGTGCTCTCGTCCAGCGCGGTTTGAATCGCTTGTGGAAGAGACTGGAATTGTGGGGAGGCTATGATAATGCTCAAACGCGAATCTGATAATCCGTCTGCGAAACGTTTAATCGCCATTTTCTCGTTCAAAGGACGAAGTGTTTCGTACTTTTTTGTCATCACCGTTAGCCTGTGCTATAGTCAAGTTGACGAACAACTGTTCTAACTCAGAGCCGAACTTATCAATAGACCTACGGCCTTGGCTTGCGCTATTAAGCTGCGATTGCAATGCTACCGCGGATTTCTTCTGAATTAAGTGAGTGCGCATATCTAAAACCAAACTACTCACGGACTCGTAGCTAGATTTTAACCTCAGCTTGGCGCTAGGGGTCAGTCTAGTTTTCAAAACGAAATCAATTAATTGTTTTTTGCCATTTTCGTTAAGCATATCACTATACATCACAATACTATCTATCAGTTGAGTAGTAATATTTTCGTGGCCTGTCATTATTGGCAATAGGGCTATTGCCGTTTTTAAATCAAAGGCGCCCATGCTGGCTGAGTTATTGGAACTTTCTGTTTCACGAGACATTAAATTTAAAATATTACTGTACAAGATATGTATGTCGTCTATGCATCTATTAATAACCTGAAAATCATCGCTACTTATCTCAGAATTCTCTATTTTTAGTTTGATTTTAGACGAAATATACTCCAAATGACTGTACAGATTTTCGCTTCACTAACTTTTTCTTTTGCTGTATCGGAACTCTCTCTACGTTTTGGTCCGATTTTCACTAGATAATCTCTAATTTCTTTTAAACTACTGTACACATTATTTAGTTCAGCCAGTGACATTGAAAAAATCGACAAATATAATTTGTAACAGTAAAGGGAAAGGAAACTATTATTACACACTATGTAAAAACACTTAAAAAATTATAATTTCACTTACTTGTTAAAATATCACGTACATACTAATTACAAGGGCGGGGCGATGGTGTTTGTGGATGTAACCATTTTTAGGGCGGCGCGAGCAAGCGGGAACAGCACTGCAAACAGGATGTGTGGCTGCATGGGGTCATCTTCTTGAAGCGGGCCGGGTATTACCCTGGACACCTCTTGATGTTGGGCTGGGTATTACCCTGGACTGCACTCTTGAGATCTTCTAGTTAGTTGTAGGGCGGGCGATGTTTTCAAGCGAGATTGCGTTGAGTTCTCGCCTCAGAGTTTTCGCGGCACTCTTCCTGCATTTTTTCATCAGGTAATAGATAACTGCTGCAGCCAGTATAACCACGGATACAATCATGAGGGTTTGTATGATGTGGTTTGTGTGAGCGTCTTCTAGGCTTGTATTTGCGGATGCTGCACCATTTGCGTTTTGTGCTATGACTACTTCTTTCGACTGCGATTTTCCCATTTCGTACCTTTATTTCTCTTTGGATTTCTAGCGTTTCTTCTTGGTTTTTTTTTTGTTTTCTTCAAAATAGGGCGCTTCTTTTTTTTTTCTTCAGAATTTGTGCTTCTTTCTTCTATATGGTTTTCTTCATTCTTCTGTAAGGTTTTCTTCTTTCTTCTATAAGGTTTTCTTCTTTCTTCCGAATTTGACTTTTTTTTTGCACTGGTTTTTCACTTAGTGGGTAATTTCTTTGTAAGGATCCTGGCATCTTCTGATGATCCTGGCATCTTCTGATGATCCTGGCAGGGTCGCCATGAGGCATGGTACATGTGGGGAAAAGAAAAGATACGTCTTCACCGTGTGTCGGTCGTTTACTAAGTCCCAAATACAATCATTTCTTATAAAATCTAACTTATACTAAACGCGCTTGCGCAGCAGAGTCACACGGGACTCGCGCATGAAATATAAAACTTCTAGGTAATGCACTACAAAGAATATTATTGCGCTCCTAAGACACATCCTTTCGAATAAGTTCCGATTTCTGATAGGAATTTCAGACTCCCCTAATTGCTCAGAGTGTAATACTGTAGAAAATGTGCACCATGTTTTGATGGAGTGTGCTCGGAACGAGGTTCAAAGGCAAGATATGACATTTTTACGCAATCACAACGTAGGCATTTGTAATACTATCCTATCCTCTCCACTTTGTCACGAGGCTAAAATGCTTTCAAACTTTATTTACATGTAATGTGAGTTTAGTGAGATATAATCTTTTCTTACTTATAAGGGTAATCATATCACAGGATTTTTCGTAATATCTATTTTTGTTGCTAAATTTACTTTTATTTTATGTAGCTCTGTTGCTTTCTATGTTATTATGTGTTCATTACATTATTTTCTGTTATTATTTTTGTGTGTAAATCACGGGGGTGACATAGTCACTTGTGATAAAACCCCTTTTTTGACAATAAAGATTTTAAAAAATCATTACGGCCTTTTAATTAAATCCGGTAAATTATTTCGCTTTATGTACCTTTTTTAATTAAAAAGTAGTCTTCTGATCTAAATCATTAATTAATCGCAATAATTTTTTTCATTATAAAAAATAGACAATTGCTCGATCGCGTAAAAAATGAATCCGTCTACTTAGTTCTAAGTAAACGCGTAAGTAAGTTGTCCTGTAGAAATTAAAACTTCATCTTTTCATCAGCGACAAATTTCATGTGAGATTTCATAGCTTTAAGGCAAATTATGAATAAAATAAATACGTATGTATGCATTCCTGTTATAGAATTACTTTCAACATGATGTCATGTATAAAGTCTTTCCACCCTTGTTTGTCATTACTTGACGAAATCTGACTCCTCGTTGACGGTACGCCGGTAATAAATCTTGTTCTTTCAAAGTAGTGAGGGTGTGTATACTTTTATCATAATAAATCATAGCATCCCGTGGGTGTCGTAAAAGGCGACGGAGAGAAACAATTCAGGAGATGGGCAACAGTATTATTATTATTATTACCTCGTGTAATAATGACTTAAAATAAAAAAAAAACTGCGGTTGCGACCACGCTTGTCAAGCTTGCCAACTATGGCAAATATCCCTCTTATTAGAAAATATATGGAGAAGGCCTTTGTTCAGCAGTGGACTTTGAAAGCCTGTAACAGTAACTGTTACGGTAATCATTCATAATATAAATTTTAATTATTTTTTTAAAAGATTAACAATGCTATAAACATTACTAATATTTCCCTTAACCACTCGTGGTAAGCTTAAATTGCTTGTGTTACGAGTGGTTCAACCAAATCAAACCTTTTTGGGTTCGCGGTCCACGTCCTGCCATTAGGCTACTGTCGCTTTTATAAATTTAAAAAATGTATGTAACGTGTAATTGATTTTGTATTTGTCGATGAATCACACTGTACTTCTTCTAACATGTGGTCCTCTCGATGCATCCCCTATCTTGGCATTTTATCGATGTAATGATATTTTAGGTATGGTAGGTATGTGACCTACGATATAGGTATTATGATAAACGACTAAAAAACTTACATATTTTTGACAACAAAAAAGCATGAACATGAAAATACCGTACCATTTCATCAACGTATCACAGAACAGTTAGAGCCACGCAGAAAAATGATTTTAATGGGTTTATTATCTTTCTTATATAAAAATGAATTACTATCCGTTAATCTCGCTAAATTTCAAAAACGGTTTGAAAAATTTTGATTTTTTTTTGTGTGAGTTTGAATGAGCCCCTAGATGGTTCCCATTTGGACTCTGTAGGTGACGCTGTTATCGAGATCCGTAAATCACCAGTACGAAACCAGTGCATATTGCTAGTTTATTTATAAAACTGCAGTGACAAATGAATTTACTGTCTACCTGATTGTAAGTGCGTACTGCAGTTCATAAAAAATTTAAACAAATACCTTGCATTTTTAGTGCACACTGATTACGTGGTTATAATTTTTATACAGAGTGAAACAATTCAGGTGGGTGTTAGGCGAAAGGAGCCTACCAATTAAAGGTATATAAATTATTATTACTTGATTCATCATTATCAATCCATTGAAATCCACTTCTGTACTGATTTGAATCCTTTCGCTTAAAGAGGATTTTCCTTAAATCAGGCAAATGGCCGGCGAATTGACGATCACAATACTGGACATCTCGCACCTTTGACGGTACTGCCTCTCTCAGTAATTTGCATCTGGGGTCAACGAGATGGTAATGTGACATCTAGCGAAAGCCACAAGATTATTCTCACTTTACCTACAGCTGGTTTTTACGACTCCCATGTAAAAAAAGAGGTGATTAATTCTCTCATACTACAAGAGTGATAGATTACTTGATGTACTCGTTGTTCATATATATAGAGAATGAACTTTAGAAAAGCGTAATTTGTTGAAAAATTGTGCATATATGCAAAGAAAAGCTACTGTGGACTAAGATATAGTCACTAGACAGTAGACTAGTCACTAGACAGTAGACTAGTCAGTAGACTAGTATCCTGTCATAAGGGTCCTCAGTTCTTTATAACCTACCAATCTTTACCATACGTATATAGGGTCTCACCATATCAAACACTGCAACATTAAGCTGCTACTTTACACTCGTATTCTATGAAAGCGTGGTCCTTCCTGTGCTACAATAGTTTTATAGCCGCAACAAAAATTATCTACATATATACTTATTTTGTATGTAGGTATAAGAAATTTCACATTTTATATATTTTTCTTCACAGCTGCTCTTAATCTAATGATTAATAAATGCCGTTTTAAAGAATGTTTTTCATTTAGTAGAGCAATCTTGCAACTGAATTACGGCTTTAGTACGAAACGGCTGACTTTAGTATGAACGAAGAATGAAACACGTTCTCACAGTATTTAACACCGGAATAATGCTGCTGTGTTAAGTGGAGTGAGGGACGAGTATCAACTATACCCTGTTTACGGGTGGGGGTTAATCTTCTCCTAATTCTCACATTTTTCATCAGTACGATTAGATTAATACCTATTCTGCTCTCCTGTCAAAGCGTGCAGTTTGGCGAAAGGCTCTGGGGGAGAGTGCAGGTTGAGTTGATCCCCGGAGGAAAATCTGAGGAGTTCTTCCTTCACGTTGTTGCCACCTGTTGTTTGGTCTGATTCAAGCCCATCTTTCGACGTTCTGGGCTTTGTCGGGAGTGATTGAAATTTTTCCCAGCTATTCGTGGGAATAAAATGGATGAAGATCGACATTTTGACAAAAGTATCTCTCCTTTAATGGAACTCTATGTAGGTTTGGAAGAGGCTATTTTAGCCTTACCAACACCCTGTAATACAACGCCCCAACCTAGTATAAGCTGTGAAGTGGAGGGCACGTCGGCAGCCGAACCACAAACGGAAACGAACCAGGGAATTTGCCCAGCCTATATTCCCGTAGAGAACCCAAATCCTGCTATCAAGTTTGAGCGAACAGAGAAGTTCACCCGAAAACACAATGCCGAATTTGTGGTGGGTTGTGATACTAATTCTCATTACACAGTCCCGGTAAAGGGATGAGCAACTCTATGACTATCTCATATCCAATCGCCTGGTAAGCCTAAACTTAGGGTAATACCTAACTTAGGCAACCAACATTTGTAACGCATGCTAGGCAAGATGTGTTAGATATAAAATATCCAGGCGGATAACTGACTATCATGTTAATAGTGAAAACCCAATGACGACTTCAATTACAAATGCATTAAGTTTGTGATTGGAGCATCACCAACCTATGAAACTATTGATTTTAGGGATCCAAAAACAACCTCCTGGGATGTATATATAGATAGACTAAGGAGGAATTTGAGAACAATTAAAGGTCTTGAGTCAGCGACAGAGACTGTAAAAAAATTCATATATAATGGCGATTAAAATCTTTAACTCTTTACCCGACGAGTTTAAAAATTTCCCAATGACAAAGTTAAAAAACAAACTTCATGAATGGCTTTTACATGTTTGTTTCTATGCTGTTAATGAGTATCTTGATCACAAAAATCAAAACAAATTACATATTTAAATATCTGTATCCAAAAATGCTTGAATTTTTTGCTGTGAATTTATTAAGGACTTCGATAGTTATATAATAATTATTAGTTAGTTAATTTTACTGTTTTTACATATGAACATTTTGATATTCATAAATAAGTTAAATTGATCAAAAAATTTGTTATATCTAATCAGTCAAAATTTGCACGCCTTGATATCGCAGAATGTATAGGAACTTTCATGTTTTAATAATACTCTTGTAATATTACTACTACTACTACAACTACTACTACATTCTATGCAAATAAATAATTGTGAATTATGTAACCGTAGGACTCCGTGAAGACTTTGAGGACAGTTGTCCCGTCAAAACTAAGACCTCAACATGAAAAGTTCCTTGGTTGAACACTAAGCTTAAAGAGCTCGGGGAAAAGAACAGGAAACTTTTCAATGGTTGATCAATTATTATACAAGATGACAGAACTTCGCATTGACACACTGGGTTATGCTGGTGACATGATCATTGCGATGTGTTTTTGCAAAAGTACTTTGGGCAGCACTATACATAACTGGCGTAGGTATAGAATGGTACTCTTTTACCTTACTTAGCATATGGTAAACTAACGGTAAAGTAGTACTATGCTCCACTGAAGTTAAGTACTTGAGCGTTACAATCGACCAAAAACTGACGTGGAACTCACCTTAGCAACGTATGTCAAAAGGCTAAAATTGCTTTAGGTACGTGCAGTTGTATGGTTGGGAACAACTGGGGCTTACTTCCTAGTACGATCATATGAGTGTACAGCAGTATAGTGAGTCCGACACTTACCTATACCTGCCTGCCTGGGTAATAAGGCAAATCAAAAGACGACTGGGGATAGACCAAACAGTCTACAAAGAGCTGCCTGCTTAATGGCAACTGTAGCGATGCGATCATCGCCTGGAGTGGCACTTAATGCACTTCTATACCTAATTGCCCCTTAATCTTTATTTAGACGGGGGCCAGTTTATATAGGATTAACACCCAGGGTGATCTGAGCTTGCTTTCCTATAGATTGAGGATCCATCCTTGACTCAAATAAGGCAACACCGGTCTTACGCGTGATCTCAAATATCATGCGTCCACTATACACTTTTAACAAAAATTACACTATCCCTCCGGAGAAGACTAGTTAAATGGAGAGGTTATCTGTGAGATCGGTAGTCCTATATGGTATACTGATGGGTCAAAATGGGCTTCGACGTAGGCCTTTGGTGTTATGGGGAACGCCCCAACTTCAAATTTAGTATGAATTTGGGTAGATTCATCTCTATATTCAGAAAATTTTGGCTACATCAGTTTGCAGAAATCAATCTCTAAGAACTAGTGTTCTCTCACTCACGGCTAGTGCGGAGATCAAAATTAGTTAAATAGAAGCTAGTTGGAGACTGCATGAACCGTCTAAACGCCTTGAGATGTAACAACAGGCTAGTGTTAAGATGGTTTCTGGGTCACGTGGGAATTGTAGGCTATGAACTTGCCGACGAAATCGTACTGGAGGGCTTCAAATGTACATACTACGAACCCGAGCCATTTTGTGGAATCTCAAGAAGCCTAGCAGGATTAAACCCTTGAAAATCACTTAACCTTCGGTAGGCAACACTTTTTTTGCATACACAAATGGCAATAGGGGTGACGTGTCACCCCATATTTTTTAAACTCAAATTAAACTGCATTGTTTGAGAGAACCAAAGTTATTTATTGTGAGATCAATTGCTAATATAATTAGGAATATGAAAATAGTATTTATTACAGCACCGATATATTGATTTTATTTATTTTTTACATTAAATGCAGATCAAGCAAATATCTTCGCGATGTTCAGAGCAAGCGGACTGAAGGTATTTTTTGCCAAAAGTTTTTAATTTTATGTCTAGTTTTTTTGAACACCGTATACACCTTGCTTGTTCCTGCAACATTGCACGGGGTTTACCTCTAGGAGGGTCCTGGGTTATATTTCGAATATCACATAAAGTGACTCCTAATTCTCGAAGCAAATTTGTACCTAGTCAAATGATCCCGCATGTGCGATTTCGCCAATTATAAATCTAATTTATTTAAACAACTGCTTCGAAAAATGTTGGCAGGAGTGTTCTAATATTTAGCATCAATATAAAGCAACATAGAATTGACACTAGCCTGATCCAGCATACGATAGATTTATCGAAGTGGCCTACGTCTGGTATTGCTAGCCGAACTATACGTATACACTATTTTGTTGCAAGTATCGACTCCACATACAAAGTTACAAACTTGCAAATAGTTTCAATACTGTTCATCTGAAACCGAAGCCATTTTCACCTCAGAAACCAAACATTTATATCAGTATCACCAAAAATTAAACTTACGTAAGAAGCAACAGGGGTGACGAGTCACCCCAACAAAGTCAATATAACAAGAATAACAACTTACTGTGACATGTTGACGTATGTAACTGATTGCATTCACTCCAATTGGAGAATTGATCGAGCATTAGAAAGAAACAAAAACACCACTAACAAGATATTTAAACTTTTTTCGAGTAGTGGGGTGACGCGTCACCCCGATTGCCTTCCTAAGGTTAAGATCTGGTCTGATACACCAGGATTAAAACATTCAAAATCCTTAATCCGGGCTTTTGATCATAAATTCGCTTCAGAAACCCTGGTACTAAGCAAAAATAAATTACGCATTCTGGCAAGAGCCCCAACTGGACACTGTGGTCTTAAAAAGCACATCAGATCCATCCTGGGACTAAGCAGTGCAAGGATGTGTCGGTTCTGTTTCATAACGGAAGAAACACCTCTGCACATCCTAACTGATTGCGAACCCTTCATGCGCTAACGTAACATTCACCTGTGAAACTGTGTTCTCCGCCCAGAAGAAGTGAAAATAAGCAACTCCTTCAACTCATTGAAGACATAGGGTTTAGCAGTGAACTATAGCTAAGCAGCAATCACAAAAGATCATTTAGGTCGCAGTGATACTGGTCTCTCACTCTAGACCTGCATAGCGGCTCGCACGCAAAAATAAAATACCCTTTTAACTGGATTTAAGGTATTTTTTTACAGTTCTGAAGGTAGACAACGTTTTGATTCTTAATCGAGGATAGATGAAGGTATTTATAGATCATAGCATCCATTTACCATCAATTACACTGTATGCTAGTTGGTCGCCTTTCATCATCATTATCATCAATTTTACAACCTATCAAATTTCACTGAGCATATTCCTTCCCCATGGATGCCTAACAGGCGGGATGTTTTTAATTGTTGTCATGCTTATCAGGCGTGTTGACATCCGCAGGTATTTTATCATTTAGAGTAGTTATCAGAAATACTTTGCCTCAAATCTCCTGTTTTATTTTCTCTCTGTCGCCTCTGTGCAGTGGATTCTCTTACTTTTAGGCAGAATAAAAATATTACTACCTAGTATTGTTAGCTTCAAGCTATTACTAAAATTATTTAGAAAGATCTTACGAAATATTTGTGACATGAATAATAATGTTAATATTAGTAAGGTAATATTAATGTGTGAAATTAATTTCTCTTTGTGAACGCCGTATTCAGAACTTTAACGAAACATTTCGAAATAGTAAATAGGAAAGTAAGAGTAAATTACTTTAAATCTAAATTAAGTCTAAATTAAATTAAAGTCAAATTACATACTGTTTTCTGATGGTAAGGTAAACATTTTTCTTCAGTTTAAATAAGTTAGTATACATAAATTATAATATATAACATATCCATTTCCATATTAGTTCAGAAAACTTTCTCCTCATTAATTCATAATATTTATTCGAGACTTGATATGATTAACTAGATTTTACAAGTATATTAGTAAGTTTTAAAAACAAAGTAACCTTGGAGGTATTGGAGGCAGCTTACATACATTTATAGACATTTATTATCTTCCAATTCTTTTTTTATTTTCACTTATTTCTTCACATGTTTCTTTCAATGAGAAAAAAAAAACAAATTACAATTAAAAACTTCAGTCAAATGATTGATTTAAACTAACGAAAAACTTTTTAAAAAATACCGTTTTTATACCTACTTTTTACATTCCATTAAATATCATTTTACTTATGTTTCTACCAAGTTATATGATTCATGAAAAAGAAAGAGAAATGAGTCAAACAAAGCTTTTTACATCACACATAAAGACTTTTGAAATCTTCTGTATGCCTCCGTTCTGTACGAAAATAACGCTCGGTAAAGAAATTATGTCAACAAGAGTAAACACACTACGTCTCTGCAATGTCTTCTTTCATATGTATCGAAATTTTTTATCGTTATGAAATAAAATATATATATGTTATTTATTAAGGTTTTTGATGTGCAACATTATAGTTTTTTTTAATAGGATATGTTGACAAACGAGCACACAGTCCACCTGATGGTACTCAATTACGAATCAAAATACAAATGCGTTGTCACCCGTGGGGACTAAGACGGAATGCCTCATTTCCAGTTAAAAGGGTCTCCGGTTCTCTAAAACTCACCATATGAAACACAGCAATTTCAAGCTACCATTTTACGCTGGTATTTAGGTAGGTTTAGTTTTTTGTTCTAGTCAATTGAGATGTGGCTACGGGTGGTTCTATTTTGATCTTAGTGCGTGTTTATACTACGCACGCATTTTTATAATATATCTACTTGTATAAAACTTAATTAATTTCATAGACAGTCTGCCTTACTCAGTGCTATTCCATGTTCTATCTATCTACAAAATCTCAGTTTTTTATAAAGATATTATTCTAATTGGGCAACAATTTTGTTTGTCATATTGTGTATTTTTTAACTAATTCTATTGTCAAAAAATTGAATTAATTTTACAAAATGATTTTTTTTATATTTACATTTCAGACTTGGTAGAGCCATGCTGCAGCTATATTACTGGTATAGTTGATGCACGAGTGGGTCGGATCAACCGGGGAAGGACCATGCTCTCACAGAATACTAGCGTAGACTGTTGCTAGTCTACGCTAGTATTCTATATACACTCACCATACGATACACGTTGCTGTGTATCGTATGGTGAGTGTAGATAGCCAGACACCCATTTTAATGGAAAAGAGTCATTCCATCTTAGTCCACAGACGACAATGCATCTGCATTTTGATTCGTAATCAAGGATAGATAAAGATGTAGATACCTACAGGACACAGCAAGCACTCACCATCAAGTGGAATTTTTACTCATTTGACTTATCTTATAAAAAGAAATCAGAATTATTTATTAATTATAGAATGACAAAATTAGAAAATATTTTTAAACAGCAATAAAGCCTTTTAAATTAAAATCTATTCTGTCATTTATTGCAACCAGATATCATTGACCCTCTGTTGGACTTTTAACATTTGTCACGAGGTGATTAATCGAACTCAGTATGCTCACTTCATACGAAATCTTATGTATGCAACTCTTTCCAGAATTTTTATTTGAAGGTTCAATTCATCGCATGTTCTGTGTAACTTTCTAAAATTCACTCATGCTTTGAATTAATATTAAATTTAAAATTTCTTACTTTTTTATTCACAAAATTTGTACTGAATTTACTTAGATTCAAGAAATTTACAAAATTTAGCAAACAATGGAGCATATTAAAACACAATTCGCTCGTGTTTCTAAAACTTTGGGTGTTGTAAAAACTGTATCATTTTGTGTGATAAAAATTGTATTACACCTGCAGTATATGTAGCCCTCGTAATCGTTTTCAAATCACAATATTGTGTTTGTGAAAGCTCACGTACTTACCCATAATAAAAATAATAACCTTGAACGTAAAACGTTAAGTTATAGTATCAAATAACATAACATATAAATGATTTAGATTATTTAGAAATTCAAACGCTATGGTATACTCATTAACTGATTAAATTGCAATCGATCAAAAAAACATTTTTACTAATTCTCAGTTACATAATATATACATTTATGTTATGCTACACTAACGGTAGCTTTTTTTTATAATTATATCTACTAGTTAAAATAACTAAAATTCAAAAGAATTAAAATATACACACTATTGGAGTACCGCTTATCACTCACAGGATAGCATGCGGTAATGTCAACTAGTGCATTCACATCATAATTTTTTAATTCAAAGTCTTATTAATTTCTTCCATGAATATTAAATTATCAAAAAAGGTATAATAAGGTAGGATATGAAAGCAAAAATTTTGTACAGCATTACATCATTTATATAATATGATGACCTGAAAAGGTTTTTAACAAGATCAAATAAGACGATTCGGTAGCATATTTTATTAAATATTGTACAACTACAATTTTATTGGGGGTAAAAAATATACACATATTATAATTTTTTTCATTTTTTCATTTCATTTCGTTGTGGAGATAACTTTTTAGTTTTGGCACCACATTATTTTATTATCAGCGACTCAAATCAGGGTATTCGCGACCGCTAGAACAATGAGTCATTCATTTGTCTAGTGATCGTGATTGCGAATGTTAAATAAAAATATTTTAGTTATATTTTATATTAGTTAAGTGGAGAAATAACAAGCAATCAACGTACCGATGCTAGAAACAGGCCTCCCCTCATTTCTGAGAGCATTTTGGAGCACGGCGGGAATTGCCGTAATAACCTTATGCATGTTTGTGGCATCCTACAAGTATCCTTAAAATAATTTTAACATTAAGTTTCCTCTCGATTAGAATATTTCATCCATCCATTACAGCCTATAAAAATTCACTGCTGAACATCGCTATTTGGCAACCGTAGATTTTTATTATTTTGAGCTGATCACAAAAAGGCAATGCTGGCCATTATCTGTTTAATTTTCCCTCTTATGACACCCTCGGGACCATAAGCAGTTATAACTTAATATAACAAAAATATAAACAAGCTCCTAGTAATTAACTTAATATAAAAAACATAATATAACAAAAGACATACACGTTTATTACTTAATAACATATTTATATGAAAGATAATTCAAAGGCAGAGGACAATTTGGCAACGTCCCAGATGCTTCATTACAATCATCCAACAGTAGAGAATTATTTACTGTAGTTCATGCAGCTTACGGTACATCATTACTTGAGTTAGCATATTTTAAAATAGCTCTTGAACGCAATTATTTGAATTCATAAAATTACATAAAATGTAAAAAATCCGTTAAGCCTCTACTTCCAAATTATCATCGATTATATAATCAAACTCATTATTAAATTGTGCATAGTCCATCTAGACACATCGCAGCTTTATTGCTGCTGGCCGTGTTTTTTTTTGTTTTTTTTTAATAGGATAGGGTGACAAACGAGCACGCAGTCCACCTGATGGTAAGTGGTTTCTGTGGCCCATAGTCATCTGCATCAATCACAAATTAAAATGCAGATGCGTTGTCACCCGTGAGGACTAAGATGGAATGCCTCGTTTCCAGTAAAAAGGGTCTCCGGTTCTCTACACTCACCATACGAAATACAGTAGCATCAAGCTACTATTTCACGCTATAAAATGATTGAACTTTATTTTTTAACTTCTGGTTTAAGATATATGAAAAAGTCAAGATTGACATTTTCTGGATAGTTCTCCTCACTCTGTTACCCGACACTAGATGGCGCTAGTGCCAGGTACCAGCCGTCAACTTAAGAGCGCAACACTATGAACTACGAAAGATATTGACTTTTGTATGCCCATGAGGCTGATCACAGATTGAAATTTGTTTGTGTTTAATTAATACTTTCTTGTAACCGGTGAATCACAAATTAACTATTTGATTTGAAAAGATTTCGAAAGCTAGGTTATTCGGAATAATTACCGGAAAACACAGTTATGAAAATTTTGGGTAACCTGACACTATTCACCTTGTAAATATCATTGCCTTTGATATCTAACTTATTGCTATTCTCACAATTTTTAAACTTTATACTCTCTGTGGACTCTTTTAACTCTGTTTTATAACTATAGTACAATTCTTCGGTAAATGAATAAATATTATTTAAGTTCTAACTTGACTTTATATAATCACTTTTATCTATTTCCGATGTAATTTGATTATGCAAAGTAGAAAATGACAACCATCTTTTCTCTAAGCTCTCTAATCTAGTTCCGCAACAGTTATTCTTTCTTTAGGCGATTTCTGAAAATTTACTTTACCTTTGTTTATAACTTCTTTATTCTCATTCTGCAATCCTATGTAAGCTTCCGGTTTGACTTAGAGCTTTCTGTTGACATATTATTACATTTATATTCAATACTGAATGCAACAAGGGGAGTGCCTTGAAACTGAGGGGATACGACAAAGGGGTTCTTTTTAGCGGTTAACGCGCAAACTTGTGTCTTCTGGGGGTTAAACTGGACTAGATTTAGTCGTCCCCAATTCGAGACTCTACTCAGCAAAGACTCTACTTCAGACACAAGTTTGTCCCGGCACTCGGAGACGTTTTCCCGAGAAATATTGGCTCGGCCGGTGTAAAGAGCATCACCAGTGCTGTCGTCCGCATAGCAATGAATGTTACGGGTATGCAACATATCATTGATATGCAGAAGAAACAGTGTTGGCGATAGCACGCAGCCCTGTGGAACACCAGCATTAATAGGCTTGCAATCGGAGCTTGCACCGTCTACAACGACCTTGATGCTCCGATCTGCAAGAAAGCTGGTGATCCAATCGCACAATTTCTCGGGAAGCCCATAGGAAGGGAGCTTCGAAAGAAGCGCTTTGTGCCAAACCCGATCAAAGGCCTTCGCAATGTCCAAACTAACGGCCAATGCCTCCCCCTTGAACTCTACTGCCTCCGCCCATCTGTGAGTGAGGTAGACCAGAAGATCACCAGCTGACCGACCACGGCGAAAACCGTATTGGCGGTCACTAATCAGCTGGTGATCCTCAAGGTACCTCATGAGCTGGCAGTTTACAATGGACTCCATTGTTTTGGAGAACAAGGAGGTAATGGCGATTGGCCGGTAGTTGGACGGGTCTGAGCGGTCGCCTTTTTTAGGGATCGGGTGGACGAAAGCCGTCTTCCATGATTTTGGGACTACTCCTAGGGAGTAGGAGTACCGGAAAAGACGCTTTAAAACCGGTGCCAACTCTGGAGCACACGTCCTCAGCACAATTGGGGGGATTCCATCAGGCCCACTCGACTTGTGGATGTCCAGGGAGAGGAGTGCTTTGCGAACCGAGCGCTGTGTGAACTGCACTTCCGGCATGGAGCACTCACACCGCGGGATGGTTGGCGGCGTACTCCCCTCGTCATCGAGAGTCGAGTTGGACGCAAAGAAAGAGCCTAGAAGATCGGCTTTCTCCTTTGCAGTATGGGCCAGTGAGTCGTCCTCCCTGTGCAGAGATGGAAGAGATGGCTGACAGAAATTCCCCTGGACAGCTTTGGCGAGAGACCAGAATGCACGGGTTCCAGAAAGAAGGCGAACTAGTTTCTCGCCAATTCTGCCTATGTGCTCTGACTTTGCCTTGGCAATGACTCTTTTGAAGGACCTAGAGGCGGAATTATACTTCTTTTTTAGAGCGCTGATGTTTACATCCCGGGACGCTGATGCATCAACCCAGGCTTGGTAGCACTCCTGCTTATAGCATGATGCTATTTTACAGGAGCGACCAAACCATGGCTGAGATTTGCCTCCAATGGGCACCACAGAGGAAGGAATAAAAAGTTCCATACCCTGAAGTACCACATCAGTAACAGAATCCGCAACAACGTTGGGATCATCCGGCGAGAAGCAAACCCGCCCCCAAGGGTAGGATGCAAAGAAAGACCGCATCCCATCCCAATCGGCTGACCTATAGTGCCAAACACGGCGGCAGCCTGCAGAATGCAACCGCGATTTCAGCGTGAGTGGCACAACACTCCGGACCGGACAATGGTCCGAGAAGCCTAAAGGGGCGTCGACGGAAATCTGATATCCGTCCGGGTGAGAGGTCAGCAGAAGGTCTAACAGGGAAGGTGCATGATCCTCCACATCTGGAATCCGCGTAGGCGAAGTAACCAGTTGTGTCAGACCATATGCCAAGGCAAAATCATGAACAGATCTCCCCGCATGATCGGTTAAACGTGAACCAAGCCATTCGGCGTGATGGGCGTTAAAGTCGCCGAGGATCACGATCTCTGCGGAGGGGATCTGCTGTAGCAATGAATCTGCAGCCATTTGGACGTGGTCGAAGAGTCGGTCTGTTTCGGCATTACCGCTATGGGACCTATAGAGGCACCCGTAGACGCGCGGATGGTCGTCGCTGTCTACGCGTAGCCAAAGGATGGACAGGTCCGAACCTTCAAGTCTGCCGAGGCGTCGAGAACAGATGTCCTCTCTGACGTAAACGCAAACTCCAGCCCGAGGCACAAAGGAGTGTTCCAGTTTGTACCCCGGGTAGTAGAGATACGAGACATCAGCCGGAGAGGACACCTGCGTCTCGGTCAGAAAGAGCAGAGCCGGCCTCGCCGTCTCGAGATGGTAGTGGACGGCGTTTAGGTTTGAGTGAAGTCCCCTGATATTGCAGAAATTCACGGACAGCATGGCAGGGGTCGCCTTGGTTTTGTTGCTCCGTTTGCCCTGAGCAGTTGTAGTCTTGAGCGGAATTTTGCCCCCCCCAGAATACGCGGGGCAGCCTGAGCACCCACGCTCAGAAGTGGAGAAACATGGTCGTGGATGCTCAGTGAGGGATTCTCCAGGGGTGCTGGTACCCTCCTGGGGTAGTCTATCATTATTTAATTCCGCTACCATGTTGATGGGGGGGGGGATTTGGGCCTCCGGCCACCTGCACTCACCAGACGAAACGCGGAAGCAGAGCTTCCACTTCACGCCGGTATTCTGTGAGGTCGTGGTACCACCCCGGTTTGAGCCAGCCCATACGTGCAACAGCAAAGCTGCCGCGTGGCTCTACCACTGTTAAACTGAGGTCGATTACAGCTTTAAACAAATAATAGTTAAAGTAGGATTATATAACAGTTAATAGCTAAACCAATGTAAGTAGCTATTTTAAAAGTAATCAAAAATTAAACATGTAGTAGTTAGTGGATTATAGCTACAAAAAGTTATAAAATAACAACTTTTTAATAAAAAATTAAACTACCGGAAAACCTAAAAGCAAAAATTAAAAAACCTTTTTCTTTTATCTTAATAACTAAGTTCTTAAACTAATGTAAGTGTACCTAAGTATATATTTTTGTAATTATTTTGAGTTTTTAATTAACTAAGTTCTTAAATTAATGTAACTATACCTACGTAGTTTTGAGTCAGCGCCAAGCAATCAATGACCAAAGATCACTAAACTTAAATTAAAAGAAATAACCAAATCAAATTAACAAAGTGTCAAATTAACAAATTAACAAAGTGAAATCTTCAGAGATAACATTTCAAAAAAATACGCTCGCCATACGACCGCTTGCAACGACGTGTATGCCTTTTCGGGTTGCTGTCTCGCTGATGGTGAAACTTGGTGAAAGCTCGGCATTTTCCGACGAAGGGGTGTGTCGTGCCGCGCATCACGCTTTACGTAATAAATTAATTTGCTTGTTTGGCGCCGACTCAAATTTATATAGGTAAGTTAAAAACTCAAAATAATTACAAAAATGTATACTTAGGTATACTTATATAAGTTTAAGAATTTAGTTTTTAAGGTAAAAGAAAAAGGTTTATTATTTTTTGCTTTTCAGTTTTTTCGGTGGTTTAGTTTTTTTTGTTAAAAAGTATTTATAAATCTAAGCCATCAAGGGGCACACTCAAATATACACAATAAAGTTCATTTCAATCGGTTCAGCCGTTTAGCAGGATTTTCGTGACCAACAGAATAATTATACTTGTAAGTGTGAACTGCCAAAACAATCGACAAAATTGAAAGAAGTTGGACATACACATGCGTTCTCGACATTAATTTGAAACGTAACTTTTTACTTGTGGTGACGCTGTGTAATAAACTAATGAATAATTTCACCTCAGTTCTAACTAGCGACAAATTATTATTAGTCCTCTGGTAGACGGAAAGTTATTATCCCTCATTTTAAAAATGAAGAGAAGAGAAAACTTAAAAACTACCTTTTTGGTTTTTACGTAAAATCCTCTGAAAAGCTCAGGTTTCCTGTTAGTTATATATAAGCCAGTGCTTGACTACGATCCCACCTGGTGATAAGTGGTGATGAAGACTTAAAGGAATGAAACTTGACTAGGAGTGCATTGGCCTTTGTTATGATAATAGCGTTTTAAAAATCAGTAAAGTGCAAGCAACACTTGCACAAACCTGCTGTGCTAGGAATATAAATTTTCCTACACTTATAACTTTTATGATTTTTATGGTTGCTATGGTTTTTTGTGACATAGAAACCGTTACGATGATATCTCTGCAGTTGCGTCAGAGTAATTAACATAACCCAGTGAATTAGTAAGCTAAAATTGTAATGGGCTGGTCATGTAGCTCGAAGAACGACAACCGATATATGCTTAAAGGTTTTCGAGTTGCAGATTATTACCGGTAAGTTCTGTATAGGTGTCCCCCATAAGTTGGAGTAACGACCTAGTACGATATAAAGAAAGTCGATTGATGTATGGATGGCTCAGGACCGTATTTGTGATATTCCTGGTGAAGGATTATGTTGAGTATTGGACTTACGATCGTTTGTAATGAATAAGATTCGTGTAGTTCTGGAGATAAGAAATCGCCTTAAAATGTCATAGTACTAGTGCAAACCGTATTTGGTTCTCGTCAAGACCAATAGAATTTTCAGTTGCAATTTCAAGCGCTGGTTTACCAATGGTTTAATGATGGAGGAGAATGTCGAAAAGAAATCTGTATGTTTGAGCAGTAAAAAAAAATCTCAATTTATGTTGTCTAGCCAAACACTTTCATTTACTATCATAAAATGAAATAAATACAGTGTGTTCCATATTATGCCTCTGCTGTTCCGATAAATCTTTTCGTGTTTCAGGTTCATAACTCAATATGGCTGATGGCTAAACCAATTAATTAGACTGATTACTACTTTCGAAATTTCTCTGTCTGCAACACTTTTATAATTTTAAAGAATTTTTTAGCTCCAGTAACACGATCCACTTAGTGTGGAATTTATTGTACAAAAAAAAATTATGTTTTGTAAGAATAACTCACTGAAAATTAGGTTCTTTGAGGAAAGTTTATTAAATTTATAACGATAATGAAACATACATAAAAGCCTAAAGTAACTTTGCTCTGCGCACAAGTTCATTTAACAGTTGGAGTTGTTCCTTAAATACAAAATCGATTAGGAATGTCTTGGTCTGTTTGGGAAAATGGTTATGTTACTGCGGTTCATTGAATAAAATGTTTATAGAAACAAAGAAGAGCAAAAAATATTTTACATAAATTGCAATACTGCAGCTGATAAGCGCTCGTTAAAATTACATTACAGCAGTTTCTCGCCTAAGGCTGGGGCTTACTATTTTGATTAAAACATTACTGAATTAATTTCAATGTTTACTTAAAACTAGTTCCCAAATATTAATTTTAAATTATTTTATTTTCGACGAATCATTTAATTATGGAATGGTGAAAATAATAACACACCGTCTCACTTGATAGTGTCAGTAAGGGCTATAAAATAATTTTCCGAAAGTCGTCCGAATACCATGAACTTAACTGTATGAGTTTACGAGTAAAAAATTTGTAGACCCTTTTATCTTCGTACAAAATAATAATAAAATTTAACTTAATACATGAAACAAGAAAGTACTTCGGCTCTTGGGTGTCGTAGACTCCGTTAAATGCCAGAATGACCTCGTTCGTTTATTACAGCCATTCGAAATTGACTGCCTCCCCAATAGATTTCCTTATAGAGAAAACACTTGCCATAGTGCCACGTTTGTAAGATGGGTTTGAATGATCATTTGGTTTCTAATAAGGATGTATAATCATCTGGTTTACGCGTGGCATAATATATGACACTGGTGTAGAGGATGCATATCTAAAGTGACATATAATATAATAAGTGGCATATTCTCTTTTTAATAAGCTAATGCCACAGGTGAACTTACATGCTACTGAAGAAGAAATAGCAGAAACAAGAATGTTTTACGTAATTCTAATTTTAAATCATTTTGTACTATGCCAATAAATACATGCACTTCAATATTCAATAAATACAGCATTCTAGTTTTTATTAACCTTCATAGATAATTGATTAAAAGAATGACATCAACTAATATTAAAGTAGCCTCAATTTTGTCTCACGAGTGTCGTAATAACTAACTAAGACGTGTTTTAAATACAATATTTAATAATGGACCGAAAATAACATTTCATCTTTTTTTTATAGAAGAAGGGGCAAACGAGCATGCGGCTCACCTGATGTTAAGTGACTACCGCCGCCCATGATCAATCACCTAGCATCTGAAAATTATTTTTATAGCGAACAACGTGATGTAATTAAAAACTAAGAAGTATTAAGAGCTCAATTTAAAAGGAATGGAGGTCTTTGGATTACAATAATCAATTGACATGAAAAATAATTTGACACTCCACTATTAAAATCAGTGAATAATCGTAATATTACATTCCTTATTCGAAACTTAATTAAACTTACATCAGTAAATTTCATACGAGAGATAAGCGGCTTTTGTTCCCTACGATGTAAAGATACAATACTATAGTCAATAAAGCAAACGGATAAATGAATTAAACATTTAATATAATATATTATACGTATAATATAAAAAATAAAAGATTTTATAATTACTTACTGATATAAATCCATGATAAATAATAATGAGATACAATACGAACCAAAATAACATTTGAATTTACCCTTTGAACGCCAATGAAGCTTACAAGCGACAAACGTAATTGGCCGCTAGGACGCCCACGAGACGGCTGGGTTTCCCGCTCGGACGAGTGGTTTTTCTTCTCTTCGCTTCCTCCTTGATATTTACGGTATTTTTTATCTGTAGTCTGATCGCTGATGTATCATGCTGCTGATCGTACAGTAAACAATTCGAATAAAACTAAATTTACGGATTCTATCGCGTTTATTTAACTGATTTTTCTTATTTTTAATTCCCGACGTGTCGGAGATTCTACAAGCGGTACGTAGACGACACCTTCACAATTTTACCACCTGACAATGTAACTGCATTTTTAAACCACCTTAACTCTATAAACTCTAAAATACAATTCACAACGGAGTTAGAGGCAAATAATTCCTTAGCTTTCCTAGACGTTTTAGTATTTCGAAATCCTGATAACACTATTGGTCACACTGTGTATAGAAAAAAGACGTATGGGTATTTTTTCTATACACAGTGTGACAACCACAACCGATATTTAAATGGTGAATCTCACCATCATCCTTCACAGTTAGCTACCGTGGGTAAATCTTTGTTTCAGAGAGCACGAGGGATCTGTGACAGCAAAACATCTAACCGCCGAGCTGCAGCATGTCAAGCAAGTGTTGCAAGACAACAAGCTTCGGATCCCGCGCCTACGTCATAGTGACCGAGTGAAGCCGGCCACAGTCGAGCGTGTGCCTGCTGTACTACCATATGTCAGAGAAGTCACGAACAAGGTTGGATATATCTTGAAGCGAGCTTCCATTAAAATATACTACAAGCCGCCGAAGAAGATTAGTCAATTTTTACCATCCGTCAAGTGTAATATCCCTCTACAAGATGCAGGAGTGTACAAGTTAGATTGTGAATGTGGTTTCTCTTACATAGGTCAAACGAAAAGATCCATAAAAACCCGCGTGAAAGAACATATAGCTGACGTGAAGCACCGACGCTCCGGGAAGTCTGCAGTCTGTGAACATGTTCAAGATCGTCCCCACCATTACATCAGATTTGATAAACCACAAATCCTCGCAAAAGAACACAGATTCCTACCAAGGATGGTACGCGAGGCTATTGAAATTAAAAAACATCCTAATTTCAATAAAGAAGATGGTTGGGTGCTGCCATCTGCTTGGGATCCTATAATTAACAAAATTAAAAAAGCCCGAACCGAAGCATAGCACTGCAAGACTTCAAGATACTGTAAGTTCGTTTTGCGTATATCGGACCGAAAGTTAATATTCAAAAACTGAAGGTAGCCGGGCTAACAATGACATTGGGACGTCAAACATCTCAGTCCCCCCGTGACCATGATTGCTGTAAAGCACCCGAAATGTCGGGAATTAAAAATAAGAAAAATCAGTTAAATAAACGCGATATAATCCGTAAATTTAGTTTTATTCAATGTGTAGTGTTCGCGTAAATTTAAGAAATCAGTAAACAATTACTCATTTGTGGTCTAAGAAAACGGATCGATCGCAAATATTATAATATTGATAAATTACAAACTTTTTGCCCATAAGAATCGAAAAGTAACTTTACTTTCAACAGCAGTCAACGCACGAGTCCACGACTGGTTACAGTTTCTCTTAACTGAGAGTGTTTTCTGGAAAGATTCCATTGCCCTACCCCAGTCGATATCGTTAGTTTTAAGAAGTACTCGATTTTTTTTTACTGCTCAAACATACAGATTTCTTTTCGACATTCTCCTCCATCATAAAACCATTGGTAAACCAGCGCTTGAAATTGCAACTGAAAATTCTATTGGTCTTGACGAGAACCAAATACGGTTTGCACTAGTACTATGACATTTTAAGGCGATTTCTTATCTCCAGAACTACACGAATCTTATTCATTACAAACGATCGTAAGTCCAATACTCAACATAATCCTTCACCAGGAATATCACAAATACGGTCCTGAGCCATCCATACATCAATCGACTTTCTTTATATCGTACTAGGTCGTTACTCCAACTTATGGGGGACACCTATACAGAACTTACCGGTAATAATCTGCAACTCGAAAACCTTTAAGCATATATCGGTTGTCGTTCTTCGAGCTACATGACCAGCCCATTACAATTTTAGCTTACTAATTCACTGGGTTATGTTAATTACTCTGACGCAACTGCAGAGATATCATCGTAACGGTTTCTATGTCACAAAAAACCATAGCAACCATAAAATTCATAAAAGTTATAAGTGTAGGAAAATTTATATTCCTAGCACAGCAGGTTTGTGCAAGTGTTGCTTGCACTTTACTGATTTTTAAAACGCTATTATCATAACAAAAGCCAATGCACTCCTAGTCAAGTTTCATTCCTTTAAGTCTTCATCACCACTTATCACCAGGTGGGATCGTAGTCAAGCACTGGCTTATATATAACTAACAGGAAACCTGAGCTTTTCAGAGGATTTTACGTAAAAACCAAAAAGGTAGTTTTTAAGTTTTCTCTTCTCTCCATTTTTAAAATGAGGGATAATAACTTTCCGTCTACCAGAGGACTAATAATAATTTGTCGCTAGTTAGAACTGAGGTGAAATTATTCATTAGTTTATTACACAGCGTCACCACAAGTAAAAAGTTACGTTTCAAATTAATGTCGAGAACGCATGTGTATGTCCAACTTCTTTCAATTTTGTCGATTGTTTTGGCAGTTCACACTTACAAGTATAATTATTCTGTTGGTTACGAAAATCCTGCTAAACGGCTGGACCGATTGAAATGAACTTTATTGTGTATATTTGAGTGTGCCCCTTGATGGCTTAGATTTATAAAAACTTTTTAACAAAAAAAACTAAACCACCGAAAAAACTGAAAAGCAAAAAATAATAAACCTTTTTCTTTTACCTTAAAAACTAAATTCTTAAACTTATATAAGTATACCTAAGTATACATTTTTGTAATTATTTTGAGTTTTTAACTTACCTATATAAATTTGAGTCGGCGCCAAACAAGCAAATTAATTTATTACGTAAAGCGTGATGCGCGGCACGACACACCCCTTCGTCGGAAAATGCCGAGCTTTCACCAAGTTTCACCATCAGCGAGACAGCAACCCGAAAAGGCATACACGTCGTTGCAAGCGGTCGTATGGCGAGCGTATTTTTTTGAAATGTTATCTCTGAAGATTTCACTTTGTTAATTTGTTAATTTGACACTTTGTTAATTTGATTTGGTTATTTCTTTTAATTTAAGTTTAGTGATCTTTGGTCATTGATTGCTTGGCGCTGACTCAAAACTACGTAGGTATAGTTACATTAATTTAAGAACTTAGTTAATTAAAAACTCAAAATAATTACAAAAATATATACTTAGGTACACTTACATTAGTTTAAGAACTTAGTTATTAAGATAAAAGAAAAAGGTTTTTTAATTTTTGCTTTTAGGTTTTCCGGTAGTTTAATTTTTTATTAAAAAGTTGTTATTTTATAACTTTTTGTAGCTATAATCCACTAACTACTACATGTTTAATTTTTGATTACTTTTAAAATAGCTACTTACATTGGTTTAGCTATTAACTGTTATATAATCCTACTTTAACTATTATTTGTTTAAAGCTGTAATCGACCTCAGTTTAACAGTGGTAGAGCCACGCGGCAGCTTTGCTGTTGCACGTATGGGCTGGCTCAAACCGGGGTGGTACCACGACCTCACAGAATACCGGCGTGAAGTGGAAGCTCTGCTTCCGCGTTTCGTCTGGTGAGTGCAGGTGGCCGGAGGCCCAAATCCCCCCCCCCCATCAACATGGTAGAGGAATTAAATAATGATAGACTACCCCAGGAGGGTACCAGCACCCCTGGAGAATCCCTCGCTGAGCATCCACGACCATGTTTCTCCACTTCTGAGCGTGGGTGCTCAGGCTGCCCCGCGTATTCTGGGGGGGGCAAAATTCCGCTCAAGACTACAACTGCTCAGGGCAAACGGAGCAACAAAACCAAGGCGACCCCTGCCATGCTGTCCGTGAATTTCTGCAATATCAGGGGACTTCACTCAAACCTAAACGCCGTCCACTACCATCTCGAGACGGCGAGGCCGGCTCTGCTCTTTCTGACCGAGACGCAGGTGTCCTCTCCGGCTGATGTCTCGTATCTCTACTACCCGGGGTACAAACTGGAACACTCCTTTGTGCCTCGGGCTGGAGTTTGCGTTTACGTCAGAGAGGACATCTGTTCTCGACGCCTCGGCAGACTTGAAGGTTCGGACCTGTCCATCCTTTGGCTACGCGTAGACAGCGACGACCATCCGCGCGTCTACGGGTGCCTCTATAGGTCCCATAGCGGTAATGCCGAAACAGACCGACTCTTCGACCACGTCCAAATGGCTGCAGATTCATTGCTACAGCAGATCCCCTCCGCAGAGATCGTGATCCTCGGCGACTTTAACGCCCATCACGCCGAATGGCTTGGTTCACGTTTAACCGATCATGCGGGGAGATCTGTTCATGATTTTGCCTTGGCATATGGTCTGACACAACTGGTTACTTCGCCTACGCGGATTCCAGATGTGGAGGATCATGCACCTTCCCTGTTAGACCTTCTGCTGACCTCTCACCCGGACGGATATCAGATTTCCGTCGACGCCCCTTTAGGCTTCTCGGACCATTGTCCGGTCCGGAGTGTTGTGCCACTCACGCTGAAATCGCGGTTGCATTCTGCAGGCTGCCGCCGTGTTTGGCACTATAGGTCAGCCGATTGGGATGGGATGCGGTCTTTCTTTGCATCCTACCCTTGGGGGCGGGTTTGCTTCTCGCCGGATGATCCCAACGTTGTTGCGGATTCTGTTACTGATGTGGTACTTCAGGGTATGGAACTTTTTATTCCTTCCTCTGTGGTGCCCATTGGAGGCAAATCTCAGCCATGGTTTGGTCGCTCCTGTAAAATAGCATCATGCTATAAGCAGGAGTGCTACCAAGCCTGGGTTGATGCATCAGCGTCCCGGGATGTAAGCATCAGCGCTCTAAAAAAGAAGTATAATTCCGCCTCTAGGTCCTTCAAAAGAGTCATTGCCAAGGCAAAGTCAGAGCACATAGGCAGAATTGGCGAGAAACTAGTTCGCCTTCCTTCTGGAACCCGTGCATTCTGGTCTCTCGCCAAGGCTGTCCAGGGGAATTTCTGTCAGCCATCTCTTCCATCTCTGCACAGGGAGGACGACTCACTGGCCCATACTGCAAAGGAGAAAGCCGATCTTCTAGGCTCTTTCTTTGCGTCTAACTCGACTCTCGATGACGAGGGGAGTACGCCGCCGACCATCCCGCGGTGTGAGTGCTCCATGCCGGAAGTGCAGTTCACACAGCGCTCGGTTCGCAAAGCACTCCTCTCCCTGGACATCCACAAGTCGAGTGGGCCTGATGGAATCCCCCCAATTGTGCTGAGGACGTGTGCTCCAGAGTTGGCACCGGTTTTAAAGCGTCTTTTCCGGTACTCCTACTCCCTAGGAGTAGTCCCAAAATCATGGAAGACGGCTTTCGTCCACCCGATCCCTAAAAAAGGCGACCGCTCAGACCCGTCCAACTACCGG
Source organism: Parnassius smintheus behrii (assembly GCA_036936625.1). Taxonomy (NCBI): domain Eukaryota; kingdom Metazoa; phylum Arthropoda; class Insecta; order Lepidoptera; family Papilionidae; genus Parnassius; species Parnassius smintheus. The sequence continues at coordinate 25,968,630 of JAUPFT010000006.1, read as the reverse complement.
CCAATCGCCATCACCTCCTTGTTCTCCAAAACAATGGAGTCCATTGTAAACTGCCAGCTCATGAGGTACCTTGAGGATCACCAGCTGATTAGTGACCGCCAATACGGTTTTCGCCGTGGTCGGTCAGCTGGTGATCTTCTGGTCTACCTCACTCACAGATGGGCGGAGGCAGTAGAGTTCAAGGGGGAGGCATTGGCCGTTAGTTTGGACATTGCGAAGGCCTTTGATCGGGTTTGGCACAAAGCGCTTCTTTCGAAGCTCCCTTCCTATGGGCTTCCCGAGAAATTGTGCGATTGGATCACCAGCTTTCTTGCAGATCGGAGCATCAAGGTCGTTGTAGACGGTGCAAGCTCCGATTGCAAGCCTATTAATGCTGGTGTTCCACAGGGCTGCGTGCTATCGCCAACGCTGTTTCTTCTGCATATCAATGATATGTTGCATACCCGTAACATTCATTGCTATGCGGACGACAGCACTGGTGATGCTCTTTACACCGGCCGAGCCAATATTTCTCGGGAAAACGTCTCCGAGTGCCGGGACAAACTTGTGTCTGAAGTAGAGTCTTTGCTGAGTAGAGTCTCGAATTGGGGACGACTAAATCTAGTCCAGTTTAACCCCCAGAAGACACAAGTTTGCGCGTTAACCGCTAAAAAGAACCCCTTTGTCGTATCCCCTCTGTTTCAAGGCACTCCCCTTGTTGCCTCAGCCAGTATCGGAATCCTCGGCGTCGACATATCGAGTGACGTGCAGTTTCGTGGTCACTTGGAAGGGAAGGCCAAATTGGCCTCTAAAAAGCTTGGCGTGCTCAGCAGAGCGGGACAGTATTTCATGCCGGCACACCGCCTGCAACTTTACAAGGCGCAGGTTCGGCCGCACATGGAATACTGTTCCCATCTCTGGGCTGGGGCTCCCCAGTACCAGCTCCTTCCACTTGACCGCATCCAGCGCAGAGCGGCTCGAATCGTCGATGGCCGAGTGCTTTCCGATCAGCTCGATTCACTGGCGCTGCGAAGAGATGTTGCATCTCTTTGCGTATTTTATCGCATCTATCACGGGGAGTGCTCTGAGGAATTGTTCGGATTAATCCCAGCCGCCAAATTTCGTGAACGCACTACACGGCAAACGTCCCGATACCATCCACACCATCTGGATGCTTGGCGGTCCACCACTGTACGTTTCACAAGGAGTTTTCTTCCACGTACAACCTCTCTGTGGAATAGTTTACCACCGGCGATTTTTCCGGACCGATACGACCTGGGGACCTTCAAAAAAAGAGCTTACTCCTTTCTAAAGGGCCGGCAACGCACCCGCAATTCTCCTGGTGTTGCGGTTGATCATGGGCGGCGGTAGTCACTTAACATCAGGTGAGCCGCATGCTCGTTTGCCCCCTCTTCTAAAAAAAAAAAAAAAAAACCTCGGAAAGAAAATGTTTGCCAAAGGGCAGGTATATGTGGTACTGAGTAGAGTAAAATACTTGAGGGTTTAGCTTTACCTCATCTAGAGCCAAATAATGTATTACACAAACCTTGATGAACGATCTTTAGGGGAAATGCAGAGACTGAGAGGTCTACACAGAAGAGACTGACAGGTCTAAAGCTCATCGAGGTTTTTTTGTAATGTAATATAATTATTATGTTATGTTGTAATACACAACTCAGCACTAAAATCTGTGAGCAAACAATAAATCACCCCTATTTTCCCGCACTTAGGGTAAAAAAAATTTCCAAATTTATATGGGACAATTTCGAGATATACCCTATCCAATAAAAACAGAATTATCTAAATCGAACTATTCTGAAATAAATCACCTCAACTTTCCCACCCTTAGGGAAATGCTGTTCCAAATTTATATGGAACCAATTTTAAGGTATACGCTATCCATTAAAAGGAGAATCATCAAAATCGGACTACCCTGTAAAAAGTTATGCGTGGTCATACATAAAAAAATATACGCGTCGACTTGAGAACCTCCTCCGTTTTTTCGTCGGTTGAAAATTTGTGGCGATGCTGTTAAGATACAAACATCATCCGTGCGAAGCCGGGCCGAATCGCTAGTATGCTATAATGTCGTAATATATTTAACACATGATACAAACCGTGCTTATACGCTATTTGGATCCAAATTAACACAACTTTTACCCACCCTCTTGCTCGATCAAAATTATTTTATCAAACATTATATGTAAACAAATATATCGCGGATGGGTTTCCTAATTAAGTACTGCGGACGTTATATAAACAGGGTTATCTATATGATAGTTATGTGAAATACATAACATGATGTTGCTCTATCTTGATGCTCTGCCAAAAATTTACTTATGAAAATAATTTTAAACGCAATTAAAATGTACTAATTTTATAATTTGTTAAAATGTTATGTATTAAAAAGCACCACGTAAACATTACATTACATTTACATTTTCCTTAAAAAAAAGTAACTTTTTTGTAACACAATGTTTGATAAAAAACACTTTTTATCCGGCAAGCAGATGGGTAAAGTTTAGTTCGAGTCTTAGGCTATAATTTTTATTTTTATATATTTATTTTCCTAGTAAACTATGAAATCAATTTGCTTCATCGTAATTTTATAAGTAAGGCTATGATGAAGCAAATCACAATTAACTTTGCAAAGAAAGTAAACAAACTTTGTCAGTTATCAATTCAATTTCAGTCTACTTTAAGAACTAAACTTTATAATGTGTAAAGTAAACTAAACTTTATAATAACATTTTTTATAACGATATTCAAAGAAGAAACACCTACGGTCATATCAAGCAATTTGGTAAATTTCGTGGCACCTTAATTTGAAGATAAAGAATTGTTTACTGCCACTGTTATAATCTCTGGTATTTTCTAACCTTGGCTGAAATATCCTTGTAAAATAACCTTTTTATCTTTGTTATATATTAACAAATATGACCGTCAAGGTTACAACATTTTTTCCTTAAAATTGCAGTGACAAACAGACTTACATTCCACCTGATAGTAATGGCCAAGGGTGCGTTGTCACCATCTGTAACTGATTCACAGCCTGTACTGTCTGTATACCCTTCAGACCAGCGGCTATGCAGGCGCTCCCAGACAGTCTGTCTGGGTGAGCACCACTGTCTAAGCATGCAGAAAAGGAGCCTTACTACCTAATAACATTGCTACAAATAACACTGAAATAATAGAAGTATATTACTTGTTTATTTACTCAGATGTAATAGCGAGGGCCACCATATGATGACCGATTGCTAACTTCCCTGTGATATAGTGTTTCACTTCAACAATATGTTCTTTTACTCGGGTTTTTATAAATAATTTTTCGGGCCTATGTAAAACAGACTTGTGTTATAGCGGGATATTACACTTGTCGGATGGTAAGAATTGACAAATCTTCTTCGGGTATGAGTACTTGCAGAATGTGTTACTAGAAGCTTCCTTCAAGTTGTAGCTAATCTTGTCTGTGATTCCTCTGATATATGATAGTCACACTCTCGGTTTCACTTGATTACTGTGACGTAGACGCGGTACCCAAAGCTTGTTGTTGTGCAAAGCTTCCTCATTTACTGAAGTCGGTTGAAAATAGGTTACTAAACTTAAGATCCTTTCAACTCCCAACAGCAGACTAGTGACCCTTTTCACTTGTTGGCTTGTTGGTGGTTATGAAACAACTAACTGATCTATCCATCACAGCTGTCTTTTATACTATTAATTATTCCCAAGATTAAACAGTATTATTCTAAATATTATAAATATTACATCGCAAACCATAAAATAACTGTTAATCAATATTTCAGCAAGTAATAAGTGATAATAATGAGGGCTAATAATCTTCCGCTCAACAGATGTCGCTAATTGACACTGAGGTGAAGTTTTTTGTTATACAATGTCATTTAATTTAGAAGTTATTTTTAAATAAAAGTTTATCCGTTTCTAGAATATTATATTAATACACAAAATAATGCCACAGTGGTTTGCTCTCTAATTTTTTCGAACATTTTTAATTTTTGTTTTTCTACTTTTATGAATATCTGTGGTTTGGTTTATTTATTTTCAATGTAATTAATACAAAATATAACTAATAGTACAAAACGAAACATTAAATTTTACATTTTATGGACAAATTGACTTCCCGGACATTCCCGGCCATAATATGTCAAATATTACTCCTCACTTTATATGGCACTGCCCTGGCGGCAGAAAAAGTCGTGGAAGCCCTCTCTCTATACTAATATATATTTTATAACGTGAATGTTAGGTTCGCCAGAAGCTAACAAACTACTTTCAAGATGTTTAAGCTGTTAGCCTATGCGGCTAATTTAAAAGGAAAAGGCAATAAAGGTGATAATGATGGTTTATGATTTGGTATTGTTAGGGATTTGACAATCATTGTGCAAATCCGATATGAGATGAGATACGAGTTCCGTTGGTACTACCGTGATCTGGTGGCTTTTCGGATTAAGTAGTTTTGAACTTTTTGTAGTTCAAGAAGATGGGTCTTATATGAGTGGGCAAAGGCTACGCTTGCGTAAGACATAATAGGTCTAACGCAGGTTTTGTACAGGTGGAACTTGTATCTTAGCGACAGTTTACTCTTTCTGTTAAGAAGAGGGTGGAGAATGCCAATGACTGTCTTGGTTTTGTTGTGTGCTCCACTTATGTGTTTCGCGAAATTCATGCGGGTGTCGAACGTAACGCCCAGATATTTGTCCGATTCTTCCCAAGGGCGGTCATACAGACATATGACTTTTAATTTTGCTTTTGGGGCACAAAGACTTGTGGTGTTGAGTTGGACCCCTTTGAAAGTATATTGTTAAACTTTTTTTTTGAGATTTACTTCGATGCACCATAGACGGAACCATTCGCCTAAGAGATTGATGGATTTTTATAGTTTCAAAGTGAGAGTATTCTTAATGTAATCGGATACAAAGAGTGCCGTATCATCGGCGAATAGTGCGGTGTTCACCACTGGTCTTTTAGAATTTGACTCGTGAAGAGTCTTAAGAGGAGTGGAGATAGGACGGAGCCTTGTTCACCACCTCATCAAATTGTTACGGATGCCGTCTGGCTAAGGGGATGATCTATTCCTAAGACTTTTAGTGGTTTTTGTGATTTCATTTACGGTCACAGGATAAAGTAATTCACCCGCTTGTGGCAACGCAGACCTATGTTCGACTTCCGTTTCTACCTCTAGTAAGTGAGCGAGATCTATAGGTACGGTGGATGGGGTGCACGGTGGGTACAGTGATGGTCGAAGATGGTTTTGGTCAGAGAGACCTCACCTGTCGACCGGCCTGTGGCCCGGAACTAGTTCAGTAAAAGTTTCTATCGAGTTAATAGTAAGCCGGATATCTTTGGGTAACATTACGTCAAGGACATCTGGATGTAGGTGTGGCGCAAAAAAATAGTGTGTTTTCTCTCAAGAGCGATAACGTTGAAGTAAAGTCTCTCCGTGACAACACTTAGAACGTTTCAATTACGATTTTTAACGTTAAAATTCCAACTAACGTGTTTGTTGTTTAGATCTCCCGCGATTAATACGCTGGGGCCTAGATTTAGTAGATCCGATATGTCGACATCTAATATATGTTTTAACGGTGGCTGATATGCCGATTCAATTATAATGGGCAAATGGCCCGTAAGTGCTCTTCTACAAACCGATGCTTCTAAGTTAGTAAGTGGCGGAGGGTATATAGGTACACATTGCAAGGACCTTTTGTAGTAGTAGTGCCGCTTTTAGGTCCGGTCATCCTGTCATTTCTTAATAAAGTAAGAAGAAAGAAGAAAGACTCTTGCACTAGCATAATATCGACACCTAGATCGCGTAAAAAGTACACGATTTCTTCCTTTTGATCTCTGATACCGTTTGCATTTAAAAATGCGACAGTCAGAGAGCTAGGCTTGGTTTTACTTGTATTTTGTACTGCCATTCTGGTTTGAGAAGGATCGGCTTAGGCGCATTGGAAGGAACCTATTGCGTGGATAAGATTGATGTGCTCAATGGTGGTATTGAGCTTATCCTGAACAGACTTGGCCTCGCGAAGTTAACGGGCCAGGGATGTGTGATGTGCCTTAAGCTACATTTGTATTGCTGACAAAGCTGCAGACTAATGAAAAGCAAGCAGTGAAGTTTGAGAGTGCCTGAGGGGCAGGTTTGGGCTTCTGAGCCTGGAGAGAGGGCAGTAGTTATTTAAGTACTTAAGTAAGCACTTAATTTTCCATAAGTTAGTGAACACAGAACCGGAAATAAATAACATGCTAAAATATTAATTTAAATCGTAAGAACAAACAATCTGACTGGCCTGTTGGTCTAGTGGTTAGTGACCCTGACTGCTATGCCGGAGGTCGTGGGTTCGATTCCCACCCAGGACAAATGTTTGAGTGATGAGCACGATCATTTGTTCTGTGTCTGGGTGTAATTTATCTATAATATTTATGTATTTAGAAATATATAAGTATGTGTATCAGTTGTCTCTAGTACCCATAACACAAGCTCTGCTTAGCTTGGGACTAGATGGCGTTGTGTGATAGTTGTGGAATATTATTATTATATTATATTATTATTATATTATATTATTATTATTATGGGGTATCTATAAAGTTTTCTCATCTGGTTAGGTTCTATAAATATATAATTATAAACGAAAATGAAAAGATAAATATACATAAATATCAATAACATAAAATAAATATAAAAATACATAAATAAATAAAAGCCCAACCAGATGGAGGCCCTCGGCAGGGGAGACCAAACGGCCGAGGGTTAGGGTGAAAGGGAAAGAAACCGGCGGACGATGCGGGCGGTATCGATGAGCACCGCCTTCTGCATTTGAGCCCGGAGCGGTCCGCCACGTAGTCCCAGTCGCCTCAGATGACCCGAGAGGCTGACTGGGATTAGCCCGTTTGCAGAGACGACTACAGGAATAATTTCAGTCGGCAGACCACCCCACATGTCGGTCACCTCGTGAGCCAGGTCCAGATATTTTGTTTGCTTGTCTGTTTCGGCTTTCACGAGGTTCTCGTCATACGGAATGGTAATGTCGACCAAAAATATCCTTGACTGTGCCCGGTCCATCAGCACAATATCAGGCTTATTCGCAAGAATAGTCCTGTCTGTGATGATGGCTCGGTCCCAATAGAGCCTGGCGCGATCATTTTCGAGCACGGCTTCCGGCAAGTACTTGTAATACGGCAATTTCCGATCCAAGAGACCGTATTTCAGAGCGAGCTCCTGGTGAAGAATTCTGGCTACTAGGTTGTGCCTGTGCAAGTACTCAGAGTTAGAAAGCGCCGAACAACCGGAGATGACATGCCTAAGTGACTCACCGGGATGGCGACAAGCTCGACAGATGTCCACGGTGCCATCCTTTAGGATGTATCTCCGATAGTTGTTGGTCTTAATAACCTGATCCTGTATTGCACAGACAAAACCCTCGGTTTCCCCGAAGAGATCACCAAAGCGTAGCCAGTGGAGGGAGGCTACTGTGTCTACGAAAGGCTTATGTAGAGCCTTGTAGAACCTCCCGTGGAGCTCCTTCTCCTTCCACACGGTCTCCCGGTCGGAAACTGTCTGCACTGCCGGGTCTTGCCATTGCTCGTTGGCTAAGGATAGAGGGGTAAGTCCTTTATCACAAGAAATGACGTCCTTATAGAATGGATCATCCGATCTCGCCAGAAAGTAATTACGGAGGCTGCACACTTCGCGATTATGCATAGTGAGCGCGCTCAAGAAGCCACGCCCACCATGCTTTCGCGGCAAGTACAGCCTCATTACCGACGATCTCGGATGATGCATCCTGTGGGACGTCATGGTAGTGCGGACTTTTCTATCCAGGGCGTTAAGTTCAGTCTGAGTCCACCTGAGTATGCCAAAGGTATACATGAGGACAGGCATGACCCAGCCGTTATATGCGTGTGTCTTATTCACACCGGACAAAAGGCTGTTAAGCACTTTGGTCAAGCGTGCATAAAACACGTCGCAAACTGACTGTTTCATACCAGCCTCATCGACACCGATGTTCTGTGACATACCCAGGTATCGGTATGTTTCAGCCTCGGAAAGGGTCCTTAAGTTGAAGGGCATAGATAAGTCTATGCCCTCAGAGTTAGCAACCCTTCCCCTTTCAACATGGAGGACCGCACACTTATCCGTTCCCAGCTCCATTCCAATAGAACTGCTAAATTCACAAGTGATGTTTAGCAATTCCATGAGATGGGAGCGACTGGAGGCGAATAACTTGAGGTCATCCATATAGAAAAGGTGGGTCACTTTTGTACATCCTTTCCGAAGCTGAAATCCCCTCCCGGAGCCCTCCAGTAAAGTACTGAGAGGGTTCAGGGAGAGGCAGAACCAGATTGGACTCAGACAATCTTATTATTATTATTATTATAATCTTGCTTTGTGGGTAAGTAGTAAAATAAGATATATCAACTACCTTACAAACTAGTTATTAAATTACCTACCCATATTTGTGTCTAAAATAATCGATAACAGGTATTCAATGGACCTGTTTTGTGTATAGAGTTTTTGTATAGTTTGAGGTAGTGGTATAGTCATAGGATATATACGTTTATGGTTTCATGAACATAGGTTCAGCTGAAGAATTTTAAAGGACTGTAATAATGATAAATCGACGATAATAATGACCGTCATGTATGATGATCGAATACGTTGAAAATGCTCTAACTTTTTAGGTTATAAATATACAAAAACATTAAATTTAATCAAATGAAATAATGTTTAATTTTGTATTTTACGCTGTTTATTTTCAATAGATTAAATAAAAAACTCATTTGTTTGAATTTCAAAAGAAGGCTTACGTCCATGCCGCTTTAGGCCTCTGATATAGAGTGTTTATTTTGTTTACGAAGAACTCAGGTTGCTTTTCCATTTTTCGGATAGTCATTCGGAAAATGTAATTTGATTTTTATGTTATATTTTTTAACACAAATAATTAAAACGATGCTATAAATTGGGATAACATATCAGATTCTGATAACACAATTTCGCATCGAATGAAACCAGCCTGTCGTCGATGTCATTAGATATTTGTTAACGACATGCGTGAGGTGAAAAATTACCGTGAACGCACACATACATACACATACTCTTATCCTCCTAATAACCATCACATCCACCTATGTATGTACCTATTATATGTACTTATTATAAATATTGACAGGCCTGTTGGTCTAGTGGTTAGTCACCCTGACTGCTATGCCGGAGGTCGAGGGTTCGATTCCCACCCAGGACAAATGTTTGTGTGATGAGCACGATCATTTGTTCTGTGTCTGGGTGTAATTTACCTATAATATTTATGTATTTAGAAATATATAAGTATGTTTATCAGTTATCTAGTACCCATAACACAAGCTCTGCTTAGCTTGGGACTAGATGGCGTTGTGTGATAGTTGTGGAATATTAAATTAAAAAAAAATTAAAAATTTCCTTTTGTTAAGTTATAAACATGTACATACCATTTTAATTCAAAAAGTTTTTTTAATTAGTATCGATCTTAAATTAGATTGCAATGCAATAAAGAAGTCCCCTTTTCTTTTCATGGGGAAATGCCTACGCATACCCGCCTCGCAGGGGCAAGGACGGGTTATGTCGGACTCGCACCGACAAAAACCCCATGGTGTTCCACCTTTGTCGCATATTGGCAGGGCTACGGGAACGCTTTCGCACACATCCGCGGCCCTACTAGCGCCTGCCGCCCCATGGCAGCACCTCCTCGGGAGAGGAAAATTCCTCCCCGTTCTCCTTCCCAGGTAAGGCGCACCAGAACACATGGCGCGCCTTCCTCCACGGCCTCCAACTACGTCTGTGCAACAGACGCCCCGCGTCCGATGCACAAAGGCCATGGGGCCAGGAAAAACGAGCACTTAGAAGTACTAGCCTTCCCGACCCCAGCGGCGGATCTGGTCTATGGCTCCGCCGCCAACCAAGATTCAGCTGCGGAGGGTAGGGAGAGCGGCGCCTCGCAATACCGACAATCCTCTCCCCCCGCAGCCCCACCACCACCGCATCAACGGTGCGGCCCCGTTTGAGTCGCGAAGGATAGGGCGAGTGGCGCATCGCCATACCAACACTCCTCTTCCTCCGCAACTCCACCTCGGCTGCAGCGGTAGAGGGTGCGCGAGTCCCCACTCGCTGCAGTCCACCAGCACACATCCGAAGTGGGCTCCCCAAGCCCACTCGGAGTGGCCACCTCAGGCCGGCCCTTCACCTCGGGCCAGCCACGTGGGTTCCTTTTTGTTCACCGTGGGAGACCAAGCCACGGCTACTAAGCCCCCCCGTCACGACAAGGCGGGAACCCGTTCGGGGGGGATAAAGAAGTCCCCTGAAAACATTGTTTTCAGGGGACTTGAAATGACATGTGATATGAGATATGACATTAAAATGAAATATGGAATTTAACAGCAAATATCGAATTTGGCGAGGACTGTAGCACTTCACCTAAGGGACTACATTCATGAAAAATACTTCTTTATGAGTTGTTAAAACCTGGGACTAAAAATAAACCAATTTTACCATTTGAAATAAGGTTAATAATGTTAAAATAACTTATATATTATGCATTATTTTATGTGAAACATAACACAAGTTTCATATTATTTTCTTAAAATTTATTTTATGATGGTTTGGTAGATGGTTTATCAAGACACTGAATTACATAAATTGCATGTACATTAACATTAAAGTACATTAAAATTCCCTATATGAGGCATTGCATCGAAGTCGTCTGGAGTGATAACACATTTGCATTTTAATTCTTAACCGAGCATAGGTAGATGTCTATGGGCCAGAGTATCCACTTAAGATCAGGTGGACTGTACATACTACAGGCGTATTCAAGAATTAGAAGAAAATACAAGCGTGAAGCCTACTACGAAAATTGAACTACGCAACATCCCAAAGAAAACTCATGAAAACAAGGATGATTATTAAACATACTGATAAAAACTGGGGAATCCTGGGTTCAACACTTCATCAGTCAGACGTCAAAATATATATAGAACTAATACTAAACCCGAGGGAAAGAAGCCAATTAAAGCAGACTTTACAAGCTGCCTTACGAAGTATAAATTTATCTCAAACCTTAAAAAAATACAAAAAAACTCACGCCAATAATAAGCTGAATACAAAAGATATTTCTATGAACGAACCGGCAAAACCTATTTACATCTCGGACAACTTACCGCAAAAAACGAAGCAGTTGTATGCAGCCGCGAGAGGTTTCGCTATGAAAAATAATTACGTATTCTGTTGGACTTCAGTTGGAAGATTATACTTAGAGAAATCTGAGCAATCCAAGCCTATCCTGATCAAGTGCCACGTAGACCTTAATAAGTTGTCTATCGAATGACTAGATTTGAGCTTTTTGTATGAAGTGTATTTTTACAAAACTTTTGCACAGTTCCTATTGTTAATCTATTCATTTCTTTATTTTGTTTTAAATCACATGTGAAAACACACAAAATACTAGGTTGTTGGTGATGCAGGCCACTGATGTCGTCTGGAAGTAAAATAAGCTAAAAAATTTTGGTGAGCCCGTGTACATCCGCCGGGAGGTAGACATAAGTGTCACAAAAACAAAATGTAAGTAACAATTTCTTATGTGTATATATTTTACATATACCATGTTTTATTAACTAATATTATTTATATTTCAGATACCCGAGAAGCAACGTGAGCGTCGTTAACACCAGGTAGTGAAAGCGTCATAGTTATCAGACATATGTAGGCTGCTACTTTACTGTTCGTTTTTTTTTAATGCGAATTAAAACAATTTGTTATTTATTAAGATAGTTTTCATATTTTGAAACATATTAAGATTGTTGTAGCAGTGCCGGTTTCAGTCCAGTTTCATATAAGTATTTGTAAATTAACAGGCTCTTGTCAAAGGTATTATAAATATCGAAAAAAGCAAATTGTACCTAAACACAATTTATTTTATTTTAACTATTTGTAGAACTGCACTGATGAATTTCGAATGTCATTTATTAAACAACAACAAAAACAACAACAACAAAACAACAAACGTAAATTTCATAATACGTAAGCAATCAAAATTCAATTCACGCCAACATAACTCATATTTTATTTGAAATTTATATGTCGAATTACCGTTTTTACGGCAGTTAAGAAAAAAATCACGAAAAATATCTACATATCTTAGAAGTAAAAAAAAAATATTTTAAAGTCAGTCTGTTAACGGGGGATACGTTGTGGTCAGCGCAGAGAACTCTTTTTTGTACCAAAACCACTGTAGCCTATGCATAGTAGTTGGATGTGTGTAATCTGCTACTTTTTAGCTTTAAATGGGGCTATTTGATTCATATTTTCGGAAATGTTACATTTATGTTTTTTTTCCACCGTTAATATTAGGGTAGCGAAGATGACTATAACTCATCATCGCCGTCGTTACAGCCTATCAAAGTCAACTGCTTAATAAAGGCCTCCCCTATAGATTGCCAAATAGGTTGAATATTTACCGCACTCTGCAGGCACATTGACTTTAACAATCACAGCTTTTTATTACTTAAACTGTTACCAAAAAGATGTTACCGCCAATCTCTTGCTTCAGTATCCCTTTGTTGCATATTACGCAACCCACGGGATGATATAGGGTAGTGAATTTTCTGTCGTCACTATTCCCGTTAGTAGATGTAGTCTGCCATACGTTCAGCATGAATATGACACGCAACATTTAGGAATATTTGAAGCCAACTCGAATGTAAAAAATAGCATCTATAATATTATGCCAATTAGTATTCAATAGGGCCAGTGATATAAATCAAACATCGCAAATAAACTCTATGTATGCCGTTAATTAATAGAGCTATGATATTTAACATTACGTTGTCAACACAAAATTAACATTAATTATGAATAAATGAAAAGAGTGGAAGGTAAAAAACGCAATTCCTATTCCAACACAATTTTCCCTTCACAACGATATATCGGAATACATTCTATATGTGGTAGAGCCATGCTGCAGTTATATTAGATATATAGTTGTAGCATGAATGGGTCGGCTCGACCGGGGAAGGACCACGCTCTCACAGAATACCAGCGTGAAATAGTAGCTTAATGCCGCTGTATTTCGTATGGTGAGTGTAGAGAACCGGAGACCTCTTTTACTGGAAACGAGGCATTTCATCTTAGTCCTCACGGGTGACAACGCATCTGCATTTTCAGATGTAGATGTCTATGGGCCACAGCAACCACTTACCATCAAACTAACTGCTCGAGCTCTAACTCTCTCGTGGACTAAGTGCTCGTTTGTCACCCTATCCTATAAAAAAAAACATGCTTGATCTAAAAACCTGGTAGTTGCCTAGTGGTTGTTTATCACCTTACAATAATCTGAATGCCTACATTTTTCTTGTATGTTTCGAAATCTGGCTCCTCGCATCTGCTTAAAGGTATAATTTCGAGCAGTTCAGGTACTTCAAGGTATAAAACTTACTTACTACCAAGGAATTCTTTATGACGAAATCTTACTGTTTACTTTTGATTTCGATTTTTCACGATAAGTTATATTTTTGTACCTACTCATTGCTCCATACAAGAAAACCGCCAAGAAATATTCGCATTATATTTCCAATATCGGCATTCGCAAATTGCGTATCGGTGAACAAAAGTCATTAGATTTATGCGCTGCGGATGCATTCTGTCGTGAGCAGCTGGGAGGCTCCCACACTCTATTGTATCGTTTTCAATAAGCTTCTTTATCCGTTCTTCCCCGCCCTGTTCCGTAAGCGAAAAATAAATACTCGTAAGTAGAAAACTGATTTATTCCCATTATTTTATATAATAACAAATTTGCGCGAGCATGCGGCTCGCCTGATGTGACTACTACTACTACCGACGATCAATAGCAGTTGTTAAAAAACAGTTAAAAGAGTTAGTAAGAAAATACATCATATGATTATTGTAACTTTTGCTTACTTTCAATGTACATATATTTAAATCACATACTCAACGTTAAAAATTTGACGTAATACCATCTACTATTACATCTAAATTGATTAGTTTATCACCACAGTTATTTTACCACATTCAGTCTACTATGTGGACGGAACAACAACATGTTTCTGACTCATAATAGTCCACTGTTGGACATGGAACTGAAAATTCGCCGTTGGTTTGTAAATTTATTATTGAAGTTTCAAAAGTTTTGTTCCTAGATGTCATTTTCAGGTTTATTTTAGATCAGCGATCTGCCCTGGTTTCACCTGGGTAGGATTTTTTACGTTATAGAGCTAAGTTACATTATGGTTGTAATATGAATGGGTCAACTTAACTGGGGAAGGAACACGTTCTCACAGAAAACCAGCGTAAAACAGCAAATCAATGCTTTTGTGTTTCATATGGTGAGTGTAAAAAACCGGTGACCCTTATTACTGGTAACGAGGCATTCCGTATTAGTCTTCAGGGGTTACAACGCTTCTGCATATTAATTTTTGGTTGAGGATAAATGTAGATGTCTATGGGCCACAGCGTTCATTTACCATCAGGTGAACTGCATGCTCGTTCGTCACTCTTATTATCTTAAAAAAATCTATAAATGTGGCGTTCGTTAGGTTTATGGTAACCAAAAACTTTTTGTTTTATCAGTATATCGTTTTTCTTAAATGTACACGTTTTTTGTACAAAATATAGCATTTAACCTTTCTGGATTTCAAGGTGAAGTTCAGTCCGGGATAGACAGACGGGCAAAATTTAAAAAAAATATGTTGTTCGTGCGTAGCAAGTAAATAATCCCTGACCTTAATAGAAGCCAATTATTTTAATATTACAGACAGACACTTTTATTTATATTTATAGATGTAGCATTTAAAAAAATAATTTATAACTTATAACAATCGGTGGCAAAATATCTATCAAGCATTTTTATTTGTCAATTCTTATCAAAATGGCAACACGGGCTGAACGATTTGTATATAATAAAAAATTAATATCAGGGCAAATTCAACAATTTTCCTGACTCCTGGGATATTAAACTTTTCTTTGGCAAATAAAATTCAATCTAATCGAAATAGAATCAAAATAGATGTCGGAGTTGCTGTATTTCATTCCTGTTTCGTGGCCACGTTGTATTGTAACAACTTCAGAATGCTGATTATTAATCACAGCAGGTATTGAGCCGATATGGACGCCGTCCCAATGCGAGAAGCAGCCCCATCAGCATTCTGAAGCTGTTACTATATTGGACGCGCAGGGTTGTAAGCTTCCTCTGTAGTATAGTTGTAGCACGAATGGGTCGGCTCGACCGGGGAAGGACCACGCTCTCACAGAATACCAGCGTAAAATACCAGCTTAATGCTGCTGTGTTTCGTATCGTGAGTGTAGAGAACCGGAGACCCTATCTACTGGATACGAGGCACTCCATCTTTGTCCTTACGGGTGACAACGCATCTGCATTTTGATTCGTAATCGAGGGTAGATGTAGATGTTTATGGGCCACAGAAACCACTTACCATCAGGTGGACTGTGTGCTCGTTTGTCACCCTATACTATAAAAAAATATACTGTTTACTCAACCCATAGACCGCAGGTGTAAAAAGACTGACAATAGGCTCTCAATAGAGTTTGTTTAATTTCTGTATTACAACCTGCAAATCTACGGGCGAGCATATTCACTTTCATAGCTACTAGAACCCTGAGTTCCCTCTCTATATCAGCATCATACAACACATTTTCAATAACCTAGTACCCCAGGTACTTAAAACTTGTCACTCTTTTCAGTGGTACGCTTTCAAGAGCGACAGTGAGAAAATTGTAACTCTTAATTAATGATTTAAAAATAATCGAGTATCAAGTACAGTCTTTCTATTGAGTTACTTTTCTACTTTGCTACACCAAATTTTCTTTTCTCATATCATTGATAAATTATTGCTAAGTCAGAGCAAATTTATCGCCAAAATAGAGCGCATCGACGTAAATTTAGCAAATATAGCTCTAGTTGCAAGACCCGGGACTATATTGAGAAGAGGGTCCGAGCGTTTAATATCTATTTATATCCATAACACCTATCCCTAATCCCAGAAAAGCAAACAAAAAAATCGTTTGAAGTGCAGAAGATAACAATGATCGACAAAGCTACCTGTGGAGAAGTAGTAGAATTACTGTCGCAACAGAGAACAAATGTTCGGGCATTTTATAGTCTTTCAGATAGATGAGCTAGATTTACCAGAAAAATGTGAAATCGAAGATGAGCTGAAGAACCTAGACCAACGCTCGCTACTTATCAAACAATTGCATCTACGCTTTACAATATCCTCTTCGGCCAAGACAGTACAGTACTTTAATCGGCGTCGGAATGTACATATTCTCATAATACGTGATGTAACATGCAACTGGTCGCCGTAACATTGTAATTCTGTTCTCAGATTGCGAAAATATTCTTAATCCAGGATGAGTTGATGATGAGGACGTGCCACAGCAACGACGTACTATTAAGATAATGTTTTTTGTAGAATAGGGGAAAAACGAGCACACAGTCCACCTGATGATAAGTGAATACGTAGGGCATTCAGTAAGTTTTGAGATATACAAAAAGTATTCTAGAGACTATTAATATTTTGTTTTACGTCTTTTCAAAATAATTTTCATCATGCTCTATACAAAGTTACATTCGCCTAAACCTACTCTGAAAACACTTTTTCCAGTCTTGATCTGACAGGTGGGAAATCGGTTCTTCGTAGACAGCTACGGCTTCTTCAGCGCTTGAAAAAACTTGACTTTTATTTTTTCTTTGACTCTTAGGAACAAAAAGAAATCACAAGGAACTAAGTCAGGGCAATAGAGTGGGTGACTTAGAGTTTCAACACCAGATTCCTCAATAAATGCTTTTGTTCTAAGGGAGGTATGTGAAGAGGCGTTATCGTGATGCAGCGTTATTCCCCGAAGCCTGATCTTTGGTCTTCTCTCCCGCATAGCTTGAAAAGCTTTGGGTAATGCAACTGTGGTATATCATCATGAATTGATCAACCTACAATTTCCAGCATTAACGTCGACAAGTGTCCGCTCCGCGAAAAAAAACTAGCCACCATTTTTTTGCCAACGTTGCGAGGTTTTTGTAGTTTTGTCGGTAACTGTCCTTCTAAGGAGACGCATACCGATGATTGCCTTTTATTCTCCGGATCATATTGATAGATCCAAATCTCGTCACCAGTAACAATTTCTGTAACACATCTAGATGCCCCGTTTTCACAACGTAGACGATTTCATGGCACCAACCCACACGAGTCTTATTTTCACTTTCGGAGGGCAAACGAGGGATCCATCAACAACAAAGCTTCCTCACTCAAAGATGTTGATTTAGGATGGTATCAATTCTCCCTGAACTCTCCTCCGTTTTGCTTACTTACTTACTTACTTATCGTCACGCACAATCCCTAACGGGGTAGCCAGAGAGAACAGATCGCCAAGTGTCACGATCCTTACATACCTCTTTCGCTTCTTTCAGGTTCATTAACTTCTTCATACATGCATGTCTAGGTATCCGAGTACTCTTGACCCTCCCCTCTTCGAGCAATTTGCTCACATGGTCTTCGAAAGTTAGTCTCGGTCTACCTCGACACCTTTTAATATTTACTTTCGCTCTATATATTTTCTTCACCATTCGGTCTTCACTCATTCGTTCAACGTGCCCAAACCATTGGAGTACGCCCCTATCAATTTTTGTGATAAGGTCATCTTTCAATCCTGCCATATTGCGAATCTCTTCGTTTCGCTTTCGGTCGGCTATGGTAACGCCACACATTTTACGAAGAGATCGCATCTCCACTGCATTCAACTTGCTTTTATGCTTCTTCTGGCATACCCAGGTTTCGCTGCCATATAACAAAGTCGGTACCAACACTGCGTTATGTATTGCAAGGCGTGCACTCTTCACCACGCCTTGCCTTTTTATTAATGCATTCAGGGCACCATTGACTTTGTTTCCGGCAGCGACACGCCTATCCACATCTAAATCACATCTTCCATCCCGGCTGAAAGCACTCCCCAAGTATACAATTTCATTTACCTGTTCTAGACATTCCTGATTTACCCATATTTCACATTTCGTTCTCTCTTCGTCCTTTTCAAATACCAGAACCTTAGTTTTATTAGCATTCAAACGGAGACCTTTAATTTCACATTCCTCTTTCATACACGTGACTAATGCCTGCAGTTCTGCTTCTGATGGTGCAATAAGCACTGCATCATCAGCATACAGCAGACAATTAACTTTTATGTCACCCAATTTCACACCCAAACAGCTATCTTTCAGCTTCTGTAAACAGCTGTCGAGATACAGTATGAACAGCCAGGAAGACATGACACAACCCTGTTTTACGCCCGCTTGGACGCTAAACATGGGTGACAGGTCATGCCCTACCCGCACACAGGCTTTACAGTCATAGTAAAGTGACTGCACAGCCCTTAACAATCGACCATCCACACCATATCCCGGCAACAGTTCCCACATTTTCTTCCTTATAACCTTATCAAATGCTTTCTCCAGATCCACAAAAGCACAGAAAATCCTCTGGTTAACACTCAGAAGCTTCTCCGTGATCATGCGGAGAGAAAACATTTGATCCGTGCATCCTCTTCCAGGTCTAAATCCGCATTGTGCCTCCCATAAGAATCTTTCCGATTTCTCTTGCATCCTGCGTGTCAAAACCTTCGAATAAACTTTACTTGCTAAACTGGTCAAGCTGATCGCCCGATAGCTCCCGCAGTCAAAATATGAACCTTTACCTTTATATAAAGGCACAATGACCGCGGATCGCCAATCATCCGGGACATCTACCGTCCGCCAGCACAAATTGCACAGCAGATGAAAGCTGTCCCAGACGCGAGGCCCACCGTACTTGACCATTTCAGCAGTAACTCTGTCTAGTCCCGCAGCCTTACCACATTTCAAACTTCGAATCGCACGTTCAATCTCTTTCATGCTGATGACCTCAGTGTCATCGAGGTCCGTGTCTGGCGTGCCAGTCACGGCGTCACCCCCGGATCCTTCACTAAGATCATGACACGCATACAATTCTCTATAAAATTCACTCCATCGCTGCATGACGTCCGATTTTTCTGAGAGGACGTCATTGGTTCTCGAAAGCACTTTGTTCATTCTTAAAGCTGTCGCACCACTCCGGGACCTTCCAACCTCTTTCCAGAAGAGTTTGGAGTTTTCCCTAAAGTTGTGCGACAACCTCTCGTCCGCTTCTATTCTACACCTTTCACGTACTTCCTCAATCAATGTTTTCGCATGAACTTTCTGCAGCTTATATCTTTCTTTCATCTTCTCTCTCATATGCTCATCGTTACTAGAGGCTAAGTAGTCTAACCATGCTTTTTTCTTCTTTTTTACAGCTTCTTTCACTTCGTCATTCCACCATGCATCTCTTCTTTTACTACTACCTCTTTTTGTCGTACCACATACTTCTTCCGCTGCACTTACCATTCCATCCCTAAGGTTCTGCCATATTCTCTCCACACATTCTTTCCTGCCATCGATGGTGTCAAGCTTTTCGGCTACCCTCGTGTGATATTTGTCCCTAGTATCCGCTTCCTGAAGCTTCCAGCTTCGGATGCGACAGACCGACTGTGGTTCTGTTACTGCCGTCCGGTGGCGCCAACCCGCGAACAAACCCCTAAATCTAGTAATTACTAGATAATGATCCGTTCCCAGGTCAGCACCTCTGAACACTCGTGTATCCATCACCTGTTTTCGCAGTCGGTCATCCACCAGGAACAAATCAATCATACTTCTCTCATTCTTTCTTTCTCTAGTGTACATATGGATCTTCCTGTGATTAAACATAGTGTTTGTCACAAGAAGACCCTTTTCCTTGCATACAGCCAGTATAAGCTTGCCAGCATCATTAACCCTTTTATCTCCAAACTTTCCAAGCACCGACTCGTATCCTGGTCGAGCGATGCCTACCCATCCATTCAAATCATCCGTTTTGAATTCAGCAAACCAAATAAAAATTGTTGCGCATGATGGAGCTGAGTTCTTTAATGCCGTTGTGAACTTAACTATTCGGTTAAACCAAATTTAAAATCATAATAGATCATAGAGTGCAAATGTTCATGGTTAAGATCCATCGTTTTACATGAAAAGCGCGGGAACCCCAGTAGAAAAATTAATAGAAATTTGTTTTTTCTTTTAATATTGAGCAATTGGCTTATGAAGTTATTTGCTTTATAGAAACATATAACACGAGTGTATTCCATTTTTAAATTTCGAGCATCTTAAAACATATTGAGTGACCTACGTACTGTGGCTCATAGACATCTACATTTATCCCCAATAAGGATCAAAATGCAGATGCGTTTTCACCTCAGAGTACTAAGATGAAATGCCTAGTTTTCAGTAAAAAAATGTCTCCAGTTCTCTATCCTCACTATACGAAACAGCAGCATTAGACTACAACCATAGTGCATTCGTCCTACAACCATAAAATAGCTGCAGCGTGTCCGTTTATCAACTTTATACTACATTAGAAAATGTTAGTTTAAGTACAACATATTTAATATAATTGTAGCAGTCTTATCTATCTTACCTACAGGTAAATTGTTATAAATGAAGTAACGCATATAACGAATCCTCATTCTAATTCTTATCGATTAGTGTACTTACCTCACATATAATTTGTTAGAAATTTTTGTGTTTGTCTATTGTCTAAGAGTTAATCAAATCTCTGATCATAAACATCTGAAGTAAACATAAAAATACTTGATTGTTTATCTCAAAGTAAAAAGCATAATAGAATCACCAATATTTTTATAGAACATGATTGGAGGATACCGATAAATGTGAAAATCAGACTATTGCTAATGATTTTTATTAACAAATTATGTAATTTTCCATACTACAATTAATTTAAAAATTTAAAATAAACACTGTTATTTCATAATTTTAAGTATTCGGTTCTGTCCGAAATGCGAGAGATGGGCACAGGATTATTCCAAATGGAAGTTCGCAATCTTCTATCTCTTTCTCTGCGAGCATAGTTTTTCCCATTCGTGCCGCAGTCACGAATTTACAATGTAGATCTAGCACGTAGAAAAGTACTTTACCATTCATCAACATCCCATTTCCAGTCATAATCAAATTAGTATATTCAGTAATCATTATTTTTACTTACTTAAACGGTGCCCTGTTAATGTCACTGTCATAAAGCTGGTTAATACACATTTTTAAGTAACTGTAATAAAATATATAAATCTATAGAATAAATAAAATACATACCGAATACTAAATTGAATATAATTATCATATCCAATAAATTGATAATAATCCACGACTTCATAGCTAAGGGCCATCTAAAGTCTGTTTCACGTACCATCCCGAGAGTCAATCAATATTTCTGCGATAAAATGACTTTAGCTATAAAATGAAGTCGGTGGAGCTATTACAATGCAATTTCACTTAAAATAAAGTATTCCTTAAATTTATTAAACCAAAAATTGGGCTCCATGTGTCTTAAATTAAGGATTGCAACAATCATTTGCTATAAAATTAAACTTTTATCTTAAATTTGATGCCATACTTTTGGTTGAAAATTATCGATTTAATAAATTAATATTGAAATAATATTTAAATCTACTTTAATAACCGTAAGCCACTCATGTCATTTTTTGCAATTGAATATATAGAGTTTATTATGTAATGTATTAGATAAATGTAGAATAAAATGGATAACTTGATAACAATATTGGTGGATTTGGCGTTTGGCTTTCAACCACCAAACTGCTGGTTCAAATGTATTAAATAATGTTATGCGGTGCGGCTATTAATTTAAATATAATAGTGGACTGTATATAAGCGCGGTGCGAGCGGTGAATGGAATTTAATTTATTCGTGATACTGCAAATCCCCTAAATTCGGGATATAGGAAGGACGTGAAGGAATGCATGTGCACCCACCTGGACTTCCGCTGATCTGCTTCGTGTCTCGATGGCTGCCGGCTGTCTTCACACTTATCAACTTCACAGATAATCACGAAATATAGCGTTATTGCAAATGTCTATACTTTTTACTATATGCTTGTATAATTCAATATCCAAATTACACAAGGGTGGGAGCGATAATGCGAGATATAAGCGGTGCGGTTGATTGCGTGTCTTCTCAACTTGTGTGAGCCCGTTAATACACGAATGCACATGCTGGGCATAAAGCGGTAGATAGGAAACCGGAAATGGGCTTTGCAGTAATCTTATTGGATAATAATTAACGAATCCCTTATAAGCGTTAAGCGATAGTGCAAAGTGGCGCGAACACCCCCCCGGCCTTGAGGTATCCTCAACTAGCAAGTAAAGTATAAACATATACATAGATTTTTTTTCATAATCCCTTCTTACTACTCCCATCGGACGAAATTTTCTCTTTCGTTCGAAGTCTACGGTAAAGGAAATATAATCTCTTCTAATACCTTGGTGAATACCATTTGAAAGAGGAAGCTTTGGCTGTATGTACACTATCTGTTCTTTGGTACTTTAATTGAAGAAGTTATTTTAACATTAATATATAGTTAACTAAGCAAAACAAAATAGATCGCTTAAATGGCGGCCATGTGCTAGGATTGCCAAACTCCGTAACCGAAACTATGACTGTACAAACAAGCGAGTTGGTAACCGCAGTATTAATTATGTTGTTAGTTCTAGCGGAAACTGCTATTCCGTAGGTGGCCTTTAATGTATATATATATATATATATATATATATATATATATATATATATATATATATATATATATATATATATATATATATATATATATATAATACTTATACAGTAGCGAAATGAAGCGACGTTATTACCTAAAAATTAAACTAAATATATAAACGATAGTGTAAAATTAACTATATTAATCACTGTGTTGGTAAAGGATACAGTTTGATAAGAGGGCGTTTTAAAGTGGAATTCTTAAGTTTAACTTGCGCAACACGTACCACACCATCCTTACCGGGAAACAATTCGGTGACAACGCCTAGAGGCGTTGTGGAGTGAAGCGGTGGAGTATTATCCACGTCTATTAGAACAATCGTCCCTACAGAAATGGCAGTAGAGTTCTTATTTCACTTCACTCTACTCTGTAATGTATGTAAGTATTCGAATCTGAAGCGTTTCCAAAAGGACTGAACTAAAGAATCTATTAAAGAAAAGCGTGATAACAGATTAATACGTTCCTTGCTTAAATCTGCAGCTGGTAAGCATTCAAGTGGTTTTAAATTTAGAAAATGTGTGGGTGTAAGTGCGGTAGGTTCCGATGGATCACTGCTTAATACATAAAGCGGGCGAGAATTTAAGATACACTCGATCTGACAAAGAGTAGTAAGCATTTCTTCATACGTGAGGATTTGCTTACCTATTACGCGAAACGAATAGGTTTTTACAACCTTAATATTGGACTCCCACAAACCCCCGAAATGTGGAGCGCTTGGAGGGTTGAGTTTCCAAACAATGCGATTATCAGTGAGCACCTGACTGAATGCCTTATAATATTCTTCTGATTTTAAAAATCCATGTAATTCATGTAAATATGAACTGACAAAATTAGTATCGTTATCGCTGTATATAAATCGACACGGACCTCTACGAGAGATAAATCTCTTAAAAGCGTCTAAAAAACTTGCCGAACTTAGATCAGACGCTAATTCTAAATGCACTGCCTTAGTAACGAGGCATATAAATAAACATAAATAAGCCTTCTGGCTTCGTATACCACGTTTACGCGTCAATGTGATATAAAGTGGGCCCGAAAAATCCACACCTGTGTGTGTAAACGCATTACACTGCTCTAGGCGGCAAGCAGGCAAGGCAGACATCATGGGGTAGGTTTGGGTTTATGTCGAAAACAAATGTTACACCTATGAATGCGGTATCTCACTACACGGCGAGCTGATAATATCCAATATTTCTCCCGTAATGCAGCAAGTAAATACTGGAAATGTTTATAGTGATAATAATCAATTATAAGATCAACAATATGCCCCTTTTTTGGTAGCAATATTGGATGCTTTTGGGAATCCGATAAAGACGAATAATCTAACCGACCACCTACTCGAAGTACATCGTCCGTGATAAATGGCGATAACCTTCGTAATGTTGATGAACATAGTTGTCCTTTTTTAATATTTTTTATATCTTCGGCGAAAGCGATGCCTTGCACAATTTTAATAACTGTGATTTCAGAAATCTCTATGTCGGATGCGGTTATAATTTTATTTATGCGCGGTAATTTGTTTAAAAACCTTAAAACGTAAACAACGGATCGTAAATACTTATTCCAGTTAGAAAATTTTAAGCTTAACGAGATAAATGGTTTTTCTTCCATGTCACTGACTCCAAGCGACACAGTCTTTTCTTCTGGTAAACTGATATGAGTTGATGCGAACCTTTGTACAGGCCATTCTTTACACGGCAAGGAAACCCACGAAGGTCCATGTAACCAAAGGTCACAATTTAAGATTTGTGAGGGTAACAGTCCACGCGAAATATGATCTGCAGGATATTCCGAGCCGGCGATGTGGTAAAAGTTATCCGGTAATAAATAGGACTGTATTTGCGAAAAACCGTTAGCAACAAAGGTGTTGAACTTATGCGGTGAAGAACACGCCCAACAGAGCGCGACTTCCGAATCTGAAAACGCATAAATTTTGTCTATCGGATGCATCAATGACAACGAATCGTAAACGGTGCGTACTAACTTAGCGAGCAAAACCAAGGCACACAACTCAAGCCTGGCTAAAGTTATAACCTTTAATGGGGACACCCGAGATTTAGAACATTTTTCATTTGCGCCGATATGACGTGGAATCTGTAAATGTGAGATTAAAGGTAACTCTGATATATATCGCTGCCATGTATTGACAATATTAGTGGGTGGAGTCTCATCCCAGTTAAGTTTAAGAACCCACAACGCTTTAATTAATAATTTGGCGTAAAGTATTACTGGACCGACAAGTCCTAAAACATCGTACAAGCGAGCGGTTGCGGAGAGGATAGCGCGTTTGGTACAAGTGACCGGTGGCGGCGAAACAAGAAAGGAAAACTTGTCGGTAGTGGGATACTACGAAGGCCTAAAATTTTTAAAATGTCATTATCATCAAATGATACCGAGTCTTGTTGACGATGTGATGCTGGTATATGTTGTAAAAGCTCCTTGCAGTTACTTGTCCACTTAACCAAATCGAATCCACCTCGGCGAAACATTTGGATAAGTTGAGTGGCGGTGTTGACTGCGTTGTTGACGCAAGGCGCGGAGGAAACGAGGTCATCCATATAAATATCCCTTTCCACTACAGAAGCAGTAAGGGGATAGGACTCCCTTTCATCAGCGGCTAACTGGCGTAAAGTGCGAAGTGCGAGGAAAGGGGAAGAGCGTAATCCGAATGTGACGCGATTAAATTCATATGTTCGTATAGTTTCTTCTGTAGAAAACCGATATAAAATGCGTTGAAAAGCGCGATGGGATTTTTGGACTTCGATACACAAGTACATTGGCCTAACATCTGCAAAGAAAGCGATGCGATAAACTCTAACGTTTAATAAAATATTAAAAATGTCTGTTTGTAAATTTTGCCCGGTGTGCAAAATGTCATTCAAAGAAATATCGTTATCCGACTTAGCACTAGCGTCTTAAACGATGCGCAACTTCGTTGTCCTTTTATCATTCCGTACGACAGGGTGATGCGGCAAATAAAAAGAAGGCTGTATACAATCATTATCAGAAACAGC
Organism: Parnassius smintheus behrii; assembly: GCA_036936625.1. Taxonomy (NCBI): domain Eukaryota; kingdom Metazoa; phylum Arthropoda; class Insecta; order Lepidoptera; family Papilionidae; genus Parnassius; species Parnassius smintheus. The sequence goes on along the minus strand of JAUPFT010000006.1, from coordinate 25,942,894 downwards.
GGATAAAATACCCTTATTATTGTATTCCCGTATAACAACATTGTATTGATCGCGAAGATCGGGATATTTGTTTAAAGCGTTTTTCCAAAAGTAAGAGGCGTTTTTTCGCATTCATTAAAGAGTCACCCAATATGTCGGGCCTTTTCTTAAATGGCATGGCGACCACGTACCGTCCGTCGTTTTGGCGGTAAGTAGTAGAAGTATTAATGTCTTCACATTACTGCTCATCACGGCTCAAATATATTTTTGCGGAAGTTCTTCAATTTTCCAAAATTTTTCCATTATATAATTAAGACAATTTTGATTTAAATTTGTATCGTAATAACAGGAAACAAATGAATCTATATATATATAATCTGAAATATATCCGAGTGATGTTTCTATGGCACTAGGCCATTGCGAATGAATTAAGTTTTCAGGCGACAAAAGTTTTATGTAGGTATTAACCCCCAATAAAATATCTATAGACCCAGGTTGATAAAACTGATCATCTGCTAAGCGTATTTTATCTAAATAGCGAATTTTTGAAACATCTACTATCGAATCTGGCAAATGACCCGTGATGATCGGAACAACTAATGGTTCAATATGATAAAATTTGTTATCATTAAAACGAGACGTGAACTGCAGTGAAGTGACACCTAAAATCTTTTGGGACACACCACCAATCCCGTGTACTTCGGTAAAACGGAAAGAAATAAGCGTTTACAACAATCCTTCGTAATATAGTCGCTTTGGGATCCGGGGTCAACTAAATACTGAATAAAATGTTCATTGTCGTATTTATCTACGACCTTTATTTTTGCAGTCCCCAATAAAGTAGTATAGCGTGGGAGAGTATTATAATCGCGAGAAATATTACATGAAGAGGTAAGTGTTTTTTCATCTTCCACCGTATTCGAATTGTGAGCGACAGAAGAATTAACCTTATTATCGTTAACTGCGCCGTAGTTAATCGAATGCGAGCTGCATGCATTAGCGTTACGCGTCTGCACAACCTCTGAGTGTAACGTATTGCTGCTACGAAATGCAGTCTTAGAACCATTCTGATGCGGGTCAGAATGAATTAAAGAATGGTGGCGCCGCGCGCAGTATATACACTTACGCTTCGATTTACAAAAAGAAGTCGAGTGTTTATAACTTAAGCAATTAATACAACAATTGTTTTGTTTAATAATATCGTAACGTTGTTATGTATTTAATTTTAAAAAGCGTGGATAAACATACAAGTGTTCATGATCATTTGATTTACAAAAGATACATGAATGCGAAGGATCTGTATTAATAAATGTTTTACTAAATTTATTTGAAAGTGATTTGTTTCGATTATTATTGGATGTAGATAAAGTATGCGAATTATTAAATGTATGGCATATAGCCCTATTCTGTTCGTATAAAAATTGTACTAAAGAGGCGTAGTTTGGTATGCTAATTGTGCGACAAGACATTTCAAATGACTTAACAGTGTCATGATCTAATTTTCTAAGTGCAATATTTAAAAACAAAAAATCAGCTAAGTCCTCAATTTTTAATTGCTTTAGAGCATTAATTGAAGCATCAAATTTGTCCATAAATTTATGATAACCTCCTGTTGTGTTTGAGTTCACCTGTGTTAAATCCAATAGTTGGTTAATATACGTAGATGCGAGTGTGCGTTCGTCATTATATCTTCCTAAAAGCGCATTCCAAATAATGGTATAATTTTCTGCGGTAGGGGCTAACCCGGCACAAACTGATAACACCCTGTCACTCAATTTGTTAACCAAATAATAAACACGTTCGGCATCAGTTAATTGTAAATTGTCGTGAATTAATGTCTTAAATTGTTGATAAAACATGGACCACTGGCGTATGTCTCCGTTAAATGACATTAATTCAATTAGCGGAAGTGAAGTATTTAATTTAGTAGGAAATCTATTTTCTAACGTAACAGTGGAAGGCGATGTGGATATTTTCGTAATTTGGCACTTAATACGACTATATAAATCTTCAAATGAGTTCCAAGCCTCGTAATCAACGTCTGCATTAGGGTTTAATTTTAAATGTTTAGTAATATAGTTATCTAGAACTTCTTGAAACTCACTACGTAATTGTTCTATATTCGAAGCGATGCTAAGAAATAAATTCTGCTCGTCCAAGGAATTAAATGCGCCCTTTGAGGTCTCGTAAATTTTTTGTAATCTTTCGTAAATATAATTACGTTTAGCGATAATAATTTTTAAACTAACTTCTTCATCCGAAACCAGTTTAGATTCTTTGCTTCTCGTCGTCATTATCAACAAACAAATGCGGACTAAAATTATTGCGATAAGTGACGGTAGAATTAGTTAACTGGGGAACGAAGCAATCTCGCGTTACTAGAAAGATGGCGGTTAATCAACAAGAAAAATATCATTAATGGAATAATGAAGCGGTGTGGTATGCGTTACAAAGGTATTATAATACGTGTAATAAGCGATGCGGGACAAATAAATATTGTAGTTAGTATAATTAGAACTACAATTTATTATGATTTAATAATATATACGTATACAATTTTTTTAATATATAAAAAAATGAATTTACTTCTCCGGGCCTAAAGGTTAATTTAATCCCGGCCGAAGTGACCAAAAAATATCCCGGCCGAAGGACCAAAAAATATGTGTGGTCGGTTTTGGCGATTGGCCTTCAACCACCAAACTGCTGGTTCAAATGTATTAAATAATGTTATGCGGTGCGGCTATTAATTTAAATAGAATAGTGGACTGTATATGAGCGCAGTGCGAGCGGTGAATGGAATTTAATTTATTCGTGATACTGCAAATCTCCTAAATTTGGGATATAGGAAGAACGTGAAGGAATGCATGTGCACCCACCTGGACTTCCGCTGATCTGTCTCGTGTCTCGATGGCTGCCGGCTGTCTTCACACTTATCAACTTCACAGATAATCACGAAATATAGCGTTATTGCAAATGTCTATACTTTTTACTATATGCTTGTATAATTCAATATCCAAATTACACAAGGGCGGGAGCGATGATGCGAGATATAAGCGGTGCGGTTGATTGCGTGTCTTCTCAACTTGTGTGAGCCCGTTAATACACGAATGCACATGCTGGGCATAAAGCGGTAGATAGGAAACCGGAAATGGGCTTTGCAGTAATCTTATTGGATAATAATTAACGAATCCCTTATAAGCGTTATGCGATAGTGCAAAGTGGCGCGAACAAATATTATAATAAATAAACCATACAATTATCCTACTATCGAAGTTTAGTTTTCTGAAGGTTTCACTCCCACCGTGTTTGACCTGCACACATGTTTTAATGCCAGTATATGGGATGTCATTGTCTAAACCTTCTTGAGCAAAGGACAAGTTTATAAATAATAAAAAGAGGGCCGTCAAAGTGTTCAATTTTATACCGTTTTTGGTCTAACACCTACCACTTAAAGTAAACTAGTTAGAAATTTTAAATGGTGTATATATTTTAAACCGTATACTGCATTAAAACATCAATTATTGAAAATATCGAACCATAATGCAGCTTACAAGCTATGATCAAAAATATTTTTTTTACTAGTTTTAATAATAGGTTCGTTCATAAAATGACCAATTTTAATTTTAATTTTAGAGCAAGTTCCGCCTCGCACTTTGCGGTTTTTTAATTCGTTGGTGCTTTGTTATAATGATGATGACAACCCCACCTTATTATAAGTCGATGCTAAGGCCCATAGACATCTACATCTATTCCTTGAATAAAAATCAAAATGCAGATGCGTCGTCACTCTTGAGGACTAAGATGGAATGCCTCGTATCCACTAAAAAGAGTCTCCGGTTCTCTACACTTATTATACGAAACACAGCAGTATTTAGCTAGTATTTTACGCTGGTATTCTGTGAGAGCATGTTTCATTCTCGGTCAGGCCGATCCATCTGTTTTACAACCATAATATTTCTTTTCTATTATCAGAATACTGGGTACATGTGTCAAAGAATACGTAATATTATTCGATTTAACAGAAACTAACGTCATTTGTTTCACATTTACATACGTAAATTAAGTCGCATTACACAAAGGCGAAGGTTTACTTCGGATGACACAATTCTTTTTGCGAGGACTGTTCGTGAACAAATATTAACTGTTCTGAAAATAACCTTTGAGCCAAAAAATTCTTTCTAAGTCATTCATCGACATCAATTTATTAGGCATCTCTAAATAGGTATATTCAGTGATTTTATTCATCCTATCCTGTTCTTTTGCAATATTAACGTTTCCGTCTCCACGAATTTACATATACTCTTGCAGTTTATAATTCTATCGTTCAAGTCTATACGTTTGCATATTTTTATCAATTACACCTACTTAGTAATAGCACTCTGTTTTTAAACTACCGCTACTCTACTAGAACCCATCCAAATACATCAAACCCAAGTACCATAGATTAGTAACAAGGAGCAGCAGTACTAAATGCGAGAATATATACCCACCTTCAACCGTGGTAGTCGTGGAGAGCCGTGGTAGCTCAGTGGTTAACGCTCGCTGTAAATATAATAGAACGCGAGTAATCCGGGTTCGATCCCCGCTGGCACCAATGAAATTGTTAATTGCAATTTTTGAGTGCTGATTTACCACGTGCTCGGCGGTGAAGGAAAACATCGTGAGGAAACCTGCATGTCTAAGGAATATGAAAAAAAAATATTTCGAAGACATGTGAAGTTCGTCAACACGCATTTGGGCAGCGCGGCGGACACTTCCTTGCCCTAAACCCTCTCAGAAATGAGGGGGAGGCCTAAGTCCAGCAGTGGGACGTATATAGGCTGTAACTTTACTTTTTACTTTACTTCAACCGTGGCAAGTACGCCTCTAATTTTTGATAACTTCGTTCCACCGCAAAGTGATCTTGAATTTCCTTGCGTATTTTATCGCATTTACCACGGGGAGTGCTCGAAGGAATTGTTCGGGCTAATTCCAGCCGCACGATTTCACCATCGCACATCGCGACAAAACTCGCGATATCATCCATACCTACATCTCGATGACTGACGCTCTACCGCTGTGCGATTTAAAATAAGTTTTCTTTCTCGCACAATTTACTTGTGGATTCGATTACCACCAGAGATATTTCCGGACCGATACGGCTTAATAACCTTCAAGAAAAGGGTCTACTCCTTTTTAACCGCCGCTGCGACCGGCAACGCATCTGAAATGCCCCTGGTGTTGCTTGTTCATGGGCGGCGGTAATCACTTACCATCAGGTGAACCGTATGCTCTTTTGCCCCCACTCCTCTAAAAAAAAACGTTACATAATTATGCTTGCTAAACAACCCCTCACAACAACGTTTACAAATATAGGCGTGTGTCGTTATTTTAAAATTGACTTTTCTAATTTCCCTATTCAAATTAATAATAATATTTAGTTAACAAACATTAATGTTGAAATAATTATAACAGAAAAAATAACAGGGAATAATTTTGATGACCCGCGAAAATGTAAGTCCTTAAGTAAATATTTTATGTAAATACAGAACTGAGTCATAGATTCAGTACAGTTGTATAAAAGTAATATTTATTGGCGAAGTTTTAGCGATAGCAGTCACCTGGATTGGCATTGAGTGGATGCCACGATTGATATTTTCAACTCACGAGACTGATGGCTATGTAGCACCCACGGTTTCGGGAGCACTGAGTATTTTTTATAGGAGAGGGGAAAATGAGAATACGGCTCACCTGATGTTAAGTGACTACCGCCGCCCATGAACAACTGCAATACCAAGGCAATGCAGATGCGTTGCCGGCCTTTTAGAAAGGAGTAAGCTCATTTCTTGAAGATCCCTGGGTCGTATCAGTCCGGAAAAATCGCCGGTGGTAAACAATTCCACAGAGAGATCGTACGCGGAAGAAAACTCCTAGTGAACTTACAGTGCCTACAGTAGTGGACCGCCAAGTATCTAGATAGTGTGGATGGTATCGGGAGGTTTGTCGCGTAGTGCGTTCATGAAATTTGGCGACTGGGATGAATCCGAACAATTCCTCAGAGCACTCCCCGTGGTAGATGCGAAAAAAATGCAAAGAAATGCAACATATCTTTGCAGCGCCAGTAAATCGAGCCGATCGGAAAGCAGTCAGTCAACGACGATTCGAGCTGCTCTGCGCTGGATACGGTCAAGTGGAAGTAGCTGAGACTAGGGAGTTGCAACTGAGAGATAGGAACAGTATTCCATGTGAGGCCGAACCTGCGCCTTTTAAAGTTGCAGGCAGTGTGCCGGCATAAAATACTGTTCCACTCTGCTGAGCAGGCCAAGCTTTTTAGAGGCCAATTTGGCCTTCTCTTCCAAGTGACCGCGAAACTGCATGTATCTCGATATGTCGACGCCGAGGACTCCAATACTGGCTGAGCCATGCCTCCTAAGCCTCCCCGCCACAATAATGTGAGAACACGTTCGGGGAGAAACCAATCAAAGTCCACTGCCGAACGTAAGCTACTCCCATAGATTGCCTGCTTTGAAGATGTTTGCCATAGTTGTCATCAGGCTTAACAGGCGGGTTAACCGCCACAGTTTTCTATTATTTTCAGTGCTTATCAAGAAGATACTGTTGACCATCTCCTGTTTCTGTTTCCCTCTTTCACCTCGTGCGACACCCACGTAATGACACAGAACAGTGAATTAACTTATGCCGCCACTACACGGCGATTAAATTTCATGGGAATTGTAAAATACGAAATTAATATTGAAGGTTAAGATACTGATTTCCACTTGTCCTTATATCATTATTAAAACCCGGAGGATAGCGTACTAATACTAGTTTTACCGTACGCTGTTTACGAAGCTAAGAGTGTGTTTTTTAATAACGACATTCGCAAATCACGAATACAGAAACAAAAGTCAGAAGATTTGCGCGTTGTGTTTACATTTTGGTCAGCAGCAGCTGGGGCGCTACCACACCTCATTGTCAGTACCCACCTTTTTCAATAAACTTTTCATTTCACCCTCCTCTTATTGTACAGAGAAATTAAATGTTGTAGATATATATTTCTAAAGAGGGAGACAAATATAAATTGACGAACGGTTTTTTTTTTGTACGTACTTATACAAATACACTAACAAATTAACACAGATTTCTAAAATATTAAATTTTTTCATGGTAGACAATCAGCGAAACTTAATATATATATATATATATATATATATATATATATATATATATATATATATATATATATATATATATATATATATATATATATATATATATATATATATATATATATATGATATCTATCTATCTATACCTGTAAATATTCGTAAACAAAATTGTCATGCTAGCAACTTATTATAATAATGATGCAAGGATAGATGATGATGATATGATAGATGAGGCAAGTTTTTGGGATTACTTATAAATATTTCTTTTTCTTTTTCAGATAAACAGTATTTCAAGACACACCCATGTGAAAAATTTGCAATCGTCGAATTCTCCCACGCCTTTACCACAGCATTTATTAATGTAATGTTCCGCCATTTTTTTTTACAAATCAAAGCACATTTAAATCTCTACGTCATTCTTTCTAGGGGAAACAATGTCATATAAAATATTTAGAGTAATAAGCGGTAGTCATTGGGTGCGTTTGGCAGAAAAAAGCGCTAGCAAGCGCTTACAAGCGCTAAAATAGTTTTCGGCCAGGACACGATTGCTACTTCAGTAGCACTGACACAATCCGCCATTTTGCTTATTTAATTTGTTTGTTTTGAAGTAGAGTTTATAAGTTGTTTTGTGCAATATTAGTTTTAAGTAATATAATGACATGAATAAACATATACATGTTATTAAAAATTTATGATTGGTAAGTTTTTAATATGAATACTTTACAAACATATATTTAAATTAGGTTAGGTTCCCCGGTTAAAACTAACAACGTGTCCTAGAGGAAAATAGCTACTTACGATTTGATAGCGCTTACCGCTTACGATCGCCATTTTGCTTACAAGCGCTTGCTAGCGCTTTTTTCTGCCAAACGCACGCATTGTGTTTACTTTAAATATTTATTGCATATTTTTTAATTTTTGTCTTAAGTTGCGGCGTACAATCACATGCCCAATCACATTAGCGAAACAGAAACAGAAAATTGGCAGTAACATCTTTTTTTTTACAGGAGGAAGAGTGACAAACGAGCACGCAGTCCACCTTACCATAGTAAGTGGTTATTGCGGCCCGTAGACATCTACATCTACCCTCGAATACGAATCGAAATACAAATAAGTTGTCACCCGTGAGGACTAAGATGGAATGCCTCGTTTCCCGTAAAAAGGGTATATGGTTCTCTACATTCACCTTACGAAACACAGCAGCGTTGAGCTGCTATTTTACGTTGGTATTCTGTGAGAGCGTGGTCCTTTCCCGGTCGATCCGACCCATTCGTGCTACAACTATACCTGTTATATAACTGCAGCATGGCTCTATCACGTTTGATAACCACTGCAGATAGTAGAAAAATGTGGTTGCTCACCCGCCTTTTAAACTTAACAGGCATTTCCTCAAAAGAAGGCAACCAATGGGAGCAGCCTGTGTTTATTAGTGGACTTTGATAGGCATAAGTGATGTATGTGATGAGTTCTAAGAGAATCTATTGCCCATTTTATAACAGGGGTGGTGTAAGAGGCTAATATGGAACATCTCAGAAAGATCAGTATTAAATGATTCCTTTTGACGGGAGAGGCGATATCCATCGTCAGCAGAGCAGATTGTATACAGGCTGTTTACAAAAGATAGAGAACTTAATAAGTCTTTATTGTACAGTAACCTTCAATTTAAAATGATTCTATTTCAAATACTTACCTGCTTTTCTAAATACTTACCTTGTGTCCGTAATATGTATATGGCATTACCACCTCATTTAGAGAATTACCTATTAAATTTATATACAGTCATTTTACATAACACAACAAAAGAACGTAGGTATATACTTTGTGACCTTATTTTTCCTTGCTTTTTATAATCATTGAAAAATTGCAAGTAATCAAAATATTTTCTTTCGCCCTTCCTTAAATAAGGCGGCATAATTTCGTTGAATCTTATAAGGTGGACTCCTGAGGATTGTTATGAAAAAACGTTTTGCTTTTGGGTTTATAATGGTATACATAACAACATTCACAAATTACTCAAATGTGCTTTACCATAAAAACGTTGTCTTCTTTACTAACTGTAAAAATGACTTGCAAAATACTATTTTGTCACGATTAATAATTAAAAAGTAAGTTTTCTTTGTTTTTTCTTCATCTTTTTTATGTACGCAATAATTAATTATTTGAAAGGTGTTAGGGAAGATACACCTCTATATTTACTTCGAGTGCCAGTGCAGTACCCTACTGCATTCCTGTCTTTTCCACTTTTTCCATCCAGTCCCTTAACAACACCTCAAATGTTTTATTTTATAAGAATTATGTAATCACAACTTAAGGAACTTTGCAATTGCACGTATTAATAGCAAGATAAATTTAAAAAATCAACGAATCTTTTAGACAATTTGTATCTTTTTCCTACGATATAAAAAAATGTTATATCATGTTAAATCCTATACTATTAAACGAGCAATTCTTGTATATATATAAATATATAATCGGGATCTCGGAAACGGCTCCAACGATTTTCATAAAATTTAGTGTCCAGGGAGTTTCGGGAATAATTAATCGATCTAGCTAGGATTTATTTTTAGAAAATGTCTTTTTGTCCGTGTTTTTAGGCAATGAAAAACTGCTACAATATCGTTAGAATAAGAAGGTAAATTCTGACAGATTGTCAATGATTATAAACAGCTTAATTGGTATAATGGACGGTCACAGAATACTAAAACCCGGGTTCGAGCCCAGACCGACCGACCAACTTTTTTAATTTTTTTTTCAAGTTTCTTTCTTTTTTGAGAAAATCTATTTTTTCGAGCCCTTTTTTAGTATTTTTTTAAAACACAAAAATTTAAATTAAACTAATTGCACTCATGATTTTTTATTCAAATAACCAGTTCAGTTTTTCTATTATGTCGCTAAGATCAAAAAATATTATTCATATGTATTTCATCAGTATGTAATTTGTATCTAAATATAATTTCCAAAACACACGAATTAAAAAAACCGAGCGAAAAATACCGAGCATAGCTCGGTCAACCGGGTATTCAATCTTAATTCTATTAAAGTGACTTAAATTTCAACATAAAAAAGCATTGGAATCTGAGTATAATGTATGTTTGTCACATCCGAGTTTGATGTATCATCGGTATATTTTAGTCACTGGGTATATAAAATTTATGGGGGGCATGTTTGCGGTGATAATATAAAATTGTTGCATTGTATTTTTGAATATGTTCTTTAATTATGTTTTTGTCTAATAACAAAAACGTAATTAAACGCTTATAGCTTCTTCGATTATCTATTTGGCTCAGCAACTTCCTTACTGAATGCCAGATTAATGTATCTTCTATTTCTTGGCCTATATCCGAGTGTTGTCAGAAATACAACCTGACAAACCACACATTTTGACAACAAACATTTCATTTTTTGGCGGTTATATTGTCCATTTTTGCTCGGGTTTTTATGGTATATGATTTAACCACGCCTTTTATAAATAACCCACTTCACTCCCAACTTAAATTTACGTACCGATCGTGGATATCTGTCCGAATTATTTCTGTAAACTTGTCATACACTTTTTTACATTTATCATCTGATGGTGGTAATAATGATAACTCTGCATTAGCTCTTTCTTTCTTTTGTTTGGTGCATGGAATATTAAAAGCACGCTATTTCCTCAGTAGGTCTAATTTAGTATATCCTTTTTGATTTGCAGGTAATATTGATGGTGACTCTACTTTAGATGCGTAAACCGAACATAAAGAAAGGGCTTTCTCGTCAGTTTACGCTTATTCAATTTCATTTTCTAGTCCATCAGTGACATATTCCCCTTCTTCCTTTTTTTGTTTCACTTAATTGCTGGTGTAGCAATTAATCATCTTTGAGGTCACCTGTGCTAGCGTAGGGCACTATATGTTCAGTGATAACATCAAGCCTTTGGTCCTTTTTTAATCCGATAAAGCACATGATCCATTGGTTTGGCCTCCGTGATTGTCTTTAGATGTTGTTTTATGATTAATTGTGAATTTCTACATTAAGTGTTATATTTGTTGTTCTAGTTTTATTGCAGATGTAAAAATCATAGTCAGAATTCATGGAACTCAAAACTCCTCAAACAGGTTAACTTTACTATTATCACAATCGTATGTGGTAGAGCCATACTGCAGCTATGTTAGTGGTATAGTTGTGGCACGAATGGATACGCTCAAGTGGGGAAGGACCACGCGCTCACAGAATACCGGCGTAAAATAGCAACTAAACGCTGTTGTGTTTCGTATGGTGAACCGGAGACCCTTTTTACTGGAATGGAGGCATTCCATCTTAGTCCTCACGGGTGACAACGCATTTGGATTTTGATTCGTAATTGAGGATACATGTAAATGTCTATGGGCCACAGCTACCCCTTACCATCAGGTGGACTGTGTGCTCGTTTGTCACATTTCTCTTTAAAAAAATCATCTTCATTGAACAATGGAAGGGATTTCAAGACATTTAAAAAAATGACTCGTAACAAGCTGTTCTCTTTGTTGAGTTTTAGAAACCAGAATAATAAGATCAATATCTCGAACCACATTAAAAAATACTAAATTAATTTTGGAAATCAAAAACACCCCATGGTACCATCTTCACAACTCATAGCCGCAATAATTCGAAGACAAATTGCGATTTAGTATTTATAGCCGTTCAAATCTTGTCTGTTTCTCCTTCAAATAATTGCAATAACTTTACTTGTTATGATTAGAATTTGTAAGCTTAATATTTTAAATAATAAGATTCCTTAACATATCTGCAGTAACTCTTACTTACACACCCACTCACACTCACGCATACACACACACACGCACGCACGTACGCACGCACGCAGGCACGCACACACGCACACACACACACACACACACACACACACACACACACACACACACACACACACACACACACACGCACACACATCATAAACTAACACACTACGGATACAACTACTCATTTACAATATTATAGCTTACCATGCCATAACTCAAGTTATTTCGTTCATAGCATGCAACTTACATGTGGTATTATTAGATATTGCAGTTATGCTTAACTAAAGATTCAAATCTACCTTTAATACAAAAAAGACGTCTAAGAAGAAAACATAGAGCTCATTTTCGTGATCACGGATATGTACTTAAGTCAGTAAGCCCAAAAACTCGAGTTGTTGTGCTTACCGTAACGACGGCAAAACTTTCCATTAATAAAAACGGCGGTATATCGGCCGACCGCTTGGGCTTCAGAACGAACGCTCTCTTTACGTCTTCCCAACTCAATGTGTCGAGGTGATCCTGTCGGACATCCAGTCGCAGCTACACACTACTGTAGACTGAATCAAAGTATTCGGCAAAATAGCTAGCACATTGATCTTCACTTAAATACTGTGTTTGCCGTACCTCTCTTCGAACTTATATATTGCCAGAATCATTTTCGATCTTTAGAAAACTGTCACTGGATTTTATTTCTATGGCTTTGATGCGTAATTTCAATAGCTTTTTAATAGATGATCGGTATTTAGCAAATAAAGTAGTCAGATCGTAGTTTCGTTTGTTTGTACCTCTTGTGTAGCTTTGCCTTCGTATTTAAATCGCGTATTATCGCTCGCAAACCACACGGGATACTTGTAACTAAAGCTTTTATTTATTTTCCTATTTCTGGGCGCACATTGTTCTAAAATTTTATTTTAATTACTATAAAAACTGAATTATATTATATAAAAACTTGAATCTTGGGGTGCGTGCTCGCAGCTCACACTCACCACTAGTGGTGATTGATGGGGTTCAACGGGTACAAAAACCTCCTCCGTAATCTCCACCTACACCCCTCCACAAAAACCTGCGCTTAAAATTAAATCCAGCTGACGACTTAAACAATTAGACAGATAATTACTTTGAGTGAATTCGTAATAGGTCAAAAATCATTCATAATAATTACTTACATTTAAAGGACAAGAGTATGGATTTAAATCTCCTAATGGAATAATTTCTCTATGTCTATTACATAATTCTTCTATTGTACTAAATAAGTCTATAAAATCATTCTCAGAAATATTTGGTGGAATATAAATCACTAAGCATAAAAACAAAAATTTATTATTTAAGTGTACCGTCGCACTCACAATTGCGAACACGTAAGTGTTTATCGAAACGCCCGGCACGAGTACTTCCACCTATCCGCAAGATCGCAACGTAGTATCCGGTATCCCACAGAGACTTTTTCGAAATCTTGTGTAGATTCTTTGCAACCCGTTTTCGTAATGGTAAATAAATCTTAATTTAATGACTCTATGTTATTTCTAAACTCGTTTAACCTTGTAAGCGGACCTCTGGCGTTTTGTTAGTATATTTCCGTAGTGTTTTTCTTTGTATTGGTTTTTATTTGATTTACGTAAACAAATCCGCGCACAAAATTTGGCGTTCAGAGACCATGCCTCCTCTAGATTAATTTTGTCGTATAATCGATCCGGCACACTGACAGTAAATGACGCGTTGTCCCGCCCCGTCTTATATATAATTTTATCATGTGTCTATCAGAAAACACCTATCGCTTATGAAGAAGCAGTATGCACTCACCTTTATATTGATACTATCGTCTATTGTAAAACAATTCATAGATACCATTAACAATTGATAATCTTGATGTTGTCTATGGACTGTCACCGCAAGGAGGGGATCGCCCTGTTATATTAGTGTTTCTTGCTTATTAGTGTCATTTCGTGTGATATTCAAAACCGACCCCAATGAGATCACTCAAATTTCTAGGCATAAAATGGAATCCAGACGTAAATGTAATAAATCTTCCTGCCAAAAAGCAAACGTCAATCCTGACTGCAATAACGAAAATAATAACAACAAAACCTTGCCATCTTCGGTAATTACAATGCCTTCTGGGGCAACTAAATTTTAGATGTTATATAATACTTCGCGGTCGACTTCACTTTTGCAGTTTACAAATGTTTATAAGACAATTCCCATAAAATCGGATAAGAACAAAAAACCAGCTCTTTTGGGGGAAATACTGGATTTAAAACGGTGGCAAGGAGTCCTATCATTGCGTGTGTTACTCGTTGCCGTGTTAGACATCATTTAAGTTGCGCTACAAAAATACTACAAGTTTAATTCAAGAGACTCTTATGTGCTCTTATAAACAGACAACAAAACTGTCATGGCATATATTTGCAAAGAAGGAGGAACGCTTTCCATAGGATTCTTATCTCTAACCTTTCAACTTCTGAAGATCATAGACACGTGGAACATAACACATTCAGCTCAATATCCCCCCGTCCTGTACTAGAACCGCATTTAAAATCTCAGGCAACATCATAGGTATTTAATCGATGAGGCAAACCAGACATAGACCTCTTTGCATCAGAAAGATCCGCTATACTATCAAACTATGTAACAATAGGTTCACGAGACAATCCCGCAATGTTCATACATGCCTTTTCAAGGGAGTAGAATTATCAACTGGGATGGATATTCCCCCCCCCCCCTCCCCCCAAACTTGATTTCGCGAGTGTTCTCACACCTCAATAAGTCCAGGGGTACTTCTTGTTGGTAGCACCAGATTGGGAAAAACCGTTTTGGAGAGCGGATCTTCATTCAGGCCCGAGCACTCGACAAGCCAAAATTGCGACCTCGTTACAGAAAGTGTTATTGGACCTTACAAAAGAGCATCCACCTCCGTAAAAAGAACGGCTAACCCTGAAAGTTTGGAAAGTTGGGAGTGGGGATATAAATTATTGTCATAGTTCCAGGCGGAAAGAGATCTCCTCAGGTTAAGTTGGCGCCAATCTACCCTGAATATTTATAAACCAGCACTAAAACGATGAATAGCTAGGTTTAAATTTAAAGAAATCAATCCGAAGTCTCCCAAACCAGAAGAGGTGGCACAGTTCCCAGCTGACATTTTTTTAAAGAGGGTTTAAAGAGGATTTTTAAAGAGAATATTGCTACAGTAGATTTTAAAAATCTACTGTAGCAATATTCTGTGGAATGAAGGAGAATATATCCTCAAATTTTCTCGTGAAACAGATATTTAAAGCTATCCATTATTCTAAACCACCTATTTCTAAATCATCATTGTGGGATGTTAAGCAAGTAATAGACTGGTTGAAACAAAATCCAAAGGACAACCCACTATTTGAAATTGTAAGAAGAACGGCAACTATCTTGCTTTTGACATGTGGTCCTAGACTACACGATTTAATGTTATTGAGGGTTAAAGACCGTATTTTACTGACAATGGGCAAGAGATCTGCTTATGGCCAGTATTCGGAGCTAAGATTGATAAAAGTTTCTAGGCGGCAGTCTATTTGGAAGCTTCTTCCTAATGAGGACAGTAATTTATACCCAGTGAGATAGATAAGACTTCTAATTCAAGCAACTAAGGAAAGACGAACTGTAAAAGTGGATGGAAATTTGTTTATTTCTATGAGAGGTACTCCAAAACCTGCGTCCAGAACAATGACAGGTCGATGAGAGCGCTGTGCATTAAAGGATGCTGGTATAGATGCTACTCCTGATTTTATTACTGGCTTGAAAACAGACCAATTGAAGAAATTTTAGAGAGAAGCAATTGGAAAGTTGCTCAGACAATAATGAATCATCGCCGAGAGATAAACGCACAAGAACACGACAAGGGAAACTATATTTTAGACATTTTTAAGCCTATTTTAAAATATTACTACTTTTATATGATTTCGATTAATTGTGATATATGAATAAATATTCATAATTGATTCTTGAGTCATGTTTAATAGGTACAATTTATATAAAACAATTTAAATTTATTTAGTTCATGAAAATTTATTTTATGTTACATTTTTACATATTATTGCAATACAATTAATTACTTTTACCTAGTCTACAAGAATTATTTAAACAATAATTTCAACATTGCGTGTGTTATTATTGTTTTCTAGTTACCAGCAGATATCAAACACGTCTTCATAAGCGATTTTCTAAATGAAAGCTGTTTTCTAAATGACATATAATATAAACGTTTTACACGTGTGTGTAGGGCGACCCCCCACTAGATGGAGTGACGACCTGGTAAGACATGCAGGAAGTCGTTGGATGCAGGTGGCTCAGGACCGTGCTTTGTGGCGTTACTTGGGGGAGGCCTATGTTCAGCAGTGGACTTGTGAAGGGCTGTAATGATGATGATGATGATGTTGTGTAAAACGTTTATAATTTTTATAAGGCTGTTAGTGCCACATATACTTCTTACATTATCAACCATGGCCTCTGGTGTAGTTTCTTTGTGCAAGCAACAAACATCTCTCCGTACCTTGTATTGACTTCAAATTTCCTTTCTTACGTATTCTTATCATTCATTTCTTATGTGTCACGAGATCTCAGAGGCATTGCTACGTTTGCCGAATGTATTCTGTGAAGGGAATCTAGTTATCGGAAATAATTGTGCCCGAGACGTTTGACATACAGCGAACGCATTAATTTAACTTCGTCAATATACGTCGCTTTATGTCCCACTCACATTAGACAACTTGTGTAAAGAGAGCCATGGCAGCTCAGGGTTTTAAGCGCTGGCTGCTAATTTCACAGTACTCGAGCATCCCGGATTCGATCCCCGTTGGCACTAACAAATTATTAGTTGCAATTTTAATTGCTAATTTACTACATTCTATGTAAATAAGTTAGAGTCGTGGTAGCTCAGATGGTTAGTGCTCGCTGTAAATTTCACAGTACGCGAGCAAACCGGGTTCGATCCCTGCCGGCACCAAAGAAATTGTTAATTGCAATTTTAAGTGCTGATTTACCACGTGCTCGGCGGTGAAGTAAAACATCGTGAGGAAACCTGCATGTCAGAGAAATAAATAAAAAAATATATATTTCGAAGACATGTGAAGTTAGCCAACACGCATTGGGGCAGCGCGGCGGACAATTACTTGCCCTAAAACCCTCTCAGAAATGAGCGGAGGCCTGTGCCCAGCAGTGGGACGTATATAGGCTGTAACTTTACTTTACTTTACTTTATGTAAATCAGCATGTAATGTGTGTGCTATAACTTCATTTTTTACTTTTTGTGAAAGCAAAAGGTTCACTTATAATAACCCCAAATGCAAAAACTTCTCTAGCTCACAAACGCTACAGCATATAAAATTCCACAGTTGAACATAGGCCTTACCCATAAATTACTCATAGGGGGATATTTGCCATAGTTGCGTAGTTTTTATTTATTTTCTTAGTCATTTTAGGAAGACGCTGCGGCCCATCTCCTGGTTTGTTTTGCTTTGTCGACTCTTACGACACCCACGGAATTGATATTGACTGATTAAGCGTAGGGGATACTCTTACACCGCCACTATACGGTATAGCTCGTGAAGAAAAGATTAGAAAAGTTTTATTATCATAGTCCTTAAATTTAATATTGTGCATGTGCGAAAGCTTCCCATTTTTGCGTTAATCACCAAGATTGTTTTGTACTTTCATTTTTAATAATGACAACGATTGAGTGAGCCCTTGAAATGGGGTGGCATGGTGAAGGAAATTCTAATGAAAAAATAAATACCGGGGAAACAGTAGAATAAGTAGTGTGATAAACGAGCACAAGGTCCACCTGATGGTAAGAGGATACTGTAGCCCATTGACATCTATATTTAACCTCAATTAAAATTTAAAATTCCGATGCGTTGTCACTCCTGGGGACCGAGCCTGATGCCATTTATACGAAACAGCTGCATTAAGCTATTATTTTACGCGGGCATTCTATAAGAGCGTGGTCCTACCCTGGTCGAGCCGACCCATTAGTGCTACAGACATAATATAGTTGCAGCGCGGTTTTACCACGTAAAAAGTGCCTAAATGTAATGTTATTGTCTGATTTATCAAAAATGCAAATATTTTCGCCTCATTTTTACTTTCATTAAGAAATCGTATTAAAGTAAAAACGTAAGAGTATAGGTTATTAACTACAATATTTTATAGAATAAGTGTGAAAAAGGAGCACATTGTCCACTAATTGCAATGGCAAGTGAATACGTGGTCCCTTAGACATCTATCCTCGATTATAAATCAAAACCCAGATGCTTTGTTGGTATTCAATATTTTCTAGCTAAAGCAAATCGAAACTAAAGTATAATTATTTCAAACATTGTATTGGTGGCGTAGGAGACTCTATCATGTGCTATATTATTCCGTGTGTGTCGTATCAGGTGACAGAGAAAAATGCAATAGGACATGGACAGTAGTAATTCCCTAATTACAACATAATAAAAAAACTGCTGTTACCTACCATTCTAAACCTTCAATGGTAACTATGGCAAATATCCACCCTTCAAAGCAATTTATGCGGGGGCTACGTTCAGCAGGCGGTTTTTGATAGGCTGTAATGGATGAATTGATGATAATCCTTAAAAACCCAATTGCTTATTTTTTATAAAAAAAAAATACAAACAATGCTATTAACATTACTAATATTCCCTTTAGCCACTCGTAGTAAGCTTAAAAGTTTGTATCAGGAGTGGTTCACGACAGTAGTCGAATGGCGGATTCGAACCCACAACCTTTTGTGTTCGCGGTCCGCACCCTGCCGTTAGGCTACTGTCTCTACTTAAGGGGCTTAGTAATTTCGTCTCTAGACATCGAAAAACTTCTATTCAAAATGCAACTTACTCCTAACTCAATTATTGTCAACCAAATCTAAGAAATACCTTTTGACATATCACATTAATCATTCAGCAATAACTTTGCACAAGCGTACTCACCCGATTTAAAATAACCTTTTAGGTGAATCCGAAGAATTATAAAGTTGTCTATATTTCTTTACAACGTGCATAGTTCTTTATCACTAATTTAAATTTGAATCTTTCAAACAAAGAAAAATATAAAGTAATAACCATTATCAACTTTATTACTTGATGTCGTATCAATGATACGTCACTATAAACATTACCGTAGTGTTTGGATGATTAAAATTCATTGTTATGCGAATAATTGTCAAAAATATTCAAATGATGGGTAAAATATTCAAATAATCGAATCATTCATTTTCTTATTATATTATTTCATTAATTTAATTTTTAGTTTTAAAATTCCTTAAATAACATGAATCATGAACAAAAGAAGTTTATTTTTTTAATTTGTGAACGTAAATTTGTGTAGGCAAAAAAACTCATAAACAAGGCCGCGCTGAAAAACCACTACGTAATTTCAATATCCGCCATTTATTTTGATATATGAATTATATTGAGACTCGGCTGTAACTTTTTGGACTGTTTCTTCTATATTCGTTGAAGCATGTGCCCATATCACAAAGGATCAATGGGCAAAAGTGGTAGAAAAAAAATTATTATGGATGACTTTTGAAGGAAAGAGACATTAATTTTGACTGCGTTATTGAAAAACAAATAATAATTAATTTAAACAACGACAGCTCAACTATTTGTACTGAAAGTGATTGAATAAATTTATTTTTAATCTAGTTTTAATCTTAAATTTTTATAAATGTGCCTCTATAAATAAGCAGTAACAACAAATATGTAGAAACTGATAAATCTTGTGTTTTAAATTATCAGTTTTTAATTTATTCTGGTATTATTCAAACCAAACTGTAAAATAAATGATTACCAACTCTAAATAATCGATATCGATTTTTTAAGTATAAAATAATGCACATTTTTTGATTGTCATACCTGGTTCAATAAGTCTGACAGCTGTCAAAATGTATTTCTTAGATTTGGTTAACTATAAGTGATAATGACATTGTGTAACAAATAAGTTCATCTCAGTACAAGCTCATTTATAAATTTGAAGTAAGTACAACATTTTTAACGACTATATAAATTTAAAGGCGAATAAAATACTTATTTTTCTTTAAAGCTCCACAGTGCTTTGAGCGATACAATCAAAGATGAATTGTCTATATTTCTGTTAGCCATCTCTTCCATCTCTGCACAGGGATGACAGCTCACTGGCCCATGCCGATCTGCTAGGCTCTTTCTTTGCGTCTTTCTTTGGGGGACTCCGCCGACGACCATCCCGCGGTGTGAGTGCTCCATGCCGGAGGTGCGGTGCACACAGCGCTCGGTTCGCAAACCACTCCTCTCCCTGGACATCCACAAGTCAAGTGGGCCTGACGCAATCCCCCAATTTTGCTGAGAACGTGTGCTAAAGAGTTGGCACTGGTTCTAATGCGTCTTTTCCGCTAAGATTTTATTGCTATTTTGTGCCTAAATTATGGCATTATTTGTATAATATTACTTCTTTTAATAAAATTCTTATGACACGTGTAACATTTCAAGTATTATATCACTTTACGCTTTAACAAACTTAAGATTTGCTGATGACATGTCTATTCCCCACATTAAGATTAATTAATGGCTTGCGTATAGCTGTCATTGAAACATCCAAATGGAGGTGAATATAGAGAAAAATGGAATACGAGTTTTAACGTTTAATTTGATTTTAGAAATTAAGCCTTAAATAATTAGGAAGCTGTATTAGTTGGTTGATGACAGCATTAAATATTTACACCATAAAATGTTGTAACATTAAAATTCATAAGCCGTATTTTATACCGTTAATATGTGTTAGTACGCTGCAGAGCATATACTACTTATAAATCTTGTTCCAGTAACAGCGATATGGTATAGGATACTCTACTGTGCACATACTTTATTTTGGCTCGACTTGAAAGACCCATGACTATACAACAATTTCCTAGTTCAATCAATGTGTTTTGTTTAAGATTTTTTTAATCTATACACATGTATGATATATGTTTATCCGTATTATTCAATGGAGTCTATACATTTTTTTACCTTTGAAACCAACCTATCTACTGAATTGTAAAAAAAAATATTCGTTAACGCAACTATAATAAAACAGGTTGTTTTTGCGATACATGTTGAAATAACGAATAACTCCATTTGAAAGTAATATTAGCATGAGTGGAGTGCGTAATACTGATGTAAGACAATCTATCATCCTAAGTAATCCCTTAGGTATCGTAAAAAAGTCAACTAAGGAAAATGCAGAAAATCTTAAGGCAGATGATGGAATAACCACGTTATAGATTATCCGATCTTTTCCAATAAGGAAAACTGCAAAATACTTGGAGAAAACACTTTTATTAATATTCATACATTCACGGTACGACATATAGGCTATAAGTTAAGTCTTACTTTGCAATATTATTTATGTATTATTGATAATAATATGTCTGTAGTATCGAAATAACTGCCTTTTATTGTCCTCAGGTGGTTACCGTTACAGCTTATTAAAATACACTGCTGAACATAGGCTTCACCATAGATCACCTCATAGGGAGGATATTTGCCACAGTTGCCATGCATGGCAAGCAGGATGGCAAATGGAGCATCTTCGGAGTGATTGAACCAATTGTAATAAAACTGCACTAACCGGTAGAGGTTAATGCAAAGAATGATCTAGGTTATATATACTATCAAAATTATTTTATTTTTTAAATCATAAATTTCATAAAATAAATTGGTTAAAGCGATAGTAGCCTAATAGCAGGCTGTAGACTTCAAACTCAAAAGGACTTGGTTTTGAATCCGTCATTTGAGTACTTTTATGAAACACTCCTACTAGCACAAGCATTTTATTCTTAGCAGGAGTCGTTAAAAGAAATATTATTAATATTATTAGCATTTCCAGTATATTTTTTACTAGAAATGTTCCTTGCTTATTATGTCACACCAAAATGACGCTAAATTAAAAGCGTTTCCCAGGCGGGTGCTGGTTATTTATATTATTCATTATATTTTATAAACTAAAACTGAAAGATAAGTTAAGTGCAATATTGTAAGAAATAACGATAAGTGATAAATTTTTAATTGTATTTGCACGAATATTTTTTCTAAATTTCATATGATTAAAATTATTCAGATTTGTATGTGAAATGTATTTTTTTTATTGGATAAGGGTATCACATGAGGACACAGTCACCTGACGGTAAGTGGTTGCTGTAGCCCATAGACATCTTTATCTACCCTCCATTACAAATCAAAATGCAGATGCGTTGTCAGGCGTGAGGACTGATGTAATGCCTCATTTCTAGTAAAAAGGGTCTGCGGTACTCTACACTCACACGAAATGAAACACAACAGCGTTAAGCTGCTATTCTACGTTTGTATTCTGTGAAAGCGTGGTCCTTCCCCGGTCAAGCCGACCGATTCGTGCTAAAACTGTACTACTAATATAGCTGCAGCATGGCTCCATAATGTAAAAAATATTATAACATACATAATAGTATCTACAATTAAACCAAAAACTAGAAAATAAACCAATTTAGGAATGTACCGTTAGGGGTACAGAATAGGTGGGTTCTTAAAAAGCCAAGATTTACTGTACTGTAATTATTTATTTATCTTACTTCCGCAATCAGAATTTTCGAACTCAGGACTATTATTAAACAACTGGTCAACCAGCCTTTGTTGCGTAGCGGGAGCATTGGTTAATCCAAAAGGCATGGTGACAAATCTATACGTGCCGCGAGTAGGTATATAGAACGCAGTTTTGTCACGGTCTTTTTCGGAAATAGGTATTTGCCAGAATGCTTTAGACAAATCGATACTGCTCAAATATTTAGCATTTTTAAGGTTATCTAATATCTCGGAAACATACGGCAGCTTGTACGCATCCTTACGAGTAATAGAATTAAGTTTACGGCTGTCCAGGCAGAATCTCAATTTACCATCTTTCTTGGGCGTTAGTAGTATAGGGGAAGACCACGGGCTCTCGCACGTTTCCACTACATCGAGTTTAAGCATTTCGTCTAGTTGATCGACAATGACGCGTAATTTATCTGGTGCCAATCTATAGTACCGCTGGCGGATAGGCAGTGAATCTCCGGTATCAATTTGATGTTCTATCAGATGAGTGCGTCCAAGTCCTAATTTCTCATAAGATATTAATTCAAATTTTTTGATAATATTATTTGCCGCATTCTTTTGGACTTCATTAAGATCATCATAAGAACGTAAGGCTGTAGAATTATTATTAAAAGAATATATTTGCTGCTCGTTAGTATGAGATAGTGAAATAGCCCTAGAGAACTTTGGTAATAGCTTGAATTTCTTCCAAAAGTCTACACCCAAAATGAGTGGTGATGTAACCGACGGAATAATATAGGCTTTTAGGTAATTAAATTGGTTTTCAAATTTAACGGGAAGATTAATATACCCGACCGCAGATAATTTATGACCACTAGCTGAAATAAATGATTGAATAGTGTCGCATTTGATAATGGATAAGTTAATTGAAGAAGGTAGGTCAAGATGAGAGTTGTTACCTAGTATTGTAACAGCTGAGCCGGAATCGAGCAACCCACACATAGGTTTGTCTCCTACTGTGATGGTAACATAAGGGCGTACATCAGAGTTAGGTTTTTTATCGAAGATTGTTGCAATAGAATAACTCGAGAAGTAAATTTTTATTGTAGTTAACCAATTTTTCCAGTCTTCCATATCGAAGTTAGAAGCGGTTTTCGATCTATCATTTACCGCTGACATGCAACAATCTTGGCTATCTAGTTTTTTTGTTTCTGTTCAGAGTTACATTTGGGACAGTTAGGGTAAATAAAATTTTTTAAGCCACATTTAAAGCAGACCGGGTAACGTTCCTGTTTACATTGTCTCAACGAATGGTCATTAGTACGGCAACGTGGACAGAAAACCGGTGTTCGAGTTGAAGTACTATGGTTAGAATCAATAGCTGATATTGGTACATTAGTACCAGATTTATAATTATGATAGAAATTATTATTTGACTGGGTGTTAAATTTTTTGTTATAATAATTATTTTTGTAAAAGCTAGGTTCTGATTTTGTATAGGCTAAATCAGGGGCAAGGGTTTTACTTGACGGTTTCGGAGGTTCATGAAATTGAGACGATAGACACTGATTTTTTTCATAATTAAGGCATAGTTTACGAAGTGTGGCTATAGAATCAACACCGGTAACATATGATGCGAGAGCAGTCACATAGCACGGTCGTATGTTGTGTAATAGAATATCTAATTTATGTTTTTCTGAAAGTGGTGCAGATAGACGTGAAAAGAGTTGAGACATAATTGATAAATAGATAATAATGTTTTCGGATTCACCCTGTGTCCTGTTACGAATTTCGGACATTAGTTTGTAATCTTAGGCAAAAGGTGTGAAATCCTCGCTTAGTAGATTAAGTAATTCCTCCCAAGTACTTACTGTATCACGAACACTACGATACCAATGAAGCGCATTATCAATAAATAATTCCGATGCACACATTAATAATTTGCTTGAAGGTAAATTTGTAACAGTTTGAAACTCTTTTATCTTTTGTATGAACGCACGAACGCAAGTGGTACCGTCATATTTTAATTTATACAGCTCGCTAGTACTCGAATGTTCGCACTGCACCGATACAAGGGGTGAGTCACGTAGTGAAGATAAGTTTGCAGAACTAGTTTGCTCAGATTCGGTATTATTAGCAGAGTCTAACTTTTGCATAGAAAATAATTTTGTCGATAAGACGTCGAATTCTCTGTTTGAGGAATGAATCTTTTTTACGAATGAAGGATTAGATTTATCTATTCATCTTAAACGATGATAAATATGATTATGCAAGGCTTTGGTTCGCTCAAAAAGATTATAATCATATTTTTCGGTTAAGGAGTTAATTCGGGTAGCCAGCTCAGTTATAGAACTTTGAACGCCCTCATAATCCACCGTTATATCAAGACCCGATTCAAAAAGATCTTCATTAGGTATTAACGAAATAAGTTTTGATATCTGTTTACGTAAGCCTAATACATTAGGAGCCGGTTCATCGCCTCTAATAAGTACCTCGTACGTTAACTCCTGTTTATTAAGCAGAAAATATTTAATAGGGTGAGTTCCCATTGTGTATTTACAACAGAATGCTAAAAAGAAGACAAAAGGAAAAGTAGGATACTACAAGTATACAGTTACCGCATCTAAATCTAAAAATCAATCAATAAATCTAAAAACTATATAACTGCAATTCTGTTCTTTACAAAAAAACTACAACGTAAAATGTAACTACGATTCGGTGTAAACTATTACTAATTTTAATGTAGGTACTTACACAATTAAAAAGCAAAATCAACAGTTGTTTAGATGCGAACTGTTACGTATACAATTGCGACTTTTAATAGTTTAAATGGTTATCAGGGTACTTACAATATCTACATTTGTTATATTAAATATATTAACAAAAGAATAGGTGAGTAATAGTAATATTCTTCGTAACAATTGACACTATATTAAAATGGTGGCAAAATAAATGACACTATAATAAACGTTTATTAAATTATAAAAAAACGTACCAGTTCGCTGTTGTGACACCTCCTCGTTCACAATAAGATAAGTTGAGAGCTGCAAAGCGAGAAAAAAGCGAATGTGTGGAAGTAAGATTAACCACGTTGAGCGCCACTGTACCGTTAGGGGTATAGAATAGGTGGGTTCTTAAAAAGCCAAGATTTACTGTATTGTAATTATTTAATTATCTTACTTCCGCACACGTACAAGTAAGACCTGTTAAGGGGATCACTGGCCTGACGTAGGGGCGAAGTCCAAGCGCTGTTCCCCCAAGGCCGTAGACAGCCAATTAGCAGAAGGGCCGGTGAAGCCCAAGCCGATAGTGATGATGGCCGTTGGTAGGAGGGTAGGCCAACACTCCGTTAGCTCGCGGCTTGGCAGCAGTAGCCCTTAGGTAGCAGGTAGATGCTTAGGTAGCAGGTAGATGCTTAGGTAGTAGGTAGATGCTAGGTGGTAGTAGATCCTGGAATTGCAGACGGAGGCCAGCATTAGGGAAACTTCCTATAGCACTATATGCGCCCTAGTCAATTCCAGCACCCCTTGTAGGAAGTTAAAATTCTTAAAGCTAAGCACTAAGCAGCCTCAGCAAAAGAGGTATTAATTAAGCAGATCAGTTATAATGTTTCAATAAATAAGAACTCACCCCAGCGGGATCAACTGCACCTCGAATAATTTAAATTGTAGGTAAGCAGGTTCAACGGTCGTTAGTAGAAGGGTCACGCGCGTTGCGAACTTGAAGCGGTCTCAGGTAGAAATGAAAGAGGAATGGCCCGAACGGGGACTCGTCATCGTGTCCGAAACCTACCGAGTCTTTTGTTTTAGAGATCGTTGAGCAAAATGGTTCACGCTGCGCGGATTAAATTAACTAGTCTATGGTTCCGTAGAATAACTATTTTAAATTAACAATATGTAATAATTCGTTACTTTTTATTTTTAGATTAGAATATTATATTACTACTATTTATTTAAGATTTAAGATCAATCAATTATAAGTATTTGTAAGCGTGCATTCAAAAGCAACGTTACAGGAAAGCAGGTTATGATAAATTAAAAAAAAAATTTATTTGATTTTATTTAAGTTATACGTGGAAGAGCCATGCTGCAGTTATATTAATAGTATAGTTGAAGTACGAATGGGTCGGCTCGACCGGGGAAAGACCACGCTCTCACAGAATACCAGCATAAAATAGTAGCTTAATGCTGCTGTGTTTCGTATGGTGAGTGTAGAGAACTGGAGACCCTTTTTACTGGAAACGAGGCATTCATTATTAGTCCTCACGGGTGACAACGCGTCTGAATTTTGTTACTTTTAACTCGAGTGATAAAGTTTTACATGATGCGGGGACTGTAAATAGTTATATTGGATAATTTATAAACTTGAGTAGAACTAGTGACATTATAAATTAACGTGACTCAAGTCAAAAAATTCTAATCGAGTCGCTTCTTTATCTCATGGTCAATGCAGTGTCTGTTTATAATTAAGACTTACTAATTCGAGTAATTTATTGATATATTGTATAATATCAATAAATTGATTAAGTATAACATGTGCGTGTCGTACATTGTCAGACGTATTCATGTTATCCAGATCTGATATAAACTGGTTCGTCATTATCATCCTCAAGCTTACTGGCACGCACGAGGAAAACAGTACGCAGTTGAGAACGAGCCTCGACCATAATTCGGAGTTCTATATTTAAGAAAATTTTAATAAATCTGGCCTAATATTTTGAGTAATAAAAATACTGTTAAGAAAATATATTTATATTTTTTTATTTGATAGATTTCGATTAGTAAACAGTGAAATCGAGACTGGCACCCTTATTCTTGACACAACTGTTTGCTAGACTAGATATAAGAAAAAAATTAAACGTCAACATTTTTTGTTCTTCTTTTAAGTAAAATTGGTCTGATACGTAAATATTTGACCAAAATCTCGCCTGATTAAGAGATAAGAGAGTTATTCTTTACTTGTTAAACGCGAGTTTTTCGCTTTACTTTTCTTTAAGTTTCTACAGAGTCAGCACATCTCTACTATAATAATTTAATTTAATAATATATTATCAGAACCAATGACCGGAAAACAACCCTTTTTATTTCTTAATTCTGTTTTGATTTTAATAGAATTTTTAAGCTATTTACAATAATAAATCAGTATCTTTTTATATGTAAACGATTGTCTCCTTTATATCATTTTATAAAACTTTCCCGCGTGATAAGTTATCAATTAAAATATAAATAATAAAATTTAATAGTTGTCTTTTTCATTTCAAGTTGAATATCTCATCGAAAATTTATTTAGGGCGACTAAAGAATTAGCAAACAAAATATCATCAAAGAAGCTACGTGAGTAAAACATTAACTAATCCGAAAAAATTGAAAACTCTGAATCCTTGAAAACAAAAAATTCTAAAAATTTTAGTCATAAGCTCTTTTTATTGTTTTACGATAACCGTTGCTTATAATAATATTTTACCAAGATATTTCAAAACTTAAAAATATATTATAACTTTAAAATGTTATATTAAACCTGCATTCAACACAAATTTTCTCAAAGGTATAGTTTTTACGAAAAAATATTCTGCTCCCTTAATGTACTACTCTGTCATTAGAAACTCAATAATATTTGGAAATTAAAAAAAATAATAAAATAATGATAAAACTCGCGCTTAGCCAGTAGCAGCGAATGAATCTCTCATTCTTAATCGGGCGAGATCTTGGTCAAATATTTACGTACCAGACCAATTTTATTTAAAAAAGAAACAAAAAATGAACATCTCTTTCTTTACTTGATGTTTAATTTTTTCCTTATATCTTATATAGAAAATATGTCGTCAACATTACTTATTATACTACTACGAATGGACCGGGTCATTGAACAAACAAAATGACGCCGACTCGTTGGTACTAAAATGTTTATGGAGCACCAACGCGAGCTCATATGCGTACCATGCCTCCGTACAGTATTTTCACTTTTAGATATTTTGCACTATTGTATGGTAAATCTACTAATGTAGGTAGGGCTTTAGGCGTTTCTTCAAGTTGACAGGGTTTTGGATAATTTGGGGTGAAATTGAACTTCAGGTAAACCTGTTTTCTATATCCATCTAACGTAATTTTTTTAAATATTTATAGAAAGGAATTGGGTCAAAAGAGCTAGAAAAGTGTAGAATGAAAAAGCTTTTTATTCTGTATATCGGAATCATAGTATAAGATTTTACTTAGGTTCATATTCACTATTCCTAAGAGACTAAGTGTTATTATAATTTAAAGATGAGAACTTCTTCATCATCACAAAAATTAAGAAATTAATTTTTTTTGTTTTAAAGATTCTATTAAAAATATCGTGAAACTATA
This sequence comes from Parnassius smintheus behrii, assembly GCA_036936625.1. Taxonomy (NCBI): domain Eukaryota; kingdom Metazoa; phylum Arthropoda; class Insecta; order Lepidoptera; family Papilionidae; genus Parnassius; species Parnassius smintheus. Next base: position 25,914,101 of record JAUPFT010000006.1, on the reverse strand, counting down.
TTCAAAACTTGCAATGATATTGTTCTATAAAATTTTCAAAATTAGGTGTAAATAAGGTTATTTACATATTTTAAGATTATTTTATGGAGTATTTTTACAGGATCTAGGATAAAATTAAAATCATAAGTGGAAACAATGGTTCCGTGATAGTTTATGAGTATTTAAGAGATGGCGCTGATTTATTGTATGCTTAAACCGTGAAAAAATTTTGTTTGCACGACCATATACTGCCATTTATAACGATAGTCGTTAAAATAAATATTTTGGGGGTGGTCTGCCAAAAAGTTGTGTCAGGAATAAGAGTACAATGCTCCAATTTTCTTTATTTATTAATCGAACTCTATCAAATCAAAAAAATATATAAATATATTTTCTTCACAGTATTTTTATTACTTAAATTATTGTATCAGGTTTATTTAAATATTTCTTAAATGTGGAGATCCTTACTATAGATGATGCTAATTCTCAGCTGCGCACTGTTTTCTCGTGCTTGCCAGTAAGCATGAGCATGGCGATGACAAACCAGTTTATTTTAGATCTGGATAATGAGAGTACTTCTGACATGTGAGAAAAACTGTATGAGAAAAGCTGTATAAAAATCTAAAATGTGCCCCGGCAAAAACACACGTTGATGTAAAAATTTATCAGAACGATCAAAAAAGGGTCGGAATGCCGTGACAGAGGCAAGGAAAAGTAGATCACTAATCACGTTAAAATTTACTACGCCATAATTGCTGATTAAAATATTTTTTAAGAAAAATGTGTTTTATATATAGAGTATGTTAGGGCTGAATCTGAGTGACAGGGTGAGAAACTGTGTGATAAAAGAAGAGTGTGGTTTGCAAGATGATGCGGTGGCCAGGATTAAGAAAGGAATGCTTCGGTGGTTTGGTCATGTAGAAATAATGAATGAGGAAAGACTGACAAAGCAAATATATGTTGCAGAAGTGAATGGATAGAGAGTCGGAAAGGGACGTAAGACGTCCCTTTCCGACTCTTCCATTAGGCGGAAGTTTGTCGACCAAATTGGTGATATACTAAAATGGGCCAAATTAAGTGTACCCTTAACCGACGAGCATGTATGCGTAGGTATATGGATGTGGAAGAGGCGAGAGAGGTATGTCAGGATCGTGCTAAATGGAAGTCTGTAGTCTCTGCCTACCCCTCTGGGTGACAGGCGTGAGTGTTTATGTTTTTATGTTTGTTTTATGTGTTTTATATAATTTAAAAATATAAGACCCAGAAACTTTAATATAATGAAACATTATTAACTTTGTATAACAATCTAAACAAACAGGTAATTAAGACAACTGTTGATTTAATTTAGTCTACAAGCATTATGATGTTAACAGCCTTAGTAAGTCTACATAAAGATTTTGTTTCTTTTTTAAATTAAAATGACTAAGAAAATACACAACTTTAGCATAAAGCAAGGCAACATATCGGCAAAGTAAATTGAATTCTCCCCTAGCAGAACGGAAAAATATCGCGAAGATAAATTTCGTGACTGTCTTGATACGCACCCTGAGTGAAATAAATAGAAAAGTCTAACTCAGCTAATCGATAAGTTAAATTCACATTTGTTTAAATTCATTGGTCGTTTTTATGGCAAATTTAAAATCAACATATATAATATTATTACGTGAATGGAAAATTTTCTACAGTAAATATTGTCGCCAAAGATTTTTAAAGTAATATGGATAATCCGAGAGTGCACGTTCATGATCGTTTCATTTAATTTTGATGAAAAATTAAATTATGTTCATGACTTTTAAAATATATTGCTTACGTGTTTTAAATTTAGCGCTCCATTATTTTAATAGGTAGTGTTTCCTACAAAGAAAAAATGTTTACCAAAATAAATCGAATACGTAAAGGCAATTTACAATTACAATTGTCCTTTGTCTATCACGAAGTAAATAAGAAATGAAAGCGCCTTTAAATTTTTAATAAAACTTATAAAATTGAAATCATTTTATTAAAAGACTACGCGTACTAGACTATTCACAGTGATCGTATTTGACAGTTTTTATCACAGCAATAAATGTTCTTTGACCCAACATTTTCTGCGTCTTTTTTAATAATTATCATTAAACTCGACACCATTACTAAACCAATGCAAACTTTCTGGTGTTTTAATGGTGCCATATTTATTTAGAGCTTTTCGAAAGATACTTCGGTTTGGACGACGATCACTCCCAAAATGAAAGGAAGTTAAGTTAAGTTAGAAACTAGTGTAATGAGTGAGCTCTTTTATATCGCGCTACAGCACTTAATCTAGCGCTCTGCTAATTGGATAATGTATTGGGCGTTTAACACATATATCGCAAACGAATAAATGAATTTGAATTCATTTTTTCGGCGACGGCTCCGTGGCGCAGTGGCTTAGCAATGAGTTACAGCGCTAGGGGCCGCGGGTTCGAATCCCGCACGGAACAAGTATTTGTATGGCCTACAAGTAATTGTTCCGGGTCTGGATGTTTGTCCTTGTGAAATTTATGTTTGTAAACTGCCCCACGATATCGGAGAAAATCCCAGTGTGGAGGTAACGTGTAAAAAATAAAACAGAAAACAGAGATTTTAGTCTAGGATTGTTGACGTACTTTGATAACTCATTTCTTTCATGAATACGTTTTAAACATTTTAGTAAGTTATTGCAAATTTTTTTATGTAGTTTACACGTCATAACCAATATTTTATTATTAGGACCCCGTTCACATTTCATATGCATCCGGTCTCAATTTTTCATACATTGAAGAAGCCCTGGAGTAATCCATGGTTTTATACAGCGCATTTTCAGCCGTTATGTCACTGTATTTTTGAGTATAAATTTTTTAACTAAGTAGATTAGGTTCTTAGTATAATTATTTACATCTATTAATATTATGTTATCACAATTAATTCATTTAATTTTATCAATTATGACTTTATAATTTATATTCTATGAATTGGTGTTCTTTTTAAATACTTGTTTTAATTTAATGCATGTAAGAACAGGTGGTAATGATAAGTGAGATTTGTTTCTATGACGATAGTGTTGATGGATGTTTGGCGTTGATTATTGAATAGTAGGGTGGAGCAAAAAAAAATTTCATCTTATCATAATGTAACAGTGCGCAAAAGGTGCCTTTAGGAATCAAATTAACTCATGCAAAATATTATTTGCATTGAATCAGAGTAACTAGCTCCTCTTTCAAAGTCATTGAAATTAAAAAAAAGATGATTTTTGACTCAGGATTGACGCTATGTAAATATGCTATTATTAAATAAATTGTAACATTTTGTTTTATTTTTCAATTTAATATATATGTATATTATATTTTCATTTTAAATCAATAAAAAATCAAGTTTTAACGTAAACTACAAATCAAGGTCATGATGACGCACGCGGGAAGTAATTTTTGTCGCACGTACGGGAGAGGTGATTTGTCGCGCATTTAACGTGTCTTTGCCAGTATACTATTACTTTTCAATGTGAAATGTCGCACTTTAATCTATTTCACAATATTTTTTGGTTTTTGAAGCATGGAAAGAACATTTAGTGTATTCAAGTGTCCCTTTTTGGTGATATCCAAGATATTAAAGAGATTACTTTACCTACGTGAGGGTGTGATGAAGTACTACGAGTGGACCAGATATCAACTTGAATTGCAACCGGAAACCGTAAAAAATCCAATATTTTCACAAGTAAGAGATATTGTGACACCTAGAGTTGAAAACATCTGTCAAACCGTATCTATTCCGACCGTAACTAGAACACGAGTTATACAAATGTTAAAATCCTACCACTTAAAATGTAAAGATTTACTCAAGTCTATGAAGAAAAATTGGATAATTTTTGAGAAAAGGTAATAAATATTACAGAACAATGACTGTTAAATAGCACATTTCCCTAATTCAGGAGCCAGGTTCTATCTACATGAGTTATAAAACAGTAGTATCACAGGGTTCTTAGCAGAGGAAAGTATTTCCCTGGAACATCTTGTAGCAATAGGTTATGATGGGGCCAATGTAAAATCTGAAAATACGGTGGTATTATAGGACTCTATGAAAAAAGACTATAAAGGCCCCTCCAACGGATCATTTATTCACTGCGTATGAACGAGCTGCCATTAAGGCATTTGTTTTTACATATTAACAGAGGCACTTCGGGACCCAAGTCTTACACTGATCAGTTAGGAAAAATACCAAAAACTTGTTAACAAATGCCGATTAAGAAATTCCAACCCATCGAAGCAGAATCACTTCCAAAAATGCCCCAGATTTGATCACAGGTCAATAGTACTTGCACGAGATCGTTTACGCGGTACAACTAAGTTCTTTTCCAAAAGAGATCTAGCAAACAGGTCTCCATGTGTGTACTTGATCATCACATTATTTTGTACACAATCTCATGCTGAATTGAACTCTTAATTTGTATGTAGCAACAGAGAAACAATCAGCGAATTGGATTGCTCTGGCTACATTTGTCGTAAAAGTTTACGCCCCAGCTTGGTTCTCGATTAATATTAAACCATCATATAAAGATGGAGCTCGACATCTATTTAAAATTATATTAGCCTCAAAGTATCAGCGTACCCACTCACAGTACTTTAAACCATTAAAACTTATATTTAGAGACTAGTTTTATATGAAGAAGTTTGAAATTATAAAATCTATACAAAATACTCTATCCTGTGCTTTATACAAAAGTCAGGCTTTACTTCATTACAAAAAGATTTTATTGTATTTTGATAATAAAAAAAATATACCAAGCGATTGTCGGCAGCGTAAAAATCACAATTATTTCTATATATATTACTCGAAATTGTGGCCGTAGAAGAAAAAGGGGAGATCTCAAGCTTATGATTCGGAACTTTGATAGCACGATTTAGGCTTCGGTGTGTTTCGCCTGTGGCGCGATGACAGCGCCACTACAAATTTATTTACCTAAAAAGATAAATTATATTCACAGAAAAACTGTCATTACAATTTTATAATAAAACACTATACTAAAACACTAATAATACACTAGAAAAATACAAAAACATGCACACGAAAATGGCGTACGAAATTAACGTAGATTATAAATAAATATCTATAGACTAACTGACTTTTTATTCTACTAGAGGATAGAAAATTTCATATTGATTCTATAATGCCAAACTTCTTCATAGAAAAGTAGTCTGTAAACATAAGTATTTATGGGTTAAAATGCTGTGGGTGGATGCGGTCACATTTTACCTCTTGAATTTTGACGGAATATCAAAGCAGTGAAATTTGGACGCTTGCCATTTGAGAGGCTAAGATTATGTGTAGTACAGTAAAAGTCACAATTTAACAAGATTGGAGCCTTCAAAAATTTTGAATTCCATGCCTTGCCTTTCAAAAAGGGGTAGGCTCTTTTCTTGAAGGTCCCTAAGTCGTATCGGTCCGGAAAAATCTCTGGTGGTAGTCATTTCCACAAGGAAGTTGTGCGAGGAAGAAACATTTTTTTTAAAATCGCACAGTGGTAGAACGCAAGTCATCCAGATGGTATAAATGGTATCGCGAGTTTTTTCACGATGTGCGATGGTGAAATCGTGCGGCTGGAATAAGTCCGAACAATTCTTCAGTGCACTCCTCGTGGTAAATGCGATAAAATACGCAAAAAGATACAAAATCTTTTCGCTGTGCCAGCTCACTAGCAGTGACTCATCGAGCCTATCGGAAAGAGTTCGGACGCCGACGATTCGAACAGCTCTGCGTTTGATGCGGTCAAATGTAAAGAGCTGGCACTGAGGAGCCCCAGCCCAGAGATGGGAATAGTATTCCGTGTGCGGCTGAACCTGCACCTTGTAAAGTTTCAAGTGGTGTGCCGGCATGAAAAAAATCTGTCCCGCTCTGCTGGGCAAGTCAAGCTTTTTAGAGGTCAATTTTGCCTTTTTTTCGAAGTGACCACGAAACTGCACGTTTCTCGATGTGTTGACGCCGAGGATTCCGATACGGCTGAGGCAACAGGGGGAGTGCCTTGAAACTAAGGAGATACGACGAAGAGATTCTTTTTAACGGTAATCGCGCAAATTTGTATCTTCTGAGGATTGAACTTGACTAAATTTAGACGCCTTCAGTCCGAGACTTTGTTCAACAAAGTCTCGACTTCAGACACAAATTAACAACAAAGTACTCGGAGATGTTTTCCCGAAAGATATTGGTACGGCCGGTGTATAAACATCACCAGTACTGTTGTCCGCATCGTAATGAATGATACCGGTTTGCAAACCTCATTGTTATGCATTAGAAACAGCGTTGGTGATAGCACGCAGCCTTTGAAACATCAGTGTTAATGGGTTTGTGATCGGAGCATGCACTGTCTACTACGAACTTGATGCTCTCATTTGCAAGAAAACTAATGATACAACTGCATCATTTCTCAGAAAGCCCATAGGAAGGAAGGTTCGAAAGAAGCATTTTGTTCGAATTCAGATCAATGGCCTTCGCTATGTCTAAACTAACGGCCAACGCCTCCTCCTTGGACTCTACTGCCTCTGCCCATTTATGAATAAGGTAACTCAGAAGATCACCAGCCGAGTGACTGCAATGGAAACCGTACTGGCGATCACTAATCAGCTGACAACCTTTAGGGTACCGCATGAGCTAGCTGTTAACAACGGACTCCATTATTTAAAAAAAAAGAGAAGAAGACGGATCAAAGCGGTTCCCTTTTTTAGGGATCTGGTATACGAAAGCCGTCTTTCATGATTTCGGGAATACGCCTAGGGAGTAGGAGTGCCGGCAAAGATGCGATAAAACCGGTGCCAACTCTGGAGCACACGTCTTCAGTACAGCCGGGGGATACAATCATGCCCACTCGACTTGTTGACGTCCAGGAAGAGGACTGCTTTGTGCACCGAGCGTTGGGTAAACAGCACAACCTGCATGGAGCACTCACACTGCGGGATGTTCGTCGCCGTGTTTCCCCTGTCATCAAGAGTCGAGTTAGACGCAAAGAGAGAGCCCAGCAGATCGGCTTTCTCTTTTGTGACATGGGACATTGAGTCGTCCCCCCTGTGCAGAGATGGGAGAGACAGCTGGTAGAAGTTCCCATGAACAGCCTTGGCCAGAGACCAGAATGCACGTGTTCCCGAAAGAAGACGAACTAGTTTCTTACCAATTCTGCCGATGTGCTCTGACTTTGCCTTGTCAATGACACTTTTGAAGGACCTGGAGGCGGGATTGTACTTCTTTTTAAGATCGCTGGTATTCTCATGCCGAGATGTCAATGTGTCAGCCCAGGCCTAGTAGCACTCCTGCTTATGACATAATGCAATTTTGCAGGAGCGACCGAACCATGGCTGGGTTCCGCCTCCGATAGGTATCACAGATGATGGAATAAAAACTTCCGTTCGCTGTAGCATCCCAACAGTGACAGAATTAGCAACAACGCTGTGATCATCCGGCGAGAAGCAAACCCGCCTACAAGGTTGGGATTCAAAAAAAGATCGCATCAGTCCCAACCTAGCCAACATGACTTTAACTGGGTAAATTACTATTTATGCTTCAGATTCTATTTTCAGAAATCCTCACCGGTGAAAACCCGTCAACATTGACTTTTAACCGTAAATCCGATGCGAGGGACTATGTATAATCGCTTACTATGTTACTGGTAACCTTACTTGGTAGAAAAGATTTGAAACGAATATACACATGTACTCAGGTACAACTCAATATATTTCAGAAGTGGTCGCGGACTTCTATCCAGTCAAACAATATGATATCGCGCTTCAAAATATAGGTGCCGCCATGTATATAAAAGTAATAGACTTATATATACTTATATTTATATTGAAATGTAACATTGACACTACAAAGGAGATTGCCAAAAATTGTATGAACCTGTGGTCCAGATTGTACAGAGATGAAATCTATGTCATTTGAAAGTACAGATCTTCATCTTCTATATATAGATTTAGAAAAGTGCTTGTAACTACGCAGTAGTGGACAAAAGTTATGAAGATTTAAAAAAAGTTGATTTTGGCAGTCGGTTTTATCATAATTACACAATGTAGATATTAATAAAGCTCCAATTCATGAGTGTTATGTAGGTTAATTTATATGCATGATGATTAGGATGTATCCCAACTGGTTAAAACGAAGACAGCAGTTTTTTTCAGTTTTTGAAATTATTATTTGTAACTATTTTTTGTAACATAATTATATTAATACTATTATTAATCGAAGTATATTAGACAGAAAATAATTAACCTTATGTATTACAACCGTTTATAATTAGTGGAGCACTGCCGTGGGGCAAAGGCACTTATTAAATGAAAGTAAAATGCGATAAAACACAAACACGAAGGAAAAGCGTACCAAGAAACGGCGCGTAAGTCAGTAAACGTGAATCAGATCAAGTCTGACATTGATACTTTGACTGTTTTGTTGCTTGAAGGACGGTTTCAGTGTTGCAAGTACTAAAGTAAAATAACCCTATGCTATAATATAAAACTACATGTTTAAGCAGTTGCTGTATGAAACAAATAAATAAAATCCTGCCCTTTAGTGTATTTTGATTATTTTGATGTATTAATTCATTTAATGTAAGGCTTGTTTGTATACATAACATACCATAAAAATATTTTTATGATTTTAGCTATTGTTTTTTCCCTACTCTGATCTTTTAAAGTATTATATGGCCACATTAAAGGTGCTATAGAGTGACTTCAAAGAGAATAAATCACTTTAAATACTTTTAAACTTGATTATTTTTCAACAGCTGCTTTAAAATGTAAATAGTTATGAAAAATTATTTTTTTATTTTGTTTAAATTAATAGCAATAGTCTTATTTTTGTACAGCTTGGGGCGTTTTTGGTCATCTCGTTTGATATAAACGTAAGCTGTAATCAGAAAAAAAACCATCTTCTGTTATGGGTATCCTTTTTCTACACTTTCGGCTTATTCCAGTTTTTTTTTTCAACTAATACATGATGATTAGAAAGCGAGGCCATGAGTCCTAATAAGTCTAAAGTGTAGTCCTAGTAAGTCCAAATAATTCTTTTATCTATGTGTTTCTTTAATTAAACAACAGTGCATCCACAGGTTTCATCAAATTATATGATAAGAGCAAGTATCACACTATCAGTATACGTGTATAAACTGAACTTGAAGTTATTTCAAACAAAGCTTTATTATAAAAATTATAAACTAATTACAACACGCACCTGAACTAGGATTTTAGAAGTGTCGTTCTACCACGTGCAAATTTGAATGCATTGATAAGTTTTATTGTAAATTATACCAATTTATTGCATATGTGTTATATGTTTAAATATTACCTGCGCCAAGAATACATTTTATATCCTGAGTATTAATATTTCAATTTAATAATACATAGAGTTTCTAGTTATGATACTTAGATTTCCATATTCAAGTCCATGTAAATTTACTATGCTTCAGCCATCTGGGTATCTAGACATCACCTCTTAATGTAAGGTAAAGAGTTCTCAAATATTTCAGTGTAGATTCGGTTTTTGTATTCAATGGCGTTGCTAAATTAAAAAAAAGTCTTTAGTAGGGCTTTGAGATGTTTTTTATTAATATAATAAAAATTAGAATCTTTAATATTATTCCTTTTTTGTCTGCTTCGTCAATTTTATCCACATGGTGTAACGCTTCCTTGTTCTAATATAACAATTTAAAATTATATAAATTACTTTACCAGGCTATTAAATATTTATCTTTTTCAAGGATATTTCTTAAGGTTTAGTGAAAGTTAAAGTTAAAGTTACGTCCTTAGTTCAATACCCTTTAATAAATTTATGCTGTGATCTTCTTAGTTAAGAACGTACGTTGCGTTTTTCTTATAGAATGAGGGTGACTAACAAGCACATAGTCCACCGGATTAGAAGTGAATGCTGTGGCCCACAAACATCTACATTAATCCTCAATAAAGAATCAAAATACAGATGCGTTGTCACCCCTAAGGACTTAGATGGAATGCCTCATTTCCAGTAAAATGGGTCTTCGGTTCTCTACACTCACCATACAAAATACAGAAGCATTAACCCTTTTACGGTCCCGTGAACTAAATGTAGGTCATTTCTATTGTGTCGGGAAGCTAGACAGTGAAAGTGTTAAGCTCCTATTATACGCTGGTGTTTTGTGAGAGCGTGATACTACCCCGGTCGAGTCGACCCATTCGTGCTACAACCATAATATAGCTGCAACGTGGCTCTACCACGCAATCGTTTATGCTTAGTAACTTAGTTCGTTTAGTTGTCTCATTGAACATTAAAATTTCATTAAAAAAATTATAAGCCTTTTGTAGTGCGATATAACTATTTTCAGTTAAAATTTTCCGTTCACGAAGAAAGGGCCCAAAACGTTTAAAAGAGTCTCTACTCAAACTGTGTCAAGTACACATCAAATCAATTTCTTATATTCCCTTTTGCACCTCCGAAGAGATACGAAAGTTAAGGACTGGACCATAGTCCACCGAAAATTGCTTGTAACTATTTTAGTGTATAACCCTTAGTAGTGCATAAAAACTAACATTGATGGAAGTCAAGCATGTCAATACGTGTAAACACCATACAGAATACTATCAAATCCAGACAGTGATTGTACGTCACGCGGTGTAGGCACCCGTCGAATAAATAGGTAAACTGGCCATAATAAGTCCTACGTAAGCGCCACAAACTTTCAGACCGCCACTACTGCAGACGTGATGTAAGTATAATCATCACTCATTGCATTATCAGCACTGCTTATAGCCGCAGAGCGTATCATAAATCTAATGCTCACCTCGAAGAAATGGAGTCTTACGTTCAACGGCTTTCGGCCACACCCTTGAAAGTCTCCTACCTACAGGTATCACACGCAAGAGGTTGACACATATTCTCCACCAACCACTACAACGACAGATATTACCAAAGGCAGTTATTAAATAATAATAAGTACCCGGTTGACCGAGCTTTGCTCGGTATTTTTCGCTCGGTTTTTTTAATTCGTGTGTTTTGGAAATTATATTTAGATACAAATTACATACTGATAAAATATGAATAATATTTTTTGATCTTAGCGACATAATAGAAAAAACTGAACTGGTTATTTGAATAAAAAAATCAAGTTTGCAATTAGTTTAATTTAAATTTTTGTGTTTTTAAAAAATACTAAAAAAAGGGCTCGAAAAAATAGATTTTCTCAAAAAAGAAAGGACCTTGAAAAAAAAATTTAAAAAGTTGGTCGGTCGGTCTGGGCTCGAACCGGGCTTTTACGATTCTGTGACCGACCATTATACCAATTAAGCTATTTATAATCATTGACAATCTGTCAAAATTTACCTTCTTATTCTAACGATATTGTAGCAGTTTTTCATTGTCTAAAACACGGACAAAAAGACATTTTCTAAAAATAAATCCTAGCTAGATCGATTTATTATCCCCAAAACTCCCTGGACACTAAATTTTATGAAAATTGTTGGAGCCGTTTCCGAGATCCCGATTATATATTTATATATATATACAAGAATTGCTCGTTTAATAGTATAGGATAATTCAGCCATCAGAAATGCTTAGTGTAACTGACGTTGAATATATGCATTCTTCGATCATGTTTGTCTCACCCACCAACAAGTTGCCTTTAATCATTCAAAGGTGCGAAATTTATAGAGATATTTTATTACGTTGTTGTATAAAATATTAGAGAGGCTAGACAATCTACAGCCACGTCATCAAGGGACCCGACTTGGGCAAAACAAGTTAAGTGTGAGTCAAAAAAGAGCGACATGCCAAACAACCTTCGCAGAGACGCAGTGCTGCAAATCACAACAAGCATCAATACGACTGCCGTCGGGCTTACGTCATCCCAACGATCTCTACGATATATACGATCCCAGCAAACATACTTAACTACGTACTTCCATCGATCTGAATCACAAGATACATCAAATCAGGTGTAGCAGCCCGCAGATCCATCTCAAAACGCATTACCCCGAGGAGCAGTACGCATCAATGCAACTATCATACGGATGGCACCCCCTCACACCTCACTCTCACACCCACATGATCCCTACCGGCTTTGGCAACAAAATTGTTAATGTTGTATAAAATTACCACCAACGTATCATAGTAGCACGCTACTTTGACTCCAGTAACCAAACATCTATAAATCATAGGTCAATTGCACTAAGACCTGGAGTTGAGTTGAGTGTTCAATAGACAAAAAGAAATGTTCTTTCAACGAGATGAAATTAATATTACATTGAGTGTTACTAGTAGTAGTAATAGATAATCCATTACCTCATTTTATTGTAACTCATGTTACTATACTTCGAAATATTTATATTTTAAATAAATGGAGATATAAGTTATTCCATGACATAACATAAATGAAGGAACATTTTACTTTCAAAGTCTAAATAGGGTAGTGCACTTCAATAAAGTTTTCTTCGTTATGCCCCCTAAGAATTTAAAGTAGTAGTAGATTGGTTACCTAACACTAAGTTAAAATTCAGAGGCAAGACGCTAATTTGTGAAGTATCATTGATAAAATAAATTATTTATTAACCCTTCGACAGCCGTCGGTCACGTCTTAAATGCTCCGTACAAAGTGACCTACATGGCAGTCAAAGGCTTAAGGTCTGAAAAACCGAATTAAAAATTATTAACTACGTACATTTGTTTTATTTGTTTATCATTGTATAGTATCTTTATGTAAAATTCAGCCCTATCTACAAAGATATTCAAAAATATAGCGCTGCAAGGGAGAGATCAGAAGCAATAACAGTAACTTTTAATTCTTTTACATAAAGTTAAACTTTCTGATTAACCGAATTTTAGTTCTAAAATAATTCGTAATTCTAATTTGGCCGTGTGGTGCCAGAGTTAGATAATACCACTGGGTGCCTGTGAGTGATGCCTGGTTTAATGGATTTCGGTAAATATCATCATCCGCTGCGAAAAATGAAAAAAAGGAGTAGCTTGAATATTCTAAAGTATGACTCACGTATTTGAATCACGACATAGCGATATAATATACTTGTATAGCTGAACTTATGTTTATGGATGTACTTGAAGTTCACCCCTTTTAGAAATTTAGACGGTACAACAAAAGTTCTAATGTGTAATTTAAAATACCACGATGCAAATTATTGCTATAACTTTACCATAAAATCAGTTGGTGATTAGTAAAACACTATTAAGAAAAGAAAAATGTAGATTTAATCATTTTAATTTTGATAACTACTGCCTTTAAAATTTGTTAGTGAATGAGCGATTTTTAAACTTATTACATTTTACAAAACCAATACTGGGGGGTTATTCACATAGTCATAAATTAGATTTTATCGAGAAAAAAGCCATTAACGAACCACGTGTTCTCTTATCGTGATTCTAGCTAAATTATTGCTATGCAATATATGCACTATATTCTCGTGGTAAAATACATATTCGTTGAATATATTGTATTACAAAATTTCCTTATTCATTCATGTATAAAATCTGGTTGCAAACTTACTACACCTAGCATTTCTTTAAATTCGGTAAATATTTCCTTGAACGTAAGATTGTCATGTTTTAATTTATTTCATAAGAACCTTAGCTACTGGAGACCAACAGATAAAAATATTTTTTAAACGTTAATCTTAATATTTTTTGTCTTGTCTATATTTATATTATATAGAATAAAAGAATTGCATTAAATTTTATATTGTTTTATTTAGAATTCTCTACATTTGTAAAGAAATTATGAATAGTTATATTGAAAAGTGGGGTCTGCAATGGTAGAGCACTAAGCAGTAAAAGGCCTTCTAAAATAATAGTTTATATTTTCTTAACTATATAAACTGTTTTCTTAACTATTTTTAAACTAAACTAATGTTTAATTCAAGCATTACAAATTTTTTTCCTACAAAGTGCAATGCACATTTTAGAAAATGCAAAATTTGTCCGCTTTTTTAAACTAATAGATATCACTCCATTTATCATCCATGGTTAGTCTCGTTGGGGTTAAACGTAATGTTGACTAATGAAGTGAGTTACCTCTATTTGAGTAAGCCAACATTTCATATCTATCTATTTACTTCTATTTTATATTTTTTCCCAATGGCATTTAGATGTAAAAAATCGGTTAAAACCATTGTAATTCATAATAAGCATGTGTGAAAAATGATTCCATTGAAAATGTTAATAATATTCAAAAATATACTGCAGACAGTTTCGGTGAGTTTTCTTTCCAAGTTATTATACGTGGTAGAGCCACGCTGTAGCTATATGGTCGTAGCAAAAATGGGTTGGCAGGGAAGAGACGCTTTTCACTAGATTCGAGGCATCCGATCTTAGTCCTCAGAGGTGGCAATGGTGACAATGTATCTTAGTCAAGGATGGATGTAAATGTCCATGGGCAGCATTCGCTTATCATTAGGTGGAATTTGTGCTCGTTTGTCACCTACAAAAATAATATATTCTAATTAAAAATATATATATCGTGATGCACCGTTGACTCTGCTTTCTGATGCCGGCCTTGATATTTTAAATTAGGCATCAGAAAGATACCGTCATCTATCGGTACCTGCAAGATCTAGGAAGAAACTTTCTTTACTATTTTTATGACATTCACGGGAAAAGGTTAACACCGTTTATCATATAATGGCAAAGTTATTCGATTAAGACAGGTAGCACAAATTATATTAAATAAAAAAAGAAATATAATTTTTATATATTTTGGTATTCAAAATTGTCATTTTAATATTTTTAAAACGGTGATTTATGTTTTTTAAACATTTAGTCAGACAATTCAATGTTATAATCATCCTTGTTTAATTAAGTATCCGTGAAATGTACCAGATGCAAAAACTTGGGCCCGTGACAGAATGAGTTATATAGTGCTGTAATGAGATCGTGGAGGTAGGTGGTTGCGGAACGAGTGGAGAAAAATAGCCGGCAATGCGGTAAGCGAGCTCAAGGATTCATTGTCTCCGAGTGCTGTATTTTAAGTTAAATTGACGCAAAAATCTCGTTCGAAAAATCGAGATCCAATTTTATTTCGATTTTTTCACTATTATATCCTTAATATTATAGGGTAGTATGATGGGGCTGACATGTCTGTGCGAGACAAAAGGCCCTAAATAAATAAACGGAAAACAAACGTATGCATTGAAATAATGAATAGGCATGGTTTAACATCGTTCTTTAGGCATTCTTTGGAGAAGACCTGTATTTAACAATGGACTTGTCATGTATACATATAGTGGCAATTGCTTCTAAGAGAAAACTTGTACGACCATTTTTTACTGTTTAGGAAAATATCAATGTCTTAATTAACCTCATTGTACTCATAGTCTGTCATTGATGTATATAATAAAATGATTTTTAAAGTTGATTACGTTTAGTAATTCCAGTCAACATTGGACATTATTAAGTTAGATATTGTGTGTCGTGTAGTGCCGTGTAGTGGCGGTTGCGAATATCCACTACCCCATATCTTCCAGTGGGTGTCGTAAGAGGCGACAGAGGGAGACAGGCAGAAGATGGGCAGCAGCATCTTCCTGATAACAACTGTGAGATAATAAAAACCTGCGGTTGCCAACCAAGCCAAGCGTGGCAACTATGGCAAATATCCCCCATTAATAACGATGCAAACAAATGGCCCCCAGTCCCCGGCGGCCCCGCTATTCTTGTCTACGGTGGCGATCTTGGTAACGGCGGGGCAGGGGGTGCTAAGAATCTCCGGTGGAGGTTCGGTTGCCACCTACGACGACTCGACCTGGCAACATATAACGCACGCACCCCGAGAACTGACGAGAAGATACTGGAGCTGGAAGAAGAGGTAGACAAGTTGCGCTGGCATATTATTGGATTAACCGAGGTCCGAAGAGAGGGGGAGGACACGGCAATTCTCGAGTCCTGCAACTTGTTCTACCACCGGGAGGGCGACCATCGGTCCCAAGGAGGTGTCGTATTTATCATGCACAAGTCTCTCGTCAACAACGTTGTAAAAATTAGGAGTGTGTCGACGAGGGTCGCGTACCTGATACTCAGAATCACCAAACGGTATTCGCTGAAGGTCATACAGGTTTACGCACCAACCTCGGCACATCCCAATGAGGAGGTGGAGGAAATGTATGAGGATATTTCCAGAGCCATGCATTCCTCCAAATCCCACTACACGGTGTTGATGGGAGACTTCAACGCAAAACTATGCACAAGAGAAAGCGGTGAGCTGAAGGTAAGGAAATTTGGAGTAGGGCAACGGAACTGAAGGGGCCAGCAGCTGGCCGACTTTATTGAGAAAGAGGGACTCTATATGATGAACTCTTTCTTACAGAAGCGGCCCCACAGGAAGTGGACCTGGTCGAGCCCCGACGGTTTGACAAATAATGAGATTGATTTCATTATGACGACCAGACGCCAACTATTCAGTGATATCTCAGTGATCGCTAGGGTGAAAACTGGCAGCAATCACCGAATGGTTAGGCACACTGAACATAAACGTTAAGTTGGAGAGGTCTCGTCTAATGAACTCAACGCTCCGTCCCCCTCGTGCTCTAATACAGAAACCCGAAACCTTTCATCTCGGGTTACAAACCGCTTTCAATGCCTAGAGGATTGCAATGCAGTGGACGATATGAATGACAAGCTCGTGGAAACTGTCTATGCGGTCGGAGCTAAGTTCTGCAAGACCCGCCGCAAAAGAACACAAAAACTCTCCGACCACACTCTTAATCTCATGGCTGTTAGACGGGAGATGAGGCTGCAATCGTCAACAGATTTGACAGCATACAGGCAACTGAACAGACAGATCTCCAAATGCATGCGGCGAGACTTACGCAACTTTAATACTGCTCGTATTAAAGAAGCGATCGAGCGAAACCAGGGCTCCAAAGTCTTTGCCAGAGATCTGTCTGCTAGAAAGAGTCAATTGTCAAGGCTGAAGACTGAGTGTGGCAACATCGTTTCCGGGACACCTGAGATTCTGAGTGAGATTGAGAGGTTCTATGGGCAGCTGTACACATCATCGTTGGAGCCACACGCAAGTGTGAGTAACGATCCAAGAGCAAGTCTTATCCGACACTATTCCGATGATATCCCGGACGTCAGTCTGAGCGAGATTAGAATGGCTCTCCAGCACCTTAAAAACGGCAAGGCCCAGGGGGAGGATGGAATTACAGAGGAGCTTCAGAAAGCGAGTGGAACACCGGTACTTGAAGTCCTTCAGAAGCTTGATTAAAACTACTTTTACGGATTTTATCGCGTTTATTTTTACTTTTTATTTTTATTTTTAATTCCCGACGTTTCGGGCGCTTTCCAGCACCCATGGTCACGGGGGACTGAGATGACTGACGTCCCGATGTCATTGTTAAACCCGGAGTACCTTCAGCTTTTTTAATTATTGTTTATGGTCCGATCTATGCAAAATGAACTAACTCTGTCTTGAGGTCTTGCAATGGTATGCTTGGGTTTAGTTTTAATTTTATTGATTATAAACGATTCTCACATCCTTACTACAATGGACACATCAGAGGAATCGAGCATAATAACATCGCCGGATCAACTATCAAGAAGCGTTGATTACACCTTAAAATATACATTAAATATACAAGAAATGAAAGAAACAATAAATAAATTATCATTGGAGCTAGCAAGTACGCAAAATGAACTAGATGATATGATGTTAGAAAATAACGCTCTTAACAGGCAGATCAACAAATTGACTAAAGAAAACGATACACTCAAATCTTTGTGTCAATCGCTGCCGCAAAAAAATCTAAATCGTAGCACCAATAAAGGAAGAAGAACTTCATTGCACTCTTCAAATTCACCTTTCAAGACGCCTAATTCCCAATCCACTGTTGAAAAAAAAACCGATGGTAACGGTACTAAGGTAGACATCATAACTTCTCTACAGCTAAGAATAACACATTTAGAAGAACAGTTGTATCAGGCTGAAAAAGAAATTACAGAGCTGAACAAAAAACGCTGCCTTCTGAATCAAGACGCATTCGTGCCTAATACTGCCATCTCGACATGTAAAAATAGAGATACTAAGCAAGCAGACATTGATGAGATATTAATTTTTGGCACTCAACAATGCACTAACATGGCGGCAGTACTAACACGTTCTAGACAAAACTCGAAATATGGGAATTATAGAATAAAGGTGTTCACGAAACCCTCTGCACCGAGTACCGAAGTACTACGAAATTGCCAAAACCTTCTTCTTAAGCCAAATGATAAACTGGTTATATGTGTTGGAGAGAATGATTTTGACTTGGAGATACTATATAAGCAGTTACAGAGTTTATTTAAAAAGTATGTAAATAACAACATTATAGTACTAAATATCTTTAATAATGACTATATCAGTTTCACTGACGTAAATTATACAATTCAAATGTTATGTAATCGATTTAATAATTGCCATTTTGTTAAATGTAATAATAATAATTTGTTTTCATTATGTAAATCTATAAACTACACTATTGACTGTATTGATTATAATGAGAAATTTTTAAATATAAGAAACTTGAAAAACTTGGTGATAGGCAGTAAACCAAACCTGACGTTAAAAAATCAGAATATTATCCGAAAGGGAACAATACCTTACTATTTCCCACCCAAAAATACTGATATTGACCTGGTTAGGTTGAGCCCCGCTGATCCTGTTACACGCCAAAATGTTACATCTAAGAAAAAGGGAACTATCCCACACTACTTTCCCGTAATTAATAAAAATGATTTATTTCGAGGATAAGTTACAATATTTTAATAAGTTACAATATTTTAATATCATGCATCAAAACATAGCTAGTATATTATCAAAACAATCGCTGTTGGAATTAACGTTGTTTGAACTATTTGGAAAAGATAAAATCCCAGAAATAATATGCCTTTCAGAAACTTTTTTAAAAGCTTGTTACAAAAACTATTTTAAAATAAATGGCTATACCTTGGCCGCTGCTTTTTGTAGGGATAAGAATAGAGGTGGTACGTGTATCTTGACAAAAAACTATATTAATTTCACTGAACTCACATACTTACAAACATATGCTATGCAAAAAGTTTTTGAGGTATGTGGCATAGTAATACCTATTCACAAGATAATTGTTATTTGTATTTATAGAACCCCTTCCTCTGACCCTACCATATTTCTAAATAAATTGAGGTATTTACTACATGATTTATCAAAAAAAGTAAAACCAAATTACAACATTGTTATAGTAGGTGACTTTAATATAAATACCTTGAAACCTGGCAGCCTGACATGCCACTTAAAAGATCTTTGCAATAACTATAATTTGAAACTCCATATCGATGTTCCAACTCGCAAAGAATCGTGTATAGATCACATCCTTAGTAATGTAAAGGACGCTACTGCTCATGTACTGCCTCTCTATCTGTCGCATCATGAAACAGCGCAACTACTGAGTATTCCGATCCAAAAAAATATTCCTAAAACAGAAAAATCCTACTACTCATTCAAAAAAGACTATTCTTTAGAAAATATTAAAAAGTTTAAGGAATGCTTGAATAGCCTCTCTTGGTCTGAAGTATATAGTGAACCTAACTTGAATATAGCCTTCAATAACTTTCATTCGAACTTCAGGTTGTTCTACGACTTGTGTTTCCCAACTAAAAAAGTAAAGGTTAATAACTCAAAAAAAACAATCGCATGTGGTTTAGTAAAGGCTTACTAAAAAGTTGTAACACAAAGAGAAAACTCCGATATAACTATTATACACATAAATCAGCAGGTAATAGACAGAAATATTTTACATATTCAAATATCCTAAAAAAATGTATAAATAAATCTAAGAGACTTGCAAACATAAAATTTATTCAAAATAGTAATAATAAATGTAAAGCAACGTGGTCTATAATAAAAAATGAAATAGGTATAACACAAAGTGAAGCTTCTGTTGACTATCTAAAAATTGACGACTCCGACATAGCGAACCCGGAAGAAATATCCCAAATATTTAACAACTACTTTACAAACATCGAAAAAATTGGTATTAATAATGTAAACAATGGCGAAGGCTCTTATATTACGAACAATTTCAACTTAAACACAATGTTCCTTAAACCCATGTCAGTAAATGAAGTAAAATTAGAGGTAATGACCTTAAATAAAACCAACTCTGTAGGCTACGATGGCATAAATACACATATATTGAAGTCATGCGTTGAGAAAATAATTGACGTTCTAACTCATCTTGTCAATTTGTCATTCTCATCAGGAAGCTTTCCAGAAACATTAAAGTCCTCCATTGTAAAGCCTATACACAAACGTGGCAACAGAAACGTCGTTAGTAATTATCGCCCAATTACCCTTGTACCTATACTTTCAAAAGTATTTGAAAAGTGTATGTATAAAAGGCTCCTAGAATTTTGCAATAAGTTTAACATTATAAATAAAAATCAATATGGCTTTCAAAAACATAAATCGACTAACTTAGCTATTCATCACCTAATAAATACATTGTTGACCAATATTAATGATAATTATTTGACTACAGGACTGTTTTTTGACTTAACTAAGGCATTTGACTTCGTATCGCACGATCTATTATTAAATAAATTGGACAAAATAGGAATAAGGGGTATTACGTTGCAATGGATTGCTTCGTATTTAACAAATCGTACTCAATGTGTCACGACAACAAAATTAATAAATAAAGAACTAAGAACATATAAATCCAACTGCCTTGAAAATATTAATGGAGTTCCACAAGGCAGTATCTTAGGGCCTATATTGTTTATATTATATATTAATGACATATCTGATGCGACAAGTCATGAATGTATCACATACGCTGATGACATTTCGGTTATAGTTAGGACTAAAAAAAATAAAAATTCAATATATAATCATGAATTGGACATAAATAATACAATTGATAATATAATTGAATGGCTACAAGCTCACAATTTAAAAATTAACTTGGCAAAATCAAATTTTATTCAGTTTAATAAGTCAAAACATAACCAGTACAATTTCAAACTAAACATTATAAAAATCAATCAAATAGAAAAAACAAAATTTTTAGGTGTGGTCATAGACCAGGATCTGAACTGGAAAGCACATATAGATGAAGTTTGTAATAAAGTAAACAAATGTTCTTACGCGCTCAACCAAATAAAAAAAGTGACTGACATAAAAACGTCTGTTATGACTTACCGAGCATATGCCGAGTCTATACTCCGTTTTGGACTGGTGATGTGGGGAAATAGTTCGGATTGGAATCGGGCTTTTATTGCGCAGAAAAAGTGCATTAGGGCAATCTGCGGAGTAAGACCCGATGAATCGTGTCAGCCTCTATTCAAAGGTCTTGGAATACTGCCACTACCAATGATATATATTTTAGAAGTTTGTGTATTTGTGCAGAGACACAAACAATTATTTGAAAAAGCTTGTGAGGTTCAGACTACTCGCTCACGTAGGGACCCACACAAGCTAGTATTTAAGGATATACCTAAATCACAAAAATATGGCAAAAGTTGCCTTACCATGTGTGTCCGAATATATAATAAACTCCCTGACGAACTTAAATCACTAAATAATACATTGTTCAAAAAGAAGTTGTACAAATGGCTGAATGAAAATAATTTCTATAGTGTAAAACAATTCTTGGAAATAAATTAGATTAAGTACTGGGTAATATTTATTAAAAAAAAACATCATTTAATTATTGTAATAAATAAAAAATAACAAACTATAGTATTGTTACAATAGATCTTTGATTAAACTATGCGACTATTATTAGGTATTGAAATTGACATGTAATTAATTATTATAATATTATTTCTCTTTGTTAACTAAATCAGGTGACTAATGTATTTCAAAATATTTGCATGCTATGTAAAATAAGCAAAACATGAGCGCTCGATTTTTACCTGTGAACAACATCTATACCATGTTTTACGCAAATAAAGATTATTATTATTATTATTATTATTATAGGATCCCAAGCAGGTGGTAGTACCCAGCCTCCTTCTCTATTGAAATTAGGATGTTTTTTAATTTCAATAGCCTCACGTATCATCCTTGGTAGGAATCGGTGTTCTTTCGCGAGGATTTGTGGTCTATCAAATCTGATGTAATGGTTGGGGCCGTCTAGGATATGATCACAAACTGCAGACTTCCCGGAACGTTGATGCTTCACATCAGCTATATGTTCTTTTACGCGGGTTATTACGCGGATTATTGATCTTTTGGTTTGTCCTATATAAGAGAGACCACATTCACAATCAAGCTTGTACACTCCTGCATCTTGTAGAGGAATATGACACTTGACGGATGGTAGGAACTGACTAATCTTCTTCGGCGGCTTGTAGAATGTTCTAATAGAAGCTCGCTTCAAGATATAGCCAATCTTGTCTGTGACACCTCTGACATATGGTAGTACAGCAGGCACACGCTCGACTGTGGCTGGCTTCACTCGGTCACTGTGACGTAGGCGCGGGACCCGAAGCTTGTTGTCGTGCAGAACTTGCTTGACGTGCTGAAGCTCGGCGGCCAGGTGTTTGCTGTCACAGATCCCTCGTGCTCTCTGTAACAAAGAAAGTTTTAATCATGTGTAGTGTTCGCGTAAATATAAGAAATCATTATCCTTCAGAAGCTCTTCAACTCCGTCCTCCATGGTAGCACTACTCCGGAGGCGTGGAACAGAAGCGCGGTGGTCTTGTTCTTTAAGAAAGGCGCAATGCTCTCTTGAAGAATTACAGACCCATATCCCTTCTGAGCCGCGTCTACGTGCTGTTTTCGAGAGTCATTACAAATCGTCTCGCACGCAGACTCGACGACTTCCAGCCTCCCGAACAAGCCGGTTTCCGAAAAGGATTCAGTACCATAGACCACATACATACCCTGCGGCAGATTGTATAGAAGACCGATGAGTACAATCTGCTACTTTGCCTGGCATATGTGGACTATGAGAAATTTGGGCGGTGCTACAGTCTCTTCAGCGGTGCCAAGTTGACTGTCGGTATATCGAAGTGCTGAAGTGTTTGTACAGTAGGGCTACGATGGCTATCCGAGCACAGAACCGGAGTTCGAAACCTATCCAACTGCAGAGAGGTATAAGACAGGGTGATGTTATTTCCCCGACTCCTCCCCACACAACGGATAGGTCTTAAGATGAACATGGTCAAAACAATGATCATGTTTAATGCCCATGTCACACCTATGCCGGTAGTTGTTGGGAGCACTATGCTCGAAGTTGTTGACAAGTACGTTTACCTGGGACAAATAGTCCGACTAGGTAAGTCCAACTTCGACCGAGAGGTAAATCGACGGATTCAACTCGGCTGGGCAGTGTTCGGGAAATTACGGCACATCTTCTCGTCGGGTATACCTCAATCTCTGAAAACTAAAGTGTATAACCAGTGCGTGTTGCTAGTGATTAATTACGGATCTGAGACGTAGTCCTTCACTGCTGGCCATATGAGGACGCTCAAGGTCGCTCAGCGAGCTATGGAGAGGGCTATGCTCGAATTTTTTCTGCGGGATAGACTCAGAAATGAGGATATCTGCAGTAAAACCAGAGTGACCGACATAATCCAACGGATTAGTAAGCTGAAGTGGCAATGGGCCAGCCATATAGCTCGAAGAACCGATAACCGATGGGGAAGAAAGGTTCTCGAGTGGCAGCCTCGTACCGGTAGGCGTAGTGTAGGGTGACCCCCCACTAGATGGAGTGACGACCTGGTAAGACATGCAGGAAGTCGATGGATGCAGGTGGCTCAGGACCGTGCTTTGTGGCATTACTTGGGGGAGGCCTATGTTCAGCAGTCGACTTGTAAAGGGCTGTAATGATGATGATGATGATGATGAAGTTAGATATTTTGGGCTCTAAGATTAGAAGTTGCGCTTGCTTTGATAACGCGAGGAACCTGATATTATCCCCGCTAACACCAAAGAATATGTTAACCTTTTAAGTGCTGATCTACCACAAACTCGGTATTGAACGAAAACGTAAGGAAACCATAGACAAGTGCAGTCCAGCAGCACGTATTATCGCGGCACGATTAATATTTTCCTTAATACAAAACCCACACAAAAAAGGAAAGACGCCTGTGCCCAGCACTTTTACTTTGTGTATGTTGTTTTTATTGGCTTATTATTGGTTTCAATTAAATATCGAGGTAATAAGATGTGTATAAATGAAACTAATTTGGAGGGAAGTGAAAGTTACGTTTTTATGATGTGCAAATTTGTTGTTTTGAGAAAATATATTTGTTATGTGTGTTTTTAATGGAAAATAAAGTTATGGTGTAAATATGATAATGTGATAAAAGAAATTACGCGCGGAATATGAGGCTTTTTACGCCTGGCTAACTTTAAGGTTTTGAATAGAATAGAATAATTTTTATTCGTCGAAAATTAAAGTATGAAATATTTTATTTATCGAAAATCAATTTTTCACTTTACAAAGAAATATCTGTCCTGGTAAGAACCAGCAAGAAACCCAGCGAGACTTTTTTTAATTTTACAAAGTTAATGGCCACAAAATATTTACAAAATTTATTTTAGAAACAGCTTGAAAGTGAATACCTCATTCCCATGGGTTATTGTCAACCATGTATTCATTTATATCATAATAACCCTTTTTATACAATTTTTGTTCAATTAAATATTTAAATTTGGTAATAGAAAGACCTTGGATATTTTCTGGACTTTTTTGTAATAGCGTTAGCGTATTCAATTAAATATTGACGTAATAATATGTGTATAAAGTAAAGTAAAGTAAAGTTACAGCCTATATACGTACCACTGCTGGGCTCAGGCCTCCCCTCATTTCTGAGAGGGTTTTAGGGCAAGGAAGTGTCCGCCGCGCTGCCCAAATGCGTGTTGACGAACTTCACATGTCAACGAAATATTTTTTTTCTTATTCCTCAGACATGCAGGTTTCCTCACGATGTTTTCCTTCACCGCTGCACGTGGTAAATCAGCACTTAAAATTGCAATTAACAATTTCATTGGTGCCGGCGGGGATCGAACCCGGGTTACTCGCGTTCTGTTATATTTACAGCGAGCTTTAACCACTGAGCTACCACGGCTCTTAATATGTGTATGAATGAAACTAATTTTGTATTAACTAAAAGTTCGTAAATATGAAGCAATAATAGTAACTATGTATGTTAAAAATAGCGTGGAAGCTATCAAGGACTAGTGCGGCTCAAATTACTCACTACTTGACTTTATAGATGTCAGACAGGCACTAGTATAGCTACTCACCGTCGTGACCTCAAATAAAAGTATTTTGGTAAACGCTTCCGGAATACAACCTATTATGAACAAAACTTTTAAACTAAAACTGTTTTCCTGTTAAATATGAAAAATAGTATTTACGTGCCAAAACTTGCGGCTGGATGCTTATATTTATAAACTATACATATGAAACATCATTTTAATTACAGTTATAATCACTTGTAATTAGTAGGATAAATAAAAATTAAGAAATTCCGGATTTGCCACAAACGTAGCGTTTTGCAGACGGATAAACAATAACAGGATCTATTGCATTTCCGCTTCCCCTTAGGCTAAAGTTTCGTATATTCATCGCACTCATTACAATCGTAACTTAAAATTCACAGTTGCTATAACGATTAATTGAAAATGTTTGATTTGAAGATTTTCAATAATCGTCACGCTTGGCAGACGAATTGACGATCGCAGTCGCAGTCTAAATTATTTTTTATCCCATGAATCTAACTTATGTCCACTTGATTGACTTTTAGCCATGACGCCAATACAAGAAAATGAATAGGACTAGATGAACTTTTAAAAGTTGAAAGTTAAAGTTACAGCATATGATGCAACTGATGGCATAGTCCTCCTCTAATATCTGAGAGGGTTTTGGGCAAGGATAACTCCGCCGCGCTGCCCAATAGGTGTTGAAAAATTTCACATGTCTTTGACGGCAATATTATTTTCTCATTTCTCATACGTGAATTATAGATTTTTATACGTGGTAGAGCCATGCTGCAGATATATTGGTAGTATAGTTGTAGCTGACTGTCTCGTTGGTCTAGTGGTTGTAGTAGTGTGATTGCTGATCATTATGTCCTGGGTTCGAATACCGGGTCGGGCCAAAAAATTTATTATTGAGTTTTTCCGTGAAGAAATTCTCAGTAGCTGCCCGGATTCAGGAAGTTGGCGGTGTCTCACCCCTTTACCTCAGAAAGCACGTAAAGCTGGTGGTCCTGCGCCTGATCTCTCTCCGGTCGTGTCGGTTTATCGTCCCACCGGATAATGAGAGTGAGGGAATAGAGAGTGCACACAGGTACACTCTCAATTGCGCATACACTTGGGCACTATAATCCTGTCCTACGCCGATGGCTAGTCTCCGTTAAGGTTGTCTGAGACGTGGGCTTAGGCACCGAACTGGCACAATACGGAATTATGATTGCGCTACTTCTGAGCCCTTCTGCAAAATGAAAGATAGTTTACATTAGCCTACTAAAATACTTACAACGTTTTACGAATAAGATTTTCAGTCTATTAGTAACGAATAGAGATTGATAGTGCCATTAAATGCGCAGGCTATTCCATATTTCACAGTAAGCAGTTGTCTTGTTTGAGCATTAGGTTGATCTGCATCAATTCCTTTTATGGGAAATCTGTTTTAGTGTCCCAGCTGTACTCATATCTTTCAATGTAATAGATAACATAGGACCCTTACATAATAATATTTCTGAAATCTATATTTTTGAAATTAAGTAGTTAATGTTTAATTTTAAGGTTTAATTTTTTTAAACACAGAAATTACAGTAGCTGATAGTTCTCAAAAGGCTATGGATATATTTCATTTTTGTTGCTAATTTTGTTTAATTTATTCATTAAAGCTATATATTTATATATATAGCCCTCCCCAGAGAATTCCTCACGGAGGCGATATTTGTCATAGTTGCTACGCCTAGTAGGCCACCGCAGTTGCTTTTTCTAGTCATTGTAAGGAAGACGCCGCTTTTCATTTCATGGTTTGTTTCCCTTTATTGCCTCTGAGGTAGCTTTATTGTGTGCTGAGGTAGCTTGCACTTGCAGTGCCATGGGTTACCGTGTTCAAAGCCAAAGTCTGAATGGATTGTGACTCATTCTCCGTCCATAAGATTAGCTGTAAGTTCCTATCATTCTTATTCACTAATACCTGTCTGTACATTTTTTCAATGTCGCGTGTAAGTAGGTACTTATACTGTCTAGCACGTATCAACATGGAAAAGAGGGTATCTTGAACATTTGGGCCGATTATTAATATGTCATTCAGAGAATAGCCTGTAGTGGTGGGGGCAGAGCCGTTAAAAACCACACGGAGCTTGGTGGACTCGCTTTCCTGCCCTATGACTGCATGATGACACAAATGGTAAGATGGGTTAGGGTTCGGTTCATTATTGTAATTGTTTATTGAAAGATGTCCTAAGTCAGAATACTCGTTTATGAATTTAACGTATTCCAATTTGAGAGCTGGGTTGCTTTTAAACCGTTTTTCTAGATCAATAAATCGTTTTATGGCTAAATTGTAACTGTCACCCAAACACTCAACCGATTTTAGCAAAGGAAGTTATACACAAAATCTACCTTCCTAATCTCGTATAGTATGAGCAAGAAAGTGAATTTCACATTCATTTTCAGGCTCGTTCGTGCTACATTTAGTGGGAACTTCTTTCAATCTCCAGAACTTGGACATTAATTGTTCAATATTTTCATTTTGTGATTCAGTGATAATTGCGTGATTACAATGTATCTTTTTGCTAGATACTGTTGAATTTATTGGGCCAGATACTATCCAACCAAGATGTGAACTCCTTAACTTAGGACAATTGGGTCCTAGGGACTGTTGTCCATTGCCTAAAATGTCCCAGAAGAAATCAGCACCTATCAATACATCTATTGGGGCTGGCTGATGAAACATAGGATCAGTCAACTTGATATTTGAGAGTAGTTTTAATGAGCTATTATCAACCGGCATTTTTAGTATGTGATCGGTGAGTTCTTTTAACACAAAGCATGATAACATTGCACTATACTTGCTATTTATTGATTTAATTTGAATATTACAACTTTCAATTACAACATGTTGAGATGAATTGTTACCGATGCGAATGACCTTTATTTTATTTATTATTTATTTATTTATTTATACTTTTTTGTACACCACAATACAGAAACATCAATATAGTTAAAACTAATTAAAGTATGTACAATAGGCGGTCTTATCACTGAAAGTGATTTCTTCCAGACAACCTTTACGTAGAGGAATGATGCAAACAAAAGTTACAAATAGAGGGGGGCATACAAAATAATAATAAAAAAATACAATAATACATACAAATAAAAGTAAGTGAAAGTTATATATAAAATATCATATAATAGATTAAATGAAAAGAGTAGTGTGTCAATTTGACGGCTCGGTAAAGATAACCTGGTCTTTAAGTACTCAGTAATGAATGACGATTGGCTCCCGCAATCTAACAAGCATGAACCTTAAATTTTTGCTCATCAAGTGGATTCGATACTTCAGTCATTGCAGTAGATAATAAAACCTGATTTTTATTTTGATTAGAGTAATTAACGATAATCTCATCTTGTTCATCCGCGAGGGTGAGGTGGTTTGAAGAGGAAGACGGATGGTGGATCAGACTGTTGTGGCGCTCTTTGCAGTCGTGCTCGCGACAAGGCCTCATGCGATACTCGCTTTCAGGGTGACCAAGTCGCTTCCGGACCGCACTCGAGCCGGTCTCGTTCGGCGGTCGTCGGCTTCCGCCCGGGTGGGGGAAGTACAGTGCGTCGCTTAGCAGTGGGTGCACGTGCTGTGGGGCCAACTCGACTTGCGTAGAGCCTCGAGGACGCCCCTGACCCCACCCGGGACGTTACGTACCCAACGCTGCGTATAACCTTTTTGGTAGCGAACTCCGAAGGCCCAGCGTGCTGCTGGGAGCGCGCGCCTGTTGGTGACTTCGGCTCCGCGTCAAGATGCGTCTCCGCGGGACCTGGAGGTTGCTGACCCTTCGGCAGATCCCTTCCCAGAGGCGCGAGATACCCCAACTTCTGCCTAGGGATCCACCAGGCCTTAACCTAGAGCCAGGAAGGAGCACTGGAGGCCCAAAGTGCTGCTGTTAGGAGCGCACACCTGTCGGCAGGATTGGCTCTGCGTCGATTCCCTGTCCGCGGGACTCCGCGTGGCTTCGAGACTGCTGACCCTCCGGAAGCACCTACCTGGCGGCGCGCAAAACGCCAAAGCAGATTGCCTACAATGTCGTACAATGTACGGCTCCCAAGATCGGCCCATATAAATGGGCTGTGAGGATTACCCGGGTAATGGGGAACACCCCGAGGCGCGAAACCTGCATGGGATGAACAAGTGAAAGTCAGTATTATCGTCTACAGTGTTATCGGCTTTAGGCAATTGACACACAATTTATACTTTGTAACGTCCATTATTCGCTCGTCAATCCCCTTAGCCCTAAATGTGGGGCAATCGTAGATTCTATGATGCTCGTTACAAATAATTCAGGTAAGACTTTTTACTGTAATTATCGCTTGTGCTCGCAAATGTCTTTATGGTATTATTGTTTGAATGAAACTTTTGAGCGTAATTATAATTGTTATTAGCTGGCTTTTTGAAATTTTATTTGTATCGGTCCTATTGTTACGACTCATTGACTCTAGTACATCGGCACGATCAATCAGAAATTTATAAAATTGTTCCAATTACGGTACATCACTCGTTAACTAGCACTATCTAGCTTAAAACTAACATGAATATTATAAGCACGTCCCATTTATCAGTGGGTTGGTCCTAGGCTAGACAAGGCGCTTAAGTTCTTGGGTACGTGATCGATCATAAATCTCAGAGACCGTTCCGATTCGCGTTTTAATTGTTTTTCATTAAGCAATGCGTTTAAGTTATGATTATTATCATATCTATTGCAAATTATTTTCCATGCCTCAGAATAATTATTCGTTGACACTTATAAGTTAGAAATTATTCTGCCCGCGTCACCTTGCAAATAAGACACGAGATAATGAATCTTATGAATGTCTGAAATGCGATCATTTTTATGTATCAAATTCTCAAAGGCGTCCCGAAACTCCAGCCACCTGAAATAGGAACCATCAAATTTGGCAATTTGAATTTGAGGTGATTTCAAGCCTGCCTCACGGCAACAAGGATCATACACGCAACATGAGGCGTTGTGCACGTAGCCATGCCTTTTTCGCATTCTAATTTCTAAAAAAAATCTTTCAACTAATTTTTTGGCTTTGGCGATGTTTATTATTATCTCTCGCTCAATACCTAGGTGGATTAAAAAGTACTCGGCCTAACACAGATCCATTCAATTCTAAAAATCAAATCTACCCACATTATTTAGTTCAGTTCAGACTAGTTCATTGTGTGAAGTTCGAAACGTGTGCGATAATTAGTTGTGATTTTATAAATTTATTAACAAAGTAATCGGACATAATTTCCGCGAATGGAGCAAATCGAGCAGCGTGCCGTCATTAAGTACCTCCATAAGAAGGGGCTATCATCAAAAGCCATCCATGATGACATGGTCAGTACATAAGGCGATTGTGCTCTGTCATATTCATCCGTCAAAAAATAGATAGCAGAATTTAAGCGTGGTAGAGAGAGTGTGAAAGATGAACCCCGCTCTGGAAGGCCTTCGACGTCAACTACTGACGAAAATATTAAAAAAAGTACTTGATTTAATAATGGGAGACCGCAGATTAAAAATTAGAGAGATAGCCGAGATTATAGGCATCTCTTATGAATGAACTCAAAACATCATTGTCAACGAGTTGGGTTTCCACAAGGTGTCTGCGAGGTGGGTTCCGCGACTGCTTTCAGTTGAACAAAAAAGGACGCGATTGACTATTTCACGCGACTGTTTGGTGTTATTTGAAGCCGATGCAGATGATTTTTTGAATCGTTTTGTTACTATGGACGAAACATGGATTCTTACACCGTATGTTGTTTTGTTTCCGGTGTATTACTGTACACCGGAAACAAAACAACAATCAAAACTGTGGAGAAGACCTGGTTCACCACCCCCTAAAAAGGCTAAGTCGATTTTGTCGGCAAATAAGGTGATGGCTTCAGTATTCTGGGACTCGAAAGGTGTGATTATGATTGATTATCTTGAAAGGGGTCAGACTATAAACTCTGATTACTACTGCACCTTAATACGTCGTTTACGAGAGGAAATAAAAGAAAAACGTCGAGGAATGCTCAGAAGAAAAGTCCTGTTTCATCAAGATAACGCCCGTGTTCACACGTCAGTACAGTCAATGGCTGAAATTCACAACTGTGGCTTTGAACTGTTACCGCATCCGCCGTATTCACCTGATCTGGCACCATCAGACTTCTTTCTGTTCCCTAACCTAAAAAAGCACTTGGGAGGTCAAAGATTTTCGACAAACGACGAGGTCAAAGCAGCTGTAGACGCATATTTTGACTCTAAGGAAGAATCATTTTTTTTCAACGGTCTAAATGCTTGGAAAGGGAGGAGGCAAAAGTGTATTGAACTTGATGGTGATTATGTAGAAAAATAAAAATATAACTGATTTAGTATGTGTTTATTTTCTTGGTTAGGCCGAGTACTTTTCAATCCACCCTCGTATATATAGTCACGCTCTTCAATTTCAGCCGAAATATTTTCATGATTCAAAACCTCTATTTCACCCTGCAAATCATCAACCTTAACGGATAACGCTTCAAATTTGATGAGCTTTAAATTTAACTCGGTAAATTGCACATTACCTAAGTCCGTTTTACTGCTAATGCTATTTAAATAATTTTTATTTAGTTATTTGCTCTTTTGCGGACACTCTTTTTGTAGTTAATTCACATAATCGTGTTTTATTAATTTCTGCTGATGAAGTCATTTTTAATAATTAACTTTCATTTTTATCTTCAAATAAGTTTTAAAGGCTTATTAATAAATAGCAATGCAACTGTTAGAATAGTAAATAATAATGGTTAACGTTTCTCGTTCTGGCGGTACTTGCGTGCTGTACACAAGCTATACAGGGAAGCCGGCTGCGCACGCTCAGCGAATCGCTCCCGGTCGGTGCCGACACAATAGCGACTAACCGCGAGCAGTGCTCCACGATGATAATTACTTATTCCTGGAATAGTCGGCAAATACGCTGAATATTTTCTAGATAATTGATAAAGAACAAAGGAACCTACCGCAATTTTTTTTTATATTTTGTTAACTTTTACTTTAAAAACAAGAATTTGTACTGGCTAAACTTGTGAAGGGTAATTTAATTAAACTAATTTAATCATTTATTTGTTAAATTTAATGGAATTCTAAGTAATGTTGGCCAAAAAGTAACTAATTCCTTTGTTCATTTTTTTATTTTATTTTTTATTTAAGGTAGGTATAAAAGATGATGCAAGAACAAAATTGCACCTAATTTAAGAATTGGGGGCGTGAATAGCCTAAGGAACACTTTGTTTACACAAATGGAGTACTATTCTGAATAAGTAGTTAGGATTATTGGATATTTAAAAGAAAATAGCTTTGAAGGATGGACACTTAACTTCGGCGGCGAGAACCAGGTCACATGTCGATGTATAACTCGCTGTTGTACTGCTCGAAACTTGATCTTCTTCTTAGTACCTATACTTCTCGATCTTGATGCTTGAAACCCGTGACTTTAGACTGTTCACTGCAAGGTCCCGTCCATAGCAATAGATCCGTTATAAAATTCGAAGTCCGCCGATGGTTGTGTTTGATAAATTTCTTGGGCCACCATGTTTTATCTTTTGAAGATAAACTGGTGCAAATCAAATGCTCCTACTTTTCAAAATTAGTTATATTAGAAAAAAAATGTTAATCGTACAGCGTTTGGTGGACAAGTGAGATGACATTGTGAATTTGCTTTGAGAAGCACATTAGTGCCTTCTGACGAGCTGAAGGCAATCACTCATTCGCGCATTTCACTTAAATCACTTCAGTCATTAAGCCTGAACCCAAATACATTACTTAACGTTGCTTTTTAAAATCAATGAATTTGTTAAAAAAATATGTTGAAATATTCGAAATGTTTGAATAATAGAAATACAAGTCAAATATTATAATAATAAAGATAAATAACATTTATAAAATAATTGGAAAATTGGTGAAAAATTGCAGTCATTGAGCGGGTTCGTGTAAAGATTGTCCGTCTATATGGTAGCCGGAAACGCATGCTCAAGGGTGTACATATATATGGGTTGTTCGAGTGATCGACGACTTATAGTTAAAGTTAAAAAAGTTAATGTAACAATCTATATACGTCCGATTGCTGGGCACAGGCCTTCTCTCATTTCTGAGAGGGTTTGAGGGCAAGAAAGTGTCCGCCAAGCTGCTCCAATGCGTGTTGGCAAACTTCACATGTCTTTGAAATATTTTTTTTCTTATTCTCCAGACATGCAGGTTTCCTCACGATGTTTTCCTTCATTCAAGCATATGGTAAAACAGCACTTAAATTGCAATTAACAATTTCATTCGTGGCGGCGGTGATCGATCCCGGGTTGCTCGCGTACTGTGAAATTTACAGCGAGCGCTAAACATCTGAGCTACCACGGCAACTTACTACTAGTACTTGTACTGTTGCACAATGTATACTCCCATATTAGGAACTTATAATAGTAATTTCTACGATACTACATAAAGCATTATTAAAGAGGGTTTCTATGATGCATAAGCATGATAAGTAGAGTTGTGGACAGAAGTCTTATATATTAAAGGCATATAATGGTAAAGGTATCAAATATGTAAAAGCATTATATTTATATTTATATATCTATACATATAATATATATATATATATATATATATATATATATATATATATATATATATATATATATATATATATATATATATATATATTGTGAACCTTTCCCAGGCGGGAAGGGATAGTTAATAAATTAATAATATAAACCTGATACAAGTGGAATAAGGACGTTTTAATGTTCTTAACTTTCTCGACACCTAAAAGAACTAACTTACAACACAACGTAAATGAGGGTCCTAACTAACTTAGTAACTAGATGATCACGACATCAATATTACAAAAGGCCTATTACCAAATCTTTGGAAAGATCTTTTGGAAAAATGGGAACATATTTATTTATCCTGATCACGTACATAGTAATCATTTTATATAAAAAGGGGTAGGAGCGACATTATAATCACAATTGGATTAGCTACACCGAATTTTATACAGACGTAAATACAGACAGAAAAAAAATGGTTATTTATGGCTTAATGTCATAAAATAGCTCCAAATAATCTCATGAGCCCAATAAAAGCAAGTTATTTCGATATTATAGGCACTTTAATTTTATTTAAAATACGTACTTGCGAAAATAGAGGGATCGCTATTTTCAGTTCAAAACAGCTAACTTACTGCTTGTTTTATTATTGTTTAAAATCATAAATGTGTATGCAGTTTTAAACATATTAAACCAAAGTATTGACATCGCGCCTGTTTTTCTATCTGTTGTAATTTTATGACACTGCTTTGGAAATAATAATTTAAAATAATAAACGCAGTGGCATTTTACTTTGTGTTTCTTACCCTTACATAACGAGTATAAACATCTTTTTTATAATCTTCATCATATAGCGTATATACATACTATTATGAATGACTTTAATCACATTTCTCTAATTACTTTAGTGCTGTTTGTGACTAAAACTCGCTAATCAATCAATACGTTTAAAAAATAGTTACAACACCACGTCTGTTTGTCTGTGCACTATGTTTTCCGGAACTACTAAAAGGATTTTCCATCAATCTTAAAGTACATATAAAAAGCGAATGTACCTACGACTTTATTTTATACTATTAATTATTAAAAATTGTACTATTTTAACTAATAATACCTGTGAAAACTACTAGAATATCGCTTTTAGTTCGTTTTTATTTTGATATTCATACCTATTTTAATTGTTAATATCACAGTATTCCCGTTGTTATAAGTTCTAAATCTAATATTATTATTGTAATCTATAGATTATAAGGTGTAAATCGACATGCATTTCATTAAGTGCGCTACTACGCTACTATTTGTGGTGGGCTCATTTTTCATACAGAAAGAAATTATCTCCTTTTTAAACATTTTTCTTTCTTCTAAACCTTACCGTTATTTTACTTAAATAGTAAAAATATGATTTTTTAATTTATTTTTTAACTTCACTTCTTTATTTCATTTACCATATATAGCCATCATTAATACAGTCCCTTACAGGTTCACTACTTAACAAAGGCCTTCCAAAGCTTGCCACAAACACAATAGTGAGCCTACAGCTATGGCATTGCCGCATTTCTTACCGGCTTTTAATTACTATTCCGAATTTCATTTTAAATCTCCTTAAAAGTTATCCTTTACGTTCACTGAGCGGTAGCACTTACTTTCTACCTAGGATTTGATCTAAAAAGGTACTCCGGTGCTTCGGTCTAACGATTTTACAGATCCAGTATAATTACAGACTGTGACATATTCCATCTTAGTCCTCAGGGGGGACAATGCATCTGCAGGTTTTTTATTTGAATTGATACAGTAGACACTTACCATAGGTGGGCTGTTAATTTGTTTGTTACTGACTTTTTATATAAAAATACTGAATGAGGCAATAACCAATAAAAATATACGATGTTTTAAAAACGAATTTTTTTTTTGGTTTTTGTTTAGTTTTTAATAAATTTCTTTTCGAGTAGTTAAATAAATAGCTAAAGTTGTAACATTTTATTATTTCTTCGAAAGAAACGCCTCATGTGTGAATTTTATAAAGGACGGGACCACAGTAAAATTTCCGCCTGTATCATGAAGAAATTTAACATGCGTAAATTGCTGTAAACTAACATCCATAAATGTACGTAGGCGGTCCCATAATGAATTGGCCTAACTATGAACAAATGAAGGAAATGAAACGAAACTAATTTTATTTTTCAATATAATCACCATGAATACTAACACACTTCTGACATCTATGAATCAACATCTCTAAACCTTTATAAAAATAATCACATTTTTTATCCTCATAATGACTGAAGACGGCCGCCTACAACTCTTCATCGCTTGAAAATTTTCTTCCTCTTAAGTCCCGCTTTAAATTTGGAAATAAATAATAGTCGGACGGGGCCATGTCTGGACTGTAAGGTGGATGTTGAACTTCTGTGAACCCGCATTGACGAACCGCATCCTTCGAAACACCAGCGGTATGAACAAGGGCGTTGTCATGGAGCAACAGGACACCTTTAGACAGCTTGCCGCTTCGTTTTTCCTTTATCATGTCTCGTAATTTATATATTAAAGAAGCATAATATTCGCCATTCACGACTGTATTACGTTCTTTAAAATCCACCATCAAAATGCCTTGAAAATCCCAAAATATTGTGCACATCAGTTTTTTAGTCGATTGTTGCACCTTTGCCTTTCTAGGGGGCTTTCCACCCTTATAACGCCATTCCGTTGACTCGCGCTTGCTTTGTGGATCACAATACAAGATCATAGTTTCATCAACAGTCAATAGCCGTTCGATTACAGTCTTTGGATTTTCGCCACAAAGATCCAAAAACTCCGAAGCGCAGCGCACTCTTTCCTGTCTCTGTACCGCTGAAAGAAGTTTCGGTACCCATCTTGCACTCACTTTTTTCATGTGAAGATGTTCATGGATCGCGCGATGAACAGTACTCTTAGAGAGCCCAAGCCTTGCTGCAATTTCTTTAATCTTCAAACGGCGGTTACTCAGAACCTCCTTTTCGATAAGAGCAATCGTTTCGGGAGTGAGCACTTCCACAGGTCGACCGTCGTGGCCAAAGTCTTCGACGGTTTCTCTCCGTCGGCGAGGCGAAACTCTTTCACCCAATTTTTCACTGTGCTATAGGAGGGGACAGACTCCTTATACACGCCATCTAATCGTTCTTTTATTTGGGCAGGGGATAAACCTTCTTTAAACAGAAACTTTATGACATTTCGATACTCAGTTTTCGACATTTTGAATAAATACGCGACTCTCGTTATTCAAATGCCTGTTAAACTAAGACTAAGCATTTCATGTCGATGCATGTTTCTTACATTAAGTGCACGATAAACGTACTATTTAATGCAACACAACATGTAGCGACATGTCGCGTTGAACTATATCAGGCCAGTTCATTATGGGACCGCCTGGTAACAAATATTTGTAGTCTACGTAAGTAGTAATGTGCATGTTTAAACCCGCGGCTTCACAACGCCACCTTCTTCTAAGGGTCATATGACTTAATAATATTACGTTTTAAGACAAGTGTGAGGGGGCCTCTGTACCAGATAAGATAGTTATGAGGCACGGGATTTATAATATTAAAACGATTTTGTTTTGTTTTAACGCTTTAAATTTTAAGGCAAAAATTTTACTAAAATAGATAACGAATCAAGACATCGTTGCTGTAATAAGCTACCGACTCGGGATTTGATCCGATGAAGGGGATGAAGACTATAAAAGTAAATAAAATTGTTCTCTGAGCTACTGTTTTATGCCGCATGAACCAATAGCCATTTGCTTTGAGCGTTTTTTAAGCTTAACATTTATTTTTAAGACTGACATTTTTATTTCTATAACGCTGTTGATTAAGTCTAGATTTTATCACATATTTTTTATGCTATACCATTGCTAATGTGTTAATCTAAATTATCATATATATATATATATATATATATATATATATATATATATATATATACTATAGTAGGCTAATTTGCACAAAAGCCTTATAAAATAAGTTTATGTGCAAATTAGCTAAGTTAACAACATAATATTATCTTGTCCTTTAGTGTCGAATATTGAGTAGAAAATAATATAAAGCAGAATAGAATATTTTTTATTCAGTATGGCATAAAAATAATACCCGTAACAAAAAAATATAGTTTTACTAGTGCCCTGGCAAAAACCAGAAAAAACCCAGTCAGGCTCTTTTT
Source organism: Parnassius smintheus behrii (assembly GCA_036936625.1). Lineage (NCBI taxonomy): Eukaryota > Metazoa > Arthropoda > Insecta > Lepidoptera > Papilionidae > Parnassius > Parnassius smintheus. The sequence goes on along the minus strand of JAUPFT010000006.1, from coordinate 25,876,179 downwards.
ATAAACAACGATTTAAGAAAATTGCATAATTAAATTATTACTAACAAATCAAACATTACGCATATCTTTTTATGGAAATTTTGTTAAATTATAACTTTCAACGTTTTCATAGAATTGAGTTCTGTATTTTTTCTGGTACTTTGTTTTAAAGCGTTACAATGCAACGTGACGGCATAACTGACTCTTTGTAATCGAGTAAGTTATTACATTTATTAGCTTTTGCTAGTTGTTTTGTTATTTACAAAATGTACATATATTGAATATGTTGTTTTTGTACTTTGCCCTCTATTTAAAAAAAATTCAATGAATTTTTGTTAATATACTGAGAGGCTACAGTTATTTGAAGTATTTGTTTATTAGGTTGACGGAATTAATAAAAATAAAACAAAGTTTTAAAAAATTGAAATCCGAAATGATTAAAAATATAATGTGTAGATGTTAGCGTCGCAAACATAAAATGAGTAAACCAATATTTATATAGAAAGCCTAATCCCTGAACCTTAAGATAGTGAGTGAATGTATGGATGTCACGTGAATGAATTATGCATTTGCTTTTATCTTAAGGCGACACCGTGAAAAAATGCATCTCCTTTCACCGAATAGTATAGGACTATGACACCACTAACGAAAATGGAATTTTGATATAGGAAAATTCATGTCTTTATCTTGAATTTGATTGTTCAAAAACACGATTGTATAATTTGACTCGATCATAATTATTTGCGAAAACACCTCTAAAAATCACTATAGTTGAAATTATAACGAAATTACTTAATCTATATGCTTGGGAATCACTCAAATATATTCATAACATCAATATTCATAATCTACTTGCTTATTATTTTGATTACTTAATCAATAATTTTTAAAAAATATATTTTAAGATTCTGACAATTTCTAAGCGCTTTTAATCGTAGCGGGCGCTACGCTATTTTAGACCTTATGACGGCGTTTTTTCAAGTTTTTATAGAAATTATGTATTCACTCGGATCAGTACGGCGATAGCCTTTTCGATGTGTCGTCTTAAAGACATGTGCTACGTAACAATCAGTTGCGCAACACGAACTAAAATGTTAAATGATTTTAAAAATAAAATGATTAAAATAATTCAAAATATCGTTTGCTAGAAAACTTCCATTGTTTTCAAAGAAAGAAAGAGATAAAATACAATGTTAGAGTAGTGAACGTGTATGTTGAAAAAAAAACAAGGATGGCTATTGCTAGAGCGAGAGGGCGATAGCCTCCTATCATATTTTGTAGATAAAAATTGCTTAAAACTTTGTTAAAAATTGCTTAAAATGCGATTAAAGCTTTGTTTTCTGTCTTAGCCGTCTATTTGTTTAAGATAAATGTTAATTATAATAATACCTGTGTAAATTGAACAATATTTGGTAACATAAGTTGTAATGAAGATTAATATTAGCTTGCCACATATTTATTTATCTATGATTAATATTTAAGATTTTAAGGTGTACGACACGCATGATAAGACGTAAATTACGTAATAATGCTTTGTATTTTATTAATGTCATGTAAAATGTAAATGTTTTGTTGTTCTTATTATGTAATCTTGTGTGTTCTTATTGGATAAGCATAATTTTTGTATGTGTCTTTGTTGATAATAAAGTTATTTCGATAAAAATAGAAATATGATAATCGGATGCACTCTCTACATATCGCACACCCGCACGCAATTATAATGATTGTTTCCGCTATTCATTGTTTCTTTCATATTCCGAAAACTTATTCTACGGATAAAATAGGTAAATTAAACGCGATAAAATTTGTGAAAAAGTTTTGTTAAAACATAATTAGTAATCAACGTGATATACTTAACTATATTTTGTTGTCATACTGTTAAACGCTTATTTTAAACTTCAAAATTATTCACTTTACTGTGTTTCTTGTCTTTTATATGCAAGAGGTTCTTTAAGTCCAGGATTTAGAATTGATATTACTTGAAATAGTCTACGCTCGGAAATTGTAATATGTAAAGAATGCTCGGAAAAACATGCGCGTACATGAAACACTAAATTAAATACTTAATCTAATCAATTTTAAAAGACCTTTTTGTGTAGTCGTGATAAAAATATTATAATTTAATCGATGACGGAAAAAGCTTTGACGTTCGAGATCTCTTATTTTTTAAGTTAAAACCATAATATAAACTGTTTTAGATAACATGAAAGGAATGTCGTTGAATGATATTCTAAATCGCGAAATACTTACGTAGTCTTTATTTTCTGATAATTTGTAAAAGTTTTCAAATGTGAGATTCAAATAATAGAGCGCTAAAATCCTTACAACGTAGTAAATCTTGGCTTAAACTTGAATTATTACTAAATTGGTGGTACTTATTTAACTTATAGTAAAGTCAAATAAAGAATAATAATGTGTAGTATCTTTTAGATAGGAGAATATTTATTTTTCATGCAAGGTGAGTAAAAATGCCAATAAGCATGCACAAACAGCAAGTGTGTAATCATGTCATAAATAATTACTACGATTCAATTGCTCGTATTGGTAATTGCTTCACCGGATAGAGCTCACTATCGCCATTTCGAAATAATTGTTGTCACACTTTTATACCCAATTAGAGAAATAAAGAACATCACAGGTCAATCCGGTTCATTCAAATATTCCTGTCAAACACTAGAACACTTGCAATTAACAAATATCAAGAGGAGAAATAGTAGGGATCGGTGACTTAAGATATTTTCCGTCTTGCTTGCAACAATAAGTTTGTGTATTGTCTAATCTACGCCTAAACCTTTCATTAACCTTACAAAAGCCATCGACCCTTATTATTCAAACGTAAAGACTGATTTTACATATATCGTTGTAAATAATATCCAAGCTTCGGGAACATTCTCGCATAAAGTGATGCGATACATAACTAGCTGAAGAAACTGGTAGTATATTTTGTTTTCAGGGTTAAAACAGGACAAAGAATAAAGACATGAGTTACTGACGAATAAAAGAACTCGAAATAATACTCGAGTATACAAAACAAGCCCCCGCTAACTGACTGATCACGCTCTGGTGGAATAAGTTTGGCAGTGTCATCCACTTGAAAATGCCGTAAAATTGATGATAAGAAGCAGTACAACAACCAACCTCAAATCAAAAAGTATATATAGTGTGTCAATATTCTTTCGCTGCGTCTTTGTTAATGGAATTTCAATATTTATATTTACTGACAAACAACGAAAATGGAGGGTGAAAGAAGTGGATGACCACTCAGAGGCGCCATCGTCACGTCTTCTTGGTATTGGAAACCAATTTTTTATAAAAATTATTTGAGAAATACAATTGTGTAGTTATTATATGTATCTAATAAAATATCTTTTTATTAAAATTGCTTCGTCAGCATTTTGCTTACAATCACGCTTATAATTGCTGCCTTATATATTTAAAGATAAACTTTAAATAAATACAAACTTTACAATTTTTGAATGTACAACTTGGTAACATTTTTTTAAAATGTTCAATATTTAAAATGTTATTTTAATCACAATAAAATTCAAAAAAAAATATGAATTTATTTATTCCTAGATAAAGTATATTTTCTATACATTTTATCTAGGAATACTATACAGTCAAATGAAAATGGGACTAGTTTGTCTACAACAGATTAGTACCGCTATCTATCGAACCTCGAATAGAGGTCATACATGCACTTTGGACATTTCACATAGTCACCTCTTACGACAGTCACGGTACGAAACAGGGTGTTAGATTATTTTATGCCGTCAATACACAGTGTAGTATTTTTTGTAAAAGAATAAGGGTGAAAACAAGCCCACAGTCAACCTGTAAGTATCCTGTAAGTAGATGCAACGGCCCATAGACATCAATTAAGAATCTAAATTCAAATATGTTGTCACCCTTGATCACTTAAAAAATACCTTATTATCAGCAAAAAGGAATTTCTGTTCTCTACATACACCCCAAAAAACGTATGTAACAGCATTAAGCTGCTGTTTTACGCTGTTATTCTATTAGAGAGTGATCTTCTCGGTCGAGCCGACTCATTTGTGCTACGACCATAATATCAAAAAAACATAGTATAAAGAACACGTACCTGCATTAATATAAACGCAAATGTGAAGTCCCTCCCTTCTCCTCCCCTGAAACTTAAATGGTGTTTTAATACTGTATCGGATTATAAACTGGAGAAATGCTTATAAATATTTTAATCTATATTTTCATTTAAGCTTTCGTCGGTTAAGTTTCTGTAACAAAAGTTCCCGACTTAAATACACGTTTATGGAAGGACAAATCGAACCTTAGAGAGTAAATTATTACGAGCAAATAGAATGTGAATGTGTGCATAATAATATAAATTGACTTTTTTCTGCAATAACACTGAAATGTACTTTTTCATTTGTCCTAGTCAAAGATATTACGTATAGACAAAGATTGATGATACTCGTGTCCCCATTTATTTTTCCGTAGATAACCTCGTTGTCTCCAGCTAAAGAATATGTGCGTTTGAATTACGGCTGAATTTTCCCCCGACCCATAGAAAAATGAGCACCGTTTAACGTCACGCACGGCTACCCATATAAACGTTGAGAATTTATGCCGCCCGTTGTTAATAAGGATTACTATTTATAGATATTAAAATAAGGGAACTAAGTGAAACGTGCAAGAATATGGCCAAATTACTTAAAACCATATCTAGAATCCTCCTATTTTGGAAATACGCCAATTTATATATTTTGACCTCAGAATAGTTTTGTAAATACAATCGCTAATCTATGTAACCATTGTAGCCCTTACGATCCATTAGATGTACTCGTACTAAAGGCTTTAGAATACAAATAAATGCTAATCACGACAAAAAATGTATTATATTTATGTTAGGTACCTTTTTTCATCTTTTTTTGAAAAAAAAAATGTTACAGACTGCGGCACCCCATAAAGGTACTCAGCTGAACATAAATATCACTCGCTATAGTGAAAATTTGCCCTAATTGTAACGCTCGACAAAAGGTTTGACTAACGCAGTACCAGAAGCCCCGTGACTTTGATGCTGTTACCCGTCTTATATTTAATCTATTCCACAATGATAAGATGGCTATTCCGCAACCTATTGAAATCCCATAACATCTTTTTAACATATCCTATGGGCACCCCTTAAGACACCCGTGGTACGAAATGACCATTGCCACACAGTGTTCGCAACAATATACCGGTGTAATATAGTTAGCCGTGGTAGCTCAAGGGCTAAGTGCTTGCTTTGTAGTTTGCCAACATACACTAGGGTAGCGCGGCGGACATTTCTTTCCCCTAAAATCCTCTTAGAAATGAGAAGATGCCTGTTCCCAGCGGTGGGTTGTTTTTTTTATAGAATATGGTGATAAATGAGCACACAACCACCGGAGTGGTGTTTGCTGAGCCCCATAGACATTTACATTTATCCTCGATTAATATTCAAAATTCAGATGCGTTGTAACCTCTAAGGACTAAGATAGAATGCCTCGTTTCCAATAAAAAGGGTCTCCAGTTCTCTACACCCGCAATACGGTACGTTAAGTACAGCATTTTCTTGCAATTAATTGACACTTGCTTTTAGCAGCCACCAGTATCGACAAATCTAATATGTATTTATAATATATGGATATATTGCGATACTATGGTATTTCCTATTTTATTGAGGCCGTCGTAAAAGCTCAAAGTGGATTATCTACGTTAATAATTAAGTAACTAGTTTAGATAACTATATTTGATGTTTCAAAGTACAAGGAAGACGTATAGTTCGTGTTTCGAATATTGATTAGATACTATCTACTTAAGTTTTCATGGCGCACAAAAGTAACGAAGAATATTACGTTAATTTTGTTAGATATTTTCAGTGACGTAGAATAACATCCAAATTTCATACAGTATTAAAAGTAGTTTGGGTGGAATTAGACCTGTATTTACGTAGTGGTACCACGCAACTGCTCCATTACAGATTTAGCACGAACGAGTCAACCTCGTCACGGGGATGAACCACGCTCCCACAGAATGCCAACGAAATATATGCTGATGTGTTTTGTACGGTGATTGTAGACAACCGGAAATCCTTGTACTGAGGCATTCTATCTTAACCCCTAGGGGGTGACAACATAACTACATTTTAATTATTAATTGGGGATGAAGATATCTATGAGCCATAGTATACATTTACCATCTGGTGGACATGCTTGATTGTTACTTATCGTGACATTTATCTTCTCTTCGTCTATTTGAAAACACCTTCATCTTCTTTATCGGTTGGAAACATCATCCTGCCAAACATTGGCCCCTACGGTTCTCATTTAGCCCTACGGGCTCGTTTAAATCATCACGCTTAATAGTCGGATTGACGATCCTAGTTCCTAACTGAACCTTAAAATTAAATATATTTTTTTCTCTGCTTGTACTTTATTTTTAAAGATCTTAGCCTCATCACAAGTCCACAACTGTATCTTAGCTTCCCCCTAAAAATGCCACAAAGCACCAAGCCATCTGTATACATCAACTTTTTCATCTCTTATCAGGTCATCTTTCCATCAGTTGAGACCGCTTTACACTACACTTGCTAGGAGCTAGCCAGGAGGCCATTTGAATACCTTTTCGAATCGTTAGTCGGTTATTTAAGTTATAAGGCCAGCTTATTTGCAATCTAATGACAACGGAACCCAAATAATAATTTAGCTCTGCCATTAATAAAAATTAGGATATTTTACACCCCTGAGGATATTTAGACAAAAATTTAAAACCAACCGCTGGGAGAGATTTACTGGCTTATGAATATTCAAAAGTAATCAACGTTGTTTAATATCGTAGTAGCACTACGATACCAAACCACGTTGAGTTTCGTTAATCCCCATACTGTCAGATACAGTAAATTAGTATACGTATTATAATGTAGAATATGTTTAAAAGATGTTAATCGATACTTTTCTACCTACGAGACTTTCTCGTCTATTCACTAACGTATTCCGGTTTGAAAGGTATTTAAATCCAATACTTATTATTATAGGCATTCCAGCTTATTCCTCAGGGGTTATTACGAACCAGTAGTTTTCTTCATTTATAGATATTTGTGCACTTAGTTTTCGTATAAAACTCCATTAAATACTAAAAATAAATTGGTGTTTCTAATGATGATGGGTGGTAAAATTGTATATTATTTTTTTTTAAATTTAATTTAATTATTTTTTTTAATTAAATCGATTATCATCATGGACAACGTAAGAGTAGTAGACTAGTTAGTCTGTCAGTCTCTGTAATCCATGCCCATGTTGATAAGGAGACTCATTATTAAGCCGGCAATACTTGTTGGCAAAACCTCAGCCACTTCCCTTTCTCTTCTTCTTCTAAAATCCTCTCAAAAATGATAGGAGGCCTGTGCGAAGCAGTGCGAGGTATAAATGTTGTAACTTTTACTTAACGAACTACTTTTTGTTACCAAGCATCAAGTGTGTCTAAATGATAATAGAGCCAGTGTATTGCTAAAAAGCTTCATATTGTTATTTCTTAATTATTATTTTTAAACTTTACTACCACGCTAGGATTTTTCAGTGCGGGATTATACCCCGAGGCTCTTGGTGGTGCTACTCATTGCTAACGTTGCAGTTGACCACGGAGCTGTCATTCAAAAATGAAATAAAGAAATATAGCGTAGTTAGTGATTTACCTTGTACAAAATTTTCGTAGGCAATACTTGTAATAATACGAGATTTTACGAGCTCTTTTATTTTATGTATATGCTGATTACCGAAAAGTATAATTAAGATATTTCACAAAATACTTTAGGAAACTGTAAATCACGCAAAATAACTTGAAAGCGCATTTAAATAAAGTTTTCCATCAATCAGTTTTGGCATAAATATATTGAAATTCCATTATTGAGCCTCAAAAACCTTTTAACCCCATATCATAAATTTGTTTTATATTATTCATATTTATCTTAGTACACACTCACAGTGTAGTGGCGGTGTTAGAAAACTTCTATTGAGAACCCGCCTGCCAAGCGTGGCAAAACTGGCTTATATCCCCTCAGTAAGACAATCTGTGGGGGAGGCCTATGCACAGCTGTGATTTTTAATAGGTTGAAACAATAATGATATATTAGTGCACGATCGCGCATCGTAGTGACTGATGAATGATGCTTCAATTCTTGGTAATGGAACGAAATGCCGTATCTTAATCCCAGACGCATTTACGGCATTTAGTAATTTTTTGTTCATAGGAAGATTCGCATTAGCTTGCACCTTAAAGGTTGATATTACTTTAGAATTAAGGTTGACAGCCGATCACAAAGCCCACCAAAACTAAACTAAGTAAAAAGGGTATCAGGTTCTCATCACATACGAAACACATCAGTTTCACACACTATTTTTTCAAGCTGGTATTCCATGTGTGTTGCAGCGATAAAACACTCCAGCGTGGCTCTAATACTAATGAATAACAATAATGTATATTTTTACCTACGAGGGTGGATTGAAAAGTACTCGGCCTAACACAGATCCATTCAATTCTAAAAATCAAATCTACCCACATTATTTAGTTCAGTTCAGATTAGTTCATTGTGTGAAGTTCGAAACGTGTGCGATAATTAGCTGTGATTTTATATATTTATTAACAAAGTAATCGGACATAATTTCCGCGAATGGAGCAAATCGAGCAGCGTGCCGTCATTAAGTACCTCCATAAGAAGGGGCTATCATCAAAAGCCATCCATGATGACATGGTCAGTACATTAGGCGATTGTGCTCTGTCATATTCATCCGTCAAAAAATGGATAGTAGAATTTAAGCGTGGTAGAGAGAGGGTGAAAGATGAACGCCGCTCTGGAAGGCCTTCGACGTCAAGTACTGACGAAAATATTATAAAAGTACTTGATTTAATAATGGGAGACCGCAGATTAAAAATTAGAGAGATAGCCGAGATTATAGTCATCTCTTATGAACGAACTCAAAACATCATTGTCAACGAGTTGGGTTTCCACAAGGTGTCTGCGAGGTGGGTTCCGCGACTGCTTTCAGTTGAACAAAAAAGGACGCGATTGACTATTTCACGCGACTGTTTGGAGTTATTTGAAGCCGATGCAGATGATTTTTTGAATCGTTTTGTTACTATGGACGAAACATGGGTTCATTACTGTACACCGGAAACAAAACAACAATCAAAACAGTGGAGAAGACCTGGTTCACCACCCCCTAAGAAGGCTAAGTCGATTTTGTCGGCAAATAAGGTGATGGCTTCAGTATTCTGGGACTCGAAAGGTGTGATTATGATTGATTATCTTGAAAGGGGTCAGACTATAAACTCTGATTACTGCTGCACCTTACTACGTCGTTCACGAGAGGAAATAAAAGAAAAACGTCGAGGAATGCTCAGAAGTAAAGTCCTGTTTCATCAAGATAACGCCCGTGTTCACACGTCAGTACAGTCAATGGCTGAAATTCACAACTGTGGCTTTGAACTGTTACCGCATCCGCCGTATTCACCTGATCTGGCACCATCAGACTTCTTTCTGTTCCCTAACCTAAAAAAGCACTTGGGAGGTCAAAGATTTTCGACAAACGACGAGGTCAAAGCAGCTGTAGACGCATATTTTGACTCTAAGGAAGAATCATTTTTTTTCAACGGTCTAAATGCTTGGAAGGGGAGGTGGCAAAAGTGTATTGAACTTGATGGTGATTATGTAGAAAAATAAAAATATAACTGATTTAGTATGTGTTTATTTTCTTGGTTAGGCCGAGTACTTTTCAATCCACCCTCGTATATTGTGATACATTTCATGTAGCATGGTGCAAGTAACTTTATTCTATAATAAACAAGTACGCATGTGTGAGAAAGGACACTTGTGCGTGTGCGTACATGAGTGTGTGTGTGTGCGTACATGAGTGTGTGTGTGTGTGTGTGTGTGTGTGTGTGTGTGTGTGTGTGTGTGTGTGTGTGTGTGTGTGTGTGTGTGTATTTACGTGTGTCTTACAATAACAAGTATGTGCATTCTCTCTACTCTAGAAATAACATATGCAAATACATTTATTCGACTCCACAATACGGACGACCGAACGACCGCTTAACCGAACTGCTACCTCGGTCATCGGCACCTCATTGGGATGCAACCACCTTCTCGCTTCTCCGCGCAGTGTCCCGTGTTGGCCTACGTTCCCTACCGATAAAATATAAATACGAGATTAGCAAACGATTAGAGAAAGGCGAATCTGCAACCAAGTTATTTAAGAAGTACAGAGTGATTAAGCTGACAATTACAGATATAAAAACCAAAAGACGACCATATCCAATTTTATATCAAGGCATGACTTTACTAATGGGTCAATAAGTCGTAAAACTATGAAGCTCGTCACGAACACCGATCTCGATGACGCTGTTTACAAGTGATTTACACAAAATAAATCGCAAGGACAACCTATTTCTGATGCCGTTCTATGTGAAAAGGCAAAACATTAAATGAAAAACTTGTAGAACCGTCGAACTTTCCAAGCCCGGGCTGGTTAAAATGGTTTAAGTCAAGACATGGCATTCGTGAGCTTCAAATACAAGGAAAAAAACTGTCTGCTGGTTCTTCAGCAGCTGATTCTTTCAAATTCGCGTAGCGACGTATTGAAACAAGAAAATTATGTTTTAGAAAACATTCACAATTCTGATGAAACTGGACTCAATTGGAAGGCTTTGCCAAGAAAAACTCTTGCCTCGCGTCGTGAATTAGTGGCACCTGGTCTAAAGTAAATAATCGTATCACTGCTCTAGCTTGTATTACAACTGTTATAAATTAAATTTATACTACATATTATAAATATGTTTTTATTAGTATATTAGTACATACAATTACATAGTTCGATTATCCGAACAAACCGGTTTTCCGAACACCTATGTCCGCCAATTGATTCGGATAATCGACGCTCTACGTAATATAATTCATAGATGACATTAATAACAATTACTAGAAAAGACTGCCCAATATAAAGTCTATATTATTTCAAATTATCCTCAAAAGCATTTCGTTATGTGTATAAAATTCAGATAAACTGATTGCATTTTCATTTGCCGTATCTACACATCGATCCATCATCGAATTTAATGACTTTTATGAGCGCAATAACCGAAGATAATTAGATTGTCTTCTACAAGTGATGTTGGGAAACTTCCCTTAAGTCCAAGAGGTATCGAGATCAAAGTTGATTATTAGGATCTAATTAAAATACTAATGAGAGTATTCTATAACAGCGTGGTTCTTCCCCGTCGAGCCTACTGATTCGTGCTACAACTATATACAATACGTAACGTAATTAACGCACACCCTCAGACACCCCAATTAGTATATAATGTTATAATCATAATACATACACTGAATTTTTAGTTAAACATTTTTACGCACTGATTATTTATCAAATTAGTTATACTAATTCCGGAAGAATGTTGTGGTCACAGTACAAATCCACGAACGCAAAGACTTTAACGTGCTTGAAATAAAGTTCATTTTTCTTTATTTTTATTGAATGACAGAATTATTAATAATACGAATAAAACTGCACTCTTAAAAGTCTTATTGACTTAAGTTACAATCTATTTCAGTTTGTTTTGACCGTACAGATTTAGTGTGGCTGTGATTTACGTAGTTTTAATTATTTTTGGGATAAAAAATTACCTATATTAAAAACGATAGGAATCGATTCAGTAAACGATTCTGAACAAACTACTTTCTCAAAGTGCGTTAATTATGTTACATGTTGTTTAAGTAGCTGCAGCATGGCTCTACCACGAATAAACTCTATCGAGTTATACCTTTATCAATTAATAAGCATTAAAAATTATAAAAACACGTTTAAAAAATCTTTCGCTTAAAAAAAATTTAACATCAACCAGTTACATATTTATTTAACAGATTTATTAACCCAGTTTATGAAATCGCGTTCTGGTACTACAGTTGTACTTAAAATTAGGTGTTTAATAATTGTTTAAGCAGCATTTTTTTTTTCTTTCATTTTTTTCATAATTATGTCTTGTAGTTTTCTCTGCACCTTTGCGTTTTTTTGGCCCGACTACATTTTCTTTTGTTTTCGTCTTGGTAATGTTATTTATATAAACGGATGACAAGGATCATTACGAGAATTATTTAAAGAAACATTCATGCTGGCGTATCTGTATACTTATCTACATGTTACGTACTGTATCGGTATATTATATCGGAAATCATGTGGAAATACAGAAAAATATTGTATAATTCAATTGATCTCGTTTTAAGACTCTTTAATGTGCTTTATACTGTCTCAAAAGGAGATATATTTCAGATCTTTGAAACTCTGTTTTTATATAAAAGAGTGTTCACATGATGGTAAGTGTCAACCGCCGCCCATCACAGACGCCACCATAATACTACAGTAATGGCAGATGAGTTATCGGTCTTTTAAAAAGGAGTAAGCTAATCTTAGATGTCCTTAAGTAAACGTTCCCACTAAGAAGTCGTGCGAGAAAAAAACTTCTAGTAAGTAGACCGCCAAGTATCCTGATGGTGTGGATGATATCGCGTTTTGTTGCAAAAAGAATTGCAAATATATTTTAATGATGTTTGGAAAAGGTGTCTTATTAAATAAACAGTTTTTAATTTACGTGTTATAAACAATTTTAAGGTTCGCAATTACTTATTCTCCCCTTACAGTTATCTACAAATTCTTCATCTAACTCGAAGACTATAGTACACAGTATTGCATGCTCATCGAACTATATTTTATATAAGAGGTTGCGAAAAATAAAAAAATAATAAAAGATTTTATTAAAAGATCGATTCAAGCACATTAGGAACAGTAGCTGTATTACAATGTTTAATAAGTATAACGGTTAATTAGTGATATTTATTACAAAAAAAATACAAATAGTTTCAGGTTTCATGAGAGAAGTCTCGCGGAAATATGCGAATTATAATTTAAAGAATGTTATACAAAATCAAATGTGAAATTTTACGAATAATGTGGCGCCGCATCAAAAGTTAAAAACTTCAAAAAATTTAATAAACTACGTTTTGTAATAAGATGGATTTTTAATGAAATAAAGGTGAAAAACGAGCACACAGTCCACATGATTGTAAGTGGTTTCTGTGGCGCATAGACATTCACATCATGATATATAGTATATATATCATAGATCATCACACTTGTGGTTAAGATTAAAAATGTCGATATGTTGTCACCCCTGACATCTAAGATGGAATGCCTCGTTTCCAATGAAACGGGTCTCCGGTTATCTACACTCACCATACGAAACACGCACATTAAGCTGCTATTTTACGCTGGTATTGTGTCAGATCGTGGTCCTTACCCGGTCGAGCCAATCCATGCGTACTACATAATATAACTGCAGCGTTGCTCTACAACGTATATACGTTTACACGGACTGTTTAATATTTTATTGTAGGTACTGTTTTAAAATAATAAAATACGTGACATACAAGCTTTGACTAAAAATAGCTTGATTGGAGATTAACAAGTAATGATAAAAAAAGTAAAATCAAAGTAAAGTTACAGCCTATGTACGTTCCACTGCTGGGCACAGGCCTTCTCTCATTTGTGAGAGAGTTTTAGGGCAAGGAAGTGTCCGCCGCACTGCCCCAATGCGTGTTGTGAACTTCACATGTCTTCGAAATATTTTTTTCCTATTCCTCAGACATGCAGGTTTCCTCACGATGTTTTCCTTTATCGCCGAGCACGTGGTAAATCAGCACTTAAAATTGCTATTAACAATTTAATTGGTGCCGGCGGGGATCAAACTCGGGTTACTGGCGTTCTGTTATATTTACAGCGAGCGTTAACCATCTGAGCTACCACAGCTCTAGCTATGTCCCACCTAATGGTTCAAGCCCCCCATATACAATTTAGGTACACTAGAAGATCACTAGCTGATCGAGCACAATGAAAACCGTATTAGCGGTCACTAACCAGCTGGTGATCCTCAAGGCACCTCATGAATTGGCAGCTTATAATGAGCTCCATTATTTAAGAGAACAAGGAGGTGATGGCCTGTAATTGGACAGGTCTGTGCAGTCACCTTTTTTAGGGATCGGGTGGACCAAAGCTGTCTTCCATGAATTCGGGATTACGCCGTGGGAATAGGATATTTTTAAAAAAGCATTTTAAAAAGGATTGTTTTTCGCGAGGTCTATCTAAGCAACTTATTATGACTTTCCTTAGCCCTTCCTACCTATATACACAGGTATAATATCAAATCAAATTCTACACATATTTACCTGCTTATTAATATAATAATCCACAAAAAACAGTCCAAGGCATTATGGTGATCACTTGCTAGTAGATTCTACTATAAACATGCTTCCTTCGTTAATTTTTCCTCATGCTGGCTTGACCGCCGCTCCTGGTTTTTCGTTATTTGTTTATGATTGTAAGTTAAATATTTATTAACATTAATAAATTATTAATAATTTTGTAGTTACAGATATACAAAATTTAGTATTTATTTATTTTTGCGACTAAAATATAAGACAAATTATTAATGATTAATTTATTTTCTATGATATTTACATTCAAGTTTTACACATTTTATATTTTTTTAGAATTTCATAAGCTACTGAACATTGGCAAACAGAATATTTTCTAATACTCCCACCGGCGAAAAACCTGCTGTGTTCCACCTTCGCCACTATTAATAAGCGCCAGCCGCCTATCAAAACGGTAAACTGTTTTGTTTATAAATCGTTTAATTTTGGCGATTTGCTTATGATAAGGTAAGAATGGAGTCAGTACCGTTGAGTCAAGTAACTGCTGTTATTATTTGTATTTTGTTGGTCAGAATGTGTAACATTTTTTTTATTAAATCTAACTGCATATTTAGCGCATACATTGAATATATCAAACCATGTAGAACCGATTAGATTTTTTATTCAATACAGATTATATATAATAATTTTATATTAACAAGAAACTTAGCGAGATATTTTTTTAAATTAACAATTTAAAATCACGTCACAAATAATATAGTAGAGTTCGTGCAATCTAAAACTGCATGCCTCTATGACAGTCTATCAAAAATAAGTCAGTAAATGATGATGACAATCGTTATGAAGTAAATTGAGAAGCCAAAGTTAAAAGTTAAAGTTTGTAGTCCAAAAAAAATCATTGCGAACTGTATAGAAATAGAGCGAAATCTGGCTCTAGCCAACATTTTAGATATATGCTTGGTTTTTTTAATGTGAGCCAGCACTTTACAGGTATATTATATCAATAGACAAAAGTTATGATGGTCTTTGAATTATGATTTCAGGATGATTAATACAGCACAAACTTGCGTATCTAAGAAGAGCATAAGTGAGAAATATGTCAATATGTATATTGTAAGTAACTATTTCCTTTTTAATCTGTCCTTGTTTTGTCAGAAATATAAATTCACATTTTGTACATTTTGTGACAGCTGTGCGAAATTAATCGTATGAAAAGCTACAAACAGCGGAAAAATGAAAGGCAAAAGAGGGGTCATTAATTTTTCCCCGTCGGGAAATGAAAAAGTCGTATAGAATTCTACTCGTATAAATGGCGATAATGTTATAGATGTAAAACGTCTATTCAATGTTAAAACTTCAACAAGACCGTTATTTATATATAAGCTTATACTTTATGGGACTATGGATACTATAGCCTCATCAGTCATCACCATCATCATCAATATAGCATAAAAAGTTCTCTTTTGAACATAGGGTTCCCTAATAGATTTCCGCATGAGGATACCCCCTATTTTACACGCAGTTCTTTTATTATTTTCAGTTGTGAACAGGATCAGCAGGACCAATAGGATGATGCTGCTGCCTTTCCTGTTTCAGTCTTACTCCGTAGCCTCTTACGACACTCACGGGATAGTATGAAGTGGTAAGTTCTCTGACGCCGGCGCCTCACTGCTACAGCCTCAATCATAGATCATGTACACATATAACTTGCCCGCACGTATAAATTTAATTCTTCAGCGATTGTGGCAACATTTCCGTAATATACTCTCCAAGGTTAAAGTGAAAAATGTTAAAGTTACAGCCTATACAGGTCCCACTGCTTGGCTCAGGGCTTCTCACATTTCTGAGAAAGTTTTAGGGCAACGAAGTGTCCGATAAGCTGCCCCAACGCCTGTTGGCGAACTTCCTTCCATATCTTCAATATTTTTTTCTTATTTCTCAGACATGCAGGTTTCCTCGCGATATTTTTCTTCACCGCCGAGCACGTGGTAAATCAGATTAAAATTTCAATAAATAATTTCATTGGCCATTTACTCGCGTACTGTGAAATTTACAGCAAGGGCCAACCAGCTGAATTACCACCGCTCAAGGCGTTGGATAATAATATTGCAGCAAGAATATCGCAGGTAATGTTGCTGGGCTTCAGTTTTGAGCAAGATTTTCAGCAGGATGCATTTTTTATAGTTGATTCACGAAACTTTTAATCCCATAACTTCCATTATCCTTGATAGGACGTTATTCAAAAACTGTAATAAATGACAGTTACTTTAGCTGGTTTGTATGCATTTAACTCTTTTAGGTAGTAGGGCCACGCTGTAGCTTTATTATGGTTGCAATAACGGTCTGTCTCGTACCGGGGAAAACAGAATAATAATGCTGCTATGTTTCTTCAGGTAAGTGCAGAGAACCGGAGATTCTATTTACTGATAACAAAGGAATTCCATCTAATTCGTCAGGAGTGACTACGCTTTTGCATATTGATTCTTAATTTAGGACAGATGTGGATGTTTATGGGCCACAGCATCCACTTACCATTAGGTGAACTATGTGCTAAAGTGTCACGCATATTCTATAAAAAAACTGATGGCTTTGTCAAAAGATTTGCTTCCCACGACCAGTTTTCGTATAGATATGTTTAAATGGCCTGTTGATATAAAATATGCAATGTAGCACTTTTTTATTTCACCAACATTAAATTACAAAGTGTATGTATATGATCTCATCTAGACAAATCATCAAATAGGTCGTGTCGTAAGTGCATAAAGGCGTCTCATGCGAATATTAATAAAGTGTGATTTTGAAATCATATAATCAAATATTTCCTCGATTTGTTTTAAACTCTGCACTATATGAGCTCATTTTAAAAATTTTACTCGAAGGTTTGCTTTTAATCTTTATTATTTATATTACTTCTATTGACAATTTCGCAATATATATAAAGTTTAATTCACTTCATTTTGCGAACTCTGAATTGATCTAAATATTATTTACATATAATGTAAAAGAAGGACGTACTAATATAAATTGAAATTCATATCGTTTTCTTAAAGATCCTTGATAACTAACGAACTAAGAACCTCTGCAAATTAAATTATACCTACGAGAGCAATTTACTTTGATCCCCAGTGCCATTGCATTGCGCCCGAAAACATCACGAATTCGTTACAGCCTATTAAAGTCCACTGCTGAACATTGGTATCTCCAGTAGATTGCCTCATATGGATATTTTTCATAGTTGCCACACTCGGCAAGCGGGTTGACAACTGCAGTTTTATTTTAGTCATTATTAGGAAGATGCTGCTGCCCATCTCCTGATTTGTTTCTCGCTGATGCTGCTTACGACACCCATGGCATGATATGTAGTAGTGGATATTCTTACACCGGCACTACATATTTGACGAAATGTGTAATGGCGGTGTAAGAATATCGTGTAAGTGTATCGGTGTAAGAATCACGAAAAAATTACATAAATAGGCTTGTCTTGGACAATGGAGACGACTATGCTCAGAGTTTATTAAAATGATAGACGCCATAATGATAAAATTAACAGCAGACGCAGAATGATCAGTAAGATTAAGCGGCAATGGGCCGACAAACCGACAACCGATGGGGTTAGGAAGGTTCACGACAGCCTCGTATATCAAGCGGAGTTCAGGCCGGCCATTTCTAGATGGTATACCGAACTAATAAGACAAGTAGTGAGTCCATGGGTGCAGGTGTCTTAGGACCGTGCTGTGCGGCAGTTACTCGTACTAGGTGGAAGCCTAAGTTCATTCGTGGACTTTGGAAGGGTCAAATTGATGATGATATAGAAAGGAATCCTGATCAAATTAAGTGATTATATTTGTAATTATCTGTATTTTTGAGGATTTTTTTAGCTTATTATTAAGCTTCATGCAGTTTTTCCTTTATTTAGCCAGTCTTATTATAGAGTTTTAATAAAATGTTAAAATACCTTTTGACTTAATAAACTAAACAGTCCAAGTGAGGATATTAGTTCTAGTCAATATGTACCAGTTGTTAGATTTCATGATCTTTTATAATTTTAAATTATAATGTTTATTCGAGAGAGTTCATCGTTATGATATGTATTATCGAATGTTTCATTAAAATAGTGACTGCCTATTTTTTAAAATTTTACTTTGTACGATTACCAGCTCAGGTAAGCTTTTTAAAAAATGTTTGAATGCTGTTATTCTTACTTTAAAAAGCAATGAAAAGATTCCTTTGAATGAAATATAATATCTTCGATATTTAATGTACTGTTGCACGCCTAAGTTGACGTCTGGCACTAGCGCCATCTAATGTCGGGTAACAGAGCAAGGAGAGCTTTCCAGAAAATGACAAGACTAATCTTTCAACCAACAGTGCCATCTAGTATCGAATTGAAGAACTAAGCTTTCTAGAAGCCCCCACACTAGATCTTTCGGCGCCTGGTCGGTTGGCGCGCGTATTTACTTGAATATTTTGAATGTTTCGGGGAAAAGGTGTATTTAAAGGCGCTGCAATACGCGATCGGGGCTGCGCCCTCCTTTCTGCCAAGGAGGGTCGCGTTCGTATACGGCTTAGAGATCTCTAGTCAGATCGTTAAGCCAATTCCTAAAAGGTTGGGTTTAGTGGGTAAAAGTCGCCACATAACCACGCAGCCGGCTGCGTGGTATGCTATGAGCATTCCCAACCTCCCTCCCCCGCTTTCCGGAGGGTTGCCCATATTTGCTTCGGGCGCAAAAAAAAAAAAAAAAAGCGATCGGGGCAGTATTGAATTCGGCGAGACAAGCGAAGCTTCGGAGCGAAATAAAGTGAATCAGTGTGATTAATTATTAGTGTCTTTTAAGTTTTAATTGGTGTCCGGTGATAAAAGTGTAAATTTTGGTAATTCAATCGGCAGTTTTTATTGTCACGAACCCTAAGCTCGTAACAGTACTTTACTACCATGTTTCGTTCGTTTTTTTTTTTCACTGTTTATAGGTTCCACTCCTGGGGACAAACCAAGGGCTTGTCCAAGACCAAGCAGTAAAACCAGAGTGACCGACATAGCCCAACGGATTAGTAAGCTGAAGTGGCAATGGGCCGGCCATATAGCTCGAAGAACCGATAACCGATGGGGAAGAAAGGTTCTCGAGTGGCAGCCTCGTACCGGTAGGCGTAGTGTAGGGCGACCCCCCACTAGATGGAGTGACGACCTGGTAAGACATGCAGGAAGTCGATGGATGCAGGTGGCTCAGGACCGTGCTTTGTGGCATTACTTGGGGGAGGCCTATGTTCAGCAGTGGACTTGTGAAAGGCTGTAATGATGATGATGATGATGATGATATATATTCACACATAAATTAATTTTTTTTATTTATCTACCTAACTGATGTAAGTCGTATGTTTTGTTGTGTTGTATGTATTGTTTTTAAGATATCGTAATTCAATTTCCTCTTGAATAACGATAACGAATACTAATTATACACAATATAAAAACAGAAACTATAATATAGAAAAACTATATCAAAAAGTCCTGCTCCCCGTGGTATAGTAACAAGATCCCAGAACGCTGGCTGCGTTTCCTCACTGAATAGATATACTTAGCCTTTGAGCAAGGAAAGAACCAGCCATTTTATCACCAGCAGTGACGACCAGCAGTGGATGCAGTTCCTTTAGGAACTTCACTGCACGTGGCCCCACGGACTGATAGTCTCTACAACAAATGGCACAATTATGTAGTCGTTTCTTAAAGACTCATATTTGCGCCATTTACTAAATTCGGCTGCCTCTGATGCCACCCCGGCTCTAAAAGAGGTACCCTTGAGATGAGAGGCCACCAAAGTGTCAACGCAAGTAACATCCCACACTAGGGCTTTACCTCTCTCCCAAGGGACCAAAGCAATATCGTCGGGTCTCCTGCCATCGTCTCTAAATGTCCTGCAACGCTCTAAAACTGAAGGGATATTTATGGAGACAAGAGCCAAAAAGAGTAAAAATTTATGCTGTTCGTTTTGAGCTTAGAAAAGTGAACCTATTCTATGATAAATTTGCCCTTGCACTGTAAATGTAGGCGAAAATCCCGGCATTATTATTTCCCGGTCAACTCCGAAGGACGTCATTTGAAAGCATGAGTTGTATTTCCGGATCCTGTTTAAAAATCGCCGTGACTCATTAGCATCATATAAAAAGAGAGTTTTCAAAGGTTCTTCTGGTTCCCCAAGTAACGGAAGAGACACTTTGCCTTTGGAACAGCACATGCCTGCGGTCTCATCTTTCCATTTTAAGGCACTACAAAATCGACAAGCCTTGTCCATCAGTCCGATAACAACTAATCTGTGATTTTACCGTATTTTAAAAACTTAGTAACGACATCTAGCGGAATCAATATAAACTATGTATACGTTAGTTAATAAGAACTCACAAAAATATTTTTATTATATTTTGCACAATTTTTCTTATTGTAATACCGATTCATTCATAACCACATATAAGAACTGTATTCATTTCCGTTCAATATATATTACTAAGGCTTATTAATAAGGCTTACTAAGAACTATTTCTACCACATTTAAGTAATAGTTAAGGGTGAAAGCGTGACAGGTGGTGATAGTATTTCTGATCCATACTTATAATCACGCCTGTAACCCTTGCGGGGTAGGCAGAGCATCAACGGATTACTGAATATCGTCTGCGAGGTTATCGCCTATTCTGTGAATTACAATGCACCAAAACGTTTGAAGAAAATCAGCTGGTGAATTTTATGTTTTTTATCGCTCTTTTCCCGGTCCTGCGTGGAAAAATACAGATCTATACATTTGTTATCTTAATTTTGGTAAAAAGGCATAATAATCCAGATATTCTGACCTTCTGTGTTCGTACATCGTACCGTCGTCCGTCTTGTAGAATCACGGTGGCGCCACCTAGCTGAATTTAATTTTGCAACATATTCGATTTTTCCACGGGAATGATATGTTTCTCCGCTGAAAAAAGTAGCCTACGGGCACCGAACTATCCCCATACTAAAATTCATGCCATGCCGACGCTCTCTTGCGACGTGAAAGAAGGACAAATGTTTGCAAAATATTCTAGTTTACGACGGGAATGAGGCTGTAGAGTGAAATAGACTACTTTTTTCATCAATTCTCATTCCCGTGGGAAAATAGAATATTTCCCACGGGAACGGGAATGAGATGTTTTTCCGCGGAAAAAAGTAGACTTTGTCACTCTACAGCCACCGAACTATCCCCATACCAAAATTCATGCCATGCCGACGCTCTGTTGCGACGTGAAAGAAGGACGAACAAAGAAACAAATAAACACACTTTCGCATTTATAATATTAGTATGGATTTAATTATTAATAATAATATTGTGCCGTCACAATTTCATCAATTTACAAGTTTTATGTAATTGTCGTGTGATGGTAGCGTTCCCACATCCAACCAATTACCAACCTTGAACCACATTAGTCTATGGTCGGAGAATTAGGAGTACCCTTAACCGACGAGCGTGTATGTGTAAATATATGAATGTAAATGAGGCGAAAGCAGTATATCAGGATCGTGCCAAATGGAAGTCCATAGTCTCTGCCTACCCTTCTGGGTGAAAGGCGTGAGTGTTTATCTATGATAGGTGAATCCCATATGCTGTCATTTTATAGTTATTAACATTAATATTTTATCATTCTTAAAGATGTCGTCGTAGTCTATTAAAGTGCGTGGAAAATCGCATGTGTTCAGTGAAAGAACAGTAAAGATTTTAGTTAAAGAGTGTGTCCATCGTATCGTAAGATCGTACAGCGGTATCGTTTTGGCATTTCATACAAGTAGGATTTTCGAAAAATCAAAGTGTCTGCTTTTCTAAATTTATTTTAAATTCTTATTTGGAAGCCTCTTTTACCATAATACATTAATCGGTATGCCGATGAAATGATAAAACGTACAAACCTTAGGGAGTCCATCACCTCATTTCACCCAGCAGATGGTGTAACAGAATAGCCATGTCGTTTACTTCAGACATAAAATACCTGCGTGCCAACCATATTATTAATCCTAGTTCAAGCGGATAAGGATTAATTTTATAACATTTTTTTTTTGAATATTAGTACTATTAAATTAAGAAAAAATATAATTACAAAAAAAGATAATATGCCGTATATATAAACAGGGTATAGTAAAATTAAGCATGTTCCAATGTTTGAAAGACTGCTCAACCAGAAAATTACACTCGCTTGACGAGCGCAACATTTACGACTTTTTTAGCACCCTCGAACACTCGCAATATTAAACCGGGCGTATAGTGTAAAACGTTTTAATATAACCATGCATATGTAGGAGTAAATTATAAAAGTCGCAACGAATAAAAATTATAAAAGAAAATCTTAAAATTATAAGGTTTTTACTCATATTTAGGTTTCATTCAAACTACCTTCACTAAGAATTTCTCTTAAATCATAGACAATTTTATCGTAATAGTACATTGTAGGAAGAAATTAATACAAGCGTGTGAAATTAGTGCACTTGCTTTGCTCGTGCGATAGCTTCACACGGTTCAATAATCGGCTACTTAAGTTCTGTGTATCGTACATTAATTTAAAGTACCACTAAAATCAATTTTTTATTTGAAAAATTGTAAAATACTGTATGATTGTTTAAAATGTTGTTACTAAAAACTGGGAATCAAAAAAATATCAGTGCAAGGTTAACACCATCAATCTACAGATTTAATTAAATTTGACTAAAGGTGGCAAGTGACTCGATTTACAGAAGTTTTTTATGGTCCAGATGTTGGCTTATATGTTAATGATTTATCAAACCTAAATTCATAACGGCCTTATTTTTTTAGCAATTGTAATGTGATCGTAAATGGTAGTAATAGTAATTGTTTTTGTTTTAAATAATGGTACTTAAAAAAAAAAGTTCAAGCTAAAAATGTAAAAAAAATTAAATGAATTTATGTCAAGAATTTTTCATATCTCTTAATCAAAAATTTAATGTTTTGTTTGTAATTTTTTTATCTTTATTAATATAAAATACACGCATTTAAAATAATAAAACATCGCCAAACTGTGCAACAGTTTTTTGGCGATAATGGCGCTCTTTTGTTATACATTAATATGTATTTTTTGTTACATACATACTTATCTTAGGTATATTTATTACAATAAATATCTCTATCTTTAATTAATACTTATTATAGGTAGTACATTGTACTTTTCATAGGAATGTATTTTTCAGTCCTTTCTTTAATGTTACAGTGCTTATGTCTTTGGACGTGTCCCTTATAAAATCTATTCTATTAAATATTAGCGGAGTTAAATATTGCCTAGTTCTCCTACCGTAATAGTTTCTTATGTGTGGTATCACATATTTACCCTTTTCAACTTGCCTGGTACGATATTTATGCGTTATAGGTTGTTTAAATTTATTTATTTTATATTGTTCTAAAGCAATTAGGTAATCTACCTTTTCATGCACTGGAGGCATTTTACATATATTAAATAATTTGTCATAATTTGTTTTATACTGTAATTTTACTTTTTTACTTACTAAATACTTAAGTAGTCTAATCTGTAAATGTTTTATACGATCTAACTGTGTTTTGAATGTTAGCCCATAACTGCTCAATCCATAATTGATTACCGAGTCAGCCAGTGCATAATACAGTACGTACAAGACTTTTCGATTCATGAAATTGCTTAGGTGAAAGAATCTACCCAGTATTGATTGCAATTTATTACACACACCATTGACGTGCAGTTTCCAGTTCATATAATTATCTACTGTTAGACCTAAGTATCGGTATTTATTTACTACATCTATGTTTGTGCGCTGGCAGCCTGCTCTATTGATGTGTAGACACTCGTATGTATGACCAATTATATTTATGTTTAATTTACCTTGCTTAAAGACGTTACTGTGGGGTGAACTTATATACATAGCCTTTTTTTTGGATAAATTTATAATTATACCGTTATCATGTGCCCATTTAATTATGTTTTCTAAGTCCTTCTGTATGTATTTTTGTGCATCATTCGTGTTATTGGTTGAGTACATTAGGCACATGTCGTCTGCATACATAACCGTTTTACAATGCTTTATCACATTTATGACACTATTAACATGCATAATGTACCCAAATGGACCGAAAACCGATCCGGTTGGTACTCTAAGACTCACGCTTACATCTTCCCCTGTTACTCCGTCTATCAATGTACAAAGGAATCTATTTTGCAAAAAGCATTTAAACCATCGGTTGATGGGACCTCTTATACCACATTCATCCATCGCACGCAGTAGTACCTCGTGTTCCAGGGTGTCGAATAAAAGTAAAAGTAAAGTTCCAGCCTATATACATCTCACTGCTGGGCACAGGCCTCCCCTCATTTCTGAGAGGGTTTTAGGGCAAGGAAGTGTCCGCCGCACTGCCCCATTACGTGTTGGCGAACTTCACATGTCTTCGATTTTTTTTTTCTTATTTCTCGGACATGCAGGTTTCCTCACGATATTTTCCTTCACCGCCGAGCACGTGGTAAATCAGCAATTAAAATTGCAATAAACAATTTCATTGGTGCCGGCGGGGATTGAACCCGGTTTGCTCGCATACTGTGAAATTTACAGCGAGTGCTAACCATCTGAGCTACCACGGCTCTGGGTGTCGAATGCCTTTTTAAAATCAATAAAAAGAGATTGTTAATGATATATCAACAACAATTCACCGACTATAGTTGGTGAATTGCGCAATCGCAGTGTCCGTGCTGCGTTCGCGATGAAACCCGTGCTGCGCATCTGATATTATGTTATATTGCTCTAAGTAACAACTTATCTGATTCACTATTACTTTTTCCACTATTTTATTTATTACCGATAATATAGCAATTGGTCTATAGTTACTATGGTCCATGTGGCTCCCCTGTTTATATATTGGTCGTATTATTGCTTTTTTTAATATAGCCGGGTAAACTCCCATTTATATTTATAAATTTAGCTAATACTGGGCTTATTTCTTTCTTTACCTGCTTTATATCTTGTACTCTAATTTTGTCTAAACCCGGTGATTTATTAAAATCTAAATTATTTATATATTTTTTCTATCGTATACGCTCCTACCTTCTTAAACTAAAAAGTCTTATCACTTGGTTTTACATATGAAATTCTATCCAAAAAAAAATATTATCACAGTTATGCTTTATTTTCTGTACTTCTATGTACCCGTAATATACACACTGCTAGTTTGGCCTAAATATTTATAACGTCATCTAAACCCGTTAGGCCTATTCATTTATTTATGTTACACCATATTTTTCTAAAATCATATTTACATTTTTGTATCTCATTCTGCCTGTATTTATTCTTAGCTTTATCTATTAATTTATTAACCTTATTTCTATATCTCGTATACATTAGTCTTTTCTTCATATTCTTAGGGGATGATTTCCAAACCCTGAACAGTAAGTCTCTATGTTCTATCTTTTTACATAGTTCGTTATTAACCCATGGTTGCGTAATTCTCTTTTTCTTTGGTGTTTTCTGTAACTTACACTTATCATATACATGTATATCTATAAAAACCCTGTGTAATTTTTCATACAATAAGTTAGGACAACTCGTTTCCATGACATCAGACCAATCAATTGTTTTTAAACTATTGCATACCATTTTTTCGTCTAATATGGTTTGTATTTTACAAATATTATTAATGTTGGATACATTACCAGTTATTTTTACGGTAATTCCAACCATATAGTGATCCGATACGGTACAAGTTAGCAAGTGCGCGCACGCATCTAGCAGCCGTCCGCGGCTCGCCCGCACGCATACATGGTTAATATCCGAGGAATTCACTCGGCCGTCCACGATCGCTTCGCGCGTTATTTCTGACGTAGGTATTGCACTTTGTAGGCCGTTTTCACATAACATCTTTTTGTAGGCACATAAACTCGTATTTGCACCTTGCGATATATCAATGTTGATATCTCCAATTAAAATTATTTCTTCTGAGGATGGGATATTTTTCAGTATGGTATCCACTTCTGTGATAAAAACTAACTTAGTTGAGTTTTGTGGTCTGTATATAGCCAATATATGTGTAATTTTACTTCCAGTTTTTAGTTTTCCATGAATTATCTCTGTTGCTTTTATTGGTATTTGTGGTTTTTCTGTGGTAAAATATAAGTCATCTCTCACGAATATGAGTATCCCACCGCCTCTTCTTGTCTCCCTAGTGTTATTAGAATACACCACATAATCGGGGATCTTATATAGCGATACTTCTTCGCTTTTTATGTTTACTTCTATGAGAATGATGACATTTAGCGTTCTTTTTGTTATGCAGTGGCATAATAAAGCAAGAAGTTGGTTGAATTGTTTTCGTACAGAACGTATTTTCAGATGAATTATATTTATATTATTATTCGAGAATTGTTGAGACCAGGTGTTTATATCCTGATATCTAGTATATTCAATGTCATTTAAATCCAATTCTCTGTCTTGGTTATCGAATTTTAAAGTTCTTGAAATCACATAGTGTGTGAGAAGACTTTAATATCGCTTTCTGTTTTTTCCTTCTCGCTTTTCTTGACTAATATATTAGAGTTTTGAGTCCATATGAATTTATATATGGCTTCCCAGAATAGTACTCTGGTCTCTTTGGTTAAATCTTCATTTATGTATATACGCATGTTGTTGTCGTTGCCATATACATCGCCATTGGTTAGTCGAACTCTTCTTTTTGCGTCCACTGATCTCGAGCTTGCTTTGACCGCAGCTTCACTATAACTGGGCTTGGTCTTTCTATCCTCGTCTTTGTTGTGGTTGGTGGGCTCACTGGGCTCATTCTTTCGACAC
The DNA here is from genome assembly GCA_036936625.1 of Parnassius smintheus behrii. Taxonomy (NCBI): domain Eukaryota; kingdom Metazoa; phylum Arthropoda; class Insecta; order Lepidoptera; family Papilionidae; genus Parnassius; species Parnassius smintheus. The sequence continues at coordinate 25,849,129 of JAUPFT010000006.1, read as the reverse complement.
TTTCTATATCTTCTGGGTAAGCTACCTCATTATCTAAGTAGTAACTAAGCTTTATGGCAACATCTTTGACTACCTCATTATCTTTGTTCTTCATTAAGCATGCAATTTTAACATTATTTTCTTTTTCCTTCTTCTCCAAGCTAACAACTCTTTCCTCTAATGCAGCATTGCATTTCTCATGGTATACGTTCTTTTGTTCTTACGCTTTTTTATTTTCCGCAGATTTTTTGAATTCTAGCATTTCTTGGTACTGCTCAACATAAAAATCTACTGTCTCCACAAGTTCATCAAGTTTTTTTTCGACCTGGAATATGACGTTCAATTTATTGTTCACCTCTACTAATAGTATTCTACTGTAATGTTGTGCGGATCTATGTCGATGATCCGTGATTGTATTTTATAGCTCGACTTTTGACACTCCTCACATACTTCGGTTTGCAGGAATTGCTTCGAGTTTCTCACACATTTCATATGATACACACTTTCACATCCACCTTTATATTTTAATACCTCGTACTTAGCCATTGATAAAAACAGATTACATTTTTTACACTGCACCATATTTTTTTTCGACACGCGTAGGAACACAAACTCCGATAAGAAATAATATTTAACACACGTCCGCACGCGGAGCGCTCGCGACGAGAATGAGAATAATACTTTAAGTATTGTAACAATACTACAATACTTTAAGTATTGTAATAAATGTTACTTATTAAAGTTCTATTGTTCTGTATTTATTATTATGTTTCAATATGCAATGCGCATAAGCGTGACTTAAACATGGTTTTGTCAGCCTATATTATAAAAAATGATATAGATAACCGCCTAGAATTAATTACCCACGAGTAATACCAATTCTGGATCCGTGCTTAGTGACTGGCTACTGATAGAAATGTGTTTCAGGCTGATTTCTGTAAAGGAACCACTTCAATAAAAATATAATATATTTTTAAACTCCAGTCATAATTATATTACATATTTACCATACTCAGAATATATTATCTAAGTTCTGATTCTTTCATAAAACCCCTGAATAGGATTTCTTATTTTCTTAACAAGTTCGAAATAACACACATAATGAAATGTAATACATAAATTCATAGCGCCCTACATAAGTGGACTATACTATTTGCATAAGTCGTGCAGCTTCTGGTGCGCTCATAAAAACAACGTAGAAGGAATCATATTCTTGTTAGTTCTACGAGAAATTTGGCCATTGCCCAAATGACCCATTGCTACTTTTGTCCCCTAATCTGTATATTATTTAATAATAAATAATTTTATGTGAAATATACATAATTCATAAGTATAAAATCTCTGTGGCTAACGTGCATAGGAGCCGTGCGTTCAGCGTACATAATAAATACACATTCAAGTATCAAATTAAAAATGTATATCGCTCCCAACTAACGTCTCGCTGCGTTTCACGCGTGGACATATCCTGTCAACTTACGATAAATCTATCAATCTATCTATAAATTATTTTTGCAAGGAGTCTGTAGATCCTAGTGCAAAGCTCCCAAAATTGTAAGTGGACCGTAATAAGCTGGTTTCAATAATCACATCTGCAGAGAAAGTTTCTGTGTTTGTGCAAAATTTTAGTTTTCTAGTAATTTTGGTGGGTTTAAGTGCTACATTGTTTTCACAAAAGTTGTAATCATAATCATATTTGGAATAAACTGATAGTAGGTTTATAGAATTCACTATTAATTCTTTGATTTTTGACCAATATATTGTTTCTGTTTGTATCGTTCAATCAATTCTGCTCTGTAATCAACGTCTTTATATCATAAAAATCATTGCGCCTCATTTCCTTCACTATAATTTTTTTACCTGTATTTAACATTAATCAATATATTGGGTTTGTAAATTTGTTTATTTTTCATTGCTCTTTCTATGAATTTTGGCTACGTTGCTTTCATTTCGGCTATACTCGGATCAAAGAAACGATGAATAATCTCCAACTTAAAATTAGAAAAACGGTAAAGGGCAAACATGAATCGGTTTTGTTCTGTCCTGCACATACTCCCTCTAAATAAAAATAAATTTTATTGACTTTTTAACGGCATTGTTTTTCAATGAAATCATATAGACAGCTTCCTATCTCAAACGATCCTCTATTAGCAATTTGTGTATGCAACATGTAATAGTTCATTTTCTTTCTTATAAGATCGGTGTATTTCTGTTTGTAATGAAATATCCCTAACACTGAGTGAGGGCTGACTGGAACCTTTTCAACATCAAAAATAGCTAGCGTTGAATTTTTATCAAGAATTTCTATTGCAAATTTTTTGATTTGACTGACTTGATTTCATTAAGCTTTATTGATTTTGCAGGATACTGCTCTTTGAAATGGCACCCCAAATAAGGTTGGCCAGAATTTTTTAGTGCTTTGAATTTATGGGGTATCCATTCCTTGTCATCACAATGCTGCTCACGAGTCAACTTGTTTGTAATGATAGAGCGTTAATTCATCTAGTCATATATAATGTAGGTTTCAATAGAACTACTTAGCAGTAGCATTGAGACTGTAGTCATCGATTGAATTTTCGACTCACCTAATATTTTTAACATGCAGACAGAACCACCACTCTCAATTGCACTTATTTGGTCCGTACATATGCCTCCACTTGTAGTTGTAAGTAGTAACCATATATTGAAGTCATGTTAATTATTTATTTTGCGGTGTTAACGTCTTACCCATTTAGCTATTGCGGTCATCATTTCCTACATCAACAGTACGTTTACTTGAAATAAAAGGAGTTTTAAGGAGGCATTATTATTTTTATCGGATTTTGAAGTTTTGTCAGTACCGTATAACGGGCAATTGATTTGGAGTCATTTTCAATAAAATTTCAAAATAACACTTTCTTTTTGAACTTCTCGTATATCTAAAGCAAGTTCTCGATGATTGTTCTCTTGCTGAACATAGGATGCGATGCAGATGCAAATAACATAATAATTAATTATAATCTGTGGTCAAGTGGTGCATGCAATGTAATTTTCAGAAACTTTGTAAGATACAAAAGGTAAAGACAATAATTATTATATACGGGACAATTTATTTACGGGAATAAAATCTTATAAAGCCATAAAGATTTACGGAGACGAATAGTCGTTCAATAATAATTTCAAAATATGACTACAATATTATTATGGGTCATAATTGTAACATGATATCTGAAGAATAAAAATTGATATAACTTTGTTATTTTCAATGGAAAACTTCTAAATAAAAGTAGGTTTATAATGACTCACAGATTCCAAAAATGAAGTAACACCGTCCGTAATGTGTCGTTTGATGATATTCATTCGTCCGAAATAACTCCGTATTGACAACCGTCGTAATAGCACTTTACGCTACATTATGGGTAAAGAACTTATATCCTCTAAAATCGAGTGCGATGGCACATTGATAAGACCAACGCGATACAATAATAAATATCACAGAAATCACAAGGAACAAAATTGTAAAGCTATCTTTACGATTTTATTCCTAGGGGTCATTGCTTTAGTAACATATTTTAAACATTGTAAGCTTATATTATACTAGCGATTTGCCCCGGTTTATCTGTATCTGGATCTGGCTAGCGGATATCTGGATTCTACAACATCGCTATCTACCGCATCCCACTATTCTTATAACATTCGCGGAAGTGCAAGCAATATGTTGACAAAGTTTTACCACAATCTGATGAACGGCATGGCAACGCATTACAACGAGCAAACAAAAATTAATTTGTATACATATGATAAATGAGATTATTTGTAACTGTTTTTTTTGCATAAACTGCTATAAAAAGCTATCCAAAACGGTTACAAAATAATAATTTGCATCATTATGAATACCGAAGAGACAGTACAATTTTTCACATTTTGTTTCCCTTCGGAACAACATCGAATATATCGTCTTTTCTACTTTGTCATTTACCATTGCTTCAATTTTTCACGTGTTAAATTTCACTGTAGCTGAAAAATAATAGTAATTTAAATCCAGTTTGAATTTTACTAAGACATCAAGTGAAACCCATTTAATTCCAGAGTTTTTTTAAGTGATTTGATGGCTGGGATAAGTTACGTTTAGTTCTTATTCTGATTTTTCAGCCCGTAAGAGAACACTGCTAGTTATACCAAAATAATGGGGATTCACCATAATCGACAATTTTTTTTTATAGAAGAGGGGGCAAACGAGCATGTGGCTCACCTGATGTTAAGTGACTACCGCCGCCCATGATCAACCGCAACACCAGGGGAATTGCAGGTGCACTGCCGGCCCTTTAGAAAGGAGTAAGCTCTTTTCTTGAAAGTCCCCAGGTCGTATCGGTCCGGAAAAATCGCCGGTGGTAAATTATTCCACAGAGAGGTTGTACGCGGAAGAAAACTCCTTGTGAAACGTACAGTGGTGGACCGCCAAGCATCCAGATGGTGTGGATGGTATCGGGACGTTTGCCGCGTAGTGCGTTCACGAAATTTGGCGGCTGGGATTAATCCGAACAATTCCTCAGAGCACTCTCCATGGTACATGCGAAAGAAAATACAAAAGGATGCAACATTTCTTCGCAGTGCCAGTGAATCGAGCCGATCGGAAAGCACTCGGTCGTCGACGATTCGAGCCGCTCTGCGCTGGTTGCGGTCAAGTGGAAGGAGCTGGTACTGGGGAGCCCCAGCCCAGAGATGGGAACAGTATTCCATGAGTGGCCGAACCTGCGCCTTGTAAAGTTGCAGGCGGTGTGCCGGCATGAAATACTGTCCCGCTCTGCTGAGCACGCCAAGCTTTTTAGAGGCCAATTTGGCCTTCCCCTCCAAGTGACCACGAAACTGCACGTCATTCGATATGTTGACGCCGAGGATTCCGATACTGGCTGAGGCAACAAGGGGAGTGCCTTGAAACTGAGGGGATACGACAAAGGGGTTTTTTTTTAGCGGTTAACGCGCAAACTTGCGTCTTCTGGGGGTTAAACTGGACTAGATTTAGTCGCCCCCAATCCGAGACTCTGTTCAGCAGAGACTCGACTTCAGACACAAGTTTGTCCCGGCACTCAGAGACGTTTTCCCGAGAAATATTGACTCGGCCTGTGTAAAGAGCATCACCAGTGCTGTCATCTGCATAGCAATGAATGTTACGGGTTTGCAACATATCATTGATATGCAGAAGAAACAGCGTTGGCGATAGCACGCAGCCCTGTGAAACACCAGCATTAATAGGCTTGCAATCGGAGCTTGCACCGTTTACAACGACCTTGATGCTCCGATCTGCAAGAAAACTGGTGATCCAATCGCACAATTTCTCGGGAAGCCCATAGGAAGGGAGCTTCGAAAGAAGCGCTTTGTGCCAAACCCGATCGAAGGCCTTCGCAATCTCCAAACTAACGGCCAATGTCTCCCTTGGACTCTACTGCCTCCGCCCATCTGTGAGTTAGGTAGACCAGAAGATCTCCAGCTAACCTACCACGGCGAAAACCGTACTAGCGGTCACTAATCAGCTGGTGATCCTCAAGGTACCTCATGAGCTGGCAGTTTACAATGGACTCCATTGTTTTGGAGAACAAGGAGGTGATGGCGATAGGCCGGTAGTTGAAAGGGTCTGAGTGGTCGCCTTTTTTAGGGATCGGATGGACGAAAGCCGTCTTCCATTATTTTGGGACTACGCCTAGGGAGTAGGAGTACCGGAAAAGACGCGTTATAACCGATGCCAACTCTGAAGCACACGTCCTCAGCACAATTGGGGGGATTCCGTCAGGCCCACTCGACTTGTGGATGTCCAGAGAGAGGAGTGCTTTGCGAACCGAGCGCTGAGTGAACTGCACTTCCGGCATGGAGCACTCACACCGCGGGATGGTCGGCGGCGTACCCCCCCCCCCGTCATCGAGAGTCGAGTTAGACGCAAAGAAAGAGCCTAGAATATCGGCTTTCTCCTTTGCGGTGTGGGCCAGTGAGTTGTCCTCCCTGTCCGGGGATGGAAGTGATGGCCGACAGAAATTCCCCTGGACAGCCTTGGCGAGAGACCAGAATGCACTGGTTTCAGAAGGAAGACGAACTAGTCTCTCGGCAATTCTGCCTATGTGCTCTGACTTTGCCTTGGCAACGACTCTCTTGAAGGACCTAGAAGCGGAATTATACTTCCTTTTTAGAGCGCTGGTGTTTACATTCCTGGACGCTGATGCGTCAGTCCAGGCCTGGTAGCACTCCTGCTTATAGCATGATGCTATTTTACAGGAGCGACCAAACCATGGCTGAGACTTGCCTCCAATGGGCACCACAGAGGAAGGAACAAAAAGTTCCATACCCTGAAGTACCACATCAGCGACAGAATCCGCAATAACGTTGGTATCGTCCGGCGAGAAGCAAACCCGCCCCCAAGGGTAGGATGCAAAGAAAGACCGCATCAAATCCAAATCGGCTGACCTACAGTGCTAAACACGGCGGCAGCCTGCAGAATGCAACCGCGATTTCAGCGTGAGTGGCACCACAGTGACAATGATCCGAGGAGCCTAAAGGGGCATCGACGGAAATCTGATATCCGTCCGGGTGAGAGGTCAGCAGAAGGTCCAACAGGGAAGGTGCATGATCCTCCACATCTGGAATCCGCGTAGGCGAAGTAACCAGGTGTGTCAGACCATATGCTAAGGCAAAATCATGAACAGATCTCCCCGCATGATCGGTTAAACGTGAACCGAGCCATTCGGCGTGATGGGCGTTAAAGTCGCCGAGGATCACGATCTCTGCGGAGGGGATCTGCTGTAGCAACGAATCTGCAGCCATTTGGACGTGGTCGAAGAGTTGATCCCATAGCGGTAATGGTTTCGGCATTACCGCTATGGGACCTATAGAGGCACCCGTAGACGCGTGGATGGTCGTCGCTGCCTACGCGTAGCCAAAGGATGGACAGGTCCGAACCTTCAAGATCACCGAGGCGTCGAGAACAGATGTCCTCTCTGACGTAAACGCAAACTCCAGCCCGAGGCACAAAGGAGTGTTCCAGTTTGTACCCCGGGCAGGAGAGATACGAGACATCAGCCGGAGAGGACACCTGCGTCTCGGTCAGAAAGAGCAGAGCCGACCTCGCCGTCTCGAGATGGTAATGGACGGCGTTTAGGTTAGAGTGAAGTCCCCTGATATTGCAGAAATTCACGGACAGCGTGGCAGGGGTCGCCTTGGTCTTGTTGCTCCGTTTGCCTCGAGCAGTTTTAGTCTTGAGCGGAATTTTGCCCCCCCCCCCCCAGAATACGCGGGGCAGCCTGAGCACCCACGCTCAGAAGTGGAGAAACTGGGGTAGTCTATCATTTAATTCCGCTACCATGTTGATGGGGGGGGGGGGGATTTGGGCCTCCGGCCACCTGCACTCACCAGACGAAACGCGGAAGCAGAGTTTGAGAGCCACTGCACGCCGGTTTTCTGTGAGGTTGTGGTACCACCCCGGTTTGAGCCGGCCCATACGTGCGACAGCAAAGCTGCCGCGTGGCTCTACCACTGTCAAATTGCTTCGTAATGGGATTTTCTATAATTCATAAGCTTGGTTGGTGGATTTTCGATTGCAGTATTAAATATCTCGAACTTTTGAAACTGCTTCACGTCGAAGTTCTTGGTATTTTTCATGTGGCTTGTACTAGTTAATATCACTGTAAGCTATTGGTTGTCGAAAGGTCTAGATGGGCATTTTTATGCTATTTCTCTATATTCATAGGATGAAATGAGATCAATGAATCGCTCACGCAGCCACCTTGTGTCAATTTTTTGTTTATTTATTGTTGGCTTTGAATATGGTTGTGTTTTTTGCTAAGACATAGTGCGAAGAAAATCTAAAACACCACTTTTAGAAGCTATTATGTAAAAATTAATTGAATTATTTTTAGCCGTTGTAAGTTTGATTTTACTCTGTATTAAAAGCACCTTTGAACCTTTTTGAGTAGACTCGGAATTTTCACAAGCTCGAATTTCATCTAAATAGGTACATTAAAAACTTCCACCCCTATTTCTCCACCTTTAGGAGTAAAATTTTCTCTTAAAATTAATACGGGTCACCCCTGGACCCCCTTTTTAATAAAAAGAATCTTCAAAGTAGATTATCACGTAACGTAATAATAATAATATTGTCCTCCAGACCGAATTTCGATTATGGTGGCCAGCCTCAACGGAGACTAGCTATTGGCGCAGGACAAGATTATAGTGCCCAAGTGTACGTGCAGGTACAGGTGCAATCTCTATTCCCTCATTCTCATAATCTGGTGAGATGGTAAACCGACATTCCCGGAGAGAGGTCAGGGGCTGGACCGTAACGTACATTGAATCGAGAATATCTTCCTTTTTTTAAGTAGTCTGAAAAGCAAATTATACAGCATTTAGATAAACAAAATAATACATAATGATTTAATAATTAATTAATATGTTTTTCGCAGTAGAATTTTAGTCCAATAAAATATAATTAATTATATAAATTTAATCAAATATGATAAAATATAAAATGGATTCCTTACCACCGGTACGGTTACAGCGTATTAAACTGCGCTGCTGAACATAAGCCTCCCCTTAGATAGCCTCGTAGGGAGGATATTTAACATTGCACGCCAAGCGTGGCAACTGTAGTAAATTTCTTTTTACCCTAGTATTTAAGATTCCTTACCACAGTAAATTTTTTATGCATGCATTAAGCGGTAGAACTACATTTCTGTCTGGAAGGTCGTCTGGGTAGATATCACCCTCTTACTAAAATTGAAATATAAAATACGTTCACAGTTAAGAACGTAGAAAGATTTACCTAGTTTATATAATTAAGTTCAGAGGATAAATTCTATCTTTCTTGAAAATAAGATTACCCTCGTAAGATAGCTTTTCGTTTCCTTTTCTTTTCATAAATACTGATAAGCATTTCTATGTGACAAATATCGTTAAAATTTGCTAATTAATCAAAGCAATTTTCTTGATAATTTGACTTGCTGCAGAACTATTTCCTACTGTAAATTTTATGAGGCATGCATTTTAGAATTTGCGTGTAGCTCACCTTAATACTTAATGGTTATCTTGGAGTTACCCTCTTAAATGGTAAAGAGGGTAAAAGATACCCATCTTTAAGAAAATATAGTAAAAGCTCTTACTATGTATATGAGTCTGGTATGAGTACCATGACATACCATTTTGTTAGCGTTACCTAAAATATTGAATTAATTAGCTTTTTCGTAATTATGACTGTACGTATTTCAATAGATATGCTCACTTTGAGCGCAGCTCTCGAAACCAATGTAGTGCGAATGCGAAGGTAATTGCTGGCAGGCGGATACAAAAGCAACCATTGCTTTGCCCAATGCAAGCTGGCGAACTTTTTTATATGTCATTTAAGTATTTTTATTTATTAAATTTCATACAACATGATGTATAGGCGGACTAATATGCATTCTCTACCTTTGCGCGATGCAGAGATAAAAAATATGAAGCAGCAGACCTACTTCATCGCGAACTTACTTCAATTGAATACGTTATCATTTTAAGACTTTATAATTTCGAGATCGAGTGCGTTTGAAAGAAGAACAAACTGTACAGTGAAGGATGAATGCAGAAAGCCAGATCAATGAAAGGGACTTACGTAAAATATTATTCGAAGAACACAGGTTTCTGTCATGGTTGGAGCAAAGGTAGTAAAAGTGGGGAATGGGTAGCCACTTAAGTTGTAAACACATGGTAATACCTCTAAATGTTGTAAATGAATCGAATGCAGTTATTAAGATAGCGATCATATTTCAAAATACACATATCACCGTAATCAATTTTTGCTGAAATCCATTTACGTTACGTTTTGCCTTAACTACAAACTCCTCAAACTTTTCAATTAATCATCATTATCATCACAATTGCCCTTGACTATAAAATAATATTTAACAGAAATATCAAAGGCATATCATGAATAAAAAAATAATTTGTATTTTTCAAAATAATTACTTCCAATAATTGATTTCAAACTCAATCAAGCAATGACAGGAATTGGAAAATGAAATATTTATTGTAGCTATACGATTAACTTCATAATACCTGCATTCATCGCTAGAAAAAAATTGAAGATTTAGGTTTCAGCTGCTTTTTTAATTTAACTTTTATTTGTTTTATATTTGATTTCGTTTTGACAGTCGCGATTCTACTACCGTTCAGTGCAGGCGCTTCCTAATAATGTGGTGGCTCTAATATCTGGCCTACATTATTTTCATGGCGTAAGCATACCTACTGGACGAAAATGATTCGAAATGGCGTGTTAACCTCAACGCTCCGATACCGTCGTAGTCCACGAGTTTCTGGCCGTTGTTAAACAAAAATTGAACGTCATGGACCAAGTTTCTACTGCAAGCTGATACTGATGACTAGTATTACCGAGGACGTGTTCAGCCAAGCGAAGAAGGTGTTAACAGACTCAGCTGTGACCAAAATCGGTCTCATTATACGTTATGGGGATTGACGCGGTAAGAAAGACCTGTAAGACATCTTCAGGCTGTTTAATAAGACCGACCCTGATGACGCCCCAACCTTCGTCGCGCGTGATTTCAGCAAACTTCCGCCCGTAACGTTCGATCACATAGACATTATCAGATTTGAATACCTTCGCAGAATATAAATACGGTACGCGGTAACCGTAATACAAGCCATATTGCACAGATGATTGCGACTCCGTCACGGGATACCATCTGTCAGCAGCCTGAAGCCATAAGTATTCCGCCACTGAAGCCAACCTTACAACAATGGAAGACATTTGTGTTTGTTGCCCGAAAACCTTCACGTCCGGCACCCTCCTGTGGTCGAAAACGAAAGAATGTGGACATAAAATCAGTTTCTGTAATGACTCAAAACAAGATTGATAATGACGGGTTTACACTTGTTGAGAAGAGACGTGGGTCGAGAGCCGTCTGTAACCAGCGTAGGACCGCCCAAAATAAACGCAAATACAACTCCGCGTGGTGTGGAGCCCACCATACAACTCTATATCTCCCTTTTGGACTAAAGTACGTTGGGAGAAGACGTCCTGTGTTTTGTGAAATAACACAGCCGATGCCGCATAGGGGTCTCGATCTCTTTACATTTGCAGCGTATGGATTCTAATAGGTCAACGAACTTCAAATCCTACCTACTCCTTGGTGCAAAATAGAAAGGGGCGACATTCCTCCTGATTTATGGCCAAATACATCGCCGATACAGGGAAGCGCTATGGAAGAAAGTTCACTAAATAGTGATAAATTTTGTTTATGTTTTATATATTTTGTAGGTTAAGGTATATATTGCTACGGACCAATGCTCTTAATTACAGTATTTGTGAATATTGCCTTATTTAGTAAGATCAGTACATTTTAATGTGAAATATCAAATAAATAACACGGTATGGCGACTCACAGCCTACATAATGTTTTAAGTATATTCTCAACTGGGAAAAGTGTAATATGGGGCTGATACTCTGCCGAGAATTGATTCAATGCGTCATAAATTATGGTAACAGGGGTGCATGAAAAATGATACACGATGTATCAAAACTTGTAAGTGAAATTTATTCTTGACAACATTTATTATATTTGAAACTCCCTTAGCTTATGTCGATGACTCAGCGTCGAACCAGAACCAATAAAATAGGAAAGTTACTGGCGTTTTCATCCACTCAAGGCAGTTTTGCATGAAATATTGTTTATGGAAATTAAATTCTTGACACAATTTGTAGATTTTACTACACATTATTATTGCAAAAAGCTGAAACTCAGATTCGTCTTCTGAATCATCAAGTTCAAGTCTTCTGATTTGGTGAAGATGACGTATGTAAATATTTTTACCCAACTATGGCGAAGATATATATATATATATATATATATATATATATATATGTGTGTGTGTGTGTGTGTGTGTGTGTGTGTGTGTGTGTTATAACATTTTAACTGTATTGGTATTTACTAGTTAGTTTTTTTTTTATAAAACTGAAGTGTCTGATGAACTTACAGTCTGCCTGACGATAATGTGTGTCTACTCCAGCCCATGGAAATACTAAGTAAGAGGGTGATATCTACCCAGACGACCTTTCAGACAGAAACGTAGTTCTACCGCTTATTTAATACATAAACTTCAAAAATTGTTAATAGAAATTCGCTGAAAGTAACTTTTCTTTAAAAATTGATATGAGTGTTATGATGTACTAAATGTTAAAATGTAACTAAAACCAAACTCACATGTATATATATGTAACTAAAAACAAACTCAGTCAGGGGGTTTTCATGCTGGTCTACCTTTCCGGTGATCCTGTTATGGAATACGGGTACGCGACCCCGGCTCCCCGAGCTACTGTTATTCTCATACCTTTCCTGCCGAGATAACAGTATCCTTACACCTACGCTCCTACCCCCAACCTTCTTTTTCCTTTTCCCAAAATGGTAGCTTCCTCTACCAACAATAGCATACCCAAAGAGGGTTGGTGTCGGGCAGGCGGCCGACTGTAAAACTTTTGCCAAATCCCATGCAGTAAACTTATGAATATTACGAGTTGTGGGATATATGACAGGGCTAGGGCGTACCCCGCAGGCGACGCGCAGGGGCAGCACCCGGCTCCTGTGGGAAGTGGGCAAGGGTTGTCGCACCTTACGGAGCGGGTGCGACGTAAGAGGCGAGCCCGGAGAGAGAAGAATGTCAGAGTGAGGTTTGCAAGCTGGAATATAGGTACGATGACTGGAAGAGGAAGAGAGTTAGCAGATGTTTTGAAACGACGAAGAGTGAATGTTGCCTGTTTGCAGGAAACAAAATGGAAGGGCAATAAAGCAAGAGAGATTGGGGAAGGATACAAGTTTTATTATTGTGAAAGTGACGGGAAGCGAAATGGAGTAGGAGTTGTGTTTGATAGTGCAATGAGAGAACGAGTGACAGATGTGAAAAGAGTAAATGACAGAATGATAGTTGTTAAATTAATGATTGAAAACAAAGTAGTGAATGTTGTAAGTGTGTATGCTCCGCAAACAGGCTGTGAAGAGAGTGTGAAAGAGAAGTTTTGGGAGGAATTTGATTGTATGATGATGGGAATACCTGAGAGTGAGGATGTTTATATGGGAGGAGATTTTAATGGACATGTAGGGAGAGTGAATGACGGGTATGAAAGAGTACACGGTGGATGGGGGTACGGAGTGCGCAACCGTGAGGGGGAAGTTCTTCTGCAAGCAGCATGTGCTTTCGACCTGGCTGTAGTAAACACGTGGTTCCAAAAACGAGATCAGCATCTTGTTACTTATAAAAGTGGCCACCACGCGACACAGATCGACTATCTTCTGTAAAGACGGAACCAAATCAAGAGTGTAAAAAACTGCAAAGTGCTTCCAGGTGAAGACTTAGTATCCCAGCACCGAATTCTGCTGGCTGACATCTGCTTAACTGTTCGCCTCAACAAACATAAGGATCGTCCCCCACCCAAAATAAAATTTGTTGCATAAGGAGGAGTATGCAAGTGAATTTAGAGAGCTAGTTGTAAACAAGATGATAGAGATGGGTGATATGGAAGGAATGAGTGTGAATGAGTGCTGGAAGGAAATGGCTGATTGTATCCGAAGTGTGGCAAGGAAGGTGTTAGGAGAAACAAAAGGGAAGCGTATGATAGATAAGGATGGGTGGTGGTGGAGTGAAAGTATTAGAGAAGTTTTGAGAGAAAAGAAAAATGCCTTTAAAGAATGGCAGAGCGTAGAAGACCAGAATGAATCCATAAAAGAAAGTAAGAGAGGGGCGTATAAAGAATGTAAGAAGAGAGCGAAGAAGGAAGTTGCTATTTGTAGGGCAGAGGCGCAAGATAAATTATATCGGTCCCTTGAAAGCCCCGAAGGTCAAAAACGACTTTTTCAAATTGCAAGAGCGAGAGAAAGGAATGGAAGAGATGTTTCACATGTAAAATGTATAAAAGATTATTCTGGAAGGATTTTGACTGACGATGAAAGTATAAAGAAGCGATGAAAGGAGTATTTTGAGAAATTGATGAATGAGGAGAATGAATGGAATGGTATGCTTGAAAACCCACCAGTGAATATGGGCTTAGTGAGAGAAATTAGTGTGGAAGAAGTAAAAATGGCTGTTAGGAATATGAAGAATGGGAAGGCAGTCCGCCCAGATGGAATACCAGTAGAAGTGTGGAAGTTGCTGAGTGCGGATGGATGGAAGTGGTTGAGTTTATTTTTCGGTAAATTGTTGCAGGAAGAACAAATACCTGAGGAATGGTGCAGTAGTATACTGGTCCCCATTTTTAAAAACAAAGGAGATGTTCAAAACTGCAGCAGTTACCGGGGAATAAAACTCATGATATAGATATAATAGAGAGAAGAATGAGAGAAGAGTGTGAGATAACACAAAACCAGTTCGGATTCATGCCCGGTCGAGGTACGACAGATGCCATTTTCGCATTACGCCAATTGTGCGAAAAGTACAAGCGCGTGCATAAAAATCTGCACATGGTTTTTGTCGACCTTGAAAAGGCGTACGATCGGGTTCCCCGTGGGGTTTTGTGGTGGGCGTTAAAGATGAAAGGTATACCTGGGAAGTATGTGAGGTTAGTCCGTGCTATGTACAGAGCATCCCGTACATGTGTACGATCTGCTGCGGGAACTACGGGCAGTATCGATGTGGCGGTAGTGCTGCACCAAGGGTCGGCATTGAGCCCTTACCTCTTCCTACTGATTATGGACGCTTTGACGTCGGACCTGCAGGATGAGGCACCCTGGTGCATGCTCTTTGCCGATGACATCGTGCTTGTCGGGGAAGAAGGCATCGAGGTACAGAGCAGACTGACGGGGTGGCAACAGAGGCTGGAAAGTGTTGGCTTGAAGATCAGCAGATCCAAAACCGAATATCTGTGCTGTGATTTCGGCGTTCGTTCCAGTCCTGTACCCATGTCGTTGGATGGCGCTATACTGCCTATCTGCTCAGATTTCAAGTACCTCGGTTCCCTCATTCAAGGCGACGGCGGAATAGATAGAGCTGTGCAGCATAGGATTAACGCAGGGTGGATGAAATGGCGACAGGTCACAGCCACAACGTGCGATCCCCGAATGCCAATAAGGCTGAAGGGGAAAATTTACAAATCGATCATCTGACCTGTCGTCATGTATGGAAGTGAATGCTGGGCCGTCAAGAAGAAGGATGAAAATAGACTGCATGCGAATGAAATGAGAATGTTACGATGGATGTGTGGTGTGACAAGGATGGATAAGATAAGGAATGAGTATATAAGAGGAAGCCTGAAAGTAGCGCCAGTGGTAGAAAAGGTGAGAGGAAGCAGATTGGCATGGTTTGGGCATGTGATGCGGAGGAATGAAAGTCATGTCACAAAACGAGTGTTGAATATGAATGTGGAGGGACACACGGGCAGAGGCAGGCCGAATAAAAGATGGATCGATTGTGTGAAGAGTGATATGAGAATGAAAGGAGTAAGTATGGAAATGACGGCTGATAGAGAGGAATGGAACAAGAAGGTTTACTGCGCCGACCCCAGATAATGGGAAATGGTTTAGAGAATGATGATGAACTAAAACCAAACTGCCATAGGAAAAGTGTACTAAAAAAGTATTAAATAAGACTACGATTTCACTATTTTAGAATCCTTCAAAAAGGACTTATTTACGGTAAAAATGTTGTAAGCTCTCCTTAAAGATATCTTTCAATTTTGCTACCTACTTTATTCTAATAATAAAATAAATGTAAATATTTAATTTTATTTATAAGTGTTTATATGACACATCATGGAGCACATGGATGGATGTGTTGTAGTTTTTCCCTTAATGCTATGTTACTATTACAGCCATTAAATTCCATTGCTAAACATAGGCCTCCACTATAGATTGCCTCCTATGGGGATGTTTGCCATAGTCGCCACGCTTGTAAGGCGGGTTGGCAACCGCAGCTATTTATATTTAATCGTTATTCAAAAGCTGCTGCTACCGATCTCCTGATTTCTTTCCCACTGTTGTCTCTTACGACACTCGTGGGATGATATGAGGTAATGGATATTCTTACGCCGTCACTACACGCATATTTACATATTTGTTTATGATAAACATAGTGATATATTGATATCCGTATTTTATTGTGATGAGAGTACGTGCGAAAATACACGTAACTTACTATGCCTTAAGTTCTACTAAAAGACACGCCTAAATTGTTACGTACTAGTCAGATTGTTACTTGTCTGATGTTTTCGTATGACTTACGCCACATCCAAACGTCAAATCTTGTGATTACTCATTTTCTTATGATTTTATGCGTTTCTCATCGCCTTTTTAGGGTTCCGTAGTCAACTAGGAACCCTTATAGTTCCGCCATGTCTGTCTGTCCGTCTGTCCGTCCTCGCTTAATCTCTGTGACCGTTAGCACTAGAAAGCTGAAATTTGGTACCAATATGTGTATCAATCACGCCGACAAAGTGGTAAAATAAAAATTGGAAAAAATGTTTTATTAGGGTAGCCCCCCTATATGTAAAGTGGGAAGCGATTTTTTTTAATTTCAACCCTGATGTGTGATATATTGTTGGAAAGGTATTTAAAAATGAATAGGGGTTTACTAAAATCATTTTTGATAATGTCAATAATTTCGGAAATAATCGCTCCAAAAATAAAAAACAATGTGTCCCCCCCCCCTCTAACTTTTGAACCATAAGTTTAGAAAATATGAAAAAAATCTGAAAAGTAGAACTTTATAAGGACTTTCTAGGAAAATCATTTTGAACTTGGATGGAAACAACAGTACCCACTACCGGGAGCAGTTGCAGGAGCACGGAGCGCTGCTGGAGCGCGAACATAATGGATACCCACCTTTAAACTCATAAGTGGGAACACTTATTGTGACGGACGGGAAACTACGGAACCCTACACTGAGCGTGGCCCGACACGCTCTTGGTCGCTTATTTATTTCTTATAACAATTTTTAGCTTTATCAAAAACTACTTTAGATTTTCTTGACAAATGTTTTATTGTTTAATCAAGATATTATATCCTTTGTCAGTTATTTAATTTACCCCTGTAATTTAAATACAAAAGTATTGTAATTCGTACAACCTCTTTTTTTCTTATTACAAACTCTAAGCTTCTTATTTAGATTTCATGTGAGACTCCGTTAATTTAATTTTCCGAGATTCCGGAGTATTTTCCTCATTTACATGTTTCTTACGAAATTTATATTAAACACAAAACGACAGTAATTTACGATAGTAGCAAACAGTAAACTTTTCAGAGGATATTTTTTTATATTAATCAAAAGTTAATATATAGATAAAAATAGGGGCATAATCCAAATCTTTAGCGAGGCTAATTAACGCCGTTTTTATCACATGTTGTAGCAACATAGATAATCTTTAGGTTCAATCAGTTAAAAAACTTTGCTAAGCAATAGTGATTAAAAATAAGCAATGCATATGTATGTTGAGATTTCTGTAATATGGTTAGATGGCACTTTTCTTTAACATTTTTCTTGCTAATCATCCGCCTTAGATTTAACTCTCTATTATCTAAACCTCGGTATTTTGCCATCCAGGATAGTAAAAGAAAAAGGTGACGCACCAGCATAGTAATTGCATTACACGAACATTACACAAGCCATTACTAGACACTTTAGAACCCCATACAACTCTAAATTATTAGACCTACAACTTTTATAATTTTGCTTACATATGGAATAAGGATAATTTCACGGATAAAACTATAGTTCTTAGAATGTCTATAGTTGGGAAACTAGCAAGAAATCCAAAGGGCTTTTTTTTCACAATAACGTTATACAATATAAATTATGCTTTATAATTATTTACACAATATTACAATTATTATCGTTCATATTACTTATACCCCCTTCTTTCCAGGGATTATTATAAATTACCTATTCATTTATATTAAAATAATCCATTATATAAAGTCTTTGTTTAGTTAAAAAAATTTAACTTTTTAGTCGATGGACCTTGTATATTTTCTGGGACTTTGTTTTAATAACGAGTACATTGAACCATACCCATGAACAAATTACTGACTCTGTGGGTCGAGTAACTGGTATCAATAGCTTGTGTTTGTTTACAGAGTGTATATCACTTTTTATATTAAATCGCATAATGAAAGGCCATTGTTAATATAGTTATTTGTTTAATTTTTTTTCTCTGAGAGACTCTCTCAGTTTATGAGAAACAAATATAGTGTCTTAATCAGCCGCGTTTCCTCACAGCAAAATCCCAAGAGCAATGCTCAGAAAAATAGTAGAACCAAAAGCGCTTACTTCTTATCCATTTAAAATTCATTGGTATTCAGATTTTTAATATTTTGTGTTGTAAATTTAATAAATTTAATTTTCTGTAAACAATTTGGCACTCGAGCTTGACTCAGGTTATTTCTACAAATGGCTCAATTGAGATGCTCACAAATAAAATAAAATTCAAATAAAATAAAATATATAAAATTCTCTACAAAGTATGAATATGCTCTATCCGCTAATATTAAGGATCCATCATGTAAGCTTACGGCATTACTGAAATTAAACATAAAATTATAATCTTAAGGCGGTTAAATTTAATTAACTTTATTACTATAATTTTTCATCGCAGTGTCTTAATGTCCAAATTGTTTTTAAATGAAATTTTACTTTTTTTCATGTTTGCTCATTAATACCAGTGTTATATATATATATATATATATATATATATATATATATATATATATATATATATATATAATGGAACACCGGAATTTAACCGGAGAAGTGATTTCGAGAGCAATAGCTATTTATTAATTTATTTACAAACATCTGAAAACCTAACAGAAGCATCTATCCAAAACGCTTATAAGATCGGATAAAGTACACCTACATAGCAATATTTCATTAAAATAATAAATCTTCACAAAAGTTATTATTACCTGTAATATTCAAGCAGAACTTATATTACGTTATTTATGTCAATTTATTGAATTAAGTCAAAAGACTTCTGTTTAAATAACTATAAAATTATAATATAAAAAATCAAATCAAGATAACGCCCGTGTTCACACGTCAGTACAGTCAATGGCTGAAATTCACAACTGTGGCTTTGAACTGTTACCGCATCCGCCGTATTCACCTGATCTGGCACCATCAGACTTCTTTCTGTTCCCTAACCTAAAAAAGCACTTGGAAGGTCAAAGATTTTCGACAAACGACGAGGTCAAAGCAGCTGTAGACGCATATTTTGACTCTAAGGAAGAATCATTTTTTTTCAACGGTCTAAATGCTTGGAAGGGGAGGTGGCAAAAGTGTATTGAACTTGATGGTGATTATGTAGAAAAATAAAAATATTACTGATTTAGTTTGTGTTTATTTTCTTGGTTAGGCCGAGTACTTTTCAATCCACCCTCGTATGTTTATAGTCTCGCTAATCGGACAATGGCGTGGCTCATCGACACACCGGGAATTGTCGGCTTAATAACTACAAGAAAATACATTTATTCGCAAATTACGGTTGAAATGTCAACCGAATGTAAGCTATCACGGTTGGTTTCGAATTTGCAGTATAAACACTAAGTTTGGGTAAGCGATCAAAATGTGAGGAGGAAAATAAACAAGGTCCACCTTCATGCTCGTAAACCATTTCGGATTCCAGGACTAAGATGAGGCAAACGCGGGTAAAAATTAAAACGGGCAAACATTTTATACGTATTTTGTTGCTTCAGATTAATTATATTTTAGCTTGCAGAAGCTTGTCAATTTTTTTTTGTTTTTACTATAAACGCCATTTTTGGATCATAATATGATTATCATTTAATTTCCTGTTAGAGAATAAATACTGGGCATATTCATATATACTTTGTTTCATAAAATTCTTGATATTTCTATAAATTCTTTGTATTTCCTTTTCAATATCGAATAACTAAGAAAGCCCTAGTTAGTATTTATATGTATGCTTTTTTAAAGAAATATTTGAAACGAATATTATGAATTATATTAAATGAGAAAATAATGTATAATATGCGTCACATCACATTACCAGAATCCTGGTTTATTTGCTAAACTAAATCAATTTTATCGCACAGTGCGTAGTACACTCTATTTACATTATATAGTAGCAATAAATACGTTGCATAGGGCGTCCTGCGGCTTACTGTTTACGTCATCGATCGTACATCTGATTCACAGGAGCAGGACCTGTATTATTTAGATCTAGATAGTTTGGTGGCCATTTTGTTGCATAAATTTTAATAAAGTACTTCGATACAATAACATAATTACTCACTAAAAGGTATTAAAATAAAGAGATTTTTTCTCAATTAAAAATACAAATGCAGAAGCGTCACCTCTTAGGACTAAGATTTTCATCTTAGTTCTATTAGGATCTTCGTTTCTCATTCACTCCCAATATGAAACACAGCAGCGTTATGTTGCTATTTTACGTAGGTATATGTTTTGTGCTAGCGATGTTCATCGAGCTGTCCTATTAATGCTGCAACACTAATAAGTTGCAGCATGGCTTTACCACGAACAAAATATGTAATCGATGTTTTTTCCTTCTTCTTTTTCTTGTTTTCCATACATTTGTGGTAGAGCCACGCTGCAGTTATATTATGGTTGTAACATAAATGGGTCAGCTCGACCAGGGAAGGACCACGCTCTCACGGAAAACCAGCGTCAAATAGCAGCAATGCTGCTGTGTTTCGTATGGTGAATATAGAGAACCGGAGACCCGTTTTACTGGGATCGAGGCATTCCATCTTAGTCCTCGGGGGTGACAATCAGCATTTTGATTATTAATCGAATGTATATGTCTATGGGCCACAGCATCCACTTACCATCAGGGGACTGTGTGCTCGTTTGTCACCGTTATCCTACATA
Source organism: Parnassius smintheus behrii (assembly GCA_036936625.1). NCBI lineage: Eukaryota > Metazoa > Arthropoda > Insecta > Lepidoptera > Papilionidae > Parnassius > Parnassius smintheus. Next base: position 25,828,318 of record JAUPFT010000006.1, on the reverse strand, counting down.
AAAAATATTACACTAATGCTTAAAAATTTATTTCAGTTTATGTAAAATATATAAAAAATTTAAATCCTGTTTTTAAGCAAGAAATGGTTACTGTCCTATATAATAATATGCAACGATATGATCAATAATGCCTATAGGAAACTTATTCACTCTTACTTTGAAGAGTTCAATATTATTTTATCGTGACGCGAACTGTGGGATCTTGAATTCACGAACTTGAAGTCCGACACGACAGACCCCAAATTGCTGCCAATTTAGCGCTTTGGGCGCTGAAACTAGTGCTTTTTTTGTCAGTATATCTTTATGTGGCGGATAATTTATGATTTTGTGCATTCTGACATGACAATGTGATTTAGCTGTTCCGGAGCGGAGAAGTTCGTCACAATGCATGTTGGCTGATTTTTTAAAATATATTGTACACGTTTATTAATAACATATTGTAAATATCTAAATCATTTGTAAAAGGGGAATTACAAAAGAATTTACAGTCCACCTTACGTCTAGCGTCTAGCTTGTTGTCGTGAAGAACCTGCTTGACGTGCTGAAGCTTGGCGGCCACCTATCCCTCGTGCTCTCTATAACAAATATTTTCCCAAGGTAGCTAACTGTGAAGGATGATGGTGAGATTCACCGTTTAAATATCAGTTTGTGTGGGTCTTTTTTCTATACACAGTATGACCTATGGTGTTTTTAAAATTTCGGAAAACTAACACATTTAGGAAAGCTTAGAAATTATTTGCTTTTAACTCCATAGTAGATTGAATTTAAGGATTTAAGATGTTCTAAAAATGCAGTTATATCGTCTGATGGTAAATTTGTAAAAGTATTGTACACGTACTGCTTGTAGAACCTTGTACTTACAGGTGCAGTAATAAGTGCTTTCTCCTCAAAGTCTTCCATGAATATATCGGCGACAATTGGAGATTAACACTATCAACACTATCTACTGCTGGTAAAACTCTTCCTTTCACAATAGATAGCTAATGGAAGGCAATATCTGAGTAGTACTACACATTCTGCTGGCATGTTGTTCTTCTCTAGTTTTCTAGTTATAATCGAGATGCAAACTTCGACAGGTAGGCATGTAAATAGAGACTGAACATCAAAACTAACCTTGATTTCATAGGCACATGAGTGGCGAAAACATTTTAGCTAAGTGATGAGCTAATCTGGCTAATCTGTAAGTTGGCGAGTCGATCTGACTCACTATTGGAGCTGTTTGGGATGCTGTAAATAATAAAATAAAACTAAACCCAAGCATACCACTGCATGACTTCATGACAAAGTAAGTTCATTCGGTGTAGATAGAGTGATAAATAATAATTAAAAATTAGAAGGTAATTCGGGTTAACACTGACGTGGAGGATAGTAACGTCGGTTCCCTCAGTCCCACGTTATCAAGGGTACTGGAAATCACCCGAAACGTCGGGAGTAAAAAAGCATGTAAATTAAACGCGGTAAAATCTGCAAAAGCACTTTTAATCAATGTGTAGTGTTCGCGTAAATATCAAGTAATAATCACGTAATAACCTTAAAAAAAAGAATCATCAAAATCGGTTCACTCAGAAGAAAGTTCTGAGTTAACACACCTTAAAAAAACATTACAGTAGAATTGAATACCTCCTCCTTTTTTAAGTCAAAAATGAAAGTATATATTTAAATCTTAGAAACTGTTCTTTTTACGGAAAAATATATACACTGCTAATGTAATTGCCTAAATTTGTTACATTATAATTTAAGATTATTTACTAATAATAATATATATATATGATTTTGTTTTAATAATTATATATATTTTAGGAACTTTCTGTAATTTAAAACAAACCGCTTTCAATCAAACGTATATCTATCGAGAACAGATGAATACATAACCGAACTGAACATCACAATTGCTCGTTATCTACCAAGACCCAAACAATTACTACAAGTCAATTAATACTTGAATTCATCTGCTGCCGCGAGGATGCCCACAATATTGATTCTGTGCTTAATGATATCAACTCGTCATATTCATACCTTTAACCACTATCTTTTTTTAAGTTATATCATTAACAATAAAATTATGCTACTTTGTATTAAAATCGTAAACCGACTTCAAAAAAGTAAAAGTAATACGCGTGTAATAATTTCTGGGTTGACTGTTAGAAAATACCATAACGCATTATGTTCGTACTTTATGTCCCTTATTACTTTTATTAATATGTTTAATTACTTGGTAGGTATTAAAAATACAAACCATTTAATTCAAAAACCTATGAAGACAGCGAAGATTAAATAGCCGCAAACTTCAGTTAATTTATTTTAAATCAAATAAATAGTTTTATTATACCACAGCCCATTTCAAAGTATTTGTTTAATGATAAGTTTCAACTTGCTAGTAGACAGTCATTGTACGTTTTCATTTTTCCCTATGAATAAATTACCGACTTTATGGTATTGAGTAACCAGTATTACAAACTTATATCGACACATTTTATTTACAGAATAATGATCTCTTCATATAAAAAATCTATAATATATGTATAGCTATTGTATATATACAGGCTATCCCAAAACTCAATGTCAAGCGGGTATGAAGCGATAAGCTAGTTTTCACCAGTTCTAGCAAAAATTAAAAAAATCCATGTTACTTAGTTAAGTGATAATATGTATTTGAAAACTTCAAAAACCGACACCCAAGATCACATATTTAGGTATTGTGATCAAAAAATTCAAAATTATTTAGTGTCTTTTTTGTCGTTCTAAATAACTATGCTACTGATTGCAGTCACAAATCCAATAATTAATACTGTGAGCTTATTACAAAAAATGAAGCTTAATTAAGTCACGGTTAAAAACGTTTTAACACATAATTTGACGGCTTGTCTTTAAAAAAAACAGTACTATACGACCGTAGGCAATTTCTTTTAAAAAATGGCCCATTTAATTAAGATTTCAAAATGGTGCAACATTTGCTACTTATCTTTCCACACCTTTCCATAAACAATATTATCACGATTATCAACAATTTAGAACATGAAAAACTCGAACAACAAAATATTAAAGTATGATAATAATGCCCTAATGTCGTATTATAGCAAAAGTTAACAATAATGAAACATTGGGAAATATTTATTTTTTCTTAAAACTAAATTAAACATTGAAATTGCTTGCCTTCGGCACGAATATAGGCTCCAAACATCGCTTCAGAAAAGATTTTTTACTAATCGTGCTGCCTTGAGTTAATTTTCTCTACTGTTTCGGCTATTTTAAAAGAATTCAAGTGATTTAGGTCCGAAGAACGAGGAGGCCTTAAAATTTTGCACTATATGTGCCCCAGTCAAGTTGAGCACCCCTTCTAGTAAGTTAAAAATTCCTAAGCACTAAGGCGTCTCAGCAAAAGAGATAGGAATTAAGCAGAACAGTTACAATGTTTGCTATTATTAAAATATATAAGAACTCACCAAATCAGGGTTGACCCTGATTTGGTGAGTTTGAAATTATTAAAAGTGCAGTTGACTGCACTTTTAATAATTTTAATTTTGAATGTAGGTAAGCAAGTTTAACGGTCGGGGATTAGTGCGGGTCTCCGAATACTCCAAGTACTTCCGATTTAGAGATCGGTGAGCAACTGTTTAACGGTGTGCGGATTTAAGTAACTATGTTAAGGTTCCGTAATATATATATTAGAGATTAAAGTGGTACTCAAAGTGTCAACTGTATTGAAATGTACGAATTGAGTAATGCCATGTCTTTCATAATTTTACTGTTGAAAGTATATTTTATTTATCGGTTAGATCTACTTTTTAGCGTTATGTTTTTGAGGTACTGTAGATTTATTTACAATTATAGCAAATAGAAAGCTTGATAATTTTATTTTTATTTTTGGAATCGAACAAAGAAACATAAGATTACATTAGTACATTGCACTTTACTTTGTTCGTCAGTTTCTATAAAATAAGTCCAGATAGTAAATCTCCAACCACTTATTTCTACATAATTATCAATTTTCACTAAGAATAACACAACGAAATATTTTTTCTCACAAAAATTGTCAAAACATAAGCATGTGCCGGCAATTTGCTCAGTACTGTTGTTGTTTACTAGTACTAGTAGTAGTACTAGTACTAGTAGTAGCACTAGTAGTAGTAGTAGTAGGTTGTGAACTGTATTCCAAAAAACATGCGATACCGAGGCGAAAATGCGTACACGTATAGGCATTCTTTGAAAAAATAAAGTCTGAAATATCTGTTATGCAACGCGTGCGTTCAGACATTATAATCCGTTGTCGCAAATGTATAGGGAGGTAGGTAGGAGGAGGGTCGTGGTTGTCAAGTAGACATAGATATGATAAAGTGTATGAGCATAATTACTACAGTCAGTCGAAATAAAATTTCAAAAGTTGTTATAATCAACTACTAAAGTAGTGCAGTTAATGTAGGTATGACACGCGCGTCTGCCCCGTCTTAAATTTACGCCACCGCCACCACCCCTGGCTTGCTGTTTCGCTCTTGAAAATTCCAGGCAGAGGTAATCAATCCACATAAAATTTCAAGGTTTCTGAAGTAAAGTTATTTCTATATGTTTGAATACTGATTCTGAAAACACACTAAACGGGAGCCAAAGGACTTTTGTTACATATTGTATAGATGATTTGATCAGAGATTTTGTCTAAGAGATGAATTATTTATTCAATACGAGTATGTTTTGTTTTATCATGAAGAGAAGAGACTATTGGGTTATTTATTTTACATATTTCTTTAATATTTGTACGACAACGTTAAGCTTACCTTCTAGGTATATCTCATTACCTATATTTTTTTCCATTTTTACTTTCTCTATGTTTATGCATAATCCATACATTATCCTGTATTAAAATATTCGTACATTGTTTTTCGCTTTTTTGCTTTTTGCTATTTCACATTTTTATTCATGTCTCAGACAATTTTGTGTTAATATTTTTACGACTATGCTATATGTTACTTATATTTACTTGGTTTAAATATTATGTTTCATAAAATGTTATAACTTAAACTTTATTGATTTTATCACCTAAAGGAATATTGTTACCACTCGCGATTGCAATTTTTTTGTTGTATAATTATGGGCCGAGACGATAACCGCTAAAGAAATTAAAAAAGAAGAAAAACAAAAAAGGAACAGCTAATGCTGTCGGGTGGGAGCACAGTAACGCAGAAAGAGCTTACAGTGCCTTGAAGTCTTGCAATGATGTGCTTAGGTTTGAATTTACTTATTAAGCATGGAATCTTAAGTAGCCCGGCTATTATCCTTCTTGCAGTTTAAATTAGGATGCTTTTTTTTAAATTTCAATAGCCACCCGAATCATCCTTGGTATGAAACAGTGTTCTCTTGCGAAAATTTGCGATTTATCTTGGGGTTAGGGACGATCGTGAATATGTTTAGAGATTGCAAACTTTGTGAATCTTCCACCAAAAAGCAGTATTTGCACTGCTGTATTCCCCCCTGAAGGGTATAGATAGCCTATATATCTTTGTCGTTAGAGGCGGCAACGCACCTGTAACTTTCCTTGTTTGAAGTTGGCTTCAGATGTTCATGTTAACATGACGTGGACTGTAAGTTTGCTTATCACCTCGGTTTTATTTTAAAAAAAACTACGGTCTTCGCTTCCATGGCATTTACTCAGTAAAAGCGAAGGATTTTGCCCAGGACTCAAGACAAACTTAGAGTTCATTACAAAATTATTAAACCTTTTATACTTAACGCAATTGAAAGTTATTTTACGATTTAATTATAAAAGTAAGTAACCCAAGTTCCTTGTGACTGGCGAACAGCCAAATATTATTTATTATTTATAACATTCATAAAATTTAATGTTTAAACAAGATGTAAAATTTAATAATTATTTTGGCAAAAACTAAAACTTTTGTCGATTTTTTGGCTAAGTATAAAGTTGAATAAAATACTAAAGGTACTTCTGAATTTTTTCATATTTTATTTGAATGTGGATGGGCTACCGTTAATTCCTTTAAATATTCATAGATCCGGCGATCAAACCTGCGGAGTCTCATTTTAAATTCAAAGCTAAAAGCAGACAAATTTTATTTGTTACAACTTCTACTAGTTGTACTATAACCTATTACTTGCTGTTATGCCTTTTCAAATCTTAGTGAATATTATCATTATCATCATTACAGCCTTTCACAAGTCCACTGCTGAACATAAACTTCCCCCAAGAAATGCTTCAAAGCACGGTCCTAAGTCACCTGCATCCATCGACTTCATGGGCCATCAGGTAGGTATTACAAAATAATTTCAATGAAGTAAAGGCATCTAATTCCGAGGGGGTCTAAAAATGGCAAAATATGCCCCAAGGTATTAAAAAAAAAACTGCGTTTACGAGCGATTCACAAGCTCTTTTTTACTGCAAGATCACTTATTGAATTGATAATATAACTGCTTGGTTATATCATCAAATATCTGAAGTAATGCGCATATATTTTAAAATAATTAGTTAGTTTTGCATCAGCAGCTGTACCCAAGCTTAATGGACCTTGTGCACCTGAGTACCATGTTATTTTTTAAATATTGATTTTTCGGTTATTTTTGTACCGTATGTAATTCTTTGAGTTAAACTATTTCATGCATTTTATTTTTAATAGAAACACTATACTTTTATATGTTTTTTTTTCTGAATAAAATCAAGGTTAAAAACGTCTTGAAAATACCGTAACATTAGGCCAAATATTTCAGCCAGTTCCTTTTCCGATTTATATCGCGAAATAGCGGTTTCAAATATTTGATATGTTTTTTAATTTTCAAGATTGTTTTTATGATTAGGCCCTTCCTGCTTTAGCTTTAACAATTTAGAGAGAAAATGAATACTAAAATCTATTTCCGAGATATACCTTTGCGTTTCATTCACTAATTACAATCAAAGCTGATCTACTTAGGTATTTTGTTAATTAATTGTGTGGGAAAGCTAGAAGGAAAATTTTTGTTCATACACAATTCGATGTAATTTTTAGCAAGTAGGTATTCTATTATATTTAGGATGATTTTGCAATTTAGTATTTATTTATATAATATAAATTATGCAAAAAAATTTTGTTTCCTAATACTCTGAATTAGGAAACGTGATTTTTTGGTATGAAACGCTATTCCGTTTATTAGTTATTAAGTAAATTTTTTCGTGGTTTGTTGTGTAGAAAGTTTCTATTAACACCTTATTTTGCGGCGTATTACACGCACAAAATACAGAGTGTTCACAATTTTACGCAATTTGCTATGCACTTTCTAGTAGGTTACGATGTTGTTTCTAATAACTTTCACGAACTTAGGTCAGTAGTTGTAAACAGGATAATAATTCACAAACTACGTTATGTCATTTTACACAATATCTTGCTTTAGAAAGAGCCACATTATGGATTTGTACTACTATTGTAATAGTACGACGAAATAACAAAAAAAATTTGTTAGATAAATTAAGCAATAATAGAATTTTATTTCATATTTATGAAATGTGTATATTGACTATGAGAATGGATGCTTATTACGCAGTCAATCCATATTATCCCCACAAATGTTTACATAACTTCATAATATTGCAAAGATAATACTTCTGGAAGATTTACCCTTTTTTATTGATTGATTTATTTTTGAAAATCAAAATTGGACAACAACACCTAGTAAATTAATTACTTGCCTCATTAAAAATAAAATTAAATTGTCAGGAACCCACGGGGATGAATATTTTCTAAATGATAATTATTTTGGTTGTAGGATAATGAACCCTAAGTAGGTATTATTCACCCTAACTTTATCCTTTGCATTTTGCAAAGCTAAAGTCTTTGATTTTCGGAACCAGGAACTAAATACATCGGAAGAATGATTTTTACATAGAAAAGAGGTGCTTCCGACTACTTTGCTAACTAATTTAGAATACAAATCAAGACCTAATACCTGTAACATAATACCTATTGTCTATTTCAAAAAGTGCAAACAATTATAGTTTTCATAACAAAAGCTAAAACCACAAAAGCGTAAATGATTAATTTTCAATCTCCTTTGTAGTTTTAGGCAAAATATTGCGGAAGTAGGTGCCTCAACCTTATCATGATATTAGAAGATATTTCAACCTAAAATCAAAATTTACAACCTAAAAGAAAACAGCCCGCATGGTTAGGAAGCCCGCATGATGACATAGAAATAAAAAAAATATCAGGGACATGTGAACATGTGCCACACCCATTGCGATAGTGCAGTAAATTATTCCCTATTCCATATTCCCTTTCAGAATAGGGTATTTTGCATTATGTAAAAAAAATACTTATTTATGAGAAGTTTCGTAAAAAGTAAACGAGAAATATTGATTTTTATTTTTATAAAAATGCATTATTAGTTTTATATTTCAATTTTAGATGAAAAACGACCACAAAGTCGTCTACCTTATTATAAGCTGAGTTGACACATTAAGGTCCTCCCTATTCTGCATTTCCAGTGCGTTATGAAATAAAATGCAGACAGGCTGTCCTCAGATGCCTAAGATAGTATGCCTTGTTACCAATGATAAAGGTTATACGTGGTAGAACCGTGCTACAGCTTTATCATGGTTATAGCACAAATGGGTCGGCTCGACCAGGGAAAGACTAACTTTACCACAGACATGAGTCAGTTCTCCTTATTTCCGTCCTTCAGATATTATATTATAGCTTTCTTTCTGTAAGACGAATCTCTACGTAGATAAACGCCTAGAGACTTACTTTCTAATATTGTACTGTCATGTAGCATAAACTTGCTTAATAATTTTAAAAAAAATATTGTTGTATACTGCCCGCCTTCAGTTGTTAGGGGTTTGAAAGTTTGGGTCAAGGCAGATGCAAGGAAGATAGGTATTATCAAAAGTCCCACTATACAACTATGTTAATTAAAAGGAATAATGATAGCATGGTATTGATTGAGATCGGAATCTACAAATATGATTATTCAAATACTATATTTGTCATGACATTCTGCAGTACATTGGGTCGGTAAATAATGGGGTGCAGTTCAACTGGGATTGCACAGATGGCTCTCTATAAATGGAATACATTGAGATAAAACAAATGCTTTTACAATAGTTACTTACCGTAAAATATTGAATTTCTCGTACTATTGTTCGAGTGGAATTTTCTGTCTAATAATATAACGCCAACCTTATACATTTTAAATACTTTGGTGTTTCTTTTATCTGACTCATAAACAGAGTCATTAGGTTTCCATCTTTCAGAAGTCATAAATCTTTTCACAAGCTGACCGGAGAGAACTTCGTCGTCGATGATTCGAACCGCTCTCGTTGTATGCGGTCAAGTGGAAAAGCTGTTACAGGGTGTCCCGACCCAGTACTGTGAACAGTATTCCATATGAAGTTGACCATTGCAAAAGTTGAGCCGGTATGATACACAATTTCGGTCTGACTTTCATTTCCTTCCAAGTAACTGCCGAATTATAGGTCATTCGATATGTAAATAACACCAAGGATCGCGCTGCTATTTGAGGCAACAAGGGAAGTGCCCGAAATACCTCACCGGCACGGAAACTTGGCCACTCGTGAATTTGCTGATTATTTGCACTGAAACGTTTTTTTAACAGTAAATTAAGGGTAGATGCATTCAATAAGTGTCTCTAATGGTTTTAGAACATAGAAATTTAATGTTTACTTCACCGAAATTTTTCTTTTCAAGATAACATGTTTTCACTAAAATTAACATCTTTCCATTGTCACTTTAAAAACACTACAAAGTTAAAAATTAAGTCTGTTTCTTTATTATCTATCAGTTTTAATATCGGGTGTTTCCTCCTCTAGTCCTGATAACCGCTTGCATTCGATCTGGCATGCTTTGAATGATGTTTCTGACATCAACTTGCGGTATTCTGTCCCAAGCGGCCAGCGCTGCATTTCGGAGCTCATTTAGAGTTTGTGGCGGTTTGGAGTTGGACTTTATCTTTCTTTTGAGCATACCCCATACATGCTCAATTGGATTTAAGTCCGGGCTACGAGCTGGCCACTGTAATTTTTGTATTCCAACCTCTTCCAGATATTCCTCTACATAATGTGCGACGTGCGGGCGTGCATTATCGTGCATGAGGAGGAATTGGTCGTGTCCAATGAATCCCGAATAAGGCATTACGTGCTCCTGAAGAACTTCCTCGATGTATCGAGTAGCTGTAAGCCGATTATCGACGATGACCAACTCTGTACGTGCGTCGGAACTTACACCTCCCCATACCATTATTGAGCCTCCATGGAAACTCACAGTTTGGGTGGTGGTAATGGGTAGAAACCTCTCTCCTCTTTTTCTCCACACTCGTTCTCGACCGTCTGGAGCACGTAAAGCTATTCGACACTCATCTGTGAACAACACTCTAGCCCATTGCTCGTGGGTCCAATTGACATGTTCTCTTGCGAACTGAAGTCGGGCTACTCGGTGCTCTCTGAGAAGTTCTGGACCTCGTGCTGGTCTACGAGCTTTTACATTCACTTCCTCCATTCGTCTTCTCACCGTACGCTCACTAACATTAACGCCTCTTGCGATTTCGAGCCGCTGGCGTATCTCAACAGCGGTCAGGTAGCGGTTTCTCAAAATCTCCATAACAATAAAACGATCGTCCCCGGCCGATGTGCACCTTACGCCCCCACTTCCTGCCCTGCGGGTGTAGCGGCCTGTCTCCTGGTATCGTTTCAGTGAATACTGCATTGAGGACCGTGGTACGTTAAGCACAATAGCAACTTCACGCTGTGTCAGCCCTTGGTCAATTAATGCTACTGCTTGTGCAACTTGTGCTGGTGTTAATGGCATTTTTATTGGCTTTAAAGCACCTTTAGTTATTTAATTAAGACACAAGATCACAATAATTGAATAACCTTACAGTAAACTTTTCACAACACACAAATTTAAAATGTGAACTTAGTCGCTCAAATGACCCGATTCAACTAAAAATTAAAGAATTCGTCATGGTGCACTTAAACATAATGAATTACCCTCTTGAACTTGAGGGTAAACATTTTTTGACATACTTGCATAACAAACATTCCTCAGAAACACTTAAAGCTTTTGCTATCGCGAGATAACCGCTTGGCCAAGTTTCCGTGCCGGTGAGGTAGGAAATATACGACAAAGGGGTTCACTCTATCAGTAAACGTGCAAACATGTATCTTCTGAGGGTGAAACTGGACTAGATTTAGTCATCCCTAGATTTAGTCTTTGTTTAACAAAGACTCGACCTAATACACAAGTTTTTTTCTGGCATCTGTGAGAAAACTGATGCCCAATTGTTAAATTTCTCAGGAAGCCTATATGAAGATATTTCCGAAAAAGCGCTTTGTACTAAACCCGATAGCAGGCCTTATCTATGTTCCAACCCATCGCCAGGGAAAGCTTGGAAACGACTGCCTCCGTCCATCGATTACAGATCTGCAAAGTGCTCTGCTGAACATAGGCCTCCTCCAATGAATGCACGGTCCTGAGCTACCAGCATTCATCGACCTCTTGCAAACTTCCGCGTCTGTTAGCTATATTTCTGCTTGTTCTGCGTACTAATTTACATAGTATTACAAAAATTGACTTAAACAAGATGTAATAAAATGATTTCTTAAAAGCAAAAAGGAATTAGAACAACAACTATAAAGTGTTGTTACTTTCAATTGCTCGTTAAAAACATGGGTTACAAAATAATTGGCGGTCAGAAAACCCGCTTTATCATAACAAATATTACATAGCAAATAAACGGCGGCTATAATAAATATGAAGTGGTTAAAGCCAGGGCGGTAAAAACAGCTATTAAGCTAAACGATTTACTACAGTCAGTGGAGTCATGTGCGGACGAGAATTATTATTAACATCCAAGTGAACTTTATGCGCCAGTGCTTATTACAGAAATGTTCTACATAATTATATGTATTTATTTAAAGCAGATATTTTTTTTAAATAAATTGCTACGTTTATTTTTATTTTTACCGACTTCAAAAGGGAAGAGGTATTCAATTCGTTACCTCTGAACTTTTTCTGGGTGAACCGATTTTGATGATTCTTTTTTTATTTGAAAACTGCTGCTTTTTCTGTTGTTCTATACAAATTTTATCAAGAACTAACCAGTAATTTATAAGTTATCCTTAAATAATGTGTATTTAATAGACTTCGAATACATTAATTGGGTCGTATTGATGTCGGTTATACAAACATTTTAATTTTACCACTTGTTTACGTTAAAATGCACTCTGTCATAGTCTGGATTTATTTTTACAATTTGGTATATCATTAATTATTATCATTACAGCCCTTTACATCTCCACTCCACTGCTGTACACCACGATCTGCGTCCATTGACTTCTTCAGGTCCAACAATTGCAACCATCTTCCCTTACCAGGTCATTTCTTTATGTATTGGAGATGCCCTACACTTTCCTTACCGGTAATGAGGCTGCCACTCGAGAAGCTTTTTTCTCAATAAATTATTGTTTCTCGAGCTACATGAACGGCCGATTGTCACATCAACTTATTGATCCATTAGATTTATATTTGTCTGTTAGGTTTAAAAAGGCATCTAAATTTCGTTACATTGGAGTTATTAGTTATCAGTCACTCGGCATTGATATGCCATAATAAATGTAAAAAAATAAGAATTTATGGGCACCATGCAAATTATTTTTTATTTTGAAGCTGAAATATAAAATGTAAATTGATAGAACTATAAAAAAGTTTCTGTTATCTTCATTGCCTAAAAATAAATAATGCGTGTAGCTTTTTTTCTGAAAGTCACCCTGCAGTCTTTACAGCTAGTTCGAAATAGACTCGTAAGCGAGAACTTACAAACTATCAAGTGCAAAGATTCTACCGTCATCTGACGGCAGTCCCGAGGCACTTCAACCCCTTTTGGAGTGAAGCTCCTTAAACAACATAAGAGGGAGAGGGGGGTCAAGGACCCCTCAGAAGTTTGAAGAGTGACGAATAATGGTCTTTGGTGCTGTTCACCGATGAGTCCCGGTTTCGATCTCAACCGGATTTACGAAGAACACGCATTTAGAGAACTCCAGGGAGAGTTAGCCATCTACGGCATCCTCGAGAGGTCTACTCATACCAAGGCGGGACAATCATCGTGTGGGCAGGAATTCGTCTTGGCAGACGAACCAAGCTCGTTTTAATCCAAGGCGGCATAACTGCACAAATATACCACGAGGAGGTACTCGTAGAGCCTATTATTGTCACCACAAAGAATCCAAATGGGCTAGGAATTTCTACTCATGCACGATAATGTTCCGTAATGAGCCGTGATAGCTCAGATGGTTAACGCTCGCTGTAAATATAACAGAACGCGAGTAACCCGGTTCGATCCCCGCCGGCACCAATGAAATTGTTAATTGCAATTTAAGAGCTGATTTAGCACGTGCTCGGCGGTGAAGGAAAACATCGTGAGGAAACTTGCATGTCTGAGGAATAATAAAAAAAATATTTCGAAGACATGTAAAGTTCGCCAACACGCATTGGGGCAGAGCGGCGGACACTTCCTTGCCCTAAAACCCTCTCAGAAATGAGGGGAGGCCTGTGCCCATCAGTGAGATGTATATAAGCTGCAACTTTACTTTTACCATAATGCTGCTTCTCATACGGCGCGACTGGTGTCGGCTGCTGTCTGAGACCACGATATTCAAGGTTTATATTGGCCTGCACAGTCGCCCAACTTAAATCCTATCGAGCATGCCTGGAACATGTTACAACGAAAATCTTTGAGAGATTTTCCGCTAAATTTGACGACGGAACAAGAAGTTTATGAACACTTGCAAAGAACGTGGAACCTTATACCGCAACAAGACATTGACAATTTAATTTTAAGTATGAACAATCGAGGCTTAAAATAATGCAATAATATCAATCTTAACCTAAAATACTACAATAGTAAAAATATTATTGAAGTCATTAATTTGTGGTCTTAGTGTACAGGAAAGTAAAATAAGGTAAAAAATAGGTATATATATCATAAACGTAGGTGATAATATAGTGTTTAACTTTTTCATATTATGTTCACTGCTTACAGCAAAGAATTTGAAGTTGAAAGAATTTCCAAACGTCAATCTTTCTGCCCGAATAGAATGTTATAAAAAGTGAGTAGTGGCTATGACTAATCCAGTGTAATTTACCATTCAAGACCGAATCACCTCTCATCATTCCATTTGATTTGTATGATTGAAATAATATGTAAAACATGATCTTCATTCTGATGTCATTTTCTGATTCTGATTCAGAACTTCGTTCTGATGTCATATATTGTATTTGTACTCGTATATTTAAAACCTACCCCATATCTTCCGTGGCAGGGGGAATCTTCCTAATAACAACAATAATATAATAAAGAAACTAAGGTTGCCAACCCCTCACCAAGCGTGGCAACTATGGCAAATATCCCCCCACGATCAATGATGCCAACAAAAGGCCCCCAGTTCCCGGTGGCCCCGCTATTCATAGCTACAGTGGCGACCATGGTAACGGCGGGGCAGGGTTGCTAAGAATCTCCGGTAGAGGTTCGGTTGCCACCTACGACGACTCAACCTGGCAACGTATAACGCACGCACCCTGAGGACTGACGAGAAGATACTGGAGCTGGAAGAAGTGGTAGACAAGTTGCGCTGGCATATTATTGGATTATCCGAGGTCCGAAGAGAGGGGGAAGACACGGTAATCCTTGAGTCCGGCAACTTGTTCTATCACCGGGAGGGCAACCATCTGTCCCAAGCAGGTGTCGGATTTATCGTCCACAATTCTCGTCAACAACGTTGTAAAGGGTCGCGAATCTGATACTCAGAACCACCAAACGGTATTCGCTGAAGGTCATACAGGTTTACGCACCAAATTTGGCACATCCTGATGAGGAGGTGGAAGAAATTTATGGAGATATTTCTAGAGCCATGCATTCCTCCAAAACCCAATACACGAGAAGTGGACCAGGTCGAGCCCCGACGGTTCGACATAAAATGAGATTGTCTACATTATGATGAGAGACACCAGTGTTCAGTGATGTTTCAGTAATCGCGAGGGTGAAAACTGGCAGCGACCACCGAAAGGTTAGAGGCACACTGAACTTAAACGCTAAGTTGGAAAGGTCTCGTCTAGTGAAGTCAACGCTCCGTCCCACTCATGCGCTAATCCAGGGTCCCAAAAACTTTCAGCTCGAATCAGAAATACCATTTTCAGTGCCTAGAAGACTCCAATACAGTGGACGATATGAATGACAAGCTCGTGGAAACTGTCCATGCGGTCCGAGCTAAGTTCCGCAAGACTCGCCGCACAACAAAACAAAAACTCTCCGATCACACTCTTAATCTCATGGATGTTAGACGGGCGACGAAATTGCAGTTGTCAGTAGATTTGACAGCATGCAAGCAACTGAACAGATAGATGTCCAAATGCATGCAGCAGTACTTACGCAACTTCAATACAGCTCGTATTGAAGAAGCAATTGAGCGGAACCAGGGCTCCGAAGTCTTTGCCAGAGATCTGTCTGGCAGTAAGAGCCAACTGTCAAAGCTGAAGACTAAGTGTGGCAGCATCGTTTCCGGGACACCTGAGATTCTGAGTGAGATTGTGAGGTTCTATGGGCAGATGTACACATCATCGTTGGAGCCCCACGCAAGTGTGAGTAACGATCCAAGATCAAGTTTTATCCGACACTATTCCGATGATATTCTGGACGTACGACAGTCTGAGCAAGATTAGAATGGCTCTCCAGCACCTTAAAACGGCAAGTCCCCGGGCGAGGATGAATTACAGCGGAGCTTCTCAAAATTAGTGGAAAACCGGTACTTGAAGTCCTTCAGAAGCTTTTTAATTCCGTCCTCCATGGAGGCACTACTCCCAAGGCGTGGAGCAGAAGTGCGGTGGTCTTGTTATTTAAGAAAGGTTACAACGCGCTCTTGAAGAACTACAGACCGATATCCCTTCTGAGCCGCGTCTACATGCTGTTTTCGAGAGTCATTACGAACCATCTCGCACGCAGACTCGACGACTTCCAGCCTCCCGAATAAGCCTGTTTCCGAAAAGGCTTTAGTATAATAGACCACATACATACCCTGCGGCAGATTGTACAGAAGACCGAAGAGTACAATCTGCCACTTTGCCTGGCGTATGTGGACTATGAGAAAGCCTTTGATTCCGTCGAAATTTGGGTGGTGCTACAGTCCCTTCAGCGATTCCAAGTTGACTGTCGGTATATCGAAGTGCTGAAGTGTTCGTACAGTAGGGCTACGATGGCTATCCGAGTACAGAACCAGAGTTCGAAACCTATCCAACTGCAGAGAGGTGTAAGACAGGGTGACGTTATATCCCCAAAACTCTTCACCGCTGCGTTGGAAGTCGTTTTCAAGCTACTGCACTGGAAAGGATACGGTATTAACATCAATGGCGAGTACATCACTCACCTTCGTATTGCCGACGATATAGTCCTTATGGCAGACTCGCTGGAGGACTTAAGCACTGTGCTCAATAACCTCAATAGTGCCTCACTACGGACAGGTCTTAAGATGAACATGAACAAAACAAAGATCATGTTTAATGTCCATGTCACACCTATGCCCTTAGTTGTTGGGAGCACTAAGCTCGAAGTTGTTGACGGGTAAGTTTACTTGGGACAAATAGTCCGATTAGGTAAGTCCGACTTCGACCGAGAGGTCAATCGACGGACTCAACTCAGCTGGGCAGCATTCGGGAAATTACGACAAATCTTCTCATAGGTATACCTCAAAACCTGAAAACTAGATTATACAACCAGTGCGTGTTGCCAGTGATGACTTACAGATCTGAGACGTGGTCCTTCGCTGCTGACCGTATGAGGACGCTCAAGGTCTTTCAACAAGCTATGGAGAGGGCTATGCTCGGAGTTTCTCCGCATGATTGTGATGTGTGTGATGTTCTCAGAAATGAGTATATCCGCAGTAGAACCAGAGTGACTGACATAGCCCAACGGATTAGTAAGCTGAAGTGGCAATGAGCAGGCCGTATAGCTCGAAGAACCGACAACCGTTGGGGAAAAAAGGTTCTCGAATGGCAGCCTCGTATTTTTAGGCGAAGTATAGGGCGACCGCCCACTAGATGAAGTGACGACCTGGTAAGACATGCAGGAAGGCTCAGGACCATGCTTTGTGGCATACCTTGGGGGAGGCCTATGTTCAGCAGCGGACTTTTGAAAGGCTGTAATGACGATGATGATGATGATGAATGAATATTACATTTTTCATTCCACTACTTTTCTTTGCTTAATATTTCACTGTCACTCGCTTACTTATGTTTTTAAATAAGAATTTCTCTTTTCCAACACGCGTTGAGCTTTTAATACAAATGACAAATAGCTTAAAACATTAACGCCACAAAAGGAAACCTTTCATTTTCTACCCTTTCTGTATAACAATCCTTAAATTTTTCTTTAAAATGTTCTGTTAACGTTATTTTTATGGCGTCTCAGAAGTATCATATTAAATACTGATTGTGTAAACTATATGATAATGCGTTACTCGCCATGCCACTGCTCTTGCTGGTACCTTTGCCCGGCGTTCCCTTATATGTATGTATGTGTGTATGTCTATTTTGGCACGTTATGTAGCCTAAAGGGCTTGATGGATTTTAACAAATGAAGTGCACTAGATTCGTCTTAGTTGTGGAAGTGACAATCAGTATAATATTTAAAGCTTTCTCTTTACAGTAGACTTACTACACAGATGGATTTTTTATTTACTGATTTAATCAGTAGTCTAGCAACCACACTAACAAGCCTCAATACTTTCACATTTATGATCTTACTACACTGTTTGTAATCGAGGGTAGTAAGAAATAGTCGGAAATGGATCAAGCCCCACATATCGGAGTGAAAGGATCATTATCTGGAGCTGTTTTATCCACAGTAAAGCAGTAGAGCAGGTGACGGAGGAGATCCCTGTGATCCAACGGCAGCTTTTACTAACCTACGATAAATTAGGGTCTTGGCGTCAGATGACCACCAGCCGTACAACTAATTAGCCATTTATATTTCCTCGTCCAAAACAAAATAAAAGCACAATATTAGAAAACGAGTGTAACAACTAGAGCGTTCCTCTGTCGAGAACATAAACACTAGGACCTACACCGTAAGCGAAGTTCAAAGCAACATCGGCATATTATTGCGTTTGGCATCCAGGACGTATTGCCTTGAGATGTCATTAAAAGAAGGTAACTAGATGAATGACATGTGTAAGATACCAAGCTGAAGGGAGCAAAATGAAAAGTTATAGGCAATTTATACAAACTCATTAAATAGAACTACTATCATTAAGTGGCGTTGTAATCATACTATCTGAAAATTTAACTCATAGATTTATAAATGTCAAAAGGGTAAATGACAGACAATTAGCCGTAAAGTCAATCATCTAATAACAACAATGATTTAATATTGTTACGAGCTTGAGGTTCGTGACAATTAAAATTGCCGATAGAATTACCTAAATTAACACTTTAATTCACTTTACACGAATTAAAGTTAAAAACACTAATAATTAATCACACTGATTCACTTTATTCCGCTCCGAAGCTTCGCTCCTCCAATACTTTCTCGATCGCATCTTGCAGCGCCTATTTATATAAATTAGCAGTGAAATATCCGGAATATTAAAGTAAACACGCGCAAGGTACCGAGAGTTCGTGTATCGACTTCAAGAAGTTTAGTTCTTTGGTTCAAGACTAGATGGCGCTAGTGCCGTCGACTTGAGCGCGTAACACTGCCCCCTCCTAAGACATGCTCGTCCCGAGCATTATCGGCCCCATGATAACGCGCCAGGCGATCCACATGGACGATCTTAGTGGTCCCTCTTGCACTTTTCTGTAACGGCTCCGCAATGTCAAGGGATGTCCTATCCCGTGGTGCACCAACATTGTACAATTTCGATGCTCCTCTACTCCGTGTCTGAGGTCCCCTCACAGCCGCACAACTTGTACATGTACGACACCAATCCTCGACATCGTCACGATAATGGACCCAGTAAAACTGTTCTCGGACCTTCAGTAGAGTTCGTTTAACTCCCAGATGGACTCTTGAACGACCATTATGACACAGCTGTAGAACATTCGGCACTTTAGCTTTAGGGACAACCATTTGTAAACGACAGCTGTCTCCTTGACCATTGTCCCATTTACGGCACAGGACTCCATCCTGAAGCAGCAAGCTGTCCCATTGGGCCCAATAGCTTTTCGTGGTTGAACTCATCGCTGAGACGTCCCTCCACTTAGGCTTGGTAGCACGGGCCTTCATCTATCCCAGAATCGGCTTGATGTCCAGATCTTCCTGCTGTGCATGTCGTAGGCTGTCCTTCCACCCGTTGCTGAGGTGGTATGTCCTGAGCATCCTCACGGATACCACTTCCTTACTCTCTTGCCTACTACAATGGTTGCAATCTTCAGGACAAGGTCTTCTTGACAATGCATCTGCGTTGCCGTGAGATTTCCCGCTGCAGTGTCTGATAGTAAAGTCGTATTCCTGCTGCTGCTGGGCGGTGCTGTTAGCCGCACTTCCTTTCCGAGACCGTTCACCTTCCCTTCCTAGGGTGTGCTTAGGGCAGCTGGACCGAAGATGGCCCCTTTCCCCACAGCCATAGCACCTAGGGCTGTATCCTTTATTGTGGTCGCGAATCGTAACTGCTGCAACCTCCCTAGCGTGAGGTGAACGATGATCCTGTCGCCGCCAGGCAGTGCCGTTAGCTGCACTATCCTCCTGATATCGTTCACTTTCCCTTTCTGCGGTTCGCTTAGGGCAGCTGGACCGAAGATGGCCCCTTTCCCCACAGCCGTAGCACCTAGGGCTGTATCCTTTATTGTGGTCGCGAATTGTAACTGCAGCAACCTCCCTAGCGTGAGGTGAACGATAATCCTGTCGCCACCAGGCAGTACCGTTAGCTGCACTACCCTCCTGATATCGTTCACTTTCCCTTTCTGCGGTTCGCTTAGGGCAGCTGGATTGAAGATGGCCCCTTTTCCCTACAGCCATAGCACCTAGGGCTGTATCCTTTGTTACGGTCGCGAACTGTAGCTGCTGCAACCTCACTGACGCGATGGGAACGATGATCCTGCCGCACGGCTTTCACCTCCAGTGCATGGGCCAAGGCGTCCTTAAGCGTCTCGTGGTACCCGAGCCTCACAGCAGCTCTAACTTCTAGGTCGCGGATGCCGTCGATGATTGTCTGCACCAGGTTCCCTTCAATGAGCGCAGGTACAGACCGGTATGCTTTTCGCACCCGCTTCTCCACCTCTAGAGCCCACTGCTGCAGGTTTTCGTTGATGCGCTGCACGCGATCTCTAAGCTGCGCTCGAAAGACGTGTTCCAGGTGAGCGTCGCCATATGTAGCCTCCAATACCTCAAGGAGCTGCTCGTAAGTCACTTCTTTACCGAGAGCTTCTAGAACAGTTAAGGCCCGGTCGCGCAGGCCTAGTGTGAGAGCAGTCAGGGCCTGACTTTTATTCCAGCCGTTCGCCTTCATAACAGCCTCGAACTGGATTTTGTAGGCTGACCAGGAAGAGGTACCGTCGAACGGTGGCACCATGAACCCACGTAGCGAAGGTGTTGTAGCTACTACGGGAGCTGTAGCTCCATCTCCAAGTTTTAGTTCGTCCAGTGATTTCTTCATGTCAGCCATTACGTTGTCAACCCGATTGTTTACTTGGTCGTTTCGGGTTTCAGCTTCCGACAATCGGTTGTCATGTTGAGCAACCTTATCCTTCACCTCCCGTATCTCTTTTCTGAAGGTAGCGTGAAGGTCCTTCATGAGGAGCATCTGCTCTTCCAACCGCCGGGCCTGTTCCTCTTGTCGGCGGGCCTGTTCATCCTGTCCGCCCCACAGCTGCTCTTCCAGTCGACGGACCTGTTCCTCCTGTCGGCGGGCCTGTTCATCCCGTCCGCCCCGCAGCTGTTCTACCAACCGACGGACCTGTTCCTCCTGTCGGCGGGCCTGTTCCTCCTGTCGGTGGGCCTGTTCCTGCAACATCACCATCAGAGCACCTAAGTCGGGTGCTGCAGATGTAGGAGCTACTGACGGGCCTGCAGCCGGTGGCTGTCCCTCCGACGTCTGCGGCGTTGCACCACCAAATCTTCTTTGGTCCGTCCCCTGCTGGCGTTGACTTCGGGTACGGACACCCTCCGTTTCCTCCTTAGGTAAAATGGGCATGATTTTATCCCACTTCTGACACCAATTGTTACGAGCTTGAGGTTCGTGACAATTAAAATTGCCGATAGAATTACCTAAATTAACACTTTAATTCACTTTCACACAAATCAAAGTTAAAAACACTAATAATTAATCACACTGATACACTTTATTCCGCTCCGAAGCTTCGCTCGTCTCGCCAACTCCAATACTTTCTCGATCGCATCTTGCAGCGCCTATTTATATAAATTAGCAGCGAAATATCCGGAATATTCAAGTAAACACGCGCAAGGTACCGAGAGTTCGTGTATCGACTTCAAGAAGTTTAGTTCTTCGGCTCGAGAATAGATGGCGCTAGTGCCGTCGACTTGAGCGCGTAACAATATTATATCGGCTTATGTACCACAAACCGGTACTGCAGACAGTGAGAAGAAAGCATTTTTGGAAAGATATTCTTTCTCTAAGAAGAAATAGTTCATCTGGGCCGTAACCTAAATGGCCATGTTGGTAGCGGTAACACTAACCCGGCGAGATGGCATAATGAAGACTTTATTATAAGACTCTATTATAAATTGCGCATCTAGTTGTGATCGGTGAACGTGCTACGAAAATTGAATTCATTTTATTTGTAACTTATTATGGATATTATGTCAACATTTCTGCATTTAGAATGAATTACGAGTATGTATTCTTTGAGGCTTTGAAGGCCGAGGCCGAAATTGGAGTTACCATATTTTACATTTCGTCGCCTCAGTGCTTGTTAGGCCAATAGACCATTTGAGTAATTTTACAGGAGCAATGTTTTTTTGTTTTTCTATGCTATGACTCAAATAAAGCCGTAATATTCATTAGTTTCCAAAACTGTGGCACATCTGGACTTCTAATAATCTGTAAAAAATAAAAGCTTCTGACTTTAACATTGTGTAAAACCGGTTTAAAAATGGATATTGGACAAAAAAACGAAACTATAATTACGTTAATGGATATACACTACATTCCTTGGGATGTTAGCCAAAAAGCAACCAAAAGTATTCTGTGCTTGTTTGCCCTATAGCCTTACTTCACAATACAGGCTGTGAAATTAAACAAATCCATTGCGCATCATTATTGTATGTTATAATAAAATTAATAAATAAATAATAATAAATTATATAAAAAATAAATCTTATCTAACAGACCTGAATTAAAATTAAATCTTGAATTTATAGATATATACTACCGGTACCCTGTGGTGTCACTCGCGTATAATTTTAACGAAAGGTACTGTCATTTTGAGTTAGCTTGACAAAAATGTGATTTTTGTGTGGGAAAAGAATTTATGTGCTGAATTACTTCTTCTATTTTGCTTTCGGCGGTCTGTTTTTTTACGTGTTTTCCTTTAGAGGGTGTGGGAATCAATTTCAATTTGTTGTTGTAAAGTTTTTTGTAGAAATAATAAATTCTTTTAGCCGATATATCCAAAGTACCACAAAAAAACTTCTGACACACTTTCACTTTTTGCTCGTTTTTCGAAAAGAAGTACTATAAACTAATTCTTCAAATAGTTATTTTTACTCTACTATATTATAAATGTCAAAGTTTGTGAGGATAGATAGATGGATGTTTGTTACTTTTTCACGCAAAAACTACTGAACGGATTTGGATGTAACTTTGCACCCGGATGACATATCCTGGATAACACAGGCTACTTTTTTCTCGTGAAACAGCAGGGCGAAACTGGTACTTTATATTTTATCTACCTATACTTTTTCGATTATCAACCTACGGTTCTTTTTATTTTTAACAGACTTCCAAAGCGGAGGAGGCTATGTATTGGATGCGTATTTTTCGTTTACAAGTGATCCTCAAGTATTTTGGTTTCCTAGTGTGGGGGCCATAAGTAATTCTATCTTGATATTGTGATTTCTTCGTCAAATAAGTTATTTTGTGTTTGTATTTTTTTGTCTTACAAGTTTTGCCCCACGGTTTCACCCGCGTAAGGCCCGTTCCTAGATTACTGGAACAAAATCCTATGTTCTTCTTTAGAATTTCGTCTATCTATGTACAAAATTTCATCAAAATTGGTTCAACGATTTAGGCGTGAAAGCTTAACAAACATTCAAACAAACTCACTTTCGGATTTATAATATTAGTAAGTACATTTATATGCTCAGTTCAACATATTAAAAGTCCTTTAAAAAATCCATGAAACCCCTTCCAACCTTGAATCACTTAATAACGCCTTCAAACGCATACATACCAAATAAATAAACTGAACAAACAAACAGAACAAACAAACAAACGCGTAGTGCCCGTTCCCATAAGAAAAGTAGAAGTTCCCACTGAGAAAGGATATCCCAAATTATTTAGTATCAAATTAACTATCTTTAAGTAAAAATCCCGTCTAAATTGGTCCAGCCGACCCAGAGATTCGTCCGTTTGAAAAAACAAACAAACTCTTCAGAGTTGTGAGTATGACAAAAGTATGATTCTGAACCACCCTGTATTACAAACACAACGTGACCTAAAGTAATACCATAATGACTAAAATCAACTTACATTTCGTAGTATGCAGTACTGCGGTTATACCGTTTATCACAACTGGTCCAGGACATAATTTTCAAAGTTATGGAGACACTTTCCACCTCGTTTCACTTGTAAATTCACCGAAAAACTTAAAAAAATCTTGCAGTTCTAACACCGTTTTGCGTCGCGATAGATTGTAAATAAACAATATGGCGGAACAGCGAGGTGTAACGTCATGTGCGAGCGGGCCTGTGATTGGTTAATTTGAGGATATACGGCAAACAAGCACGCGCTGGGAATTCCGCTGTATGAATGTTGGTCCATTTGTGGTGGTAAGCCATACAAGCACGAAAATTAAAATTGTAACTGTGGATATTGGTTTTTTAATATAGTCTTTTACTCGTTTTTCGGTATAGTTACACGAGTCATTATTGATTTAGATTGTGTAGAGTTTTATTCTTAAACATACTACATTCAAAAGTCATTTTCGTCCAAATTGGTCTGTTGGCCAAACAAGCACTAAGGCGACGATTTGTTAGTATTTTTAAGTCGTTTATCTTGGAGAGTTTTAAAACTTTAATAATTTAAGAACTAATATTTAAAACTTAATAAAAATATCGCTTTTATATCGAAACAATATCATAAAATAAGTTGAACTATTATTATTAGGAAGAATTACGACATTTATTCATGTGATAAATTGTTTTAAAATTCTTTGAAGTCTGCTGACAAAGCTTCTTTAGTTAGTTTAATTTCTTTAATCATTGTATATTCGAGTTTGAATTTTGACTCTGGTTTGGTCCTTTAAGACAGCAAATATGGCTCTTCAAATCGCAACTTACATTAAATGTTTGCCGATTGAGAACACACGAGTGCTTGCATGTCGGTGATTTTAGGGTCTCCTGCTGATCGCTTGGGGCAAATGATTAAGTTAAAACATTACTGAAATCAGTAAAAAAACTATTTTCCACTTATTTAATATTAAATGAATTGTTTAGGACGTACTCAATAATTTGAACGCAGTCTGCAGAAACATTTATGATCGTTCCGATCTGTTCTATTAAGCAATGCATATCATCCTATATCAGGTTGTAGCAGTATACATTCACTTTAGGAATAACATTACCAGTGTATTTAAGCCGAAATTACAAAATAACCTAGACTATGCTGTTGTAGCAGCCGTAAACAACGCTCTATCTCCGAAACGAGACGCCACGAACGCTGCCAAATTGCCTGATACGCCTCTACTGGCTTCCTCTTTGAATAATGTTATAGCAAAATCGTACTATTGAGCAAAAAGTTATTGAGTATTACATATTATTTATTTCACTTCAGAGAAGAGAAAATGTATTAGATATTAAAAAGAGAATGTTTGGTACGTCTATTTATAATACTTTTTTTATAAATTCTACTTGTGAATCCTTTAAGTAGTTTGTCTTTAGCCCAAATATATAATTCCCTTAAGTTAATTCTTGCGTATCCTGTTCGAAATCAATGAAACTGGTAATTGCAAATATTTTAAGCGCCAATTGACCACGGTCACGTGCGACGGTGAAAAAAATATATAAATATAAAGTTTACTGTTTACAATAGGTTTCCTTCTAAGTAATAAGAGGCGACCCATGCCCTGAAACGGGACATATGAAAGCTGTTACATTTAATTTTACTTATCCAATTTGCACAGTTGTTTGAACTAATTTTATCAAAATTATTACGTTTCGAGTATAAATAGTAAATAATGAATCAATAGTTCTTTATGTCTCACGTTCTATCAACTGAAACAGACGGAAAACATTTTATAGTGAATTTCGCTTCAGCAACTGTGATTACAATTTCACACGATCAAATGACTTTTGTCACTCTCCGTATAATTAACACATGTAACGCTCGCTTATAATTAACGCTCATCGGTATCACGTTGTGTTGATGTTATAATATACAAATGTGTTTAAGATTTTCTTGAGAATTCTATACTCGTGTCGAATGACCAACGCGCGAATATATCATATACTCACTATTAGACCAGTGCAGTGGACCACTTTTTTGTGCGCTTAAACATGCATTATTATTTAATAGTTACGAAAAAATTCAGTTTACCCCACGTACGAATAAGGACGACAAACGATCACACAGTTCACCTGATGGTAAGTGGTTGCTGTCTGCCGCCCACATTGACAAACGTCTGCATCTATCCTCGATTAGAAATCAAAATGCAGATGCGTTGTCACTCCCGAGGACTAAAATGGAATGCCTCGTTTTCAGTAAAAAGGGTCAGCGGTTCTCTATATCCACCTTACGTAACACAGCAGCAAGTAAGGTATTTTACGCTGGTATTTTGTTTGAGAGTAGATTCCGGTCAAGTCATCCTGTTCGTGCTACAACTATGATATATTGCGCTACCATGTGTAAATATGGAATTCATTTTAATACCATTTTAAACGTGGTAGAGCCATGCTGCAGTTATATTAGTAGTATAGTTGTAGCACGAATGGGTCGGCTCGACCGGGGAAGGACCACGCTCTCACAGAATACCAGCGTGAAATAGTAGCTTAATGCTGCTGTATTTCGTATGGTGAGTGTAGAGACCCGGAGACCCTTTTTACTGGAAATGAGGCATTCCATCTCAGTCCTCACGGGTGACAACGCATCTGCATTTTGATTTGTAATGGAAGATAGATGTAGATGTCTATGGGCCGCAGCAACCACTTACCATCAGGTGGACTGTGTGCTCGTTTGTCACCTTATTCTATAAAAAAAAACCATAATTTTACGGAGTAAGAACCATGACATTATTTTATTTAAAATGTGATAGAAATAATTGTAAAAACTTCACTGTCAAAAATGTTATATGTAGTTTACCAGCCTGATGATACCTGGCGTATTCCTGCCACAGTACAATAGTTGTGGAAATCTCATATTGTTAAATTAGGAAAGATATATATTATCATTGGAGTCGAATGATATGGAAATTTCAAATAAATTTGTCGCTATGATATGCGCGCCACCTAGTGTAGGTTAAATGGAATATGCTTATAACCTTCGCGCAAAAGCAAGCAATAACTTGAAAAAATATTATTGCATAAAATACAAACAAACAAACATTAATTTCTATATATTGGAGAAAATTGATTTCTTATATTAAGGCGAACACTACACATTGAATAAAACTATTTATATGGATTTTATCGCGTTTAATTAACTTATTTTTAATTTCCAACGTTTCGGGTGCTTTACAGCACATACACATAGTCACGGGTTGAACTGAGATATTTGACATTCCAATATCATGGTAATGTAAAATGTAAATGTAACCACATTCACAATCTAGCTTCTACACCCCTTCATCTAAATAGACTAATCTTCTTCGGCGGCTTGTAGTGTTTTAATGGAAGCTCGCTTCAAGACGTAGCCAGCATTTTCTGGGACTCTTCTGATATATGGTAACACAACAGGCGCACGCTGGACTGTGGCCAGTTTCACTCGGTCACTGTGACGTAGGCTCAGGATTCGAAGCTTCTTTTCTTACAATGTTTAACGTGCTGAAGCTCGGCGGTCAGATGTTTTCTGTCATGGTTCCCTTGTGTTCTCTGAAACAGAAATTAGTTACGGTAGTTAACTGTGATGGATGATGGTGCGATTAACCATTTAAATATCGGTTGGTATGGGTCTTTTTCCTATACACAATGTAAAAAAGTGTTACCAGGATTTCGGATGACTAAAACCTCTAGGAAAGCTAAATAATCATTTGCGATGCTAATTATTTACGATTTTCATTTTAGAGTTTATGGAGTTGAGGTGATCTAAAAATGCAGTTATTTTGTCGGATAATAAAATTATGAAAGTGTCGTTTATACATATACCGCTTGTAGAATCTTGGATTTACAGGAGCAGTAAGGAGGGCTTTTTCCTGAAAGTCCTTCACGAATACGTGGGCGACTATGGGAGATATAGGTGAGCCCATCGCTACAGCACCTACTTGTTTGTAGAACTCCTCCTTCCACAATATACAACCAGACATAGATATAGTTATATTAGATTGGCGATGGAGTGATTAGGGTGAGACAAAAACTGAATGTACCGGTGTGAGTGAAATGCGCATGTGTGCGAGACAAATAGTGCTGCGCCATGCATCAAATTCAATTATCGATACAGAGCAGTCTGTCCGTATCATAAAATGAATATCTTTATCTTTGAGGGCATATCGTTTGTGTGCTGCTGTGAATTTTCCGGCTGTAGGATTGTTGTTAAATCCTCCTCTAGAACGTACTGCATTAAAAAAGTTTCTGTATATCTTGAGGAAGTAATCAGGTCGGAAGAAACTTCATCATGTTGAAATTGGAAAATATTTTCAAGAAATTCGTATTTTTAATTATATCATTATGATGATAAAAATGTTTGTATTCTGCAAAAGTAATTCTAATCAATTTTAGTAAATGACATGCATCTAATATTATAAAATATTTTTTGTTCTATATAGTAAAAGTACGGTCTAAATGGAGCGGTGCAGTTAGATGCTATGCCATCAAATGTGACAGAAGAAACTAACCAAATCTGATAATGATGCAATACATTTCCGTCGACGCCCCTTTAGGCTTCTCGGACCATTTTCTTACTCGGAGTGTGGTGTTCACTACTCACGCTGAAATTGCGGTTGCATTCTGCAGACTGCTGCCGTGTTTGGCACTATAGGTCAGCTGATTGGGATAGGATGCGGTCTTTCTTTGCATCCCACATTTGGGGGCGGGTTTGCTTCTTTCCGGACGATCCCAACGTTGTTGTTGAGTCTGTCACTGATGTGGCACTTCAGGGTATAGAACTTTTTATTACTTCTTCTGTGGTGCCCATCGGAGGCAAATCTCAGCCATCGTTTGGTTGCTCCTGTAAAATAGTATCATGCAGTAAGCAGGAGTGCTACCAAGCCTGCGATATCTACGTCCCGAGATGTAAGCACCAGCGCTCTAAAAAAGAAGTATAATTCCGCTTCCAGGTCCTTCAAAAGAGTCATTGCCAAGGCAAAGTCAGAGTACATAGGCAGAATTGGCGAGAAACTAGTTCTAGAAACAGCACAGGGAACTAGACTAACAGTCTAGTACGATTGAAGAAACTAGTTCCTTCTGGAACCCGTGCATTTTGTTCTCTTTCCAAGGCTGTGCAGGTAATTTCTGTCAGCCATCTCTTCCATCTCTGCACACGGAGGACGACTCACTGGCCCATGCCGCAAAGGAGAAAGCCAATCTGCTAGGCTCTTTCTTTGTATCCAACTTTACTCTCGATGACGGGGGAGAGTACACCGCCGACCATCCGGTGGTGTGAATGCTCCATGCTGGAGGTGCATTCACACGCGCTCGGTTCCCAAAGCACTCCTCTCTCTGGCCATCCGCGAGTCGAGTGGGCTTGACGGTATCCCCCAATTATGCTGAGGACGTGTGCTCAATAGTTGGTACCGGTCTTAACCCGTCTTTTCTGATATCTCTAATAGGCGTAGTCCCAAAATTACTGAGGCGGCTTTCGTCCAACTAATCCTTAAAAAAGGCAACCGATTAAACCCGTCCAACTACAGGCCCATCGCTATCACCTCCTTGTTCTCCAAAATAATAGAGTCCATTGTAAACTATCAGCTCATGGGGAATTGTTATCGATTGTAGACGACTCCGTGGCGTAGTGGCTTAGCAATGAGAGGCTGCGCTGGGAGTTGCGGGTTCGAATCCCGCACGGAACAAGTATTTGTATAGCCTACAAATAATTGTTCCGGGTCTGGATGTTTGTCCCTGTGCAATTTATGTTTGTAAACTGCCCCCGCGATACAGGAGAAAATCCTAGTGTAGGGGTAACGTTTTTTTAAAAAAAAATGATTAGTGATCACCAATATGGTTTTCATCGTGATCGATCAGCTGGTGATCTTCTGGTCTACCTGACCCATAGATGGGCGGCGGCAGTAGAGTCCAAGGGGGAGGCATTGGCCGTTAGTTTGGACATTGCGAAGGCCTTCGATCGGTTTTGGCACAAAGCGCATACTTTGAAGCACCCTTCCTATGGGCTTCCCGTGAAATTGCAATTGGATCACCAGCTTTCTCGCAGATTAGAGCATCAAGGTCGTTGTAGACAGTGCAAGCTCCGATTACAAGCCTATTAATGCTGGTGTTCTACAAGGCTGCGTGCTATCACCAACGCTGTTTCTTCTACATATCAATGATATGCTGCAAACCGGCAACATTCATTGCTATGCAGATGAGCGCACTGGTGATGTTCTGTACACTGGCCGTGCCAATATTGCTCGGAAAAACATCTACCAGTACCGGAACAAACTTGTGTCTGAAGTCGAGTCTTTGCGGAACAAAGTCTCAGATTGGGGGCGACTAAATCTAGTCCAGTTTAACCCTCAGAAGATACAAGTTCGCGCGATAACCGTCAAAAAGAACCCCTGTGTCGTATCTCCTCAGTTCAAGGCATTCCACACCTCAGCCAGTATCGGAAACCTCCGCGTCGACATATCGAGTGACGTGCAATTTCGTGATCACTTGTAAGAGAAGGCCAAATTGGCCTCTAAAAAGCTTGGCATGCTCAGCAGAGCGGGACAGTATTTCATGCCGGCACACTGCTTGCAACTTTACAAGGCGCAGGTTCGGCCACACGTGGAATACTGTTGCCATCTCTGGGCTGGGGCTCCCCAGTGCCAGCTCCTCCCACTTGACCGCATCCAGCGCAGAGCGGCTCGAATTGTTGATGACCAAGTGCTTTCCGATCAGCTCGATTCACTGGCATTGCGAAGAGATGTTGCATGTCCTTGCATATTTTATCGCATATATCACGGGGAGTGCTCTGAGGAATTGTTCGGATTAATCCCAGCCGCCTAATTTCATCATCTGAATCACACCATCTGAATGCTTGGCGGTCCACCACTGCACGTTTACAAGGATTTTTCTCCCGCGTACGACCTCTCCGTGGAATAGTTAACTACCGGTGATTTTTCTACCGACCCATACGACCGATACGACCTGAGGACCTTCAAGAAAAGAGCTTACTCCTTTCTAAAAGGCCGACAACGCACCTGCAATTCCCCCGGTGTTGCGGATGTTTATGTGCGCCGGCAGTCACATAACATCAGGTGAACCGTATGCTCGTTTGCCTTTTCTTTTATAAAAAAAATACCCTGTTTTAGTGTTGCTTTCTGTGAAGCAGTAAATCCTCTTCCAAAAAATAAGCAATTGGGATTTTCCAAAAAGCATGAATTGCCACTGTCTTGTCTACTTGATCTCCGTAAATACCATTACCCACATCAACATAGCCATGATGATTACGATCGTCAAATTTAATGTGCTCACGGATAGACATTTCATCGAACGTAAGGACGATGTCCAAATCTTTTTTTCTTTTCTTATGGCATTTATGGTTTCTACGTCTTCCTTGGTGATGCCGGGTTTACAGCCTACATTTTAGTACCACACCCGTAGTATTCGAGAATGTGGTAGGCACAGATCAAATTTTGTTTTTATGTAATTGTAAGCTCTAAAGTCATAAAAGTTTAAAGTAAGGGCAAATGTCTTTAGTTGCGTATCATACTCTTGTTTAATTTTTTTA
The DNA here is from genome assembly GCA_036936625.1 of Parnassius smintheus behrii. Classification (NCBI taxonomy): domain Eukaryota; kingdom Metazoa; phylum Arthropoda; class Insecta; order Lepidoptera; family Papilionidae; genus Parnassius; species Parnassius smintheus. Next base: position 25,797,090 of record JAUPFT010000006.1, on the reverse strand, counting down.
TTTTGTTTTTCGTCATCACACTTTTGAGGAGATGATGCAACAAATTGTTTAAACTAGACACCATTACGGCACTTATGTTGTTTTGAAGTGAGGGAAGCATTTTTAGATTTATTATTACTTGAGACACTTTTTGCACTTTTTCATTAGCTTATTTTTTTGTGATCTTATACTTTGCTGTTTTTTTTGTTGTTTCATATCTAGACGTCTCCGAAGAATAGCAATAGATTTCTTAATTTTTTTCTATCTCGGGGAATTGTCTATAACAGAAACGTTATATCTCTATAGACATATGATAATGCTTTGCGTTTCGGCTTCAATACAACCCACAAACAAATATAATTAGTGTATATTCTATGTACTTACCTTTAGATTAAAATGAATAAAATGAGGTTTTAACCATCCTTTTACCTATTTCTGACGCTAAGCGGCAGTGCTTACACTGGCACATTCCGGCCTGATGAGTATATAGAACCGGTATAATATTATTATTATTAATATATATTATTAATATTATCTTAATCTTCAGGGGTAAAAATACATTTGTAGCTTTCTTTCTTTGTAAGTGACTGTAGGTGACCATATTGAGCGTACTGCCGTAGGCGTTTAAATCAAGTGATACTATAAGTTCTTTATTACTTTCGTTTAATATATATATATATATATATATATATATATATATATATATATATATATATATATGTATTACAAGGATGACGACAACAATTTGTACACATTTGAACATGCACAAACAAAGTCAACATAATATGTAGGGTAAATATATATAATTAAGAAACTACGCATGGGCATACATAATGTAGGTAGCTTTACTCTTTGTACACTTCTATGAGAAAAATATTTTCGTTTAGAGTGCTTGCTACATATAGTTGTATATTTTTTGTGAACCCAGTCTTCTCTATTTATTTTATTTAACCAATTTTATTTAACCTTAATATTTCTTGGAAATCTGAAACATTGTAAGAGTTACATTTATCTCACTAAAGTATTTACCATAATGCCAAAAATTAAATATTGTTAATTAAAAAAACCCCAAAGCTGAAAGAGTCTACATACAAAGATATGCCGTTGCTTGTTATAAACATATTATCGATAAGATGACATCTATATTGTCAATCTCTACAAAGATAAGATTTGAAATAGCAGGAATTCACGTATTAAAACACGTAAGAAAAACTGAATACAACGACGGAGAAGCTCGCACGTCTCCAACCCGCTTTGGTCAATCGTTCGTCCCCACTGCTCCTGCACGACAACGCACGACCGCATACTGCAATACAGATGCTCTCTAAGTTACAAGATCTGAGGTTGGAAGTTCTCCGTCATTTGCCTACTTGCCAGAACTTGAGTCTACAGACTTCTAATTTTTCCATAATTTGGATAACTTTTCATTCATTCTCTAAACCATTTCCCATTATCTGGGGTCGGCGCAGTAAACCTTCTTGTTCCATTCCTCTCTATCAGCCGTCATTTCCATACTTACTCCTTTCATTCTCATATCACTCTTCACACAATCGATCCATCTTTTATTCGGCCTTCCTCTGCCCGTGTGTCCCTCCACATTCATATTCAACACTCGTTTTGTGACATGACTTTCATTCCTCCGCATCACATGCCCAAACCATGCCAATCTGCTTCCTCTCACCTTTTCTACCACTGGCGCTACTTTCAGGCTTCCTCTTATATACTCATTCCTTATCTTATCCATCCTTGTCACACCACACATCCATCGTAACATTCTCATTTCATTCGCATGCAGTCTATTTTCATCCTTCTTCTTGACGGCCCAGCATTCACTTCCATACATGACGACAGGTCGGATGATCGATTTGTAAATTTTCCCCTTCAGCCTTATTGGCATTCTGGGATCGCACGTTGTGGCTGTGACCTGTCGCCATTTCATCCACCCTGCGGGCATTGGCGGGAAAAAAATTCAATACCCGAGAGGCCGTACAAAATCAATAAACTGCCACTGCGTCGGCAAAGATGCATCTATTGTATAGGTGATTACTTTGATTAATAAAAATAAAAAATTTAGAAAAAACTTACGTTAACTTATTCAATAAAAAACGACAATCACATAGGTAAGGACGTAATGTCAAAAGTTTTCTGCAGAAAAAGGGCTGCCATAAAGAGGATGTTTGCTATAGTTGCCCGCTTTGCAGGTGGATTTATAACCGCAGTTTTTAAAATTTTAGTTGCATTTTTATATTTTACTATAGGAAATATCAAATTTACGCTTAACAATATTAATGACGTACATTACAACATAATACAAAAAATGAATTTTACAAACAACAAATTTAAATTCTATATGATATGGGAATGAGTGTATATAACTGTAAGCTCTTTTACTGGTCTCTTGAATATTCTTGATCATGGGTCAATGATATTCAAGTATGAGTCTTTCATGGATATCTCTTTGTAAAGTCGACACATTTTTATTATCGGGTTCTAAAAAGAGGTATTATTCATATAAATCTTTGTAATTAAGTTTAATTTACTTAAGAGGTAATCGTAATCGATCTCGTTATGGAGAATTTTATGTAAATATATAAGGCCATATTCCTTACGGCGAATAAGTAAAGAGGTCACTTTAAATTTGTCGAGTCTTTCACTATAACTGACAAGAATGTGAGCAGGACCACATTGGTAGCTAAGTATTCTAAGAGTTCTTTTTGTGACGCTTTCTGTACTATCCAAATGCACCGTATAGCAGGGAGACTAAATGACACAAGCATATACAAGAATGCTACGAACAAGCTTAATATAAACTTTCAGAAAGCTTTGAGGCTGTTTGAAGACCTTAGTGCATCTCGTTATAAAACCTAGTAACTGGAATGCTTTGTTTTTAATGTGAGCATAGTGCTCACGAAATGTTAATTTAGAGTCAAACAGTACATCCACACTTTAGCTACCGTTTTCCTGTCTAATGAATATTCATTAATTTTATAGTCATAAGTTTGTTTATATCTCTTATTTGTGAACGTTGTAATAAAAAACTTTTTAACATTGAGATGCATATCGTTAAGCCGGCACCATTCAGATGTTGAATCAATATCATCTTGTGGCTTAACACAGTCAGATAAATCCTGTATTAAACGGTATATTTCAAGTCATCTGCATATAGAAAGCAAGGATTGGACAGTTTACAAATCCGGTCGTTTAAAAATATAATAAAAAATAACGGACCGAGATAGACCACGCTCTCACAGAAAGAATACTAGCGTAAAATAGCAGCTTAATGCTGCTGTGTTTCGTATGATGAGTGTAGAGATCCAGAGAGAAAGGCGACGCTTTTAGTGTGGGTTTTTCCGTTTCCATTTTAGAGATGTTTTTATAGCGATATCTAATTTTGTTTGGATATCACATTGAAGTACAGCTAAGTGGTCAGTCGTCTCGGTAAACTCCACCTTAAGGTTACACATAGCCCCCCCCCCCCCCCCCGAATGGGTTCCCGCCTTGTCGTGGCGGGGGGGCTTAGTAGCCGTGGCTTGGTCTCCCACGGTGAACAAAGAGGAACCCACGTGGCTGGCCCGAGGTGAAGGGCCTGCCTGAGGTGGCCACTCCGAGTGGGCTTGGGGAGCCCACTTCGGATGTGTGCTGGTGGACTGCAGCGAGTGGGGACTCCGCACCCTATACCACTGCAGCCGAGGTGGAGTCGCGGAGGAAGAGGAGTGTTGGTATGGCGATGCGCCACTCGCCCTATCCTCCGCGACTCAAACGGGGCCGCACCGTTGATGCGGTGGTGATGGGGCTGCGGGGGGAGAGGATTGTCGGTATTGCGAGGCGCCGCTCTCCCTATCCTCCGCAGCCAAATCTTGGTTGGCGGCGGAGCCATAGACCAGATCCGCCGCTGGGGTCGGGAAAGCTAGTACTTCAAAGTGCTCGTTTTTCCTGGCCCCATGGCCTTCGCGCATCGGACGCGGGGGCGTCTGTTGCGCAGATGTAATTGGAGGCCGTGGAGGAAGGCGTACCATGTGTTCTGGTGCGCCTTACTTGGGAAGGAGAACGGGGAGGAATATTCCTCTCCCGAGGAGGTGCTGCCATGGGGCGGCAGTCGCTGGTAGGGCCGCGGAAGTGTGCGAAAGCGTTCCCGTAGCCCTGCCAATATGCGACGAAGGTGGAACACCATGGGGTTTTAGTCGGTGCGAGTCCGACATAACCCGTCCTTGCCCCCGCGAGGTGGGTATGCGTAGGCACTTCCCCATGTAAAAAAAAAGGTTACACATAGCACAGATGAAATCCTCCGTAGCACCCCGAAGTCGGAAAGTTGGCGGTCTTTTACTTTCGTGCCGCGGAATTAGTAAACCCGTTAGCCGCTTGAACTCTCTCCGGTTATGTTGGTTTACCATTCCAACGGACTATGAAAGTGAGGTAATAGAGGATGCACGAGTATGTGCACGAACACATCTGTGTGTAGAATCCTGTTCTAAACAAGTGGCTTGACCAAAATTCGGTACGACATGATATAAAGCCATCTGTTGAAGGACAGATGTAGATATTCGATAGCTACGACATCAACAAATTGAAGCTGTTAACTGAAGCGGATCTTAATTCTTAAATCAGTAGTCTTAATTATTTGCAGTTGACCGCAAATATCCATAAGCTATAAAGGCTATTTACATTAAGTGAAGTGTAAACGTGAATTCAATTCTTGATATGAAAATATAGTGAATTAAAATTATTACATTTTTTAAATATAAATACGGTTTATAAGTTCGTACCTATACTTCAGTTTTAAAGCTGATTACAAACTTGAAGTGTTATATAAATAACAAAAAAAAACAATACAATGGGCGTTAGAAGACAACTAAAAATTGATCTCACAATTTTGATGTCATCAATATTTTCTTAAATATTGATGACATAAAAATATGTAGTGAATAAATATAATATGAATTACTTCTTCCATTGACTATGTAATAGAATATTCGCATCCATTATTTACACATCTTTGCTACAGATTTGATAGATGAATAGATAATATATTATACCTATTATTATCATACGCTTGCACCGATACCGAATGTATTTTAGTGCGGTAACCGCCCGGGTAACAAAAGAATCCAGTTATTTTTACTATAATCGATGAAGCGTTAAGAAGGGTCGGATACCCTCGCAATGACAAGGGAACGTTCCTATCAAAAACTGAAAATCGATTGTGTGGGTATGTCTGTTGCGCAAATTTCGTCTTTAAAATTAATTGAAATGGTAATTTATAATTCTCGGAAGAGGGCAGCCGCGTGCAAGGTGATATTGTTGTGGATTTTATCTCCGAATATAGCAAATAGAAAGGCAGACGTGGTTTTATAAACTGGAAAACATGTTTTGGATTTCCATGATAAGAAACCTATATGTTTGTACCCTCTCTAAATATGTGTTTGTAGATGTAGCCAACAGAAAAATCTCACAATAATAGCTCTGAACCAACACGAGATCTCAAAGTTTTTGACTGCAAGTTCCGTAATGTCGGCCACTGATTTCTCAATTTAGACAGAATTAGATTTTGGGTGGATGGGAGGTTGAATTCGTAAAAATTACGATATTCTGGATTAATGATTTAACTTAATCTTTATGATAGACCCTTTTTTGAGAGACCCTTTTTACTGGAAACGAGGCATTCCATCTTAGTCCTCACGGGTGACAACGTATCTGCATTTTGATTCGTAATCGAGGATAGATGTAGATGTCTATGGGCCACAGTAACCACTTACCATCAGGTGGACTGTGTGCTCGTTTGTCACCCTATCCTATATAAAAAAAATGATAAGCTTTTTACTTCTGCAATCATCCCTTATTTTCTTCTCATGATCTCTACTTCAAACTGATCTAGAACAGAAGAGTTTTGTCAGAGTTCTTTTCTTCAGAGCTCCTTATCAAGATGGCATCCGCACCTAAATTTCGCTACGCTTTAGCCCGTTCATTCAAAAATGTGAAAAAAGGTATTCTCGACAAGAATACTTCATTTTTACAATTTTTACGTTGACAGAAATATTAAATGTGTACATAAAACTTTCATTCAATATAATTCAACCATGAAACGCTTTTCTTTTCTTACTTAAATTTTATTTTTGTATACTTTGAAAAAATAGCACTTTAAAATAAACATAACCCCTTTATGGTATAAAACGCAGCATGAAACAAAAAAAACACTCACAACTTCGATTTATAAATACTGTATATTTATATAAGCAGTCATAACAAATTTGTAAAGAATATATGAATAATCATGGACCCTTGTTACTTATCCATTCTGAATTTCAAAAGGCGCAATTAATGCTATAACAGGTCCGTAGAATATAATATGTTTTCATGAAATCTATTTCCATGGTCGGAAACAAAAAGCTTAAAAATGGAATGTTTACGAAACCATATACATTTTCATACTTTACTTATTCTAAATTGTTCAATCGTTCGCAATGCGCTTGGAGTTGTTCGATCAATGCCAAATTTTAAAATATCTACTTCTGGGCATGTTGACAAAAAATATCATAATATTTTTTAAGATTGCCAAAAAAGTAAGGTCTTGACTACCTATGGACTTTGTGCATATTTATTCAGTTCGTCACTTAATTTAGTGTATATAACCCAAATGTAAAAGCTATATTAGCTCGGGGGCTTAGTGCTCGTTGTAAATTTCATAATACGCGAGCAATTTTTTTGAGGTGATTTAATTGTTGATTTACCACGTGCTATAAATAAACAATAACAATAATCGGAAAACATAAAACATTGCACTAAGAACATATTATGTACGTGTGCTATATTTATATTGATCGAACAGAAATAGAAAAGTTGCTGGAATGGTTCGTAGGAATCCGTTAAAACTTTAAAATGAAAAGTTAAATTCGAACTTTTTGACAAGCTGTTTGACTTGTAAAATTAAACTGAAGGTTTAAAGGACCGTTTTAACTGCATAGTTATTAAATATCAAAAAGTGTACTAAATAAAACATCCATATGTGTAAACCGTAACTTCAATTTTGTGGTTTGCGTAATATATAAGTATATACCCTTTATAACTGCTTTCACAATATTTTTTTTGAAAATATTGTGAAACAGGGATAAGTTTATATCCTAATTACAAAAATTAAAAGAAAGTTACTACACCAATTGACAACACTCGCAAGTATAAATTATAAGCCATAATTAATTAGTTTTCTGCTTGATGCTAGTGTAATATGTTTTTAGAAAAATATTCATTAAGTAATATTTTTCACGACGTTACCACACATGTATGGTAGTGTCTTTCAAGGAGAAGCCTGAAAAGCAGCACTTCGTGCTATGTCATATTGTTTGTCTATGTTAATGACATTTTGTGAAGTGATTTGAGATGAAATAAAATAATATGAATACTGAAGTTTATTTGCTATTTTGGCTCTTCAAAATAAACACTAAAATATATTAATTACTACCTGGCAAGGCAGACGTTGTTCTGCCCTCTAGGACGACCCTTTTGTCTAATGAAAAAAAAAACTTAAATTCGTAATAAAAATATTGAGGGACGCGTAACGGGATAAAGACTATCCTATCTCTCAAGTTGGACCAAACTGCATACAGTGTGCAAAATTTCATTGAAATCTGTTCTGTAATTTAGGAGTTTATCGCGGACAAACAATGTGTAAGGATAAATAAATCCTTCTATAAAAGTGATGCAAAATATTTATAACATACACCTACCACTACACTATATTTAATGTTTTTTTTAATATATTGTCTCAATTTCGATATTTTTACGGGTTCTTATAGCTATTTCATTGAATCATCTCGACTTAACATTAATCTTCTCTAGTCCGGAAAAAGGTAATTACTGTTAGACCCGAGCAATTATTTACACGAATAAAAGCATTTAAACGCTGAATATTTCACCTTGGGATGATCAGTTTTATGTTTAACGACGTGGTAATTTTAATATAATATGTATTATATGTGGTTACGCTTTACATCAAAAACTCATAGGCTTTAAGTAACCAGTGGAACCAAAAATAATGTCAAAATCTTAATAAATTACTTATCCGAAAGGCTACAATTTTATAACTTTAATTAAATAACAATTTCCATTTTTATTTAAAAAAACCAATTTTAAGCATTGGAATTATTTGAAATTTATATTATAGGTTAGTATAATTTTCCAATAAAAATCCGTCAAACCTATTAATCAACCTCAGATATGTCTCGTTTCATGTATTTACAGTTTTGTCAGCTCCGCGCCCGCGCTTACCGCTTTTATCGCACGTAGCAAGAACGAATGAATTTAATGATAAATTTCCACTGATTATTACTCATTGAACCTATACCTAATAGCTTTCAATTAACATAAAATTATATTAAAACAGATTAAGTCACTTCGCAACTCCAACATTATTCGATACCTACCTATAGAAAAAGAAAAAGCAACCGACGCCCTTCTTGTTTAAAGTATGCTAAAAATAATAAATCATTCGATTTGATTTATAGTTCTTTAGTTAAACCCAACTATTTAATCGAAATTTGGGGAACTGCAGATAAATCAAATTTTAAAACATTTTAAAACAGCGCAAAATAAATTATTAAAAGTTCCATATAATTATAAATTCCGAACACACACCAATTCGATGATACTAAAATAACGAATATTACACAGACTTACAAGTACTATGAGCCGTTATATATATATATATATATATATATATATATATATATATATATATATATATATATATATATATATATATATATATATATATAGATAACACTTTATTACATGCCAAAAAAAACATAAATATTACCAAAAAAATGAGAGAATGAAATGAGGTACAATGGGCGGTCTTATCTCTAAGAGGGATCTCTTACGGACAACCTTTAGAGGGACAAGATTGCAAGAAAACAATAAAAACATATGTGTTGTTTGGCGACAATAATAACATTATTTTATTATAAACTATAAAATAGAAATAAAGATGCATAATATAGAAGTACATATTATATCCTATCCTATACATTATTTTATTTATAATCATTAACAGATTGTTAATGATTATAAATAGCTTAATTGGTATAATGGGCGGTCACTGAATCGTAAAACCCCGGTTCGAGCCCAGACCGACAGACCGACTTTTTTAATTCTTTTTTTAAGTTCCTTTCTTGAATTCCTTTTTTGAGAAAATCTATTTTTTTTCGAGCCCTTTTTTAGTATTTCTTAAAAACACGAAAATTTAAATTAAACTAATTGCACTCATGATTTTTTATTCAAATAAGCAGTTCAGTTTTTTCAATTATGTCGCCAAGATCAAAAAATATTATTCGTATTTCATCAGTATGTAATTTGTATCTGAATATAATTTCCAAAACACACGAATTAAAAAAAAAACCGAGCGAAAAATACCGAGCAAAGCTCGGTCAACCGGGTACTAAGATAGATATATACATACTTATTAATATACACACACATATATATATATATATATATATATATATATATATATATGTGTGTATATAAGTACACATATGTATTTTGAAACTATACAAATAAACAAATAGTGTAGCTAGATAAAAGAAGAACAATTATATTATTGCCGACCACAGGTAAAATTCTTATTAAAGAAATGCACTTACAAACAAAACTTGTAATATAAATCTTTTATAACACTTACAAAATTAATCAGCAGCTAATGATTTATGCTAATATCTAGTTCCTAGTAACAGCGGGGCAGGGGGTGCTAAGAATCTCCAGCGGAGATTCGGTTGCCACCTACGACGACTCGACCTGGCAACATACAACGCAGGCACCCTGAGGAATGACGAGAAGATACTGGAGTTGGAAGAAGAGTTAGACAATTTGCGCTGGCATATTATGGGATTATCCGAGGTCCAAAGAGAGGGGGAGGACACGGTAATCCTCGAGTCCGGCAACTTGTTCTATCGCCGTGAGGGCGACCATCTGTCCCAAGGAGGTGTCGGATTTATCGTCCACAAGTCTCTCGTCAACAACGTTGTAAAGATTGGGTGGAAGAGTGTGTCGACGAGGGTCGCGTACCTGATACTCAGAATCACTAAAACGGTATTCGCTAAAGGACATACAGGTTTACGCACCAACCTCGGCACATCCCAATGAGGAGGTGGAGGAAATGTATGAGGATATTTTTAGAGCCATGCATTTTTCCAAAATCCACGACACGGTGTTGATTGGAGACTTCAACGCAAAACTAGGCACAAGAGAAAGCGGTGAGCTGAAGTTAGGGAAATTTGGAGTAGGGCAACGGAATCGTAGGGGCCAGCAGCTGGCCAACTTTATGGAGAAAGAGGGATTCTTTGTGATGAACTCTTTCTTCCAGAAGCGGCCCCACAGGAAGTGGACCTGTTCGAGCCCCGACGGTTCGACAAAAAATGAGATTGATTTCATTATGACGACCAAACGCCAACTGTTCAGTGATGTCTCAGTGTTCGCAAGGGTGAAAACTGGCAGCGATCACCAAATGGTTAGAGGCACACTGAACCTAAACGTTAAGTTGGAGAGGTCTCGTCTAATGAAGTCAATGCTCCTACCTCTCGTGCAGAACCCCGAAACATTTCAGCTCAAGTTACTTAACTGGAACTAGAACCGTGGAAACTGTCCATACGGTCGGAGCTAAGTTCTGCAAGACCAAACGCAGAAGAACACAAAAACTTCCGATCACACTCTTAATCTCATGGCTGTTAGACGGGAGATGAGGCTGCAATCGTCAACAGATTTGACAGCATACAGGCAACTGAACAGACAGATCTCCAAATGCATGACGCGGGAATTACGAAACTTTAATATTGCTTGAGCGGAACCAGGGCTCCAAAATCTTTGCCAGAGATCTGTCTGCCAGAAAGAGCCAACTGTCAAAGCTGAACACTGAGTGTAGCAGCGTGGTTTCCGGGACACCTGAGATTTTGAGTGAGATTGAGAGGTTCTATGGGCATCTGTACACATCATCGTTGAAGCCACACGCAAGTGTGAGTAACGATCCAAGAGCAAGGTCTTATCCGACACTATTCCGATGATATCCCGAACGTCAATCTGAGCAAGATTAGAATGGCTCTCCAGCACCTTAAAAACAGCAAGTCCCCGGGCGAGGATGGAATTACAGCGAAGCTTGAAGTCCTTTAAAGGGTCTTTAATTCCGTCCTCTATGGTGGCTCTACTCCGAAGGCGTGGAGCAGAAGTGTGGTGGTCTTGTTCTTTAAGAAAGGTGACAACGCCCTCTTGAAGAACTACAGACCGATATCCCTTGTGAGTCGCGTCTATGTGCGGTTTTCAAGAGTCATTACAAATCGTCTCGCACGCAGACTCGACGACTTCCAGCCTTTGAAATAATACTAGTTTTAACGGAATTTATCGCGTATATTTAACTTTTTTACCCGACGTTTCGAGAGCTTTACAGCACCCATGGTCACGGGAAGGACTGAGATGTTCAACGTCCAGCTGTCATAGTTAACCGCGGTTACCATAGATTAAAATTTTAACTTTTGTTCCGATCTACACAGTATGAGCTTATGGTATCATGGAGTCTTGCAGTTGTATGCTTGGGTTGGGATTTAATTTTATTTATTATAGGATCCCAAGCAGATGGTAGCACCCAGCCATCTTCTCTATTGAAATTAGGATGTTTTTTGATTTCAATAGCCTCGCGAATCATCCTTGGAAGGAATCGGTGTTCTTTAGCGAGGATTTGTGGTCTATCAAATCTGATGTAGTGACGGGGGCGATCTTGTACATGTTCACAGACTGCAGACTTCCCGGAGCGTCGATTCTTCACATCAGCTATATGTTCTTTGACGCGGGTTTTAATTGATCTTTTAGTTTGTCCTATGTAGGAGAGACCACATTCACAAGCTTGTATACTCCTGCATCTTGCAGAGGGACGTTACACTTGACTGATGGTAAAAACTGACCAATCTTCTTCGGCGGCTTGAAGTATGTTTTGATGGAAGCGCGCTTCAAGATGTAGCCAATCTTGTCAGTGACTCCTCTAACATATGGCAGTACAGCAGGTACACGCTCGACTGTGGCTGGCTTCACTCGTTCTCTGTGACGTAGGCGTGGGACCCGAAGCTTGTTGTCATGCAAAACTTGCTTGACATGTTGGAGCTCGGCAGCCAGGTGTTTACTGTCACAGATCCCTCGTGCTCTCTGAAACAAAGATTTACCCACGGTAGCTAACTGTGAAGGATGGTGGTGAGAATCACCATTTAAATATCTATCTGTATGGGTCTTTTTTCTATACACAGTATGGCTCAAGGTGTTATCAGGATTCCGAATTACTAACACATCTAGAAAAGCTAAGGAATTGTTTGCCTCTAACTCCATTGTGAACTGAATTTTAGAATTTATAGAGTTAAGATGGTCTAAAAATGCAGTTACTTTATCTAAAGGTAGAATTGTGAAAGTGTCGTCTACGTACCGCTTGTAGAATCTTGGATTTATGGGAGAAGTAAGCAGGGCTTTCTCCTCAAAGTCTTCCATGAATATGTCGGCGACAATGGGAGATACAGGTGAGCCCATCGCCACACCATCTACTTGCTTGTAGAACTCCTCCTTCCACAATAGGTAGCCAGATGTAAGGCAGTGTCTGAGTAATACTGCATATTCTACGGGCATGTTGTTTTCTTCCAGCCTTCTAGTTACAATTGAGATGCAGTCTTCAACAGGTAAGCATGTAAACAATGACTGCACATCAAAACTGACCATAGTTTCATTGTCTGCCAGACGTAGGTCTTTAATCTCGCTGACAAAATGGTAGGAATCCTTTATGTGTGCTCTTGTATGTCCCCTGAGCGGTGAGAGTATTTTCGCTAAGTGTTGAGCCAATCTGTAAGTTGGTGAATCGATTTGGCTCACTATGGGGCGTAATGGAGCATTGGGCTTGTGTATTTTTGGTAACCCATACAACTTTGGTGATTTGGCGCACGTAGGTATTATCCATTTTACGTCCAGATTTAATTTTTCGGAGTGTTTCTTTATGAGGTCACTAGTTGTTTTTAGTGTGCTATTTGTTGGGTCGTTTTTAACCTTTTTATAAGTACTTACATCCAACAAAAGTTCTTGTATTTTAGAATTATAATCTGACGTATCCATGACCACCGTGGCGTTTCCTTTATCTGCGCGGAGAATCGTAAGTTCTGGTTTATTGCGTAGGTTCTTTAACGCTATAAATTCGTCTCTGGGAAGATTCGGTTTAGGCACTGAACATCGACGTAACATAGACGAAATGTCTTGACGTATCGCCTCCAAATCTTCTTTCCACATATTGTTTTTAAATAAACGGTCCTCGACACTACAGATAATTTCTTCGTACGGTAATCTGCTAGGAGTTATAGCATAATTTAGTCCTTTGGATAAAACCTTTATTGTTGTATCATCCAGTGTTTGTTTTGACAGATTATAGAACGCGATTAATCTATGATCTGTGTTTGTCAATGGTTGCTTTTGGTTCTGGCATTGATTCGGATGTTTGACATTTGATTTGGCCGTTAATTTTTGATATTTTTCTATATGTTTGTTTTTGCATTCGTTATATTTACTAATTTCGCGTTTATTTAATATTTCCATGCAAAAATTATAATCAAACGTCTTCCAGCTTCCCGAACAAGCCGATTTCCGAAAAAGCTTTAGTACTATTGACCACTTTCATACCCTTCGGCAAATTTTACAGAAGTCTGAAGAGTACAATCTGCCACGTTTTCTGGCGTATGGGGACTATGAGAAAGCCTTCGATTCCGTCGAAATATGGGCGGTGCTACAATCTCTTCAGCGGTGCCAAGTTGACTGCTGGGATATTAAAGTGCTGAAGTGTTTGTACAGTAGGGATACGATGGCTATATGCGTACGGAACCAGAGTACGAAACCTATCCAACTGCAGAGAGGTGTAAGACAGAGTGACGTTATTTCCCCGAAACTTTTCACCGCTGCATTGGAAGACGTCTTCAAGCTACTGGACTGGAAAGGATACGGTATTAACATCAATGGCGAGTACATCACTCACCTTCAAATTGCCGACGATATAGTCCTTATGGCAGAATCGCTGGAGAACTTAAGCACTATACTCAATGACCTCAATAGTGCCTACCAACGGATAGGTCTTAAGATGAACATGAACAAAACAAAGATCATGTTTAATGTCCATGTCACACCTATGTCGGTCGTTGTTGGGAGCACTAAGCTGGAAGTTGTTGACGAGTACGTTTACCTGGGACAAATAGTCCTACTAGTTAATACCAACTTCGACCGAGAGGTCAATCGACGGATTCAACTCGGCTGAGCAGCATTCTGGAAATTACGACACTTCTTCTTCTTTCAGGTTCTTCTCGTCATGTATACCTCAAAACCTGAAAACTAAGCTGTACAACCAGTGATGACCTACGGAACCGTGACTTTCACTGTTGGCCGTATGACGACGCTCAAAGTCGCTCAGCGAGGAGGCTATGCTTGGAGTTTCTCTGCGTGATAAACTTAGAAATGAGGATATCTGTAGTAGAACCAGATTGAAAGACATAGCCCAACGGAATAGTAAGCTGAAGTGGCAATGGGCCGGCCATATAGCTCGAGGGAACGACAACCGTTGGAGAAAAAAGGTTCTCGAGTGGCAGCCTCGTACCGGTAGGTGAAGTGTAGGGCGACCCCCCACTAGATGGAGTGATGACCTTGTAAGACATTCAGGAAGTCGATGGATGCAGATGGCTCATGACCATGCTTTGTGGCATTCCTTGGGGGAGGCCTATGTTCAGCAGTGGACTTGTGAAGAGCTGTAATGATGAATGATCATGATAAAATCCAGTCCAGTGCAATCCCCAGAAGACACAAAGTTGCAAGTTTATCGCTAAAAAGAACCCATTTGTCGTATTTCCTCAGTTTCAAGACACTCCCCTTGCTGCCTTAGCTAGCATCGGAATCCTTGGCATCAAAATATTGAATAGTGTGCTATTTCGTGGGCACTTGGAATGGAAAGCCCAATTGGCCTCTAAAAAGCTTGGCGTGCTCATCATTCATCATCATCATTACAGCCCTTCACAAGTTCACTGGTGAACATAGGCCTATGTGTGGCGTGGTCAGCAGAGTGAAACAGTATTCCATGCAGGCACATCGCTTGCAACTTTATAAAGCGCAATTTCGGTCTCACACGGAAAACTGTTCTCATCTCTGGGACGTGGCATTCCAGTGCCAGCTTCTTCCACTTGACCGCATCCAGTGCAGAGTGGTTCGAATCCTCGACGACCGAGCTCTTTCTGATTGGTTCGATTCACTGGCGCTGCTTTGATGATGGAGGATGTGCTCTGAGAAAATGTTCGGGTTAATCCCAGCCGCAAAATTTCATGAACGCACATCGCGTCAAAAATTCAAGATACCACCCTCACTATCTGAATGCTTGGTTCACCACTGTGCGATTCTCCAAGAGTTTTCTGCCTTGTACAACTTCTCTGTGGAATTGTTTACCTCCTGCAATTTTTCCAGACCGATACGACTGAGGGACCTTTAAAAAAAGAGTAAGCTCTTTTGCTTTTTTAAAAGCCGGCAACGCGCCTGCAGTTCCTCTGGTGTTGCGGTTCATGGGTGGCGGTATTCAATTACAATCAGGCGCGTGCTCGTTTGCACACCTCTTCTATAAAAAAGAATATACATATAATGACATTATTTGTCTGGATAAGGATTAATACAATGATGCGAAATTAATCATTTATCGTTTGTATTAGTGTAAAAATTAAATTTTAGAATACAATAGTATATTTCATTACAAGTGCGGAAAGCCTGTCATTGCAAAGAGTTTCGACAAATATCTACCCGAACCGAGGCGCAGCCGAAGGTGAGGGTTGATAGTCGGAATAAGTTGCAATGACGGTTCCACACGTGTACTGAACAGCTATTTTTAATGCAGTTGCAAAAAAATGAAGCAATTTAATAAAATAATAAAACACAATAAACTCAATTTACTAATTTTTATATTTAGTATTTATTGAAAAATTACCTTTGTGGCTAAATAACGATCATGGGGAGCTTCGTTCAAAACCCTTTCCACTTCAGTCGATGTTAATATTTTCAACTGTTTAGTTGTAAAACCGTCTGATTGTCGTTTTAAAAAAGAATTTAGTTTTGGGTATTCACTTATATCCACGTTGTTCCTTATTTTCAGTATACTTTTTATCATCGAAAACCTCGACCATAACCTATAAGGTTTTAATTTTGCTGAGAGTTTGGAGAAGTATGTCAACATAACATTTTCTGAAAAACTATTTGCTTTTTTCTCTTGTCTCCAAGCAATAAATCGTCGTATGTAGATATGTAGCGACTTTTTGACTTTTCCGGTAAAATGTTCTCCGAAGCATTTTATGCAATTATACTGAGTTCCGGTGGTGTTAATTCAAATAAAATATCGTCGAAATTACTCATTTAGTGCAACAAACAACTAAACTCGCAAAGAACATTTTTCGGCTGCGTCGGCACCAACCGTAAAAGAATATAAGCAGAGATTTTTTTTTGTTTTCTTCACCCATTCTGGGTACGCAAAGGAAACTACGCCCATACAGCCAAGTCTTCAGTAGAAATTTTTTATTGATATGAAATGAAAATGAAATTTAATGAGATGAAATGAAATGAAACCTAACCTAACTCATTGAATCAAATCATTCAATCTGATATTGAAACAAATTAGTAGCTTCTTTTTAGAAGTATTTGCATGAATCATAAAAACTTCTATGAATATTTTTAGTAAAAACTTCGTGTTTAGTTTTTTATTTTTAATGGACATTATTTTGACATTTGGAAAAGAGAACGCATGAGTTCGGAAAATGTAAAGATAAAGCTCGAGTATGTAATAGCCCACATCCCGAATGCTATACGTCCCTGCAATACGCCACTTTTTGAGCAACTGTATTAAAAAAGCTTTTATGGTCATTTAGCTATAACAGATCAACATAATAACTTGCGGATTTTTGTAGATATTAATAAGTTCTAGGAACGCCTAGTATATAAAACTTATTAATATCTACAAAACCTAATAATCTACCGCAAGATAATATGTATTCTACTGTCAATAGTTTTCGTAGCGCACACCATGCAATGACTTTTATTGGAAATGTTTGATACTTTCACTTACAGTGTTGGAATTTCCTTGAGAATGTATATACTGTTTTAATTAAAATATAGCATATATTACTCACTGATAATGTAGATTTCTAAAGGTTGTACAAAGATTTAAAATCTATTTATCCATTATATACAAAAAAACCGTTCTCTTTATAATATCTTAATATATAAAATAATAATTAGTTTTTGATTGTTTGTATTTTATATACTACCATACCATTCATTAGATTGCGGTAAAATTTTGTCAACGTGTTACTTGCACTTCCGTGAAGGTTATAGGCATAGTTAGAACCGGCAGGTGGCGATGTTTTAAAATCCAGATATCACCCGTGCGAAACTAGAGCAGATCGCTACGAGGGTGGATTGAAAAGTACTCGGCCTAACCAAGAAAATAAACACATACTAAATCAGTTATATTTTTATTTTTCTACATAATCACCATCAAGTTCATTACACTTTTGCCACCTCCCCTTCCAAGCATTTAGACCGTTGAAAAAAAATGATTCTTCCTTAGAGTCAAAATATGCGTCTACAGCTGCTTTGACCTCGTCGTTTGTCGAAAATCTTTGACCTCCCAAGTGCTTTTAGATTAGGGAACAGAAAAAAGTCTGATGGTGCCAGATCAGGTGAATACGGCGGATGCGGTAACAGTTAAAACCACAGTTGTGAATTTCAGCCATTGACTGTACTGACGTGTGAACACGGGCGTTATCTTGATGAAACAGGACATTTCTTCTGAGCATTCCTCGACGTTTTTCTTTTATTTCCTCTCGTAAACGACGTAGTAAGGTGCAGTAGTAATCAGAGTTTATAGTCTGACCCCTTTCAAGATAATCAATCATAATCACACCTTTCGAGTCCCAGAATACTGAAGCCATCACCTTATTTGCCGACAAAATCGACTTAGCCTTTTTAGGGGGTGGTGAACCAGGTTTTCTCCACTGTTTTGATTGTTGTTTTGTTTCCGGTGTACAGTAATGAACCCATGTTCCGTCCATAGTAACAAAACGATTCAAAAAATCATCTGCATCGGCTTCAAATAACTCCAAACAGTCGCGTGAAATAGTCAATCGCGTCCTTTTTTGTTCAACTGAAAGCAGTCGCGGAACCCACCTCGCAGACACCTTGTGGAAACCCAACTCGTTGACAATGATGTTTTGAGTTCGTTCATAAGAGATGCCTATAATCTCGGCTATCTCTCTAATTTTTAATCTGCGGTCTCCCATTATTAAATCAAGTACTTTTTTAATATTTTCGTCAGTAGTTGACGTCGAAAGCCTTCCAGAGCGGGGTTCATCTTTCACACTCTCTCTACCACGCTTAAATTCTGCTATCCATTTTTTAACGGATGAATATGACAGAGCACAATCGCCTAATGTACTGACCATGTCATCATGGATGGCTTTTGATGATAGCCCCTTCTTATGGAGGTACTTAATGACGGCACGCTGCTCGATTTGCTCCATTCGCGGAAATTATGTCCGATTACTTTGTTAATAAATTTATAAAATCACAACTAATTATCGCACACGTTTCGAACTTCACGCAATGAACTAGTCTGAACTGAACTAAATAATGTGGATAGATTTGATTTTTAGAATTGAATGGATCTGTGTTAGGCCGAGTACTTTTCAATCCACCTAGGTAGTTAGGATATAAAAATGTTACTTCTGTTTGGTTAAAATTCAGCATTTTTTTAAATCTGTCAACACAGTCTTGAACGATGGATGACGGTATCTTTAACCATATAAATAACAGTATTAGAACTCAATGTCTGACCACGCTACACGTAAATCCAAGGTTTCACCATTTTATATTTTTGGGATATTTATTATTTATTCTCTTTTAGGTTTTTTTACCTATTTTATTTTACTTTATTTACCTTTAAAACATAACCCACATTCTAGGGTTTTAAAAATGTTATTCTTCTTAAGCTCTTACGCATTACTAAATACGAGTATTAAGAATTACATTTATTACAGCTTTAAATAAACATTTTATAGGGTAACCTAACTAGATCTGGTTTATTTTTAAGTAAATCTCCGCCTCTTCGAACAACGGAGTTGTAACATGAAACCATCCATCTTCGTTAGAATTGACGCAAGCCAAACAAACGCATACACACGTATACGATATAAACAATACCATACTTTGGACACAACAGTGAGTGAATTTCTTTCTTAATACCGCTTTTAAGTATGTATTATATGTAAAACATATTACGTGCTCGATTGTGCTATTTTTAGTTTTCGAAAAGCGTTACACTAGGATTTTCTCTTGATAAGGCAGTTTACATACATATATTGCACTCGGACAAATATCCAGACCCAGAGTAATTCAATAATTATTACGGATACGGAACAAGTATTTTTATGGCTTACCAATGTAAGCCATAAAAATACTTGTTTCGTACAAGATTGGAACCCCTGATCTTCAGCGCTACAAATAAATGCTAAGCTATGGAGCCTGACTCCTGAGAAATAAAATGGTATACTTTGTTATCAGAAACATAAGTCAAAAATACAGCTACAGCGTGGTTTTATCAAGTTTCAAGGTACTTATTTAGTAAGAATTAATTCCTTTATGTTCGATAATGTCAAACAAAACTATATAAACCACAGCAAAAAGTATTTAAGTGTGGTGGCGGCGCAAGAAAAACCAGCAGCCCATCAACACTACCTCTAGATCCATGAGGATGATTTTAAGTATCGTGATATAATCCTGATCGTAATTCACAAAAATTCATTAGAAATCTCTAAAAATTCTTTTTTTAAATAAAATGGTACAACTTTCATGTCAATACATGCGGCGCAGTCGCACGTTTAAAGATACCGTCGCCAACGCTATGTTGCCGTATATAAAAATATGTCTTTATAATAACAATAACATTTTTATATACTTTAGTAATATGATGTTTTAAACATTTTTAGTAATGTGATATGCAATGTGCTGCTTTTGGTTTGGAAATTATTTTATTATCTTTAGTTTTGAGGTCCCTATTTACTTTTGATTGAAAGGTAAAATTTTTACCTTTTTGAGTGTTCTAAGGAGTATCAGCAGTTATCGGTAAAAACTAATATGTTCTATTAGTTACAAGACTTCGTTGGAATAGTTTCTTAAAATGTGTATAATGGTGCGCGCCATAGTTAACGCCACAAGCGCCATCTAGTCAGAACTAGGGGAGTTTTCTAGAAAATTCTATACTAGAACTTTCTACACCTAGTCGATCGGGACCGGTATGTGCTTGAACATTCTAGATGTTTCAGTGGCAGTTAATGAAAACAATACAAAATGGAAATGGAAGCGATACACTTGCGAACTAACGTGTTAAGTGTGAACAATTATTAGTGTGTTTATGTTTGTAGTTAGTGTTCGGTAATTAAAGTGTCAATTTTGGTAAGTCAATCGGCAGTTTTTAATTGTCACAAACCCCAAGCTAGTAACAATGGGATCACCCTTGAAATGTGACTTATTTCGTTTATAAAAACATAGTCATTTAAACCAAATCACCTATTACTAATATATAAGTAAAAAATTCAATTATTCGATAGAACTTTCTTGCTTATTGAACTCTGTAAAAAGTTATCAAGAAATGCGCTATAAGCTCCTTCCACATAGATCGGACGAAAAATTAATTTTTGAAAGTTTAGTGTAGTCTTTATTAACCATTACATTAAGAAATCAAACACGCCACTCACCCTCGTAACCATGGGTGCTTCGTAGCGCCCGAAACGTCTGGAATTAAAAAAATATGATAAAACGCGGTAGGTTTCACATAGTTAGTTTTTTTTTCCAAAATGTACATTTTGAAAGTTTTATCATGTAAAGTTATTATTGAAAACACAATTTACTAGTCGTGTCACATTTTTAGAACATTAAACTGAAAATAAAAGAAATCCCAATTGGAATAGCAAAATTTGTAGATCTAAGATTTTAAGATACATTCTTATAAAAATAACCTATAAATGATGTTTATTATCACAAATAAATGTGAATTTCATGCACTATGAACTTAAATACATTTTATGACTGAAATATTTTTTCCGTGTAGATGTTTTAATTCTTTGAAAAATTATACTGTTTCTTTTCTTGACTTACGTTAAAATAATGTAAAGTTTACAACCTATATTATTCTTCCCGTCCTGGGAAACGGACCACTTCCTGTTACAGAGAATATTATAAAATTTTATACGATATTCTAATTTTGTTTCCTAATTATAGATATTACACGTATTTTTACACCTGTTTTATTTGTATTTATTTTTATACAAGAACGGCCCCGTTGAACAATTGTCACCAACCTTGTGAGAGAACTGACAGTCAAAGAACTAAGCGTTATGTAAATTAGGGCACAGCTCGTCTCTGTTGGAAATCTTTCAGTACTGGCAATGAATGAAACGGTTAATTGGCTATCCCTAAAAAGCTATGAGGTTTTCTTGGCAAGATTCTCCGTTTCAACTGTATAATTTATTAATGTAAGTATAATTATATAGTAGTGTAAATATATATATATATATATATATATATATATATATATATATATATATATATATATATATATATATATATATATATATATATATATATATATATATATATATATATACTTAAAGAACAGTAAGTTGTTTTCACGGCCTATTTAGTAACTAAACGTGTAGTGGCGGTGTAGGAATACCCACTACTCCATATCGTCTCGTGGGTGTCGTAATGGTCGACAGAAGGAAACGAAAATAGGAGATGGGCAGCAGACAGAATTGCAGTTGCTAACCCGCCTGCCAAGCGTCGCAACTTTGGCAAAATTCCCTCTATGAGCCGATCTATTGGGAAAGCCTATGTGGAGCAGTGGAATTAATAGGCTGTATAGGTAACGGTAATGCTTTATACAACATGTAGAAATACTTATACAATATGTAAAGAAACACTACTTTTTAGTTTTTGCATATTTTAAAGATTTTTATGAGCCCCTCTCTGTCTGGTTGTTAGTCACTCTTACTTGTATAAAATATCATTATAATAAAAATTCAACAGTAAGCACGAGATAATAATTGTACTTACTTAACTAAGTACTTAACACCACGGCTAAAATATTTAAAAGTAGGTTTGTACTTATGTAGGCTGCTATATAACGTTTTATTAGAAACGTCCAAAATAAAAATTATCCCTTTTTCTCTCTGGTATAAAATAAAAGAAAATAAATTTTGTTGCATTTTCATTCGATTAAAATTGTATCAATTATAACTCTTTGTTGATGAGAAAAATCAAAAACTACGTTTTCAAATACATCTAAATCGTGTTATCTCCCTGTGTCATTCGATTTACTTTTGAAACCCAAGAGTGTCAAGTCGGTTGGACGTACTAACAGCGCCGTAGCTCTTTAAATATCCTTCATTTAAATTTCAAACAAAGCTAATGTTTGCCTAACACACGAATAATCGGTTGTCGGGTATTTGCATATTGTTACTCCATTAGACTCAACTCGTCGTATTATAGGCCTTCTAATATATTTTCTTTTAAAGCTAAAGATGGTTTTGGGTCCGTGCGGACATTTACCTGACTATAATTTATATCATACATCCCCATGTGTATGGGGATATTTAGGGGAAGAGTCTAATTGATCTTGTGAACTTCGATACATAATAAAGTTTTATGATCTTTGATACAGTACGCGAATATATTTAATATACCAGCGACAAGAAGCAGTGTCAAAGTTGCCGAGACGTTAGAAACTTCTAGATTTCTTATGCTCCGATGAGGATCATAATTATTTATTACAGTTGAAATCTAGTAAAAACATTACCTTAAAAAATTAAACATATTTAGTTGGTTAAAAATCTGTAGACTGCTTTCATGAAAAGCATTAAATTTAAAATGCCACCTAGCAGCTTTGGACACAATAGCAAGGCGTGCTAAGAGGGCTCATAGGTGACCCGAATCTGGTTAAAACCGATCTCATCAGTCTTGAACACAGACGCAAAGTAACCTGCCTTTCAGTTTTCTATAAGATAAATTTCGGCGAGTATGCGCAGGAATTGCATAACTTATATTCGTCTCTCTCCAATCCACCATCTGTCAATCAGACACTCCTCACCCGTATGTTGTCAACTCACCACGCATTCTAACTAAATGGTTTGCTTCATATTTCGTCATGCGTATAGCTAATGGGAATAGTAAAAAAAATATATTCAAAATAAAGACAGAACTGAATTTTATAAACACATAAATATTATTTAAATTTGAATTAAAACGTAATAGTGTAGAACAAAATTGAACTCCCAAATGTTAGTACAATTAGAACACTCAAGTTTAACAGTCGATTGTGTGATGTTTAGTGGTCACACTTATGAAGAAGAAAAAGGTAAAATGAAGAATAGAAAACTGTAAATTAAATACTAAGTGTATAAAAACTAAATCATTAGATTTTACAAATACTCTTGTCAGCCTTGCTTTTAATTTATTACCCACATTATAATTTAAGTTTTAAGCATAGACTATAGAATAATACAGAGAGATTATATTATAATTGAATTGAACATAACACAATCGCTTCGTATCCATCGGGACAATTATCACAAGTCAATTAAAACTTGAATTCGTCGGCTGCCTTAGGAATGCCAACAATATTGATTCTGTAAACTTTCTTAACGATAAGCTACTTTTGTCTTTATATATAATTATAAAATTGATTCGCCATGTCATCTCAGCCATTAAAATTCAATGTGGGGTGGGAATTCTGCTTAAATAGTGACTGATGGTGTGTAAATTCATCTAACTGTTATGCTCAACCCAAAATTACTCGAACTGTTGAGAGGGAGTACCTATTTTAAATAATAATAGTCGGCATTTACCGATAAGGTGGTGGGACTCCTCTCCAGCTTAAGTTCGGGTAGGTACTAGCCCATTGCCGACTTTGCCACCAAATAGTGGTGCGTGCACAGCTTTTTTCTGTCTGAATGTATATAGAAAGTCAGTAAAAGGACAAGCTGTGAGCTATTCCATCTTGGCCCTCAAAGGATAACACTTCTGTAGCCTTTTTTGTTTGAGCCTTGATTGCAGATGTACATTGTCTGCAGTTGCCAGTTCATTTTTCACTTCAAATGTATAGTAAAAAATATTAAATCGTAATTAAATCATTCGAGAAATGCTTACTTAATCGATTTTTTAAAAACGTATAGATTTTAATAAGACTTATTAAAGTGATCAAATTACGTAAAAGTTAAAACTATTTTACTGCTATTTATCATTTTTCTCAAAATAATTAAATACTGTACGATGGTGTTCACAAAAAAACTAAGACGATTTATCTAAATTAAATTTCCTGTCTGATGAATTAATCGGTATCGTGAATAAGTGGATGAAATGAATCTCTAAGTTTTCTCTTTCTCTCAGACACGAATTCTAAATTCGAAATACCTAACACAAAATAAATGCCTGTAACGGAAACTTCGTCACTTTTTTAACATTTGTTGTTTAAATGAATACATATTTGTGACAAAATGTCCTATGCCAATCACTATAAGGTGGACTGTGTAATATCCACCCAAATAAATTTCTAATAATAAAAGGTATCTAACCATATTGTAAAGATTACTTAAACTTATTTAATATTATAACGTTTTTTGCAGTTTTAATCAAGCTTTGTCTGAAAAAGCTTTACTGTAATTAGCTACATTATGCCGTAGTGAAACTTTTCAGTTTCTGAAGCAGTCGTTTTTACTTCTTTTAGTATATAATTAATGCAGTTAATTATTATAGTTCTTATTTGAATAATATTCTTGGTATATTATTTTCTTTTAATCGAACAAAACAATATGAATAATATAATCGTCATAAATAATTTTAATTCATTTTTTGTTGTCCAAAAATTTTTGATTTATAAAAGCTTGAGCTCGTAGTATTTGTTTAAATATTCAAAAAAACCTCTAAAAGTCAGCGCTCTTCACATAGTTAGGTCGTTTTGAAGAAATGTGTTTACCACCACCAATTGTACAATTTTGACATTCTTAGTTTGCCTTAAATTTATAATCTTAACTTTGTTTCCGAAGAAACTCACAATTAATATAAGATAAAGTAGGCAGACAGTGCGACCATAACCAATGATTAGGAGGCATCTTGGGCTCTTCTAATGAAACATAACGACTGAGTCACGATAGCCGAAACTACCGACTGATAATGTCTTGGAATTAGATGTAGTAGAGAAATATGTAATAGTTCGTCTCATTGTTATTTAACTATATAGCTGTTATTAATTATTGTGAACAATAAATTTATATGTCCCATTTTTATAGCAATCGTATGATTCTTTATGTAACTTACATTATTTTTTTAACAAAGTTTTAAAGTTGCATCATCTCTTGCGTTCACAACCCTAAAGAATATAACACCACAGTTTGTAATTATACTAACCCCCTTACTCTTTAAACTGGGACATAGTGTTGGACACATTGTTTTGATTTAAGTGGAATAAACTTTTTATTATTATTATTACTTACTCTAAATTGCGTTAATATATTAAAAGTGATAGTAAATAATACAATCATGGTCATATTTACAGACCTACACAAGTCCACTGACGAACGCAGGTTTCTCCCAAGGCACGCCACAAAACAGGGTCCCGATTCACCTGTAACGCAACGACTTACTGCAAGTTGTCAACGGCAAGGTGTCACAGCGGTCTTGTACAACACCTTTAAAATTATTATTTCCTTCGATTGCATTTGCTTTCACTGTTTTGTTTTCATATTTTGTGGTCGAAAGGCCCTTGATGCGGCAGTAAATCATTAAGTATCTCGTATAGCGTCTAAAGTAACGGGTACAAAGAAAGTACCTGTTTCGTTTTTGCATAGTTTCAACTAAACAATTGTGACGTTAAAGTGTTTTATAAGCGTAACTACGTATATTTTTGCTGAAATATTGTCTTGTTGAGAGCGATATAGCAAAATATAGGTATTCTTTTTCAGAATTATGGTTTCCAAAATTCGTCCAGTTAAAGAATTTTCACATTTTCTTTTTGCTTTTTTCTAACATTGCTATGTGATTAGATTTTAGTTTAAGTGTTATACAAAATTACATATTATTGTATAAGTTTAAATAATACTACAATATTAAAGTCTACTTTAAGGTTAAGATGGGTGATATCATGTAATAAATATTCAGAGGGCCTGCATTGACCCGAGCGAAGGCAGGAAACACAAAGTTTCTAATTCTATTGAAACAACATTACACATTACATCTAGTCAATACACATCCCCTACACACTTCGACATAATCTGTATCTGTAAATATTGCGCCAGTATTTGTGTATCGAATATTTTAAGGAACATCGACAGTTGGTTTCATAATGGTGCTAATATTGTATGCCGTTACAGTCTTATAAAGTCCACTACTGAACACTGATCGCCTCATAAGGATCACCACTACCCCATATCATCCCTGGGTGTCGTAAGAAGCGATATGGGGAAACAAATCAAGAGACGGGTAGCAACGTCTTTGTAATAACGATTAACGACTAAAGTATTGTATAATAGCCATTAATTAGTTTTGGATCACCACTACCCCATATCATCCCTGGGTGTCGTAAGAAGCGATATGGGGAAACAAATCAAGAGACGGGTAGCAACGTCTTTGTAATAACGATTAACGACTAAAGTATTGTATAATAGCCATTAATTAGTTTTGTAGTAGCGTCGTAAAATAATCCGTCACCCATTTGATTCCGTATGTATCATAACAGGCGACAGACGGACACTAAAACACGGGTTGGATAGTAGCGTATTTGTGACAACAACTCGAAACAATAAAAAACTGCAGTTGGCAAATACCCCTTCTCTCTTTACTTTCTACAGTGAATCTTTTATAGGTTGTAGTGAAAATAGTAATAAATTATTCTCGCTCTCGCCCTTATTAAATTTTTGACAAAAATCTACTTGTTAAACAAATACAAACACATACTGATTTCATATATTTACGCGAACACTACACTTTGAAATAATACTAGTTTTTACGGAATTTATCGCGTATATTTAACTTTTTAAATACCCGACGTTTCGAACGCTTTACAGCACTCATGGTCACGGGCGGGACTGAGATGTTCAACGTCCATATGTCATAGTTAACCGCGGTTACCATAGATTAAAATTTAACTTTTGTTCCGATCTATGCAGTATGAACTTATGGTATCTTGAAGTCCTGCAGTTGTATGCTTGGGTTGGGATTAAATTTTTTTTATTATAGGATCCCAAGCAGATGGTAGCACCCAGCCATCTTCTTTGAATTAGGATGTTTTTTGATTTCAAAAGCCTCGCGAATCAACTAATATATAAATTAATATATTAGTTGATTCGTGAATAAATTCCGTAAAAACTAGTATTATTACAAACACATACTACTATCACTAGCTAGTTCATGAGTTACAATAAGCGATTGACTACTTTAAGAACATCTAACACAGATTTTAAGAAAAGGTTTTTTGATGAATCGAGTCGGTACCTACTTGCTTTCCAGTGGAGCTAATTTTTCTTCGTTCTTAGAGCTATTTTGTTACATTTCCAGTTATGACACAGCTCTCTTGAGACAAACGATTCTTAAAATTTAGGAGCACCTACCCAGTTTTTTTCTTTATGTGCTTTAAATGTAGGATTTATACGGTATTAAATTTGCTACTATGTAATTGCAAGACAATTCAGAGCGCTATGTGGTGGCGATATAAGGCGTTATACTATATAGTATACAGGAAAATTTTGTATAAATTGAAGACTGCAGTTTCATTTCCCGTCTAGCAGCTATTTGATTAAGAATGTGATCGCAGAAGTTCTTGCTCCTAATGTAGTGGATATCGCAAATATTTATCTTCGACAGTATCCACGAATTTACCATTGATATGGTCCACCATATCGTAATCTTCTAGGCGCTGGAAAAACTTGATGGAAGATTAGGCTATGAGTGGGTCAGAGTATTGACATCAATATAAGATATTAATATTGACATCAATATAAACCTCATGGCTCATGTCAAGATTTCCACCAGTTTTCATCCTAGATCACAAAAACTGCCCTTTCCAATTCACTTCCCAAGCGTGGCAATTTTGATATCCATCTATCAGGCAATCTGTGGGGGACACCTATGTTCACCTATGATCACAAAAACATCACAGAATGATTGCTGCTTAATTATCAGAATGATTGCCGCTTAATTATCAGAGTGAAATCAATATTATCGTTTTACGTAAAACCGTCGGGGCTAATCCAAGTCCACTTTTCTTGGGGATGCTTGTGGTAAAAAAATTATAGTCTGCCCTCTCCAGGAACCAAGGCTATTGGCTCTTTAAGGAATAATGGTGACCAGCGAGCACGTAGTCTATATGATAATAAGTGGATGCTGAAGCCCATAGACATCCACATTTATCATCGATGAAGAATCGAAATGCAGATACGTTTTCACCACTGAGAACTAAAATAAAATGCCTCGTTAACACTAAAATGGATATACGGTTCTCTACTATCACCATACGATACATTTTACGCTGAAATAGAGTGGGTGTTAATGAAGCTACGGTCTTTAGCATATTTGACAGTATACCGGCAACTGAACAGCTTATCTCCAAATACATGCGACGGGACATACGCAACTTCAACACAGCTCGTATTAAAGAAACAATCGAGCGAAACCAGGGTTCCAAAACCTTTACCAGAGATTTTTCTAGCGGAGAGACAAATGTCAAAGCTGAAGAACGAGTGTGGTAGTATCGTTTCCGGGACAACAGAAGACCAAAGAGTACAATCAGCCACTTAGCATTGCGTATATGGACTATAAAAAGCCTTTGATTCCGTAAAAATTTGGGTGCTGTTACAGTCCCTTCTGTGTTTCCAAGTTGACTATCGGTATATCGAAGTATTGAAGCGTTTTTACAGTAGGGCTACGATGGCTATCTATAAATAATACAGAACCAGAGTACGAAACCTATCCAACTGCAGAGAGGTGTAAGAAAGAGTGACGCTATATCCCCGAAACTCTTCATCGCTGCATTGGAAGATGTTTCTAAGCTACTGGACTAGAATGGATATGGTATTAACTTCAATGGCAAGTACATCACTTACCGTCAATTTGCCGACGATATAGTACTTTTGGCAGAGCCGCTGTAGGAAATAAGCACTATGCCCAATGACCTCAATAATGCCTCCCAATGGATATATCTTAAGATAAACATGCACAAAACAAAGATCACGCGTAACGTCTATGCCACATCTATGCCGGTAGTTGCTGGGAGTACTTAGCTCAAATTTTTTGATGAGTATGTTTACCTGTTATAAACAGTTTGACTAGATAAGTCTAATTTTGACCGAGAGGTAAATCGACGAATTCAACTCGGCTGTGAAATGTTCGGTAAATTACGACACATATTCTCGTCAGGTATACCACAATACTTGAAAACGAGATTGTTTAACCAGTGCGTGTTGCCAGTGATGACTTATGGATCTGAGACGTGACCCTCCACTGCTGGCCGCATGAGGACGCTCGAGGTTGCTCAGCAAGATATGGAGAGGGCTATGCGGGGTTTCTCTGCGTAAAGATATTTATAAATGAGGATATCCGCAGTAAAACCAGAGCATATGACACATTTCAACGGATTTTTAAGCTGAAATGGCAATAAGCCAGCCGAATATAGCTCTAAGAACAGCCAATCGATGGGGAAAAAGGGTTCTCGAGTGGCAGAGTCGTACTGGTTGACTCAGGACCATGCTTTGTGGCGTTCCTTGGGGGACGCCTATGTTCAGCAGAGGAGTAGTGAAGAACTGTAATGATGATGATGAGCCTACCCATTCGCGATACCACTATAATATAGCTACAGGATAGCTCTACTTTATCAAACTGTTGTTGGCTTTGGTTCCATTTTCCAATCCCAATGTTTCCCTACTTATCGACAATATTCGCACATAGCTTTGAGTTAAAGTCTCACATAAACACGGTGTAATGAGTTTTGAAGAAATGTCTTCTTGATCTATTGGGTGCGTTTGGCAGAGAAAAGGGCTAGCAAGCGCTTACAAGCGCTGCAATAGTTTTCGGCTAGGACACGATTGCTACTTCAGTCGCGCTGACACAATTCGCCATTTTGCTTATTTAATTTGTGTGTTTTGAAGTAGAGTTTATAAGTTTTTTGTGCAATATTAGTTTTAAGTAATATAATGACATGAGTAGACATATACATGTTGTTAAAAATTCATGATTGGTAAGTTTTTAATATGAATACTTTACAAACATATATTTAAATTAGGTTAGGTTCCCCGGTTAAAACTAACTTCGTGTCCTAGAGGAAAATAGCTACTTAGATTTGACAGCGCTTACCGCTTACGATCGCCATTTTGCTTACAAGCTCTTGCTAGCGCTTTTTTCTGCCAAACGCACCCACTCTCATACATCGTCCCCACTTCCTCACCTGGATGTGCAAAGGCTGGTGCATAAACCTGTATAACGTTCTGCAAATCCTACTGTAACAGCTACACTAAGTTATTGTAATTTTTGGCTCAATAAGATTAAGATATGGCGATTTATGATCAAAATAATTTAACCCGTTTGGCTTTTCATTTAAATTTTAAGAAAAAAAAAATAACTTTTAACACCTCAAATAAAAATATAGTATTTGTTTTCGAAATTTTAAATTTCTAAATGGTTTTACTGCCAGTTTAATTTTACTTCAACCAGAAGCTCGAAGTAAAACCGTACCCGTCAATAAGTTTTGAAGTTAGCGTTTCATTTGAAAGTTTCAATGGATTTCTACTATTTCAAAACTTTGCTATTTTCATCTAATTGTCAATGTGGGTTAAAACCGCACCTTTAAGTAGTTGCTCAAGGTAAAATACAGCTAATATTAGCTTATAAAATGTACACTCCGTGAAAATAAGAAAAAAGCTTATCCAAATACCGGTGACGAAATTGATTAAAAACAACAATGCAAAATATAAATATATATATAATATAAAATTGATGCTTAGGTAAGGTTAGGTTAAGTTGATTTTTATCATTAAACAAAAACAGTCTAGGATTTTGATCAAAAAACTCAATGTAGGTTTATAACATAAAGTAGTAATTTTGTCTTCTTACGCTTATTGATCAAAAGCCTAGATTTTTGATCAAAAACTAGGTTTTGTCATCAACCTGCGTTATATGTACGTAGTCGTCTTCATAGTTCTGAACCCACTTTAAGTTGGTGCCTTAGTAACATTTAGAATGAAGACATCTAAATGTTACTAATCTTACTATATGGTTGGAAAAAATGCGACAAATAGCATGTAGATATCATGTCAAATTTTTGGTAAAATATAGCCTACATCACTTCTGGCATTGCTCTCTATCTGCTCGCGAAGTTTCAACACAATCAGTTTTTCCATTTTAAAGATGGACAAAACATATACACAGACAAAAGTTTCAAACTGGTTAGTTATGTCATATTTGCATGCAAATAACCCACTGGTCTAGAAGCCAGTTATTTTGATATTACAGACAGACACTCCAATTTTATTCACAGATATAGATAACCATTGAGAGATTTTTAGTTTAAATTAATTAAAGTGTTCTATTATCAAAGAAAAAGCCGTGGTAGCTCAGTGGTTAATGCTCGCTGTAAATATAACAGAACGCGAGTAACCCGGATTCGATCCCCGCCGGCACCAATGAAATTGTTAATTGCAATTTTAAGTGCTGATTTACCACGTGCTCTGCGGTGAAGGAAAACATCGTGAGGAAACCTGCACGTCTGAGGAATAAGAAAAAAAATATTTCGAAGACATGTGAAGTTCGCCAACACGCATTTGGGCAGCGCGGCGGACACTTCCTTGTCCTAAACCCTCTCAGAAATGAGGGGAGGCCTGAGCCCAGCAGTGGGACGTATATAGGCTGTAACTTTACTTTTTACTTTTTTATAATCAAAGAACAGAACAATCAAATAACAATAGGTACTATTCATATTATTCAACATATTCTGTACAATATATTATTATTCAGTTTAAGGATTATAATAACAACTTCTTTTACACCGTTACGTACTCGTAAACTAAATAAACGAGTTTCTGGCATCCAATACATAGCGGTATACCAATTCAATAAACAAGATCAAAATTTCACGTACTAATTATACACCTAGGTATCGGCTCATAGTATCTTTTTACTACAGCTTATGTTAAAAATTGCTTACATAGTTTTAGAGTATCATTGTTGAGATTTAGGGACATCATTTGCTAAAATTATTATGATTTCCTTTTATTTAAATCGGCTAAATAATTTCATTGTGTGTGACTTTGACAATAACAAAAATAATTTTCTTATCTAAATCCGTCTGCGAAGATCAGATCCTTCTGCGTAGTTCTTAGTAAACGTGTAGGTAAGTTGTCTTGTATAAACTTCATTTAAGTTTCACCGTTTCATCAGTGACAAAATTTCATGAGGGATTTCATAGTTTGAAGGCAAATTATGAATAAAGTAATTACGCATGTTGGAACATTTCATTATTGTTATTGAATAACTTTCAACATGATGTCATGAATAAAATCATTCCACCCTTGTTTGTCATTACTTGGGGGAATCTGACTCCTCGTTTACATTAGGCCGGTAGCAAATCTTGCTCTTTCGAAAGCATACTAGTATAAAGTAAAGTATAGGTGCGTACTTTCATCATAATCAAATGTATCATCCCTTGGGTGCCGTAAGAAGCGACAGAGGGAACCAAATCAGGAGATAGGCAGCAGCGTCTTCCTAATAGTGAATAGAAGTTAAAAAGTTGCGCTTGCCGTCCCGCTTGCCAAGCTTGGTAACTATGGCAAATATCCCCCCTATTAAGCAATCCCCTATTAAGCAAGTATAGGTGCGTACTTTCATCAAAATCAAATGTATCATCCCTTGGGTGCCGTAAGAAGCGACAGAGGGAACCAAATCAGGAGATAGGCAGCAGCGTCTTCCTAATAGTGAATAGAAGTTAAAAAGTTGCGCTTGCCATCCCGCTTGCCAAGCTTGGTAACTATGGCAAATATCCCCCCTATTAAGCAATCCCCTATTAAGCAAGTATAGGTGCGTACTTTCATCAAAATCAAATGTATCATCCCTTGGGTGCCGTAAGAAGCGACAGAGGGAACCAAATCAGGAGATAGGCAGCAGCGTCTTCCTAATAGTGAATAGAAGTTAAAAAGTTGCGCTTGCCATCCCGCTTGCCAAGCTTGGTAACTATGGCAAATATCCCCCCTATTAAGCAATCCCCTATTAAGCAAGTATAGGTGCGTACTTTCATCAAAATCAAATGTATCATCCCTTGGGTGCCGTAAGAAGCGACAGAGGGAACCAAATCAGGAGATAGGCAGCAGCGTCTTCCTAATAGTGAATAGAAGTTAAAAAGTTGCGCTTGCCGTCCCGCTTGCCAAGCTTGGTAACTATGGCAAATATCCCCCCTATTAAGCAATCCCCTATTAAGCAAGTATAGGTGCGTACTTTCATCAAAATTAAATGTATCATCCCTTGGGTGCCGTAAGAAGCGACAGAGGGAACCAAATCAGGAGATAGGCAGCAGCGTCTTCCTAATAGTGAATAGAAGTTAAAAAGTTGCGCTTGCCATCCCGCTTGCCAAGCTTGGTAACTATGGCAAATATCCCCCCTACTAAGCAATCCCCTATTAAGCAAGTATAGGTGCGTACTTTCATCAAAATCAAATGTATCATCCCTTGGGTGCCGTAAGAAGCGACAGAGGGAACCAAATCAGGAGATAGGCAGCAGCGTCTTCCTAATAGTGAATAGAAGTTAAAAAGTTGCGCTTGCCGTCCCGCTTGCCAAGCTTGGTAACTATGGCAAATATCCCCCCTATTAAGCAATCTATGGGGGAGGCCTATGTTCAGTAATAGGCTACAATAGGCTCTAACAATAACGGTAATCAATCATAATATGAATTTGAGCGACCGTTAATTGCTTTTTAATTCGTCAGGACCGTGCTTTGTGGCATCATACCTTTGGGGAGGCCTATGTTCAGCAGTGGACTTGAAGGACTTTAGTGATGATATATATACTATTTTGAAGCTAGCTGCAGCAAAGAATAGCTACAGTTGCTTTGTCATCTCTCTAAGCAATAAGATATAATGCCTCGCGCTGTATATATATATATATATATATATATATATATATATATATATATATATATATATATATATCATATATATATATATATATATATATATATATATATACTAGGTGGTTATATTTTTATCAGAATAAAAATATAACCACCTAGTATTTCTACCATAACGCTATTACTACAATTATTCAGTAAGATCTTACGTAATATTTGTAACATGAACCATAACGTTAATAATTGTAAGGTAATATTAATTTGTGAAATTAATTTATCTTTGTGAATGCCACATTTAGAACTTTAATTAAACTTCTCGCGACACTAAATAAGTAAGTAAGAGTAAATTACATAAGGCGTAGTCGGCTGAATTGATAAATTAGTCAACCTGCGTACTTGTTTTTGAAGATAAAGCAAATATTTCTTCAGTGTAAATAAGTGTGTACATGTTATATATAATATATCCATTTCTTTATAAGTTCAAAAACCTTTCTTCACAATAATTTATAATATTTATTTGAGACTTGATGTGATTAAAAGAATTTTACAAGTGTATTAGTAAGTTTTAAAAATAAAATAATACCTCGTAGGCATTGGAGGCAGTTTACTTACATTAATAGAATAAGGAGACAAACAAGCACACAGTCCATCTGATGGCAATTGGATGATGGGGCCTACAGACATATACATTTACCTCTGAGAAATAATATGAAATTCCTCGTTTCGAGTAAGTAAATTCTCTAGTTCTCTACCTTCACCATACAAAACACAGCAGTATTTAGGTGTTATTTTACACTGGTATTCTGTGAGAGCGTGGTCCTTCCCCGGTCGTGCCGACCCATTCATGCTACAACCATACTATAGTTGCAGCGTGGCTATACCACGCAAAAAAATGCAAGAGGACAAACCCGGAATAACTAAAACACATCCCTGCGGGATTCAAACCAACGGTTCTTAGTGCCGTAAAATAGAACCTTTAAATAACTTTGCACTTTGCGATAGGTCATCTAGGTAAAAAATATTTCCTTTATGCTATATCAATTAAGAGTTACTTGATCTGTCTTCGAAAATGTCAATGTTACAAGATCCCTGTTGAGCTCAGGTCTTATTATTGGCGGGGATACGAAATTTTCTGTCTTCCAGGTTTTTGTTTTTATATTAATATATCAATTTCATCACATGTACTTTTTCTTAGTGAGATTAAGATAAAGGAGCACTTACTTTCACAATTAATAACTTCAGTCAAATGACTGATTTAAGCGAATGAGCTTTTCCGTTTTTTTTATTTACCTTCAGACCATCTCTGCGATATCTAGTATTAGAAATTGTTCTCAAAATTATTTAAATATCAGAATATTACTCAGTAACAACTTTAACGTAGGTTAATTTTTAAAAATTATAAAATGTGTGAGAGCGGATGTTCAACTTGGTCTCTTGCTTACGCAATTATTCATTATCAAAAATAAGAAAGCACATTGCACTATACATTCAGTATAGAGCTAAAAGTGCACTATACAATCAGTACAGTTTGACCAAACGTAATATGTATCCGACACAATCACATGTGTAAGGTAAGGTAAATATTTTATTTATTAGTTTCTAATATAATACATTGAAATTTTTTTCTAGTCTGGCTATGTGGGGTGTAACTATGGTCGGTTCTGTTTTGTTCTTGGTGCATGTTTGTAATATAGAGCATAAAACAGAGCTTTATCGTGATACGACACGCATTATCAATATTATTTCTTTGATAAAATTTAATATATTTCATCGATTTCAGATTAATTACTCAGTCCCATTCCTTATCATATCTATCTATTTAACAAAACTCGATTTTTTCCAAGGCTATCAATCTAATTGGGCAACAATATTTTTTTTCATCAAAGTATATTTGATATCGAGCAGTATCATCAAATAAATAAATTCATCTATATGAAATATTGTAAATACTATCCGTTTAATTAAAAGTGTCTCCAGGTACAAATGATGAAATAAATGGCAATTCGTATACAAATTAAATACATAATCACCAAAATTCACATCTGGAGTAAAAGTTTTATTCTTTAAGTAATAGATTACTCAATAATACCATCGTGTATATCATAAAAACAATGTCAAAAAATAACTTTTAAAATTAAAATCTATACCGTTATGGATTGCAATCAGATATACGGATATGAATCGAACTCAGGTTGCCCACTTACTACGAAATTAAAGGCGAACACCCTCCCCTTACGCAACTTTCTCCAGAAATTATATTTGAAGGTTTATTTCATCGCTTGTTCCTTGTAACTTTCTACAACTTACTCGTGTTTTGGATTTAATATTAAATTGAAAATTTCTCATGTGTTGAATTCACAAAACTCATACTGAATTTACTTTAATTTAAGAAATTTGTAAAATTTAGAAAACAATGGAGCAGATTTAACACACATTTCATGTGGTTATGAAACTTGGGAGTTGTAAAAATTGTATCATGTATATCACACATGCAGTCTATGTAATTGTAATTGTTTTTAAATTACAATATTGTGTTTGTAAAAGCTCGCCCACTTGCTTATAATGGCAATGAAAATCTTGAACATGATACGTAAAGCTGTAATATCAAATTAAAAAACAGATAAGTGATTCCTGGCCATATAGTGAAACGCTACTCAATTTTAAGAAATGTTTAAGATTCGGTTTGTCATAGTCACTTTCATTCAATGTGATGGAGAGAGCACGAGACTTGACGGCATCTTAAAATTAAGCAGCGTTGAGTATTTGGGCGTTAGAAAATTTACGAATTCGGACGCTATATATAACTCATTAACTGAGTAAACTGCAATAAAATGAAGAACATTTTAATTAAGAGAATATTTTAGAGAAAATCAGGAACCACTGTAGTGGTCTTATGCATGTTGGTGTCTTTCAAGTATCCCCAAAATATTTAACTACTCGAACATTTACATTTTCTCGTAATAAGAACATTATATAACTTATTTTAGTTAAACAAGCTCTTAATAATGAATTTAATATATATAAAATACACAATATAATTTAAAAAACATACAATTATATATCTTAATATTATATAAAAGATAATTCAAAGGTATACGACTGGCAATTTGGCAACGTTCCAGGTGCTTCGTTACAATCTTGCAACGACAGAGAATTATTTACTGCAGTTGTGCCTAGGGTAGATCGTTACTCGTGTTAACATATTTCATTATATCTCTTGAACGCAATTTATTATTTGAGTTCATAAAATAATGTCAAATTTAAAAAATTCCGTTAAGCCTTGTAATTTTTTTAGATCATTGATTATATTTTAATTATAATCATCGTTGTTTATGATTATATATAAATTGCTCATAGACCATCTAGACATCTGGCAGGTTGGTCACTGCTGACTTTCATTGGGTATTTTTTACGTCTATTTTCTCCTATTTCCGTAGATATTGTAAGGGGTGACCCGAACAAAATCGGATTTTCACGTACCACATAAAATGTGTCAAGTTAGCACTTTGCATTGCAGGTGATTTAGGACCGAGTCAACATAGAATGAGATATAAATGGTTGTAATCAATAAATGATTATTTATAAGTGAGCTTATATTTTCAATATCCCTCCCATAGAACTACTCTTACTCGTTTTAAAATAATTTCTTCGATTCATTAATTTTTGTAACTTCTATTTCTCACCAACTTCCGATTTGAATATTGAATGCAATCGAAGAATAAAGTCCTAACCTCAGAAGCTGGTATATGAATATTATTTATTTTAGTTCTTGAAGTCGGTGTTTACTTCTTACTACAAGTAGATTTTTTTCTACATACTGCGAGTATCTAAGGGGCGAAATACAGATGCAGCGATTCGGTTAAGTGAATTCTAAGGAAATTTCCTTAGAATTCACTTAACGTTTAAAAAAGAACATGATTTCTCAAAATTGAATAGTTATTATCCTTTTTTCATGTCTTTGTAATTAGCCACGAATTTTTGAAATGTTGTGTTGTTGTGCCTAAATATATTTTTATAGAACAAATAATGGCACGCTAGCACACATTCCATCTGATGATAAGTAGACGTTAGTAGATAGTAGATAGATAGATAGACGCGAAGTGACCCATATAAAACCTACATCGATTAAGAATCAATATGCAGATGCGTTGTCACCCCTTTTTTTTTCATGGGGAAATGCCTACGCATACCCGCCTCGCGGGGGCAAGGACGGGTTATGTCGGACTCGCACCGACTAAAACCCTATGAAGTTCCACCTTTGTCGCATATTGGCAGGGCTACGGGAACGCTTTCGCACACATCCGCGGCCCTACTAGCGCCTGCCGCCCCATGGCAGCACCTCCTCGGGAGAGGAAAATTCCTCCCCGTTCTCCTTCCCAGGTAAGGCGCACCAGAACACATGGCGCGCCTTCCTCCACGGCCGCCAATTACGTCTGTGCAACAGACGCCCCCGCGTCCGATGCACAAAGGCCATAGGGCCAGGAAAAACGAGCACTTAGAAGTACTAGCCTTCCCGACCCCAGCGGCGGATCTGGTCTATGACTCCGCCGCCAACCAAGATTCGGCTGCGGAGGGTAGGGAGAGCGGCGCCTCGCAATACCGACAATCCTCTCCCCCCGCAGCCCCACCACCACCGCATCAACGGTGCGGCCCCGTTTGAGTCGCGAAGGATAGGGCGAGTGGCGCATCGTCATACCAACACTCCTCTTCCTCCGCGACTCCACCTCGGCTGCAGCGGTAGAGGGTGCGTGAGTCCCCACTCGCTGCAGTCCACCAGCACACATCCGAAGTGGGCTCCCCAAGCCCACTCAGAGTGGCCACCTCAGGCCGGCCCTTCACCTCGGGCCAGCCACGTGGGTTCCTCTTTGTTTACCGTGGGAGACCAAGCCACGGCTACAAAGCCCCCCCGCCACGACAAGGCGGGAACCCGTTCGGGGGGGATGCGTTGTCACCCCTGAGGACTAAAGTGATATATAGCTCGAACTCGTTCCCGTAAATGGAGTCAACGGTTTTCTACACTCGCTCCTCGAAACACCAGAGCATTACCACTTAAAAATGAGGTGTAAAATTTGAAAAGGAGGATCTCAACAACAGCGCCAACTACCGACCGGGTGAATGTGTAAATGTAGACCATGGAGTGACCTACTCAAACATACACAAAAAATTTCACCAAAAACGGTCGCGCCGTTTTCTAGTTTTAGTTAGACTAACGGACAGCCTTCGATCAACAATACCAACGATCACGTACAAAATCATAGCTAAATACTGTCCGCGTTAATATAAACTTAAACAGCTACATCTGTTTACTAAAGAAATGAGACAAAAATTAAAATCGTTTTAAGTTCAACCTAATTACAACCATCGCATCTGGTAATAAAGTCACAAATCTTACGATCATTAGTCACAAAAATAAGAACTCACGTCTCATGTGCGCTCTTATTAACTGAGACGGATTTCTTGCGCCGACCAGACATCTAGTTGTTATTGTTGATCGAAGCGGACAGGAATTGATTTTTTAATTTAGAGATACTAGCGATGCACCCCGGTTTCACACGGGCGATTTTTGGATCTCGAAAACATTCAAAACTTCTTCTTGAATCATTCTGTCTATTGATGAAAACCACATCAAAATCCGTTACGTAGTTTAAAAGATCTAAGCGTACAGATGGCGAGAAGCGACTTTGTTTTATTTTTGTTTATTTTTCGATCTTAGCGACATAGTAGAAAAAACTGAACTGGTTATTTGTATAAAAAATCATGAGTGCAATTAGTTTAATTTCAATTTTCGTGTTTTTAAAAATACTAAAAAAAGGGCTCGACAAAACAGATTTTCTCAAAAGAGAAAGGAAATTGAAAAAAAAAATTAAAAAAAGTCGGTCCAATACCAATTAAGCTAATTTTAATCTTGAACAAACCGTCAAAATTTACTTTCTTATTCTAACGATATTATAGCAGTTTTTCGTTGCCTAAAAACACGGACAAAAAGACATTTTCTAAAAATAAATCCTAGTTAGATCGATTTATTGCCCCCGAAACTCCCCGGACACTAAATTTTATGAAAATCGTTGGAGCCGTTTCCGAGATCCCGATTATTTATATATATATATATATATATATATATATATATATATATATATATATATATATATATATATATATATATATATACAAGAATTGCTCGTTTAAAGGTATAGGGTTAACTTACAGTTTACAGTTGATTCTCATACTCCGCCACTACACAGTAAAACGGCAAACTTGAAAGTATTTTCTCTAATAAAAAGATGCTTTGGTAGTATAATACATACTACAAAAACATGTGTTATTGTAATTTCTTATGTAATTAGGTTTGGATAATATTTATTTATATGGTGAGATTTAAATTAGCTTTTTTATATCTAACATCATAAAATGCTCTAAATTTCGACGTCATTAAAATGTACGTAGTGTTCTGTCTATCTGTTTTAATATCCTTAAAACATAGTTGCACAAATATACGGCTCGAGGTTTTAAATGTACACAGCAGTAAAAAGTTAGCCTTTAAGTAATTTTCAGGCATACAATCCAACCATACCCAATATCGGAGATATATATATATATATATATATATATATATATATATATATATATATATATATATATATATATATATATATATATATATATATATATATATACAAGAATTGCTCGAGTGGTTGCTGCGGCCCATAGACATCTACATCTATCCTCGATTACGAATCAAAATGCAGATGCATTGTCACCCGTGAATGCCTCGTTTCCAGTAAAAAGGGTCTCCGACTCTCTAAACTCACCATACAAAACACAGTAGCGTTAAGCTGCGCTATTTTACGCTGGTATTCTGTGACTACTTTTTCTTCTTCTACTTCTTCACGTTGAGACGGTTCAGTTTCCCTCTCGATCATGTAACTCCTCTTTTCTTCTCTTCGTCTTTGATATTTACGGCATTTTTTCTCCGAGTCTGTTCGGCTGTGTATGCTCATGTAAGCTAAAAAAACGGATCGAAGAAATTCGATAAATCAAAAACTTTTTTAATATTCTCAATGAAATCAATAAGTAAAGTAGCAGTCAACAGACCACGACTGAGCACCGGTTCTCTTAAATAAGAGGTTTTTTTTTGGGACAGGAAAGAGTCCATCGCGCTGCCCCAGTTCATATCGTCGATTGAAAGAAGTACTCAATTTTTTTAACATCTCAGACACACGGATTACTTCTCAATATTCTCCTCCATCATAGAACCAATGGTAAATCGGCGCTTGAAATTGCAATTAAAAATTCCATTGGTCTTCCTGACGGGAATCAAATACTGATTGCGTACTAGGGCATTTTAAGGTAAGTTCTTACCCCTGAGCTACACGACTTTTATACATCATCATCATCAACACCGTAATTACAAACGTTCATTAATAGTTTTTCGTATATTCACTCCTAATCAAGAGAATAGGTTTCAATTACGCTAAGACGGTGCAGTTTATCATTTTAGTATTTATATGATAAATAATAAAAAAGTAACACTATTGTTAGTTTTAATAAATGATGTTTTACGTACAACGTAAATCATTGTCAGAGTTTTACGTCGGGGTCGTATTTGGGGCAGGGCAACAGGGGTTCTAGCCCCGGGGTCTTCACAGGGAAGCGACCTCCATAATTTGTTTATTCTTAAAAATAACAAAGACAAAACAAATAACAAAGGCAAAAATATCGAAATATTCAACAATGGTTAGGCACCAAATCTCGGTAATGAGTTGGTTCAATTCGCTTCATTGATCGTTTTGTACAAAAACGATTGTCATAAAGGCCGATCTAAGAAGCTCTTCTAATGCCAATTACTCGAACAATTTTCAAATGTTTAAATTACGTTGAGAATGTACTTGTTGTTTATGGTGTCGAACTGCACTAGGGAGCGCTCATTTTCGAAAGTGAAAATTATAAAAAATAGACTTCCAACCACATTGACACAGTACCGTAAAGTTGCATTAGCTTAACGTTTATCTTTTTTTCTATTGTATATTTTAAGTCCGGACAGCAGCGTCTTACTAATAAAAACTGAAAATTATAAAAAACTGCGGTTGCCAACCCGCTTGCCCCAGCTGGCAACTATGGCAAAACCAAAAACTTTGGCAATATAAGGAGGAGGTCTATGTTCAGCAGTTAGACTTTTATAGGCAGTAATAGATGGATAGTTATATTTTTAGTATTATAGTTATATTTTAAGTGTTATGATATATAAAATTATTAAAAACTTTGAAAATAATTGTTTCTTTGAAAATGATTTATCATTATTGATAATTTCTTAGATATACAGATATTATTGAGAAATTTTCCAAAAAATAATCGAAATTACAAAATATTCATTACCTAGATTTATTTGAAAATACTTGAGACCATATTTTGATAGACAACCTGACAGAACGGTATTATTCCTATGTAAACAATTTTTCATAAACATTGTATTTTCGTTTAAAACCGGTGAGACAGTATTTTTATGATTATTTTAAAAAAAATACTGTCAAAACAAACTATCTACACCTACCAGTGATTTTTTTTTTTTTATATAGAAGAGGGGGCAAACGAGCATGCGGCTCACCTGATGTTAAGTGACTACCGCCGCCCATGATCAACCGCAACACCAGGAGAATTGCGGGTGCGTTGCCGGCCCTTTAGAAAGGAGTAAGCTCTTTTCTTGAAGGTCCCCAGGTCGTATCGGTCCGGAAAAATCGCCGGTGGTAAACTATTCCACAGAGAGGTTGATTGCAGTATGACCCAAACACTGATACTCACAGGCGTTTAAATGGCGTATGTCTTCTTTTTTTAACTTATTTTTATAATAATTTCTTATATTTACACGTATAATTGAAATTGAATAAAATTAATTTTACTTATTTAATTTTGCTTTTAGTGTTACTTATTTAATTTTACTTTTTATTATTCAAAAGCTGAAGACAGCCCGGGCGAACTATGACATTGGGACGTCAAACCCCTCTCCCCCTTCCCCCCAGTGACCATGTTGGCGTTCGAAACATCAAGAGTTAAAAATAAATAAAATAAAAAGAAATAGAATAAGTAAAGTTATTTAACTTATTTTTATATCATAAAATAGAGAAAACGCAATCAAAACAATAAAAAAACAAAGCACTGATTTCGAATTAAAAAAATAAATATTTGAAAGTTGAAGTACAAACAGAAAAGCTAAGCTTTTCAGAAGCTTTAATGTGAAAAACAGAAAAGTAGTTTTTAAGTTTTCTCCTCTCCCCCTTTCTAGTGGGGGCTTATAATTTACCGCTCACTAGAGTAAATTAAAGTAAAGTTACAGCCTATATACGTCCCACTGTTGGGCACGGGCCTCCCTTCATTTCTGAGAGAATTTTAAGGCAAGGAAGTGTCTACCGCGCTTCCCCAAAGCGTGTTGCCGAACATCACATGTCTTCGAAATATTTTTTTCTTATTCCTCAGAGATGCAGGTTTCCTCACGATGTTTTCCTTCACCGCCAAGCACGTGGTAAATCAGCACCTAAAATTGCAAGTAACAATTTCATTGGTGCCGGCGGGGATCGAACCCGGGTTATATTTACAGCGAGCGTTGACTATCTGAGCTACCACGCTATCACCAGAGTAGTAACAATTATTTGTCAATAATCGAATAAAAATTTCCTTTGAAAATAAAAGTCATTCGTTTTCTAGTGTACTACACTTAATTGTGTAGTGCACTTAATTTTTTAACAAGTTTTATCTCTATTTTTCAATATTTTTAATTCCTTACCCATTTTAATCTAGTTATAGTCAACCAAATCTAAGAAATACCTTTTGACTTTGCACAAGCGTACTTACACGATTTGAAATAATCATTTACGTAAATCCGAAGAATTGTAAAATTATCTATATTTCATTACAACGTGTATAGTTTTTATCACTAATTTAAATTTGAATCTTTCAAACAAAGCAAAATATTAAAAAATAACCAGTATCAACTTTTTCTACTTGACGTCGTTTCAATTATATGTCGCTATGTACACTACCATAGTGTTTGGATGATTAAAATTTATTTTTATGCGAATAATTGACAAAATATTCCAATAATCGGTAAAAATATTCAAATAATCGAATAATTTTTAATGTATTATTTGTTAAATTTATTTTTTATTTTTAAAATTTCTTAAATGACATGAATCATGAATAAAACAAGTTTTTTTTTTAAATTTGTCAACGTAAAGAATTATGTCCAATCTTGACCTGAAAATTTTCTAATACGTCTAGTAATTTTATATTTATATCTTGAAAAATTGCCTTTATTTTACTTATTTCGTATCGCATAATTGAATTTT
The DNA here is from genome assembly GCA_036936625.1 of Parnassius smintheus behrii. Taxonomy (NCBI): domain Eukaryota; kingdom Metazoa; phylum Arthropoda; class Insecta; order Lepidoptera; family Papilionidae; genus Parnassius; species Parnassius smintheus. The sequence continues at coordinate 25,752,558 of JAUPFT010000006.1, read as the reverse complement.
CCAATAAAACCAAGAAAAAAAGTAATATTACTATTATCATTATCAATAGACTTTTTGAGACGGAACGCGTTATACAATGACTTAAAGGCTCAGAAGCCATGGCAAAATATATTTAAAAAAAACCTGTTTTACATGTTTCGTTTCACAGACTACGAAAATCTTAATTCGTCATGTGGTTTATGAATGTTCAAAATAACCAATTGTTTTTGTTAGTTACCCTATTATTTCATGATTACATATGATTTTTTGCTGTTTTACACTAAGGTGTGGAAAGTTGTTTTTCTTTCCACACCATAGTATACCATAGTGTACAGTTGACATGTTATAACCAGAAAAACTTATTTACTTTACAGCATTTATCCCTTGCCACAAAATGAAAAGGTGATAAGTTATTACGTTATTATAAACAATAACTGACTTTATGGAGTAGTTGTAGGTAGACGCGACCTGTAAAACGAATCATGTGATAGGTCAATCAATGTGTAGAAAGTGGCCATACTTTTATGTGTAGGCAAAAAAACTCATATACAAGGCCTCGATATAAAATCACTACGTAATTTCAATATCCCGCCATTTCGGGAGCTTACTGTGCGTAATTTTGTGTTGGTCTTCTTATTTTGTGACTCGGCTTTAACTTTTTGGACTGTTTCTTCAATATTCGTTGAAGTATGTGCCCATTTCACTAAGGATGATTGGGCAAAAGTGGTAAAAAAAACAAAAAAATTTATTATGTATGACTTTGAAAGAGAGTTTTGAAGAGACTTAGAATTTTGACTGCATTATCGAAAATCAAACAACGACAGCTCAACTAGTTGTACTGAAAGTGCTTCAATAAATTTATTTTTAATTTAGTTATAACTTAATTTTTTTATAACTGTGCCTCTAGAAATAAGCTGTACCTAACAACATACGTAAAAACTGATAAATCTTGTGTTTTAAATTATCCGTTTTCAATTTATTCTGGTATTATTCAAACCAAACTGTAAACGATTACCAACTCTAAATAATCGATATCGATTTTTTAAGAATCGAATATTGTACGTTCCCATTTTTTGGTTGGCATGCCCGGTGCAATAAGTCTGACAGCTGTCAAAATGTATTAGATTTGGTTAACTATAATATAATACATAACGAGTATTTCAGAAAGAAACATTAACCTTTATATTTTTCTAATAATTAAACAACTCCTCCATAAAATCGGTCAAATATTTTATCTCATTCCAAAGTGGCACCGACCTGATGACAGAATAAAATATTTAAATATCTGTTATTGGTGATGAGTGCTATTCGTTGCCCCGTACGAGCAACGATCTAATATCTCTGTTGTGCAACTTTTTAACGTCATCAACTAACTACGAACTCCTGTTAGTCGGTCGCATTACTAAGCCTTTCTGAAACGATACCGCGCACGCATGTGTATGTGTCATTTCTTTCAATTTCGTCGATCGTTTTGGCAGTTTATCGTGACTGTTATTTTAATAATTTTTTTGGAAAAAAACAAGTCCAAACAATCAATAGTTTCTATAACTTTTATCTGTATGTCTGTTTTTGTATTCACGATTCACGCAAAAACAACTGCACAGATTTCCACAAAATTTTGTGTGTATGTAGTTAGTGACCCGGGGCAAATTATAGGCTACTTTTATCCGATTACAGAATGTAAAAAAGAAGGTTTAAGTATTTTCCTTCCTTTAGAAGTAAATTTTTTATTATATCTGAATCTGTTAGTTACTCGTATAAGCGGGATACTTTGAGTATTCAACCAACAACAAACAAAGAGGCCATGCGCGTTAATTCCTATACAAAAAGTCTGTCACTCTCAGTGGGGCGCAAGAAAAACACACTACTGTATACTTCACTACAAATGCAAAATTGAATCGCGTCACTAAACACGCACATACATCATTTGTGTTTGTGTTCATTGCATTTAAGAATACCATCAAATTGTACGTGTCGATACACTGGTGCCGCTGTCTACATGCACAAGCAACATAAAGCGAGGACTATATCGATATAATTTATCGATAAAAAATCATCATATTTCGCATAATTTCAGCGTTGGTAGCAGTAACTTTTAGTAATTTTTAAATAATTACCAACAGCCATTCACAAGTCCGCTGCTGAACATAGGCCTCCTCCAAGGGGTGCCACAAAGCACGGTTTTGATCCACCTGCATCTATAAACTTCCTGCATGTCTTACCAGATCGTTACTAGTACTGGTACGAGGCTGCCACTTGAGAACCTTTTTTCCCCATTTACCTACATACAATTTGGGTAAAAAAGTAACAGGTTAAATGAAAGCCGAGAGATGACTTTTTGACCAAGTAATTACTTAATAGTTTACGTACCTTTATTTTATCCTTGTGATACCTATTTTTTTGGGTGCCAAATGCAAGGCCCATTCTGATATAGTTCTATGAACCAAAAAGTTTCTTCGTTCGTCCACGTCACCACTTTGAATTTGAAGATCGACAGATAGGTAGGTACTACACAAAGAAATAGATAGATAAGCACAAGCACAGAACACTAAGAATATATCCCTTTTTTTATTTTTTTACCGAAACATCTACACCACAGAGTAGTTTATAACGTTCTACATACCATAATACCGAAAGTATTATCAGCCACTACACGTTGCTAGAAAGTTGCTGATTAAATATTCTTTGAAGAGGACCTATTGCATGAAGACCAGGGAAAGGTGCCATAATATTTTTACTTAAAGCGAATGCCCCATCAGCCAAAAATACATATGGCATGTCAATGTTACAAAATGGAAGTGGAGTAGGTGGTGGTAAATTATTACTGTTAATTTGGATTTTTTTCTTTTAAAACACCGTTATTGATTACACCGCCATCACCTTCTTTCCTGCCGTCCTTTTGCACCTACTTCAGCATACATGAAATTGTAATCAATGTCTACTAAAGCTAGGAGTACAATGCTGAAACCCCCATCATAGTTGTAATAATTTGAGGCACCCTGAGGTAGTGCTAGTATGCTTATGTGCTTTCCATCCAAAGCACCTATACAGTGGGTAAAGCGGAATTTCGCTGCTTTATCAAGCCGTATCCGTGGTAGTAAGTTACTGAAAAAATAACAGTATGCATTTAGTACATTTACTTACATTACAATTTTTTACAGGTACAAGACGAGAGTTCATTACAGGAAGAGCCTGCTTCTCAATTATTATCGTCAAGTCAGCCATAACTTAAGTGCTGCAGTAGAGAAAGAAAATGCTGCTCAAGCGAGTCCCTGCATTTCTATTTCGGTGCAAAAACGCCGGAGTTATAAACTCTTAGAGTTGCAAGAGACAGACACCTAAGTAAACCAGCCTTCATTTCCACCAGAACTACATATACCAGATCAATCCGGAGAATCCTACAGACAAACACAGTACCGTAATGATATTTTATTGCAGGCTGTTTCTGAGGCACATGTACTCGAATAGGAAGATAATTAAACATTTATGTCTATATATAATCTATTTAGATATTATAATAAATAATGTAAACCTGTTGTTCCGTTCCGGTTAATAGTCACCATCCACCACTTTCTCTTCCTCCATTTAGTTTTCACAATTTTTTTTCGCGCACATTAAGTAAATGATTATAAGACCTAAGTAAAAATATTGCCGCAGCCGCGATTACTTCTATATCCATCTTCGATAGACGTTTTGTCATAAAAGTAGACAGTCAGACACGATTGTGTGGAGAGCTGCCCGACCATGGCGGCGATTATGGACGATCATTTGATGGGCTATCATGGCCCATTGTCAAAAGAAGTCATAAGGTGGCATGGCGCATTGACCACGGGCTCAAAGCGTGGGGCTTATATTAATGGTTGAAATACCTCCAGCTCATGGAAGCCATCGCCTTAAAATTTAACTGTTGGACATGCACCTCTTCGATTTTAAGTAAAATTTGACGTTATGACCAAACATTTTATGCTTAGCAGGCATGTTTTTTCCTTGAATGTTCTTAATATCACTGGTCTGTTAGCTATACTTGTGTCATAATATATAGTATGGTGTAACATTATCTATCGAAAGCTAATAGATATTTCTGGCTTTGCTCGTATTCTCTTCTCAAATTATCATCGTGAAGGAATGAGATGATAGTCTCTTACCCTACATTAGAAGTTCATTTGAAACTTAGTGGGTTGTTGGTTATAAATAATTCTTTGATTGAGCGTTTAAACATTATTTAATAAGAAACTAAGGACAATGTGATATACTGAAGTTTATACTCTTATGATATTAATGTAACAATTAATTAACCTGTTAATATTAAAAATTGTAATAAATGACTATTATTTAAAAGATAAAATAAAATATTCCGTTTAGGTTTAACCAGTCATCATAAATAATGCTGTAATTAAAACATAAAATATTCAATGTTTTTACATGGAATATTATTGAAGCTGGAATTTTCAGTCTGTTAAATAGTTCTGTTTCTCGAATAATTTATTACATCATAATAACTGTTAACGTTCTCCATTGTATACAACCGTTGCTGCCGATAGCAATTTATTATTCATTGCTTATTAACTACACCTGGTACCTACATCAATTGATTACTTAATTGTTACGTAGGACACTCAATAAATTTTGAGATGTACAAAAAGTTTTCTAGATACTATTAATATTTATTTTACATCTTTTCCAAATATTCTCCATCATGCTCTATACAAAGTTCCATTCTCTTAAACCAACTCTGAAAGCACTATTTTTTTTATTTAACACATACATTTACAATACACTTTTGCCAGTCTTGATCTGACTGATCGGAAATCGCTTCTTCGAAGGCAGCCACGGCTTATTCGGAGCTTGAAAAAAAATTGCCTTTTATTATTTCATTGGCTCTTGGGAACAAAAAGAAATCACAAGGTGCCAAATCATGGCTGTAGGGTGGGTGACCTAGAGTTTCAACACCAGATTTCTCAATAAATGCTTAGAAGGGAGGTATGTGAAGAGGCGTTATCGTGATGCAGCATGATTCCCCGAAGCCCGGTCTTTAGTCTTCTCTCCCACACAGCTTAAAAAAAATTTAGGTAATGCAACTGTAGTATACCATTCGGACTTGACTATCCTACAATTTTCCTGCATTGACGTCGACAAATGTCCGCTCCGCGAAAAAAAACTATCCACCATTTCTTTTGCCGACGTTGCGAGGTCGTTGCAGTTTTGTCGGTAACTGTTCTTCTGAGTAGACCCATACCGACGATTGCCTTTTATTTTCCTTTTATTTCCACACGAGTCTGTTTTTCGCTTTCGGAAAGCAAACGAGGGATCCATCGACAACAAAGCTTCCTCACACCAAGTTGTTGATGTAGGATGGTATGAATGCTCCCCGAACTAATGCCTACAATCTTTTCGATGTCTGTATATGTGATTCGTGGGACTTCTCGCACCAACGTTTCAGTAGTCCATACATATACTGCCGTTACTTCTGTTTGCGGGGCTTCGGTTCTTTGGTCATCTTTAAGGCTAATTTTACCCCTTTTGAATTCAGTAAACCACCTAAAAATTATTGCACGTGATGGAACTGAGTTCCCTAATGCTGATTGTAGCCATTGCGTATTTGATTGTTCGGTTAAACCAAGTTTAAAATCATAATAGATCATAGCGCGCAAATGTTCCGGTTAACGATTTTAAATGAAAAGCTCAAGAAACGTTGCAGGAAAATTAATAGAACTTTGTTTTTTTTTAATATTGAGAAATTGGCTTATGGAGTTCTATTTTTAAATAAATTTGCTTTTTAAAATCCATATAACATGGCTGCGTTCCATTTTTAAATTTCGAGTATCTCAAAACCTATTGAGTGACCTACCCGTTTCACGCTACATAAGGCTTTTGTTATTTATTATATTAGTATTTATTATAAAAAATCTGCAAGAAAGAAAATAATAGGCATAACATCATATACTTGGACATATTATGTTTTGAACATAATATACTAGGTTGATCAATAAGTTTTTGAAGACGTTATGAAACTCTAGGATAAGTATATGTAAACTGTATATATTTTTCAACTTAATCGCCTTTTAAGCTAATACACCTTGTATAGCGTTTTGCAAATAAGTTAATTCCATTGGAAATAAAGCTTAATTTTGGGACTCCCTCTCTCTCTCCCTCTCCCACCCCTGGAAAAAGGCATCTACGAGACACACAAGTCGCCGTCGAATTTCATAGCAAGTGCTTATTCAGGTGAGTAAAAAGGTGAAAGTCATTTGGAGGTACGTTCGGCGGCTGTAATAAAAAAAAGGAAAATGCATCAATTGCAACCCAGCAGTTCGGATGGCAGCGCCTGCAATATCAGATCAATGGGCAAGGGCATTATCATGATGGAAAAGCACTCAAGTACGCAGTTTTCCTCAACGTTTATTTTTTTTTTGATCAATCAGGCGTAATAATCTCAGGTTATTGTCTCTCCTTTACTTAAGTAGTCGATCATTTTTATACCTTCCACATCCCAGAAGACAGAGGGCGTTATTTTTCAGCGAACGCAGACACCTTGAACCTCTTGGTGTGGAAGACGGTCTTTTCACACCTTGTTTTGATTTTTCGTCTTTGTTCAAAATGGTGTGCTCACGTTTCATCTACGGTTACGAAACGAGCGCAAAAAAAAAACAATTATTGCTGAATTTAGCTTTGAAATGTCAACTACTGCTTTCTTTTGGGCGTCTTTTAACATTCAGGTACCCAGCACGTAGCTACCTTTTTGAATTTGAAGGTATGAGTTAGACTGAATTGTAATTAAATATTGGTAATAAAATATTTTTGAGGTATCTATATAGTTTTCTCATCTGGTTGGGTTCCATAAATATATATTTAGGAATGAAAATGATAAATAATCAATATCAATAAAATAAAATAAATACATAAAAAATACATAAATATATAAAAGACCAACCAAATGGTAGCCCTAGGCAGGGGAGACCAAACGGCCGAGGGTTAGAGGGAAAGGGAAAGAAACTGGCGACAATGCGGGTGGTATCGAGGAGCACCGCCTTATGCATTTGAGCCCGGAGTGGTCGGTCACGGAGCTCCAGTCGCCTCAGATGACCCGAGAGGCTGACCGAGACTAACCCATTCGCAGAGACGACTACAGGTTAAATTTCGGTCAGCAGACCATCCCACATTTCGGTCACCTAGTGAGCCAGGTCCAGATATTTTGTTTGACTTTCACAAGGTTCTCGTCAAATGGAATGGTAATGTCGACCAAAAATATCCTTTACTGTGTGCGGTCCATCAGCATAATATCATGATGGCCCGGTCCAAGTAGAGCCTGGCGCGTACATTTTCGAGCACGGCTTCCGATCCACGAGACCGTATTTCAGAGCGAGCTCCTGGCGTAGAATTCTGGCTACTAGGTTGTGCCTGTAGCGACAAGCTCAACAGACGTCGACGGTATAAAATATTATTTATATAATAATGATAATAACAGCACGAAGTTCGAGTTTTTTCATTAAGCATACGAATCCAATATCCGTCAAATGTGAAGTTTGAAAAAAAAATTGGTATAGTTTTTATTTTAGATTTAACTGGCCTTGGCTACTACCGGATTTAAGATTTGAAAAAAAAAACGCATTTCTATAACTCATTGATGAATATCCTATTCCGAAAATTCATTGATCAATCATAGTAGTAACAATGTAACAAAATAAAGATTGAAAATACTAAAGTCATCATCATTATTATTACAGCCCAACAAAAATCTACTATTAGATTAGGCCTCCCTTATAATTTTTTATAGGATAGGGTGACAAAAGAGTACACAGTCCACCTGATGGTAAGTGGTTGCTGCGGCCCGTAGACATCTATCCTCGATTACAAATCAAAATGCAGATGCGTTGTCACCCGTGAGAACTAAGATGGAATGCCTCGTTTCCAGTAAAAAGGGTCTCCGGTTCTCTACACTCACCATACGAAATATAGCAGCATTAAGCTACTTTTTGACGCCGACCCATTCGTGCTACAACTATACTACTAATATAACTGCAGCATGGCTCTACCACGTATAAAAATTGCCTACAATAGCTGTGAGGATTATCAGGCAGGTTAGCAAGTGCAGTTTTTTATTATCTTTGAGATGTTATCAGGAATATGCTACCGGCCATCTCTCAACATTTTTGTTGGAAGAGGTATTCCATTTTAGTCCTCACGGCTGACAACGCATCTGCATTTTTATATGCAAATGAGAATAGATGTGTATGAGCCACAGCAACCACTTACCATCAGATGGATTACGTGCTCGCTAATCCCCCTTATGCTATAAAAAACTTACTTCATTTTCTTAACCTTTAGGATGATTTGGGGTAGTAAATTCTCTTAGGGCAGCACTACACTACCCTTTTTTTATAAATAGTATATAAAAATATACCAATCAAATCATATAGTGATCTGAGACAGTATTTGAAACAAACAGTAGAAGAAGGCATTCCTTCGTGCATAGATTTTTTCCATTTCTTGGGCGTTTTATGCATATCAATGCAATTTTGTACATGTACCCATTAAACCAGATAAAAATGGACATTCTTGCGTCATAGCATGCCATAAAAAACTTGAGTACGTTTTGGAAGGAGAATATTAAATTGAATCCGAAGCCGAGTGTTCTAATGAGTGTAGATGAGGTTAGTGATGGCGAACAAGCTGTTAATCTATTCAGGGAGCATTTCAGGGTGCATCCCACATTGGGACTTATCATGACCGCGACGGAGGTAAAAGATACTTGTTTGCCAAAATTTCTAGTTCAAATCACTACGAAACAGATTTCACACCGATGATTTTATATACGACGGATGCATAACATGAAATATTTTAATAATAAAAAAACCCATTTATTATTAGAATTCATTTATTTGTGGTATTGGTGTACCGGAATGTAAAATAAAGTAAAAAGTTGTTTTTTTTTCGTAAAACAAACTATGCTAGGTACTTGGTGTGTATATATATATATATATATATATATATATATATATATATATATATATATATATATATATATATATATATATAAGTCTATCTTAATACCAATATTTGTTTGTAATGGACGACACACGGTCAGTTCAACTGATCAGTTCAAACTAGGAATGTTGATATTTTTTAAAATATCGGGTTTTCTATATAATCCATAAATAAACTTATATATAAAACTCTGATAATGATATATTTACAACCATCGACATATTTAAAATCCGATATTTTAAAAAATATCAACATTCCTAGTTTGAATTCAAGCTTTTAATATTGAAACATAATCCTTATAATTAAACAATTGTTGTAAAGAATATACACGACATGTGGTAAATTGTTCTAAGATTCTTTGAAATCTGCTGACAGGGCTTCTTTCATTTGCTGTAGGTCATTATATTTTCGAGCTTCAATTTTGAGTACGGTTTTGTGCAAACTTTGCATTTCATCAAAAAGTGCATTTCCTTTGGGGCGGCAAACATGGTTCTTCAATTTTTGTAAACATTACCTCCATACTAGGATTTTCTCCTGTATCGTGGGGGCAGTTTACAAACATTAATATCACAAGAACACATCCAGACCCGGAACAATTAATTATAGGCCATACAAATATTTGTTTCATGCGGGATTCCAACCCGCGGCCCTTAGCGCTGTAACTCATTGCTAAGCCACTGCGCCACGGAGCCGTCTTTTGCTCATTTGTCATTGCAACTTATATTAAATATTTCCCCATTGAGAATACATAAATAATAATAATAATAAATATTTACTTCATTTCCAATTACACATGTTTACATACAGGAATAAATATGATTACAATTAAATAAAGTAACAATAAGTCTAACAAAAATAACACACTATGATAAAATTAAAACTATGTGTAGCTTAATAATGTAGAATACTTATACAAAAGAAAAATAAAAAAGTAAAGTTTATAATATTAGCTACCTGCCTGAACTAGGTTGAGAACCTGTGTTTCAGACTTCACTTACACAATGGGTTTAATAATGTTATACACTAGATATTTAAATAATTAAACTATATTATATAATAAATAAAATAACTAAATAACAAAATAACAATTAATTGTTGCCTACAATTAATACAAACTATTTCAGAATTTCTAACAACTTCTCTGTGTCTTCGTAATTTAATTTATTTAGAAATTCCATTACACTTATATTACAGTTCTTATAACTTAGACTGTATACCTTTAGTGACTTGTTGAGCTTGTTATATAGAAAGGGTCCTAAAAATATGTAAAATTTGTTCACAAATGCGTGTTTAGTTTGAGGGTTTACACAAACTAAGTCCATTCTTCTCCTGTCTATGGATTTTAAGTTAAATGGAAGTTCGGTGTGCTGTTTTAATATGATGTTCAGGATAAACAACTGACGGACAGTTAGTACATTACATGCCAAGTAAAGTTGATGTGTAGGAAACATGAATGGACGGAAAGTGGCTACCTTTAAAACTGCTCTCTAAGCACGTTCTAATGGGAGCAATATTGTTTTAGAAGCTCCACCCCAGGAAGTAATTCCATAAGTGAGTATGGATTGACACAAAGCTAAATAGACCTGTCTTATCAATTTGAAGTCAGCGATGTTACGAAGATATTTAAAAATATATATTAATTTACGAACTCTAGCACAAAGTAAATCGATGTGCTTGCGGAAATTTAAATTTGTGTCAAGCGTGATCCCTAGATATTTTATATTGTCTGTTTTTGTTAATGCGAAACATGCACATGCAGTGTCATTATACGAGTGTAATTATGAGCGTAAATATTTAGGTGAGTAGGTATGTTATTATTTCTCATTGAAAATAACATATATTGTGTTTTATCAGCGTTTAAAAGTAGGAGATTATTAAGAAGCCAATTAGATACTACGTTAAAGCCTTGCTGAGCGTATTTATAAACCTCATCTCGTGATTTAACTGAGAATAACAGGGCTGTGTCATTTGCATACGACATAATGACACCATTTTGAAATTGAAGATTGCATAAGTCATTTATATAAATTAGGAACAATATAGGCCCCAGGATACTGCCTATGATTATAGTAGTATACATATATATTATAGTAGTATACAAGTGGTAGTATACAAGTAGTATAGTAGTATAGTAGTATACAAGTATACTATGATTATAGTAGTATACAAGTGGTTTGTGACTATATAGTCATACTATATGGCAAAATATAGAAACCTAACAATCACTGATTTGACTTCAGCATTTTTTTCACTCCCTAATATGATTATATTTCCGCCGAAATCTTATTACAAAGTCCTACAATTAAAGCTTTGCCAAGACTGTTATTATCTAATAATAATGAAAACTGTTATTATTAAAATAAGTAAAATTCACAATAATTAAAGTGCAAAATCATATAAAATATTCAACAAATGTATAAAAATCCAAAAGCTCAGTACAAGAAATTAACAAAATTACATAAGGTTTTTGACAAAGGTGTAAAACAATAAATACTTTTGCAAGGAGAAATTAAGAGAAATTATCTAGGGTATCAAGTATAAGAGTATAACTAATAAAAAATATAAATAAAAAAGTTATCACATTAAGAATAACATTACCAGCGTATTCATGCTGAAGTTACGAAATATCTCAGACTATGCTGTTGTAGCAGCCGTAAACAACGCTCTATCTGCGAAACGAGACGCCACGAATGCTGCCAAATTGCTTGATACGCCTCTACTGGCTTCCCCCTTAAGTAATGTAACAACAAAATCGTACAATTGAGCAAAAAGTTACTGAGTATTATAAATTATTTATTTCAGTTCAAAGAGGAGCTCAAAACCTTTTTCGCAATTTTAGTATAATCTCGGATGTACTAGGTATACAGAAAAAGTTTGATACGTCTGTTTATAATAATATTGTTTATTATTTTTTATAAATTATACTTTCATATCCTTTAAATACTTTGGTTTTAATCCGAATATATAAATAATATATAAGATGGTATTAAATTGTATATAAATTTCAATTATTTCAGAAAGTTTCTCAAAATGAAAAATAACTTTCTTAGTATCGTATAGGACGACAAGTGGCAATTAAATTGTACAAAATTGCGAGCGAATCCAGGCGTATTCCGGTCGACATCAGTGATACTGGGAATGGCTATTATTTTAAGCGCTAATGGACCACGTGCTTGACTGTGAAGAAAGTATCTTAAAAAACTTACAAACTTAAATTATAAATTTATTAAAGGTCATGTAAAGTTTGCGGATCTAAAAACATTATGAGAATTAAAAGTTGGCCTATGCTCTGTAGCTGGTCATGTTATGAAGGCTGTTACTTTTAATTACATTTATCCTAATTCACATAGTTTTCTTAAATTTACTTTACCAATAATATCAAAGTTTCGAGTATAAATAGTAAATAAGTTATTAATAGTTATTTATGTCTCACGTTCTATAAACTAAAAAGGAACGGAAAATATTTTACAGTGAATTTTGCTCAGTAAGTGTGATTACAGTGTTCACTCGATCAAGTTATGTTTGTCACTTAATTTATACAATTATATTAACACGTGTAAAGCTCGCTTATAACTAACGCTCATCAGCATCACGTTGTGCTGTTATAATATACAAATGTTTATAATTTTCGTGAGAATTCTATACTTGTGACGAATTAGCAAGGCGATAAATGTATCATATATTTACTATTAGACCAGTAGTTCTCTTTTTTGTATACTTATATGTAAGTTCATACGTGGTAGAGCCATGCTGCAGTTATATTAGTAGTATAGTTGTAGCACGAATGGGTCGGCTCGACCGGGGAAGGACCACGCTCTCACAGAATACCAGCGAGAAATAGTAGCTTAATGCTGCTGTATTTCGTATGGTGAGTGTAGAGAACCGGAGACCCTCTTTACTGGAAACGAGGCATTCCATCTTAGTCCTCACGGGTGACAACGCATCTGCATTTTGATTCGTAATCGAGGATAGATGTAGATGTCTATGGGCCACAGCAACCACTTATCATCAGGTGGACTGTGTGCTCGTTTGTCACCCTATCCTATAAAAAAAAAAAAAGTTATTATTGCAGCAAGCAAGAAACCCAGCGGGACTTTTTTTATTAAATAATTTTTACAATGATAATGGTCACAAAATATTTACAAAATTTATTTTAGAAACAGCTTGGAAGCGACCACCTCATTCCCAGGGGTTATTATCAACCATATATTCATTTATATCATAATAACTCTTTATGCAGTTTTTGTACTAAATATTTAAACTTGGTAATAGAGGGACCTTGTATATTTTCTGAGACTTTATTGTAATAGTATATATATTGCCCCAAGAATGAATTACTGACTCTATGGAGTCGAGAAGCTGGTATCACCAGCTTATGTTTGTTCCTAGTGTTTACAGAGTGTATTTCACTTTTTTTAAATAAAACTACCATTGTTTTTGTGAACATACATCTAATTTTTTCATGGATATATGAGACGCCAAAGTTAATAATTTTTTTCTTTAAATTTTTTTCTAAGAGATCCTATTGGTTTAAGGTTGTAAATAGCTCTTATGACCCTCTTCTGCAAAACAAAAATAATTTATAAATAAGCCGCATTCTCCCATAGCAAAATCCTATATGACATTATGCTATGGAAATAACTGAAATAAAATAATCTAGCTGTCTCGACACTAGTGAGATCTCTAATCTTTTTTTACAGCATAAGCTGCAAAGATTAGTCTGCTTGCTAGTTAAACATAGCATCGAGAATGATAACAAGCAAAACAGAGGATTCAACAGGACACAGTTCTCCCTCATTTGAAAACACATTAGTATTCGGATTATTAACATTAATTTGTTGTTTACATTTTGTTTAAGCAATGATTCGACAATAGTAGGAGAAGAATTTAATGCTTTTGTTGTCAAAAAAATGGTGTTCGTAAATAAATCATAGAGGGTTCATAATATAGTATGCTAGTTGCAGATTGATGTTCAAGTCCCAACGAAATGTAAAATTCAACGCAAGTCCCAACTTCATAAGTCCAGCCAGGGTTTACTGCGTTATAGACAGAATTTGCAATAATAGGTAAAATTGTAACATTAATTAGTGATCACAATACCCAACGTATCAAACCTTTGACGTTGCTCCTAATCGGCGGTTATTTTAAATCTAGCGTTAACGAGAGATCGACAGTCTTTCTAGCAAATGCCGTATTCACCACGATACCAACGAGGTAAAAGGGACAATAAATTTTCTCATGATCGCCGCATTAACTTGAGTTGTGGCACTGAAGGCCGCGTGTTTGATTCCGTCAAGAAACAAGTATAGGTATGGCCTAAAATAATTCTGGGCCTGCGTGTTTGTCCTTGGGCAATTTATATATATACTGCCTCCACGGTACATTAATCAAGGATATGGGTAACGTTTTATTACTAAATAAAACAAGAAATGAAATAACTTAAATTAAAATTTTTAAAAACTATCGAAACCAAAAGAGCTGATGCTGTTGAAGCGGCTGAACTCTTGAACCATAGCTAAGAATACTCTCGATTAAGACACCTTTGCCGTACCGATACCACAGACAGACACACAGATAACATATTACAAACATTATTACACCCTTCTGTTTTCGTTAGGGGTTAAAAATATGACGCCACCACAATTTACTCTATTGACATATTTTCACTTTACTATACCATCGATATATTAGCACCGATTTTTTAATAACTAGGTAGCATTTTAAAAGCTTTATTGTGTAAATTTATTATAAAAAACGCAATTTAATAGTGGTGTCATATTCTTTAGAACATTAATCGGAGAATAAAAGAGATCCCAATTACTGGAATAGCAAAATCGATTTTCAGTAAAGAAAATGCAATGAGATAAAACTGACACTCTTACTGCAAAAATGGAAAATCTCTTGGAATCTATGGAGAAAGGTTTTCCTTGTGTTTTTTCATTTCTAGATCTTAGACTTTAATATTCAATCTTATAATAATAACCTATAAATGATGCTCATTATCTCAAATGACTGCAAATTTCAAGCATAATGAACTTAAATACATTATATAAATAACTTTTTTTTATTATTTCCGTAATGATGTTACAATTCTTTGAAAAATTATACTGTTTATTTTCTTGACTTACGTTAAAATAATGGTAAGTTTACAACCTATATTATTCTTCCCATCGTGGCAAACAGACCTCTTCTTATTTCTAAGAGCGTTATTTCCAATTTATATCATTCGTATTTTCTACAACTGTTTTATAATACTTTTTATACAAGGACGGCCCCAAAGAGCAATTGTCACTAACCTTGTGAGAGAATTGACAGTCAAATAACTAAGCGTTTTGTAAATTTAAACACAGCTCGTCCCTGTTTTAAATATTTTAGTACTGGCAATGAATTAACGGTTAATTAGCTACCCCTAAGAAGCTATGAGGTTTCCCTGGCAAGATTCTCTGTATTAATTTTTACTGTAATTATATAGTGACAGTCAAACAACTAAGCGTTTTGTAAATTTAAACATAGCTTGTCTCTGTTCTAAACATTTTATTACTGGCAATGAAATAAACGGTTAATTGCCTGTCCCTAAGAAACTGCGAGGTTTCTCTGGCAAGATTCTGTGTATCGATTTTTACTATAATTATGTAGTGAAATACGGTAAGAGGTTTTCACGTCCTATTTAGTAACTAAGCGTGCAGTGGCGGTGTAAGAATACTCATTACCCATATTGTCCCGTGGGTGTCGTAATGGTCGACAGAAGGAAACGAAAATAAGAGATGGGCAGCAGGTACAAATGCAGTTGCTAACCCGCCTGCCAAGCGTGGCAACTGTGGCAAAATTACCCCTATGAGCCAATCTATGGGAAAAGCCTATGTGGAGCAGTGGACTTTAATAGGCTGTAAAGGTAACGGTAATGCTTTATACAACATGTAGAAATACTTATACAATATGTAAAAATATATAAACACTCCTTTTTAGTTTTTACATATTTTAAAGATTTTTATGAGCCCCTCTCTGTCTGCCCGTTAGTCACTCTTACTGGTATAAAATGTTATTATAATAAAAAAACAACAGTAAGCACAAGACAATAATTGTACTTATTTCATATAGTACTAACCACCACGGCTAAAATAATTAAAAGTAGCCTTGTACCTACTTCCGTAGGCTGCTTTATTACTTTTTATTGCCGTGTAGTGGCGGTTGAGAATATCCAATACCCCATATCTTCCCGTGGGTGTCGTAAAAGGCGACAGAGGGAAACAGAAAGAAGATGGGCAGCAGCATCTTCCTAATAACAACAATAACATAATAAAAAACTGCGGTTGCCAACCCGCTCGCCAAGCGTGGCAACTATGGCAAATATACCCCATGAGCAACGAGGCAAACAAACGGCCCTCAGTCCCCGGTGGCCCGGCTATTCCTGGCTACAGTGGCGACCATGGTAACGGCGGGGCAGCGGGTGCTAAGAATCTCCGGTGGAGGTTCGGTTGCCACCTACGACGACTCGACCTGGCAACGTATAACGAACGCACCCTGAGGACTGACGAGAGGACACTAAAGCTGGAAGGAGAGGTAGACAAATTGCGCAGGCATATTATTGGATTATCTGAGGTCCGAAGAGAGGGGGAGACACGGTAATCCTCGAGACCGGCAACTTGTTCTATCACCGGGATCATCTGTCCCAAGGAGGTGTCGGATTTATCGTCCACAAGTTCTCGTCAACAACGTTCTAAAGATTGGGAGTGTGTCGAAGACGGTTACCTGATACTCAGAATCACCAAACGGTTATCGCTGAAGGTCACGCACCAACCTCGGCACATCCCGAGGAGGAGGTGGAGGAAATGTATGAGGATATTTCAAGATCCATGCAATCCTCCAAAACCCACTACACGGTGTTGATGGGAGACTTCAACGCAAAACTAGGCACAAGAGAAGGCGGTGAGCTGAAGTTAGGGAAATTTGGAGTAGGGCAACGGAACCGTAGGGGCCAGCGGCTGGCTGACTTTATGGAGAAAGAGGGACTCTTTATGATGAACTCTTTCTTCCAGAAGCGACCCCACAGGAAGTGAACCTGGTCGAGCCCCGACGGTTCGACAAAAAATGAGATTGACTTCATTATGACGACCAGACGCCAACTGTTCAGTGATGTCTCAGTGATCGCAAGGGTGAAACGGGCAGCGATCACCGAATGGTTAGAGGCACACTGAACCTAAACGTTAAGTTGGAGAGGTCTTGTCTAATTAAGTCAACGCTCCGTCCCCCTCGTGCTCTAATCCAGAATCCCGAAACCTTTCAGCTCGGGTTATGTAACCGCTTTCAGTGCCTAGAAGATTGCAATACAGTGCACGATATGAATGACAAGCTCGTGGAAACTGTCCATGCGGATGGAGCTAAGTTCTGCAAGACCCGCCGCAGACGAACATAAAAATTCTCCGATCACACTCTTAATCTCATGGCTGTTAGACGAGAGATGATGCTGCAATCGTCAACAGATTTGACAGCATACAGGCAACTGAACAGACAGATCTCCAAATGCATGCGGCGAGACTTACGCAACTTTAATACTGCTCGTATTAAAGACGCGATCGAGCGGAACCAGGGCTCTAAAGTCTTTGCCAGAGATCTGTCTGCCAGAAAGAGCCAACTGTCAAAGCTGAAGACTGAGTGTGGCAGCATCGTTTCCGGGACACCTGAGATTTTGAGTGAGATTGAGAGGTTCTATGGGCAGCTGTACACATCATCGTTGGAGCCACACGCAAGTGTGAGTAACGATCCAAGAGCAAGTCTTATCCGACACTATTCCGATGATATCCCGGACGTCAGTCTGAGCAAGATTAGAATGGCTATCCAGCATCCTAAAAACGGCAGGGCCCCAGGCGAGGATGGAATCACAGCGGAGCTTCTGAAAGCGGGTGGAACACCGATACTTGAAGTCCTTCAAAAGCTCTTCAATTCCGTCCTCCTTGGTGACACTACTCCGGAGGCGTGGAGCAGAAGTGCGGTGGTCTTGTTCTTTAAGAAAGGTGACAACGCTCTCTTGAAGAACTACAGACCGAGTTCCCTCCTGAGCCGCGTCTACGTGCTGTTTTCGAGAGTCATTACGAATCGTCTCGCACGCAGACTCGACGACTCCTAGCCTCCCGAACAAGCCAGTTTCCGAAAAGGTTTCAGTACCATAGACCACATACATACCCTTCGGCAAATTGTACAGAAGCCCGAAGAGTACAATCTGCCACTTTTCCTGGCTTATGTGGACTATGAGAAAGCCTTTGATTCCGTCGAAATTTGGGTGGTGCTACAGTGTCTTCAGCGGTGCCAAGTTGACTGTCGGTATATCGAAGTGCTGAAGGGTTTGTACAGTAGGGCTACGATGGCTATCCGAGTACAGAACCAGAGTTCGAAACCTATCCAAAGGCAGAGAGCTGTAAGACAGGGTGACGTTATATCCCCGAAACTCTTCACCGCTGCGTTGGAAGACGTTTTCAAGCCACTGGACTGGAAAGGATACGGTATTAACATCGATGGCGAGTACATCACTCACCTTCGATTTGCCGACGATATAGTCCTTATGGCAGAATCGCTGGAGGACCTTAGCACTATGCTCTATGACCTCAATAGTGTCTCCCAACGGATAGGTCTTAAGATGAACATGACAAAACAAAGATCATTTTTAATGTCCATGTCACACCCATGCCGGTAGTTGTTGGGAGCACTATGCTCGAAGTTATTGACGAGTACGTTTACCTGGGACAAATAGTCCGACTAGGTAAGTCCAACTTCGACCGAGAGGTCAATCGACGGATTCAACTCGGCTGGGCAGCGTTCGGGAAATTACGACACATCTTCTCGTCAGGTATACATATAATCTCTAAAAACTAAAGTGTACAACCAGTGATGACTTACGGATCTGAGACGTGGTCCTTCACTGCTGGCCGTGTGGGGATGCTCAAGGTCGCTCAGCGAGCTATAGAGAGGGCTATGCTCGGAGTTTCTCTGCGTGATAGACTCAGAAATGAGGATATCCGCAGTAAACCAGAGTGACCGACATAGCCCAACGGATAAGTAAGCTGAAGTGGCAATGGGCTGGCCATATAGCTCGAAGAACCGATAACCGATGGGGAAGAAAGGTTCTCGAGTGGCAGCCTCGTACCGGTAGGCGTAGTGTAGGGCGACCACCCACTAGATGGAGTGACGACCTGGTAAGACATGCAGAAAGTCGATGGATGCAGGTGGCTCAGGACCGTGCTTTGTGGCATTGCTTTGGGGAGGCCTACGTTCGGCAGTGAAGGGCTGTCATGATGATGATGATGATTGGAAACGTTCGAAATAAAAAATATCCCTTTATTTATATTATTCGATTAAAATTTTATCAATTATAACTCTTTGTCGATGAGAAAAATCAAAAACTACTTTTTCTATTTATCATCACATCTAAACCGTATTGTCTCCCAGTATCATTCGATTTACTATTAAAACTCAACAGTGTCAAGTCGTTTCGACGTACTAACAGCCCCGTAGCTCTTTCAATGTCCTTCATTTGAATTTCAAACAAAGCTAATGTTTGTCTAACACACGAATAATCGGTTGTCGGGTATTTGCATACTGTTGCTCCATTAAATATAGCAGCTGAACACATAATCCGTCGAATATGCAGTATTATGTACTTCCTTTTAAAACTAAAGATGGTTTTAGGTCCATGCGAACATTTATCTGCCAATAATTTATATCATATATCCCCATGTACCAATGGGTGTTGTGAGGAACGATTTAGGGGAAAAGTCTTTCCCTTTGAAAACCAATTGTTTTTCAGCGCCTCAATTTTTTATATGCTCCTAAAACTTAAAAACCACAATTTCATTGATTTAATTAATTTAGTTATGGCAATATTAGTCGGTTGTTTTTTTTTTTTGTAATCAAAATACAATAAAATCGTTTTGTAATGAAGTAAAACCTGACTTTTGTATTCTAACTAACTTTCTGTAGTCTAACTACAGGATAGAGAATTTTGTATAACTTTTATAATGCCAAACTTCTTTACAGAAAAGTAGTCTCTAAGTATATGTTTTAATGGTTTTAAGTGCTGTGGGAAGGTGTGGTCATATGCGACCTCTCGGGATTTACCGAGTGCACGCGACTTTATGGGATTTTTATAGCGATTGAAGGATTAAAAGAAACAATATAGATAGATAATCAATTTTATTTTTAAAACTAATTCAATGAGATGGATGAATTTGATGACTTTTAACATTTTTGTTAATACTAGGTTCGATTTTACTCAAAAACAATTTTAGTCGCCATGTTTGGTAACATGCAAACGATTTCTTTTTTTAGTAAACAGTGATGTCACAGCGCTAAATCCACGTTCACACAAATATAACGATGGGAATACTATCGAAAATCGTTAAACGTTCGACCACAATCCAGGGTACAACAGCGGGATTGACTTTTGTTGCCAACATTTTTGGTAGCCGTTTTTGAATTTGATTTCTTTCCTCGTTCGTTATCAGTTCTATAAGTTCTTCTTCCAGTTGGGGTGATATTGCTATGTTGATATATGAAAAAGGATCTAACATCCAGTCTGGTATTTCCAATTTCAAAATGATCGGAATTTTTCAATGAAGTAGAGTGGATATTTTCCAAATATTGGCAGAAGACAAGCAAGTTGTTATTGTTACAGGATATACTGATCATCATCATCATCATTACAGCCCTTCACAAGTCCACTGCTGAACATAGGCCTCCCCCAAGTAATGCCACAAAGCACGGTCCTGAGCCACCTGCATCCATCGACTTCCTGCATGTCTTACCAGGTCGTCACTCCATCTAGTGGGGGGTCGCCCTACACTACGCCTACCGGTACGAGGCTGCGACTCGAGAACCTTTCTTCCCCATCGGTTATCGGTTCTTCGAGCTATATGGCCGGCCCATTGCCACTTCAGCTTACTAATCCGTTGGGCTATGTCGGTCGCTCTGGTTTTACTGCGGATATCCTCATTTCTGAGTCTATCACGCAGAGAAACTCCGAGCATAGCCCTCTCCATAGCTCGCTGAGCGACCTTAAGCGTCCTCATACGGCCAGCAGTGAAGGACCACGTCTCAGATCCGTAAGTCATCACTGGCAACACGCACTGGTTGTACAATCTAGTTTTTAGAGATTGAGGTATACCTGACGAAAAGATATGTCGTAATTTCCCGAACGCTGCCCAGCCGAGTTGAATCCGTCGATTGACCTCTCGGTCGAAGTTGGACTTACCTAGTCGGACTATTTGTCCCAGGTAAACGTACTCGTCAACAACTTCGAGCATAGTGCTCCCAACAACTACTGGCACAGGTGTGACATGGACATTAAACATGATCTTTGTTTTGTCCATGTTCATCTTAAGCCCTATCCGTTGGGAGGCACTATTGAGGTCATTGAGCATAATGCTTAAGTCCTCCAGCGATTCTGCCATAAGGACTATATCGTCGGCAAATCTAAGGTGAGTGATGTACTCGCCATTGATGTTAATACCGTATCCTTTCCAGTCCAGTAGCTTGAAAACGTCTTCCAACGCAGCGGTGAAGAGTTTCGGGGATATAACATCACCCTGTCTTACACCTCTCTGCAGTTTGATAGGTTTCGAACTCTGGTTCTGTACTCGGATAGCCATCGTAGCCCTACTGTACAAACACTTCAGCACTTCGATGTACCGACAGTCAACTTGGCACCGCTGAAGGGACTGTAGCACCGCCCAAATTTCGACGGAATCAAAGGCTTTCTCATAGTCCACATATGCCAGGCAAAGTGGCAGATTGTACTCTTCGGTCTTCTGTACAATCTGCCGCAGGGTATGTATATGGTCTATGGTACTGAAGCCTTTTCGGAAACCGGCTTGTTCGGGAGGCTGGAAGCTTCCAGCCTCCCGATATACTGATAAATTGGGGAAATTATGGAACTCACGACTACCGATATTCTTCTTGTGTAAGAGCAGCAGCTTGGCTACGAAAGCAGCGATAACATTTTTTTGTTTTTACTAAGTTCCAGTTATCGCCTTGAATTTGGAGATTCAAATTCAGTAAGCAATTTATAAAGGGTGTGCGATATCATTCTTTGATGTCATGAGGTTGTCGCGCAATTCTGTGTCTTTGTTTTCCAAGTACTCGACGACAGAGTCGACAGAGTCAAACAGATTGTCAAATGGAATCGGATAATTTCCTTTTGATAGCCCACAAACTTTGGTGTGAATCATCAAACGTTTCCAAACTCAAACGTTTCCAATGTTTTAACTATGGTTCACCTTTTGTATCTTTCTCTAAATTTCAAGCAAATAATAGTTCTTGATATATTTTTTCATCCTTAATAAACCTCACGTAAGACAGCAACAATGCTTCATTAGTTGGAAAAATGGACTCATCCAACTGAATTGAAAATTGCTTCAGATGATTGCACAATGACTCTAATGCACAATGACTTTCAGCCATTTCATAAATTCGTCTTTGCAGAGAACTATTGCTCAAAGAATTTTTCGAATTATATCTGCCGCCAGTTTAGGGAGCACAGTAGTTATAACTTCTTTTATTGCCGGCAAAATGAACGTTTCTCCGTTGATGTGTGGTTTATCTGTTTGAACTATTAACAAAGAGATATTGTTCATACAAGCTTGAAGTCCGTCATCGTCTTGGTTAACAGTCACCGAAAAGAGTATTGATACACTTGGCTGAGCATTATGGTTCTTTTCCAGGTCTTGAAATTAGTCTAATTTTTTTCCTTATCTGGATGTATTTTATTCGAATGATCTTGAAGTCTTGAAGACTTTGTCGCTTTGTTTGAAAATGTTTTTGAACAAAGAAGGTACAAAGGCAAAGATGAATTTGTCAAATTTTCTGTAAATCAATATTTATTGTATTCTACATTATATTGCCGTCTCTTCTTTTTTTCTTCCGACATGGATTTGTTTTTCAAATATTTAAAAAAGTGCTGAACTAAAATACCGCACTTATTTAAAGATTGCGCGCGAACCCACTAATGAAAATATAAAAATTATTACAAGCTTTTCCCAAAGGATTTAAATGCAGCACGCACCGACGGGAATAAGACAAACACGCATGAACTTGTTTATCTCTTTCGAAGCTCAACCGTACTGAACAATTTAAGACAAGTATCGATGAACCAGCCGATTGCACTAATTGTATTATTTAACAAAACTTGTTATAACTTGATTGCGTAGGGCGTACGGGCAATTCTACGAAATCTATATTAAGTATTTCTAGTTTATATACAATCATATAAGGCAGAAATATAAACGAATTTTTCGATATTAAGTAGTAGGTAGGTTTTGATTTTAGTAAATTACAAATCAACCATCGCCCACTTTTGTAAACCACGCCAACGCCCCCCATTTTTTCTGCATCCCTTAACGCCCCCCTCTAAGTCTCCAATACCCACAAGGGGGCGTATCGTCCACTTAGAGAAAAACTGGTCTAGATGATCTCCTGATCTTTGATACATAATAATTTTTTATAATCTCTGATATAGTATACTAGCGACGGGAAGCAGATTTCTTATGCTTCGATGAGAATCATAATTATTTAGCGCAGTTGAAATATAGTAATATAAGCACATAAGCATTACCTTAAAAATTATACATAATTTTATTTGTATAATATCTGCCTGCTGATATTTTACAGTATCTGATTATCTGACTGCTTTCATGAAAAGCATTAAATTTTGAAATGTCACCTAGCGGCTTTGGACTCACCAGCAAGGCGTACTAAGGGTGGTGGGTGCATTGGTGACACAAATTTGTTTAAAACCAATCTCACCCGTCTTGAACACAGGCGCAAAGTAGCCAGCCTTTCAATTTTCTACAAGATACATTTCGACGTGTGCGCAGGAATTGCATAATTTATATTCATCTCTCTTCAATACACCATCCGCCAATCAGACATTCTTCACCCGTATGTTATCAACTTACCACCCATTTGAACCAAATGGTTGGCTTCATATTTCGTCATGCGTATAGCGAATGGGAATAGTAAAAAATCTATATTTAAAATAAAGAAAAAACTGAATTTTGTAAATACACAATTATTATCTAAATAAGTATTAAAGAGTTATAGTCACAGAAATCGTAATAATAAGACAATATTACGATTCCTGTGATTATAATATAAAACAAAATAGAAATCCAAAATGTTAGAACAAGTTATTAACAACAAGTTTAGGAGTGGATTGTGTGGTGTGTAGTGATTAGGCTTATGAAGAAGAAAAAGGTAAGACGAAGAATAGAAAACTGTGAATGAAATACTAAATACATAAGAACTAAATCATTAGATTTTACAAATACTCTTAAAAGCTCTGCTTTTCTTTTATTACCCACATTTTAGTTTAATTTGAAGCGTAGGCTATAGAATATTATAGAGAGATTATAATTGAATTGAACGTAACACAATTGCTTCGTACCCATCGAGACAATTATCACGAGTCAATTAAAACTTGAATTCGTCGGCTGCCTTAGGGATGCCAGCAATATTGATTCTGTAAACTTTCTTAACGATAAGCTACTTTTGTCCTTATACATACTATATAGTTAAATCGATATGTTATCACAGCCATTAAAATTTAATGTACGGTGGGCATTCTGCTTAAGTAGTGACTGATGATGGGAAAGTTCATCCAACTGTTATGCCCAACCCAAAACTACCCAGACTGTTGAGAGTAAATATTTTGAATAATAATAGACGGCATTTACAGATAAGGTGGTGAGACTCCTTTCCAATTTAAAGCTCGGGTAGGTACCAGCAGCCAGGTGTACTGCTTTTTCCAATCTGAATTTATATAGAAACCCAGCATAAGGACGGACTATGAGCTCTTAAATCTCTCTTAAGAACTCTTGATCCTCAAAGGAGAACACTTCTGTAGCCTTTTATGTTTGACATCGGTTGCGGTTGTACATTAGCTGCAGTTGCCATTTCATTTGTTACTTCAAATGTATAGTAAAAAATATAATATGTAATCAAATATTTCAAGAAATGCTTACTTTATTGATTTTTAAGAACGTATAGAGTTTAATAAGACAAACTAAAGTGTTTAAATTTTGTAAAAGTCCAAAACTATTTTACTTGTGTTTATTATTTTTCTCAAAATAATTTAATACAGTACGATGGTGTTTACAAAAAAACTAAGACGATTATACCATGAAGCTAAATTGAATTATCCTGTCTGATGAATTAATCGGTATTGTGATTGAATGGATTAAATGAATCTCCAAGTTCTCTTTTTCTCTCAGATACAAATTCTAAATTCAAAATACCTTACACAAAATAAATGCCTATAATGGAAACTTGGTCAATTTTTTAACACCTGTTGTTTATATCGGAGTTGGTTTCTACAAAGTTTTGGTAAAAATGCATATTATTGCAAAATAATTGTACATATTAGACAAAATGTCAAAATCCTTATATACTGATATCATTACATACATACATCAAAGTTATATTTTTAAATATATTACTAAAATAATAGACAAGCTAAAGAGAGAGACAAGAGAACACAACGAGAAAAGACAACGAGAATTTAAACGATAGTAGTTTACTATGCCAGTCACTATAGGGTGGACTGCGTAATATCCACCTAAACAAAATTCTCATAAGAAAAGGTATCTTACCACATTGTAAAGTTTACTTAAATTTACTTTAATACTTTAACGTTTATTAAAAATGATAAATCACAAGCGGATTTAATAAAGCTTTGTCTGAAAAATCTTAACTGTAATTAGCTACATTACGCCGTTTGTGAAACTTTGCAGTTCCTGAAGCATTCGTTTTTACTTCGTTAAGTATTTAATTGGTTAATGCATTTTATTATTAAAGTTCTTATCTAAATAATATTCTTTTTTATTATTATTTTCTTTAAATCGAACCAATTTATAATAATAACATATACGTAATGAATAATTTTATTAAATATTTTGTTGTTCAAAAAATTTTGATTTATAAAAACTCTAAAAGTCAGCGCTGTTTACAAATGTTAGGTCGTTTTAAAGAAAAATATTTACTACCAATAGTTTAATTTTGAAATTCTTAGTTTGCGTTAAATTTATAATCTTAACTTTGTTTCCGAAGAAACTCACACTCACTATCAGATAAAGTAGCAGACAGTGCGACCATAGCTAATGATTAAGGAGGCAACTTGGACCCTTCTAATGAAACATAACGACTAAGTCACGATAACAGGAACTAACGACTGATCATGTCTTTTAACGAAAGTAGTAGAGAAATACGTAATAGTTCGTTTCGTTATTTAACCATATAGCTGCTATTAATTATTATGAGTCCCATTTTGTAGAAAATGTAGTATTCTTTATGTACCTTATATTGTTTTTTCATTAAAATTTTAATATTGCGGCAAACTTTATACAGTAACAGTAAATAAAATTTACATTTTTCCTTTCATATTTTTGCAAGTGACACATGATTTATGTTACTCATAAATATTTTTACACTTATCGAACTATTAAATGTATTTTTTTGCTTGGACATATTACTGATATCCATAATATCGACATAATATAGTCTCCTGTTCTAGCCACGGGCTTTAATTCTTACAAAATTTTATAATACGTATTTAACCTGTAAATTCATGCTCCTTTTTATCGCTGTATTTCTTGCGTTCACACCCCTAAAGAATATAATGAAATACACTAAAGCCTGTTGTACTACCCTTCTTTATCTTTAAACTGGAACATAGTGTTGAATGCATTGTTTCGATATAAGTAAAATAAGCTTTTTATTGTTATTATTTGTTATCTAATTTCGTTACGCTAATAACTTTAGAAATCGTAAATAAGACAATCATAATTATCTTTACAGCCATCAACAAGTCCACTGTTGAACGTGGGTTTCGCCCACAAAACATGTTCGTGAGCCACCTGCAACTCAACAAGTTCCTTCATGTTTTACCATGTCGCTCCAGTCCTGTACTACAGTAACATCATATTACTTTTCTGAGAAAAATCAGCATATTGAACAAATACAAACACTTTAACTAGTTCATCAGTTACATTATGGGATCGGCTATTCTAAGAATATTTAACACAGGTTTTAAAAAAGGTTTTTTATAAATAGCGTCAACACCTACCTGCTTACCAGTAGAACGAATTCTTCTTCCTTTATTAAGCATTATAAATGGAGCTATTATTTTACATTTTCAGTTACGACATTGGTTTCTTAAGATAAACATTTTTTACAATTTACGACCACCTACCTAATTAATTTTAATGATGAGCTTTAAATGTAGAATTTATAGAGTTCTACTCGTATATTTAAATACTCGTATGTAATTGTAAGACAATTCAGATTGACATGTGATGTCGGTTTAAAGGCACTATATCAACTAGTATATTATGCCAGCCTAAGTGATAAGATAATAATATACAGGAAAATATTGTTTAAACTGAAGATTGCAGTCTCATTCTCGTCAAGCAGCCATTTGATTAAGAATGTGATCGGAGTGTTAATTGCTTTTGCTGCCATGGGTATTGCAAATATTTTGCTTCGACCGCATGGACAGCATCCACAAGCTTGCCACTGATATGGTTCACCGCATCGTAATCTTTTGGGAGCTGGAAAAATCGTATCCTGGATTAGGTCATGAGCAGGTCGGAACATTGACCTCAATAGACGGGAACTCTCTTGGCTCATGTCAAGATAAGGTGCACCACTAACCATTTTATGATCGTCGCCAGTTTTCTTCCTTGCGATCACAAAAACTGCGGTTTCCAATCCGCTTGCCAATTGTGACAACTATGGCAAATATTCCCCTAATAAAGCTACCTATGGGGACATTGAGTTATACAACACTAGAGGAGCAAACCACATTACCGCGCATCGAAAAAAGTGTAACCACTTTCCAAACGCGACGACGTAGCTTTGAAACTAATAACAATTTTAAATAATCATATATCTATCTCACTTACACAAGTTGCGAAAACAACATCGTCGCTAAGATTAGATAAAGATAGACACACAAACATGCAATGGCGGTTTGGTGTGGCTTACTATATAAAATTTTACCTAAAATACGCAATAAAAATGTGTTTTTTTAAGCTGCAGTGAATTGTTTTTATATTAAAAAGTATATTTTATTTTAAAATCTTTATTGCGTCCCCTTAGAAAAAAAGGATGCAAAGCCTATCAGATGAATAGAAGTAAACATAACGATGAAATAAACATATTTTTATAAGTATTTTTATTGTAGATACTAATAAATCAAACAATATAAAATAGGTAATAAAATATAATTAATATAAAATTTATACGAAATTATAATTAATATAAAATTATTAATATAAAATAGGTAATAAATATATTTAATAGATAATTCATGAATAAACCAAAATAAGAATAATTAATTATTTTGTATAAAAGTTAAAATTTTTATTATAATTTCCAAAATATTTAAAATCAGAGGTAACAAATTAATTTACTCAATTAATTATAATATAGTCTCCCATTAATGTAGGATAATCACAAATTTCGAAAAGTGGCAACATTGAACCTAAATGGCAATATTCGATAATTTTATTTAATTATTTGAAGTTTTATGCGTTTATATGAAAACAAGAACTAAAAATTATGTGTTGAAAGTGATTCCGCTTGATTTATCACGTTTTTGTGACCTTTAATAGCATTCTTTCACTACGCATTTACCCATTTTTTGTTGCGGCTCAACTCTGTCGGCGTCACATTGAACACTGAACTGACGTTAGCTAGGCATATGGCTGTGGCCATATGTGCAGTGGGAACGCTTTGGTGCGGTTATTACTGATCTAGTGTAATATATAAATCAATGTATGGGGAGGTCTTTTCTCAGCAGTGGACTTTAATAAGCTGTAATTGTAACGATATCGGATCACAAAAAATTACTATAGCCATCACAGTGAAGTCAATCCCGGTGTACGTAAAACAATCGGAACTGATCTAAGTCTACTTTTCTTGGGGCTGCTTCTGGAAAATAAATTATATTCTTCCCTCTCCAGGATCTAAGATTAAAGTTTTTTTATTGAATAATCGTGACAAATGAGCTCACAGTCTACCTGATGGTAAATGGATACCGTGGCCCATAGACATCTACATGTACATGTATTCTCGTTTAAGAATCAAAATGCAAATAGGTTTTCACCACTGAGAACTCGGATGAAATACCTCGTTAACAGTAAAAAAGGGTATCCATTTCATTACTGTCACCATATGATACACAGCAGCATTAAGCTGCTATTTTACGCTGGTTTTCTGTTAAGGCGTGGTCCATTCTCTGTTAAGCCGACCCATTCGTAGTATACTATAATATAGCTACTGCATGGCTTTACCATGTAAAACTGTTGCTACCTTGAATTCCGTTTTCCAATCTCAATGTTCCCCTTTTCTAAACTTATCGTCTATATTTGTACATAGCATAGAGTTAAAGTCTCTCATTAACAACGTGTAATAACTTTTGAAGAAATGTATCGATCTCATCTGGATTTGCCAAGGAATAAATTTCAGCAAATCCTAGCGTATTAACTTTGAAGAATAATTAGTTTAAGTTATGGCGATTTTTGGTCAAAATAATTTATTCGTTTGGCTTTTTTTTTAAATGTTAAGAAAAAAATTATTTCAAATTAAACATGCTTGTTTTCAAAATCCTTAATTTCTAAATGGTTTTTCTGCCCGTTTAATTTTATTTCAACTAGAAGATCGAAGTAAAACCGTACATGTCAGTAAGTTTCGACGTTAGCTTTTCATTTGAAAGTTTCAATGAATTTTGCGAACTATTCCAAAAGCTTTCCTATTTTCATCTACTTGTCAATTTGGGATAAACCGCACATTTAATTAGTTAGTTGCTTAAGGTTAATTTATTCCTAAAATATAACTGCTATAAGCCTTAAAAACTTCCACTCTTTGAACATAATTAAAAAAGAGATCGAGAAACGGTGACAACACTGATAAAAAAACAACTATTCACAATTCAGAACCACATTTAGTTGATAACTTAGTAACATTTCGTTATTTAATTTATTCCTTTACAAGTATACAAAGAAGCTTGAAGCTTTGCGCGGTTTCTTTACTCATGTGCCCTGGATGAGGACTATGGTATGAGAACTCACTTATAGTAAAAAGAGGTCTTCAATTCTCTATACTAACCATACGCTGGTATATTTCATAGCTGCAGCGTGGCTCTACCACGTTTGTGTAGGCGTAGTGTGGGACGTATTTCTGGGAAGGCTTGTTGGTTCAGCAAAAAAAAACTATTTGTTAGCAGCAAATTTAAAAAGGGGATATCGCTATTGTTAGCGACTACAAAGTGAATTCGAACATTTAATATTAATTATTTATTATCAGTGAATTAAAACTAAGTGTTAGCATTTAATCTTAATTATTCCTTATCAGTGATTTAAAATTAGGTGATGGTATTAATCTTAACTGTTTCCTATTCGTAAAATAAAGCTAAGTGTAAAGACTGATTAGTGCTGAAAAAAAACAGGAAAGTAAATTAAGCACTTCTATTTTTATCTTAAAGTGACTTATATGAATCTACTTAATATTATTTAGGTCTGATTAGAACATTAGACGCAAGTATAAGCTTATTTTCTAGTAAGATTTCTTTTATCATAACTTTAAGAGCTATTTAACATATAAGTGATTAATATAATTCTTTTCCTTTAAAGTACTTCAAAAGAAACATTAATATGTCAATTAATCGCTGTATAATGTTATTTCATTATGAGAAAGATTTAAATTTCATGAAAAAATATTGTATAGATTCTTAAGCATAATTCCTGAAAAAGTGTTGTACATTCCTACCTCTTGGCGGCGCCACTTGTATGTTCGGCAAAAAATATAGTCCTACTCCGGAGCTAAACCGTGAGGCGACCGCGAAACTATTTTTATTTTTTATAAATGTAAAAATAAAGGTTTATTGAATGATTTATGTTTAGAATAATAGAAATAAGTTGTATCTATCGTTAGGAATAAATATAAATATTGTAAGGAATGTTTTACCACGTTTATTAAGGAAATTGTGAATCTCTCTTAGAAAGGGTTACTCTGCGCTCTGATTGGTCAATAGATTCACTATTGCCGTGTGCGATTTTTTTCTTAATTATGATTTGTTACAGCCGCTTATAAAAAAGGGGCGTTTTTCGTGGTAAATTATTCCAAATCCGGCAATGTAATAATAAGGAATCAAGAAATAAAACAAGAAGAAACTCTCAAGAAGTGTTATTTATTGCTCATCTAACTGCTACTGTATGCTCTCCAGTTAACATCCCGCCAGCAAACCCGCTCTATTTATCAACGCTCCCTTATAGGAGCAATTACATTGGTCCTTCGAGAAGCCGGATCGGGTTTAAGGAAAACTAGGAAGATGCCTTCAAATACAAGATCAAAATCAGTGCAGTCGAAGACTACGAGTGAAAGCAACGCCACTACGGGTACCAGTACGACGGATTGGGGCATGAATACGCCGAGTGATTCTACAAACACGACGGCTACCAACACGTCAACTTCATATCGATCGACGCTTACAAGAGCATCGCCCAGCAGCGTACACAGACAACCCGTACTTCTTAACAAAAACATTGCCGGAAAAGAATCAACACCGGGGGACGTAACCCATACCACCCCCTCGACACGCACCGTCGAAACGTCAGTTCCTCACCAAGAAGGAAGTCATCCAACGCCGCAGATTCAAGAAAGAAGTGTCGCAATGAAGACTCTGCAACAGCCTCACCCTAAGAAGACGACCCGCGATCCAGACACGCTTTCCGTTCGCTCGTCGCATAGGAAGAGAGCAGAAGCGCAAGCAAAGATGACAATGGCATTAAGGGAACTAGAATTGGCAGAAGCGCGGTCAAAAGTTGCTCAAGCGGAATTAGAACTTCTCACCGCGGAATCAGAAGAGGAAGATGGTGCCGGAGAAGAGCTGTTCGAGCGAACTCGAGAAGTCGAACGCTGGTTCATCCAGACCGGAGACATGCCTAATAAGAACCACAAACCAATAGAGGCAGAAGAAAAGAAAAGTGACATCCAGGAACTAGCTTCAGTCATACTAAAGCTATCAGAAAAATCACGTGACACCGTTTCACCGAAGCACCTAGAACTCCCTCACTTCAACGGGGCCTGCGAAGAATGGTTAGCCTTCAAAAGATCATACGAGGATACGGCTGCTTCTTTCAGTAGCAATCAAAACCTAGCGCGCCTTAGAATAGCGATCCAAGGAAAAGCTAGAGAAGCCGTCCAAAGCCTGCTATTCACCGCCGAAGACCCACGCGAAGTGATCAAGGGACTAGAAGCAAGATTCGGAAGACCTGGAGCACTAGCATTAGCAGAACTAGAAAAAATGAAGAACCTCCCAAGAGTCGGCGAAAACCCGAGTGACATATGCATATTTGCAAGCAAAGTAAAGAACGCAGTCGAAACAATCAAAGCCCTGAAGAAACCACAGTATCTCAGTTCACCTGAAACGCTGAGAGTTATAGTAGACAAGATGCCGACGTCAATGAAGTTCCGTTGGTTCGCCTACCACAGAAGCAGAAGAGACGAGGAAATTCAGGAGCTATTACTTATCGAAGCGTTCCTAGAATCAGAAGCCGACATGTGCGGAGACTTCGCCCCGCCCGAAGCGCCCTCAGAACAAAGAAGAGGAATAAGAAAACCCGTTCATTTGGTTCAAGAAGCGTCAAAAGAGAAATATAAGAA
The DNA here is from genome assembly GCA_036936625.1 of Parnassius smintheus behrii. Classification (NCBI taxonomy): domain Eukaryota; kingdom Metazoa; phylum Arthropoda; class Insecta; order Lepidoptera; family Papilionidae; genus Parnassius; species Parnassius smintheus. Next base: position 25,719,888 of record JAUPFT010000006.1, on the reverse strand, counting down.
GTCGTGTCCGTTCTGTGGGGAAGAACACTTCGCATTAGAATGTAAAAGGTTCAAAGAAGCCAACCTGAATGGAAAATGGGATATGACCAAGAAGGCAAAGATATGCTTCAAGTGCCTTCGATTCAGACACTCAAGAATCAACTGTAAAGCACCAGTCTGCAAGCTGTGTAAAAGATGGCATCATACCATCTTACATTCTGACAAACCACCGGCGTCGATAGAAAAAGAAGCAAAAGACACCAATAACATCTCAGAAGAAAAGGTCGCCTCAATCCATAACGCCAAAGGAGAAGAAAAGGCCTACCTAAAGATGATCCCCGTGAACCTCTATGGCCCAAAAGGACAAGTTCGCGTATTAGCACTACTAGACGAAGGGTCAACGGTCACACTCTTAGACGCATCAATTGCTGAAAAAATCGGAGTCGAAGGGAAGAAAGAAAAACTCACGATCGAAAACGTTGGCGGAAAGGTGTTAAGAAAAGATAGTTCACAGAAGATCGAGTTCAAAATAAAAGGGGCTCATAGAAAAGAAAAGAGAACTATCGTAGCAAGAACCATCGACGACCTGAAGCTGTCTGAACAATGCATAAACAAGGACACCGTGAGAAACTGTGAGCACCTGAAGGCAATTGAAAATCAACTCCTCTACGTCTCCGAGAGGCCCAAGCTACTGATAGGCCAAGACAATTGAGGACTGATAGTGACAAGAAAGCTGAAGAAGGGCAAACCATCAGATCTTGTAGCTTCCCTCACGAACTTAGGGTGGGTGTTACACGGATGTGAAACAGGAACAACTGCCACAGAACACTTCACTCATTATGGCAGAGCGACCACTGGCAAGGAAGACATAGAAGACCTCGTCCGAGAACACTTCCAATTAGAGTCTCTAGGGATCCAAAATCGTTCACCATCTAACGACAGCGACAGAAGAGCATTAGAAACCCTCGAGAAAACTACCAAGAAACTGCCAAGCGGTCAATATGAAACGGGACTCCTGTGGAAAAAAGAAGATGAACACCTGCCCAACAACTACAATCAAGCTGTTCGACGCCTGGTCAGCATCGAGAAAAAATTGGATCGTGATCAAGAAGCAAGAAAGCACTACGAGGAGCAGATCCTGAGTCTAATCGAAAAAGGATACGCAGAGAAGGCTCCAGAAACCTCTAACAAAGGAAGGACATTCTACCTACCCCACTTCGCTGTTGTACACCCAGTCAAGAAGAAGCTAAGAATAGTGTTCGACGCAGCTGCCAAATATGAAGGAAAGAGCCTCAACGACGCCTTGCTCTCGGGCCCTGACCTGCTACAATCATTATTCGGAGTACTGCTGCGTTTCAGAGAGGGACCAGTAGCCGTCATGGCAGACATACAAGACATGTTTCTTCGAGTAAAAGTCAGAGAAGACGACCGAGACAGTCTCAGATTCCTGTGGCGCGGAAACCGAAGAACCGGCAAGCCTGAAGAGTATAGAATGTCTTCAATCATCTTCGGGGCAGCGTCATCACCTACAACAGCCATATACGTAATGAACAAGAACGCAGAGGAATTTAAGAACACTCATCCTGAAGCAGTGAAAGCAATTAAGAGAAACCACTACATGGACGACTATATGCAGAGCTTCGCATCTACAACCGAAGCAAAGAAAATATCCAAAGAAGTGAAAGACATTCACGCAAGAGCAAACTTTCATCTGAAGGGATGGGCCAGCAACAACTCGGGGGTAATATCAGAGGTAGAAGACGCAAACAAAGAAAACTCCTTACAACTGACCAAGGAAGAGAAGACTCTGGGACTAAGATGGCTGGTGAAAGAAGATACATTAGCCTTCAACGTCGGGCTACGCAACACGCCGGAGGACCTGCAAGATGGCAGAAGGACTCCAACAAAAAGAGAAGTCACAAGCGCAGTAATGTCCACCTTCGATCCAATGGGTTTTGCTACACCAGTTCTAATACAAGGAAAGAAACTAATCCAAGACATCTGGCGAAAGAAAATAGACTGGGATGAACCAATCAACGAACATCAAAAGGAAGTCTGGATGAAATACCCGGAAGAAGTGTCAACATTAACGAGGCTGAAGATCCCGAGGTGCGTCTCACCCAAAGGCAGAAAAGGACAGCTACACACATTCTCCGATGCGAGTGAAGAAGCCTATGCAGCAGTAGTCTACTGGAGAATAGCCGAGCCCGGAGGAAAGGTCCATGTCTCCATGATCGCCGGCAAAGCAAGGGTAACGCCAACGAAACCTGTGTCAATTCCGAGGCTGGAGCTACAAGCGGCTTTACTCGGAAGCAGACTAGCCGCCACAATCGAAGTGGAATCAGAGCTCGACATAACGAGAAAGGTTTACTGGACCGACTCCAGCACAGTGCTGCAATGGATAAAGTCAGAACCAAGGAAGTTCAAAACCTTTGTGGCCAACCGACTCGCCGAGATCGAAGAAAGGTCCAAGCCAGAAGACTGGAGATGGGTGCCAACCAAGGAGAATCCAGCGGACGACGCCATGAGGGGAACCCCAATCGAATTCGACCACAACGCCAGATGGTTCAAAGGCCCGTCATTTCTCCGTCGACCAGAAGAAGAATGGCCATTTCACGACTTCAAGCCAGAAATTGATATGCCAGAAGAAAAAAGCAAGCAAAAGGTATTGGCAACGATGGCAGCAGAAGACACCCTATTAAACCTAGAAAGGTTCTCGAGCTGGGAGCGACTGCTGCGCACTACAGCCAGAGTGATCGCCTTTACACACCTACTAAAGAAGAGCCGCAAAGCGACCACCACCGCCGCACGCCAGAAGGATGAGTCTTGGAAACCACAAAAAATCCAGAAGAAAGAAGCACAAACCTCAATCCCGTCGACCAGCGGAAGTAAAAATAAGCGCCTATACTCACCCATAGAAGCAGAACACCTAAAAAAGGCCGAAGAGATATTAATAAAAATAAGCCAGAGCGATAGTTTTGCATCAGACATAAGAAAACTGAAGTCAGAAAAGCCATTAGAAAATTCGAGTCGACTTAAGAAAATCGACGTTTACATTGGAGACGACGGAATAATTAAATTAAGGAGTAGAACAATGAAATTTCACGACCGAAACGGAAGAATAATGAGTCCTATCATTTTAGACGGAAAACAAAAAATAACTCGTCTAATAATCAACACTATCACAGGAAATTCCTTCACGGAAACACCGCTACAGTAATGAACGAAATTCGTCAAAGGTTCTGGATCTTGGGTTTAAGAGCAACTCTAAAAGCGGTCGCACACAGCTGTCAATGGTGCAAGACAAAGAAGAGTTCACCAGAGATACCACCAACGGGAGATCTGCCGAGTGAAAGATTGCAGCATCATCAATTTCCGTTCTCCTGCACAGCCGTAGACTACTTCGGGCCGATGCAAGTCACCATCGGAAGAAGAAACGAGAAGCGCTGGGGAGCCTTATTTACCTGCCTCACAACTAGAGCAGTACATTTAGAACTGGTACCTTCTCTCAGCGCCAGCTCAATGATCATGGCACTCCGACGAATGGCAGCCAGAAGAGGAACTCCGAAAACCATATATAGCGACAACGGAACTAATTTCGTCGGAGCAAAAAGGGAATTAGAGGAGGCCGCACAGGAAAAGGGCATCCAGTGGAAATTCATTCCCCCGGGAGCTCCGAACATGGGAGGCGCCTGGGAGCGGCTCGTACGAACAGTCAAGACGGCGCTAGCAGTAGTCCTCAACGAGAAGAGCCCGCCTGAGGAAGTACTCCATACGCTAATGACTGAGGTTGAACACATCGTCAACTCGAGACCTCTCACCCTGATCAGCATGGACCCAGGAGACGAGGAGAGCCTAACACCGAACCACTTTCTGCTGGGAAGATCATGCGGAGCTATGACGCCGGGAGAGTTCAGCGACACGGAGCTCATCGGAAAGGCAAGCTGGAGAACCACCCAGAGACTCGCAGACCACTTCTGGAAAAGGTGGATTAAAGAATACTTACCTCTCCTGATGCCAAGGAAACTCGAGGGGAAAGAAACAAGAGACCCAAGGGAAGGAGACATCGTGCTAATAGTGGACGCCACATTACCGCGAAACTCATGGCCTCGCGGTGAAATCGTCAAAACCTATCCCGGACCAGACGGAAGAACCAGGGTGCTGGACGTGCGGATATCAGGCGGAATACTTCGCCGTCCAACTCGACGTGTCATCGTGCTGATGCCAGCGGAGTCGTCGCCTCCAGAGGATGCAGTGCTACGCACCGTGGGGGAGAATGTTAGCGACGACAAAGTGAATTCGAACATTTAATATTAATTATTTATTATCAGTGAATTAAAACTAAGTGTTAGCATTTAATCTTAATTATTCCTTATCAGTGATTTAAAATTGGGTGATGGTATTAATCTTAACTGTTTCCTATTCGTAAAATAAAGCTAAGTGTAAAGACTGATTAGTGCTGAAAAAAAACAGGAAAGTAAATTAAGCACTTCTATTTTTATCTTAAAGTGACTTATATGAATCTATTTAATATTATTTAGGTCTGATTAGAACATTAGACGCAAGTATAAGCTTATTTTCTAGTAAGATTTCTTTTATCATAACTTTAAGAGCTATTTAACATATAAGTGATTAATATAATTCTTTTTCCTTTAAAGTACTTCAAAAGAAACATTAATATGTCAATTAATCGCTGTATAATGTTATTTCATTATGAGAAAGATTTAAATTTCATGAATAAATATTGTATAGATTCTTAAGCATAATTCCTGAAAAAGTGTTGTACATTCCTACCTCTTGGCGGCGCCACTTGTATTACGTTGATTGTCGTCTGCTATGGGACTACTTTTGTTCATCCCATGCAGGTTTGGGGCCTCGGGGAGTCCCCCATTACCCGGGTGATCCTCACGGCTCATAACAATGAGCCGGTCTTGGTAGCCGTACCAGTACGGCATTGTTGGCTATCTTGGTTGGCGTATTGCGCGCCACCAGGTCGGTGCTACCGGAGGGTCGGCCGTCTCGAAGCCCCGCGGAGTCCCGAGGGTAGGAGTCGACGCAGGGCCAATCTTGCCGACAGGAGGGCGTTCCAGCTGCTCCGGGCCTCCAGTGCTCCTTCCTGGCTCTAGCTGAAGGCCTGGTACTCCTAGGCAAAAAGTTGGCGTGTCTCGCGCCTCTGGGAAGGGAATCTGCCGAAGGGTCAGCAACCTCAAGGTCCCGCGGAGAAGCACCTCGACGCGGAGCCGAAGTCACCAACAGGCGCGCGCACTTGGGCACGCCGGGCCTTCGGAGTTCGCTTCCCAGCGTGTAGGTGATGCGCAGCGTTGGGTGATCTTCATCCCGGGTGGGGTCAGGGGCGTCCTCAAGGCCCACCAAGCCGAGTTGGCCCCACAGCGCGCGCACCCACTGCGAAGCGACGCGCTGTACCTCTCCCACCCGGGCGGGAGTCGACGACCGGCGGACGTGACCGCTCGTTGGCGCGGTCCGGACGAGACTCTCGAGAGGAAATTGTGAATCTCTCTTAGAAAGGGTTGCTCTGCGCTCTGATTGGTCAATAGATTCACTAATGCCGTGTGCGATTTTTTCTTAATTATGATTGGTTACAGCCGCTTAAAAAAAAAGGCGTTTTTCGTGGTAAATTATTCCAAATCCGGCAATGTAATAATAAGGAATCAAGAAATAAAACAAGAAGAAACTCTCAAGAAGTGTTATTTATTGCTCATCTAACTGCTACTGTATGCTCTCCAGTTAACATCCCGCCAGCAAATCCGCTCTATTTATCAACGCTCCCTTATAGGAGCAATTACAGCTATTATGATGGATATTTAATAAAGCTACCACCATCCACTATCCCATCTCATTCCATAGGTATTGTAAGATACGATTAAAGTAAAACCTTATGATCTCCAATCTTCTCGACTCAATCTAATAATTTCTCACCACAGGCAAATCCCATATGTGGCGACGTCAATCTTGTGTAACCATCAATATGGGTGAAAAACGATCACAAAGTCTACCTGGTGGTAATTTGACACAGTGGCCCATAATATCTGCATTAATATTCTCTTAACATCTTTCCAATTCTATAAGTCATACTTTAAGCATGTTTGATTACGTCTTTTTCACGGATAGGAAACTGTTATGAATTAAAATGCAGACACGTTGTCACCCCTCAGGACTAAGATAGTTTGCCTCGTTACAACAGAAAAAGGTTATACTTGATAGAACCATGCTACAGCTTTATTATGATTATAGCACCAATGGGTTGCCTCGAATGGGGAAGGACCACCTTTACCACAAAAATGGGTCAGCAGACCTTGTTTCCTTTCTTCAGACATCTATTACAGTTTTTTTTTTCTATAAGATGGGACTCTAGTGTGGATAAACCCCTAGAGGTTTGCATGTTAGTATTGTACTGTAATGTAACATAAAGTTGCTTAATAATTAAAATTATTGTTATATACAGGAGGACCTAAGTTATTCGGGAAATCTGATATTTCCACGAACTTGCATTTCAGGCGGGTCTGAAACAGATTTTAAGAAAAAACAGCTTTACAGAAGCTAGGTGTGCTTGCAAAGGTGTTTATTAAATATATTTATTGATATATATTTATGAAATATTATTAAATATTTCACGCCGGGCTAGCTGCTTACTCTATATTAAGCGTCCGGTCGTGAGTTTATTATTGCTGCCAATATAGGCGTATAAAAATGAAAATTACGTTTGCTTGCTAACCGTGGCAACTATGGCAAATATTCACCCTATTAGTCCTTCTACGAAGTAGGCTTATGTTCAGCGGTGTAATTTTGATAGGCAGTAATTGTGACACGGCGTAGCTTTAGACACAATAAAAAGATGTGCTAAGCGGCTCATCAGTGACTTCAATCCGATTAAATACAATCTTAATAGTCTCGTCTCGAGCACTAACACAGTTAGCAGCCTGCAGGTGTTGTGCGAAAAACATGTCGAAGAGTAAACAGGAACTGTATAAGTTTATTCCTTCCACCCTTTACACTATTGACCAAATAAATGCTTAGTCAGGTACCTCCCCTTTGTTGACGAGATGCCATACATTCGAAACAAACGGTATGTTTTTTTTTCGTTCGTAATGCATATAACAAACAAAGAGTCCCACCCAAATCATCTCATTCGTGAGACAGCTGCCTATGCAGCCCCTATCCACACTCGCTATAGTGTGCGCAGACCGAGAAACTCTCTCTCGGACCCCCCAACAAGCTTTCGGCTGACCTGAACTGCCTCCTTGCGGCTCAGGCCGAGCCTACATAACACATCCCTTAATCTGCCTTAGTTAGGCACTCTTCTAAGCGGCTTTTCGCCGCTTGCGCCCTCCTTTCTGCCAAGGAGGGTCGCGTTCGTATACGGCTTAGAGATCTCTAGTTAGACCGTTAAGCCAGTCCCTAAAAGGTGGCTTTTAGTGGGTAAAAGTCTCCACATAACCACGCAGCCGGCTGCGTGGTATGCTATGAGCATTCCCCACCTCCCTCCCCCGTTTTCCGGAGGGTTGCCCATATTTGCTACGGTCGCAAAAAAAAGTGAAATTGTTTTCCAGCAATTAACTTTTCTTTTCGATTACAGTGTAAAATCTTCAAATCAAGAATAAATAGGCATTTGATAAGCTAAATCGTTGCGTATTATCATCTTCCATCCATCCACACTTGCGAACAGGCGGAATAGTAGTCAAACATTGACTTGCAATAGTTAAAAAAATGTGCCAGACAAGCCCGGTGATATCAGCATATCCTTTCTTTCAGCTATACGGGTTGATCAAGAAGGAGAGCATTCAGAATACATTTGAGCAAAAGTCAATCAGTATGCTGTGTACATAAGCATGTGTTTGTCAAGTGCTAATTGCCCCGCCCGCATCACGTTTTTATCTCTATTTTCCACATTTAACCTTATATTGAGGCAGTGACCCGCGCGGCTTCGCTTGTGAGCTTGGGAAAAACAATATTTTTTTATTTTAACGAACAGAAACAATTGCATTAAAAACGTGTTTTTAATTTCACATACTAATTTTATTACTACTAATTTATGGTTTAAGTACTTTATTTCTCATTAAGAATTAAACAATAATTCGCTTACTGGGAAACTAAATTTAACAAAACATTATATTAACTTTTTTTTTTTTTTTTTTTTTTTTTTTTTTATAGGATAGGATGACAAACGAGCACACAGTCCACCTGATGGTAAGTGGTTGCTGTGGCCCATAAGCATCTACATCTATCCTCGATTACGAATCAAAATGCAGATGCGTTGTCACCCGTGAGGACTAAGATGGAATGCCTCGTTTCCAGTAAAAAGGGTCTCCGGTTCTCTACACTCACCATACGAAATACAGCAGCATTAAGCTACTATTTCACGCTGGTATTCTGTGAGAGCGTGGTCCTTCCCCGGTCGAGCCGACCCATTCGTGCTACAACTATACTACTAATATAACTGCAGCATGGCTCTACCACGTATAAAACTATTGAGCGTACAGTTGAATATTATATAATTATAATGTTAGCTTCTTTCTGGTAACCCTAAATAAGTCTGTATTTATACTGCTCGTTTATGATGGGTACTTGTACAATGGCAACCCAAAGTTATTAAATCATTCAACCATAGATTCGGTCGTTCATTCGAATGCATACTAAACAAGTGGAGGGGATTGAAGGGAGGGAAGCTAATATGCAAAAGGAGAAATTCACATGGGCATGCAACTTAGAACATTATTTTGAGAACAAATTGATATCTTTTTGTGCTGCCATCTTTAGTGTGGACACGTAAACTAGTCTTACTTTTATTCGAATTAGAGGGCACGTATATATATTAGGTCTATACATACGAAGTCATCCATGTTCTATGCGCGGTGCACTACGCAGTTAATGGCGGTTACTGGTAGTAAGGCTTAAATTAATATCAATATCTATTTGATATTATTCCGATTTCTCGTGCATTTATGTGTTTTATTTTAATAAGTTTGTGATCTACTTCAGTTCTTTTATATTTAATCTTTTTAAAAATGTCACGGAAGGAATGTGTTTTTAAATGTGACAAATTTGGTAAGTAATTTTGTAATAATCGCATAGTTTCCGGTTTTTATTCACTTGTAAACAGCTATTATGTAAGAAATTGAAAGTTCAAGGCATGGGCTGTAATCATCAAAAGTCCACTATGCATAGGCTGCCCACGCATTGCCTCGTAGGTGCTATTTGCCATAGCTGCCACGCTTGGCAGGCGGGTTAATCTGCCAAGCCTATCTCCTGTTTCAGTTTCCGTCTCTCGCCTCGAAAATAATGTTATATTTTATCATTTCAGATATATTACACAAATTTCCTATACCGAAGTACCCGTCACTTGAAAGGTTTCGGCTATGGACGAAGATAGCTGGAAAATATTTGATAAATAAAACCGATCTTCATATTTATCATAATTACCGGATTTGTAATCGGCACTTCGAAGATCATTTTATATTTGCTCGGACCAAAAGACTTGCTAAAATAGCATACCCCAGTCTTAACCTTGGTAAGTCTTAATAAAAGTTTTTTCACTGTCAATTTAACTAGCAATTGTTTTAACAGTGCAGACTAAAGAATATAACAGTTGTAATATTCGTAAAGATGATCAAACAAACTTTTAGTTTTTACTTATTATTGGTATGTCAGTGTATAGCTTGCCTCCAATAACTACTACAACCCCACCCAGTGGTAAGTGGTTATAAAGCCCTAGCAGTGGCGGCCCTAACAAAATTTTTAGGTGGAGCGGGATCTCATAGTGACACCCCTCTAAATACAAAACCTTAGTGTTCCTCTACTATGACGTGATTTTAGATAGTATTAGATGTATCAAATATCTACAGGTGTATATGTTTAAGCACAGTTGTGTCTGTTGCTCTTGCCAAAGCAGTTGTTCTGCTTATTCGCATTGCTGCTCTCTGTTATTGTTGCTCTCGACAATGACACTATGCTTGCCTTGCTGCGTTGACTAGTTGTACAGATTATTTCTCATAATAAGAGTTAATAATCTTGTTTGACAACTTTTATTTAAACTGTTGTTCTGCAGACAGTGTCAAAAAAAGATAAACTAACTGAACTTCTAACAACAAACTTAATGAAAAGTTTAGATAGCCAGCTTTCTGGTTTATATTTATTATAGCAATAAAATTTTCTATGGAAAAGATTCCAAGATATGACAGTCTTTCCTGACACATAGTAGAAACATAGGTAAATTTTAATTGTTTTAATGTAATATAAGTATGTTTCCATTTAGCGACAGTAATAGTACAGGTATAGTCAGCATGATACAAAGTACTGTCTACACTTTTGAAAAAAATATCCTGCCAATCATTATTTTTAATAAGTCTGAGAACTTTATGTGGCTCTGCTGATTAAAGATCTTAAAATAATGGGTTCAAGCTCATAAGTTCCTGAACCAATTTACAACGAGACAAATCACATTATGCCCATCTGTTACAAATCAACACAGGCATTTTGATCTTTCAGGAATTATTTTCATTTTGTATAAAAATGAACACATATCATAGAATTTTGATAGTAGAAGTCAAGTAACCAACACACTTTTAATAGTATCAATCACAAGGTAAAAACATTCCTTTTAAACAATTCTTTAGGATCAGTCGGTGTCTCACCTACGGCTTTGTACACTAATAATATTTTCTTCCTTCGGGATCAGCTGGCTTTAGAATTGGATCTATCTGTTATTAGAGCAGATGAAAAGGCTTGATACTGTTTCAAAATTCTGACAAAATTTTCAAACTATACAACACCTTTAGTAAATCTGTAGATTCAAACTGCATAGATTTTTTGTGCGAGCTGCTATGCAGGTCTAGAAAGACTATTATCACTGCAATCTAAAAGATCTTTTGTAATCGCTGCTATGGCTATAGTTCACTGCTAAGCATTATGTCTTCAATGAATGGGAGTTGCTTAACTGTGAACAATTTCAATTCTTATAGGCGAAGTAAGTAGTAATATATGTAGCAGTGAATAAAATAAGCCCAATAAAGAAACTTTTATGTGTTACTCATATACTTTCACTACTATTACAGGTTTAAATACAGAAACATCAGTACCATGTATACCGGATGTACTTCCTTCATCAATTCCTGATACAAGTTCACATGATAATCGTATAAAAGGTATTCAATTTCTTTTTTATTTTAAATTATAGGGGGGAGGAAACGAGCATGCGGCTCACCTGATGGTTAGTGACTACAGCCGCCCATGAAGGATTACAACACCATGGGAATTGCAAATGCATTGCCTGCCTTTAAAAAAATAAAGTAGGCTCTTTTCTTGAAAGTCCCAAGTTGTATCGGTCCAGAAAATTCTCTGGTGGTAGTATAATATTAATAAATTCTTAATTACTGTAAGTACATATATTCTATTACTATACCAGTAAGCTTGTGATAAGTTAAAGATATAGTGGTTGGAATTTACTATAATAATAAGTACGACATTAGGATGTGCTGAGTATATTTTCATAGACGAAACAAGTAAAAAGGTTATTTATCTAAACCTGGCTCACAACGCACAAGGTAAAAAACATGTGGAGTACGCAGCTGACCGAAATGGTTGTACCTTGCGTTCGTTGCATCTGAAGTAACCAGGACTCTGATAAAGCGGTTAAAACTCTTGCAGATATAACTTAAAAATTTTGTTATCACTGGTCCGCAAGCCATGCAGTAGGATAGTAGGACGATATCAGTTTTATTGAAATATTATTTCTTAGTATTATTTTTATTGCTTTATGTGATTATATGGTACCTTCCACAATTTATTAGATTGATTATAATTTCGCAAATGGTTTGTGAGGTTGTCTTATGTATGAGTATGTTATAATACATATATAAAATGCTGATTTTGTAAAAAAAAATATATTGATTTACACATTTACAATGGTATAGTGGGCATAAGAAAGTCACTTTTCTAAATTGTTTGTATTTTTAAAAGTATAGTTATTACACACATTTAAAAAAAAGTTTTATTACCAAAATATGATAACGTTATCAAGTACATATTTTAGAGATTAATAATTCTGCTACAAAATGTATCTTTTTATATTATGTTAAAGATGTACCACTATTAACAATTAATTGATACTAATTCTTGAAATTATGGAAAAGAAGCAAACCTTTGGAGAGGATTCAATTATCAATGTGCTCTTAAATGGGAAATAGTTGAGTCTTGTGAATACCACAGTTTTTCTTGGTATTAGACATTGAAGCCGTATTTGTTTTATAAAAGAGAGCCGTACGTTCAATTTATATCTTAAATTGTAAAAAGTCGCGTAGAGAAAAATTTAAATAAATAAATATATTAACTTTGGCATAGCAATAATGTATGTACAATAATGTAAGTATTATTGTACGTGCATTATAGATATATATATATATATATATATATATATATATATATATATATATATATATATATATATATATATATATATACCAATGTATGTACATAAAAACGTAAATAGCTTTCATAAGAATAAAAATGTTTATACTTTAAAAACTAAGAACAAACATAAGCTTGTAACACCAGTTACTAGACTCCACTGAGTCAGTAGTGCTTTTATGGGGCAACATATACGCTTTTAAAACAAAATTTCAGAAAATGTACAAAATTTGTCAATAAATAAGTTGAAATGTTTTATTTAAGGAAAAATGTACAAAAAGTGTTATTATAATATCAAAAAATACATCAATAATAACCCCTGGGATTGAGGTGATCGCCACCATGCTTGTACTATTAAAATTTATTTAAAAAATGTATAAACAAAATGATTGTAAAGTGAAATATGTTTTTAAAAACATCCCGCTAGGTTTCTTGTTGGTTCTTCCCAGGACAGAGGTATCTGTAGTAAATAAAACATGACTTTCAATAAGTATTATGTAATAATCTATATTTAATAATAATAATTCTATTGTATTGTATTCTCTGTACCATAATATATTTCCTAACTTAACTAAGCAGTTAAAAAGAATGTGTTTAAAAAAATCAATTGATATTGTGCAAATATTGTTAAATTTAACACACCTAATGTTAATAATTTAGGCGAAGAATTTTTAAACAATAAACATTTTAAATATATCCGGTTTTTATTTTATTAATAGGAACTAGCAATTACCACAAGAAATATATAAGAACCATTAATTACATTGCAGCACTTGTGCAATATAATTAATGGTTCTGAAAACATAAAATTGTAAAGTGCAAATAAAGGGCGGGCCTAAAACACTCTTAATTTTACGCCACCTGACGGATGGACACGGAACTTAACGTAAATAAAATTTGAGTTGCTCATCTATCTCTAGTATATAGTCAGTAATCTATGTTCATTCTGGTTCGAAGTTCAGACGAAGTAAGTCGTAAGCAATAAAGCGCAGAAATGGTTAATAATTAATTATTGGAAGACTGAAAGTGTAAGTACGTGTGAACTTGTTTGCTATGATATTATGTACCCTGTGATGTTGTATTATTTTGTGGAATTATAAGATGTGATTATGTGGAATATTTGTTCTTTATTTTACGAATCCCCGTGTTTGAGCTGATGACAACAGTTCAGAAGTGGGATCGTTAGAGAATTTTTATAATTTTATTTCACGTCCACAAAGGCCAACTTTTGTTGCTCATTTTTATTTAATTTAAAAAAAATATATATATTAAGTCGTTATCATTAATTTGAAAATAAAACAAATTAGATACTATTGGCTTAGTGTTAATTTAGATATTAGAGACCCTGGTCTTTTATATTGAAGTTGTTTATTATTTATCTACCCAAACTTTATTTTTTTTTTCTTTTACAAAAGAATATCGTAAATCGAAATAATTCATAATTCGTCGTTAACTAATTATCGCTTTTTTGTGCTACTTACTTCCGTAATATAGAATACAATATAGAATTATTTTCATCTTCAAGGAAAAGCAAAAATAAAAACTAGTTATTATTTAATTCTCCTTCTGCCTTTTTTTCTTATGATAAGGGTTAGGATAAGGATTAGTTTATGATTAAGAAATGATGTTGGTACTTAAAACTATCCTCATAATTTCGTACGTAGATAAAAACCAATGTGTAGTAGTAAAAATATAGCGTGGAAAAGAAAGAAGTTGAATTGTCATTATTTTTCCATATTTTTTTTTTCAAAAGGATTAATAACTTGTTTTTTCCTCTGTGCGTTTCCTGTAAGAATTTTAAGAAATCTTATGTAATTCGAATTCGACTATTGAAAATTTTGATAACATGTGTACGAACTAATAACCTATGATAGTGAATTAATCTGACGGTGAATTGATACCAAAGATTATATTCTAAGCTACTCTATTGGAAGTTTCAGATACGAATACAATGGATGACATTGGACTCGGTTGAGGGAAAGGGCCGCTGACCAATGAAGTAGACTCACCCAGGTTTGAGGCTGAAGGTGAGGCTAGGTTGGAATGCCAAAGGATGCTCAGGTTAAAGAGCAGAGGGTCACCCAGGTTAGAGAGTGAAGGTGAGGCCAGGTTAGAGAGCCAAGGGATGCTCAGATTAGAGAGCAAAGGATCACCCAGGTTTGAGGGTGAAGGTGAGGCCAGGTTAGAGGGCCAAGGGATGCTCAGGTTAGAGAGCAGGGAATCGCCCAGGTGTGAGGGTGAAGAAGAGCCCAGGTTAGAGGGCGAAAGAATACTCTACACAAATAATTGAGAATAAGGAACAAAACAACACTAAAGGAAAATAAACAAAGGAGATACGATCAGAATGAAAAGCACAAATCGAGGAGAATGTAGCGGAGTGGCAGTTCCAGCTGTGAGTCAGTCATTCTTAATAATAGTAGTAAGAAAATCTGATACTAACCTTATTCTTGATAGTTTTTGACAATTTTAAATAACGTTATAAGTTCAGAAAAGCCTAAATAATCGTTTAAAGCTAATGTTATACCAGAATTCGACCCCATGAGCAAGGAGCAAACAGTGCTGGTACGGATCAATAAAGTAGAATTGAGCGAAGATTTATGGGTGGGGAGAGAGCGAAATAATACATTACGCTTTACCAAAAATTGTAGGCGTCGCTAAGACCTGGTACCAAGGCCTACCATCGCTGTTGCTCACATGGGGTGAATGAAAAAAAAAGGTTACTCGAATCACTTCATTATCGTGAAGACTATTCCGAACTTTTGACGGAAATGCTAAGCAAACTTGTCAAATATAGTGAGTCGTTGGAGTACTATTATTATGCGAAAATAAATTTATTAAAAAAGATGTAGAATACAGGGTAGGCAAGCGGTAGATTGTATTTTCTATGGGGTAGATGACCGGGCCATAAAAGTAGGGACACAAGCAGCTCAATTTACGGAATCCGAGCAGGTTTTAAAAATATTTTTGTACCGTAAAAGTAGCTCAAACTAGGGAAGGACAAGACACGGGTAGTAGAAACCGATATGAACGCAAAGCTCAATTAATACAAATCAACGGTTTACGAATACTAAAAAAACTGCATCGTCTAAATCGAATATAAGGTGTTTTAATTGTATTGAGATCGAACACCCTAGGTTCAAATGCGATAAACCTTTAATTAAATGTAATTTATACGATAGATTAGGACATAATTCCTCTAGTTGCTTCCGAAATAAGAACGGCATTGATCTTAGTAATATTGAATTACTGAACAAAGCGAAAAAAAAAGAAAAATGGTGGATACCCATTTTTCTTTTTTTTTCGGTTTAGCTCGGTTTCCGATAATGCTAATGATAAATACGTTTTGAATGTTAAAATTAACGGTACGAAATGAACGTGTCACGTTGATTGGACGGAAGCCAATGCTCGCTCATTCGGATGAGCAAGGCTAAAGAATTAAATTTTACTACAAAGTTTTCAAATTACCTGCCAGTGGTTAGAGGGATTAGGGTATTCTTTGGGCGTAGTGGCTGCTGAAATAGAATCAATTAGTTCAGGGCATCCGAAAAACGATTGACATAATATATGCAGTAGATGATTACGTTTTAAGTTACTCTCTTTTTCTAGGGCACACGTTTACAGATTTACAGGATATTATAATAACCAAAATTCCTTCCAAATTAATTTTTGAGAAGGTGAATAGTCGTAAAATTAATTTACTTTCCAGTAGTGACGTTACTATTCATAGTAACTTGTTCAGTTTAATATCCGTTAAATCATAAGGGTCACTTAGAGGAAAGGATGGTAAAGAATATTACCTTTTTGCAGGCGAATGCACTATCTAAATAAAGGAATATAATGGAGTTGAATTACTTAGTATATAACGTGGCTAAAGGTGATATAACCATTTCCAAAGATAATCTACTTTCGCGATCAATTAACTGTAAATATTCTGACTTCGTGCCTATTCTCGATTGCTGTTTGATGTCTTTTGATTCATTTAATCCTGACTATTTAATTAATTGTAGTGAAGGACTTAAAAAATGATCGTTTACAAAAACTATTAAAGAAACATCACGATTGTTTTAAAAAGAATGCATGATCTTGGGTTTACCAATATAACTGAAATGGTTAGAGAGCTTGAAGACAATTTTCCTATTGTGTGTAGACCGTACCGTTTATCACATTCTGAGAGATCGTTGGTAAATAGCATGAAATGCTAGATAATGGGATTGTCAGAGCTTTATGTGAGCCCAATCGTTTTAGTCCAGAAAAAGACCGGCGAAAAACTCCTTTGTGTCGATTACCGAGCCCTCAATAGAAAGACCAAAAGGCATCGTTACCTCTTTCTCTTGCTGAGGATTAGCTTGATCAACTGACAGACAATACGTTATTTACGTCTCTTGACCTGGCTTCCGGCTATTATCAAATACCAATATCGGATGAATCCCGACATAAGAC
Organism: Parnassius smintheus behrii; assembly: GCA_036936625.1. Classification (NCBI taxonomy): domain Eukaryota; kingdom Metazoa; phylum Arthropoda; class Insecta; order Lepidoptera; family Papilionidae; genus Parnassius; species Parnassius smintheus. The sequence continues at coordinate 25,703,049 of JAUPFT010000006.1, read as the reverse complement.
TGCCTTTGTTAGTCCGGATGGACAATTTGAATATAACCGCATGCCATTTGGTTTGGTCAACGGACCCTCAGTATTGAGAGGGCGATTAATAAGATTTTTCATAATACTAAAATAAAATATGCATTCGTTTACATGGATGATATTCTCATTTCATGTATAAATGTAGATAAAGGGTTGGAACGGCTAGAAGAAGTTTTAAGACTACTCAAACAAGGCGGACTATCGGTAAGACTCAGTAAATGTAACTTCTTTATGAATACTTTAGATTTCTTAGGGTTCGAGGTGAACTGTAAGGGTATTCCACCCGGGAGTAAGAAAAGAGAGGCTGTATCAAAATTTCCGACGCCTAAGAATCAACATGTATTACGTACGTATTACAATTTTTGGGTATATCTGGATTCTTTAGAAGGTTTATAAAAAATACGCTATTTTACCTTTTCCCTTAACCGACCTTCTAAAAAAGAAGCTTGGACTGGGGGTAAAGAACAAGAAAAATTATTTAGCACAGTTAAAACTCTGCTTACACAACGTCCATTGTTAGCCCTATATGACCCGAAAGCAGTAACACAGCTTCATACCGACGCATGTAAAGACTGAGTAGCTGGTGTTCTTTTGCAAAGTGACTCTATGGGTGCTTTTCATCCCATCTCCTATTTTAGCCGAACAGCCACTTGCGATGAGCGCAAATTGCACTCTTATGAGTTAGAGACTTTAGCCGACGAAGCTATCGTTATGTAGATTCCGCGTATACTTACTAGGGATAGCGTTTGTAATTTATACAGATTGCAATGCCTTGCGAACTACGTTAGTTAAACGCGACCTTAGTCCGCGGGTTGCACGTTGGTGGATCCAGATTCAAGAATATGTTTTATAATAGTATCGTCCTGGTGCTCGTATGGCGCATATTTATGCGTTAAGTCACAAGTCAGCTATGGGACCTGTACCACAGGTCCATATTCTAGACATACTTGCAGTCGAAAGTTCTGATGAGAATTGGATCGCCACCGTGCAAGGCTCGAATGAAGAAGTGTCTAAAATTAAAGAAATTCTTAGTAATACTAGCACTAAAACTGTAATAGATATACACAAAAACTATAAATTAAAGAACGGACGGTTATATCAACAGCTTGGAAATGAAATAGGATGGCTGGTTCCGAGGAGAGTGTTTAAATGATGAAATGAAATGCGGAGTTTTGTTAAAAAGTACGTACAGTCTTGCCTAGAATGCGCGCACCATAAAGCTCCGGGTGGTAAGCTAGAAGGTGGATTGCACCCCATTGAAAAAACTAGTATACCCTTTCGCATTGTACATGCGGATCATTTAGGACCTTTTATTAAAAGTAGAAAGAGGAATTGTTATTTACTTGTGTTAGTTGACAGTTTTACTAAGTTTGTAAATATAAGGGATAGGGTCAGAGAGATTATAAAGGTACAGCAGTTTAAAGACATTACTAGGTTTAATAAACATAGGAAACCTGGGAAAACTTATGGGTCGTGTGATTTAATTAGAATTGAGAGGCAGGTGCCCCATGATGGTAAATCCAAAAAATTTGTGACTAAATTCCAAGGAACTTAAGTGCTGCTCAACGATAGATATTAAACAGAAAATACCCCACTGACTCGCAAAAATGGCCGTCGTTACAAGGCTGTAATCGCTGTAGACTAAATGCAGCCTTGGCTGAATTTCTCTCGAGATTTGTCAAGTAGTGATAATAAATGTAGCCATAGTGATATTTAGAAAATTAATATAGTATTTCATGCTATGTATAATTAATTAAAGCTTGTCTGTAAAACAGGACTAATAAGATTAAAATATATAAGAACACAAATCCTTCTGTACATGATTTGTAATCAAACATGATAGCAATTTATTTATTTTAAATTTAAATATTTTCACTTAATTATGTATTTAAAAGAAGTCATAAATTTAATTAATTAAATATTATCTGTAAAACAAGACTAAATAAGATTAAAATATATAAGAACACAATTCCTTCAATACATCAATTGTAATTAAACATGATAGCAATTTATTTATTTCGGTTAAATTTAAATATTTTCAATTAATGGTGTAGTTAAAAGAAGTCATGATTAAATATAAAGGCATAATGTTTTTTTGCAAAATATGTTTAATTTGTATGCAGTATGGTATGACTAAATTAATAATGGAATATAATATAATGTTATACTAGAATTATATAAATTTAATTAATTAAAGATTATCTGTAAAACAGGACTATATAAGATTAAAATATATAAGGACACAAATCCTGCAGTGCATTGTCGTTAAACATGATGGCAATTTATTCATTTTAATTAAAGTTAAGTATTTTCAATTAATTGTGTAATTAAAATAAGTTATGATTATATAAATATAAAGGTATGATGTTTTTTTGTATGCAATATGGTTTTAATTATACTATATAATTGACAAAATTATTAATGGAATATAATATAATGTAATACTGGAATTATATAAATTATTTTCGTTGAGTATGTCACTTTGTATTCACAATAGTATAGTGAATTAAGAATGTAATGTGCATAATTATAAATTTATTTAAGTGCGAGTACGCACTCGAAATAGGATGGCATAACTGTTAGCTTCTTTCTGGTAACCCTAAATAAGTCTGTATTTATACTGCTCATTTATGATGGGTACTTGTACAATGGCAACCCAAAGTTATTAAATCGTTGTGGATTCGGTCGTTCATTCGAATGCATACTAAACAAGTGGAGGGGATTGAAGGGAGGGAAGCTAATATGCAAAAGGAGAAAGTCATTCTGGTTCGAGGTTCAGACGAAGTAAGTCGTAAGCAATAAAGCGCAGAAGTGATTGATATTTAATTATTGGAAGACTGAAAGTACGTGTGAACTTGTTTGCTATGATATTATGTATACCCTGTGATGTTGTATTATTTTGTGGAAATATAAGATGTGATTATGTGGAATATTTGTTCTTTCTTTTACGAATCCCCGTGTTTGAGCTGTTGACAACAATATTAAGTTAATAAGATACAATATAGGATGTAGGTAGTCTTCTAATATTGCAACAATTAACGAATTAATAACACCAACCGAGCAAACACGGATCTTGATTAAGAAATGCAACTGGCTAGAAGTGGCATCAATCAGAGCGTACGGTAATGCGTATGCTTGTGGTAATTTATTTATAAATGTGACCTTAATAAATATGCTTTAAGTAATTTCTTGAAATGGTGCATGCTTTTCGCTGCTTTTATGTTAATCGGTAATTTATTGTACTATCACACATTCAAATTCAATGTTCTTCTTTCCGTAGTTTGTTCTGGGTCGTTGTGTTACTATATAGTTTGCATTGCGTAATTTTATTTTTTGTGTTTGTTGTTGTTAGTATCATCATATATCTTTTTTGTCGGTGTTTGGAATTTAGAATTAAATAAAACTTTTAATAGTTTATTTTGCGCTGTTTGTATTAATTCCAAAGTTGATTTAGCTGCAGTCCCCCAAATTTCGATTAAATGGTCAATATGAGGTGTAATCAAAAAATTATAAATGATGTATCGAACGTTTCTAGGAAGACATTCACTTAAGCCTTAAAGAGTCCCTGAAAGCGATATTAATTTGAATTTGCTTTTTTCTAATATTATGTGGCTTCCAATTTAGGTAATTCTCTAAAATGAGACCCGGATATTTCTCTTTATTCTTCTTTGGAATTATTTGATCATTTACTTTCAATTGAACATTAGAAGTATTTTTTAGGTGCAAATATAAAATAACTCATTTTGTTGGTTTTTATAGTCAGAAGATTTGATCAAAACCATTCAATGTATTTAGATCATTTTGGGCAAGTAAATATGATTTGGAAATTTCAGGTGTTTTGCCTTTAAAGCCTATACGAGTTATTTTTTGTAGTAATAAATTGTAGCTAATCATCAAAAGCTTTTTTAAGATCTATATAAATTCCTAAGGCTACTTGTTCGTGATCAATTTTATTTTTAATTTTTGTTATTGAATCTATAGTAGACGAAAGTGTATTCGATTGAGTAGTAGATCCGTATTGTTTCTCATAAAAAATTATTAAATTAACAAATGTTTCCAGACGATTATGAAGAATTTTCTCAAAAATTTTTGAAATCACTGGAAGTACAGATAATGGACGGTAGTTACATGGATCCGTCCTACTTCCAGATTTATGAATTGGGATAACTTTATCAAGTTTTAGGCCATCTGGAAATATGCTGTGTTCAAAACGTAAGTTAGTGCAATGTGTGAGTTCAGCAGCAATAATATTTTTAACACATTTTATGGTTTTTGTGCTATATACCATTTATGCCAGAGCCAGTGTTTGAGTCTAAGTTGTCAATAGTTTTGCTTACTTCGTCCATGGTTGGTGGTGTTATGCAATTGAGCTCCGCTGTATCTTTTATTTCGAATTTTCTTTCAGCCATCTACATATCCAAATTTAAACTTTTATAAGAACTTTAAATATTTAGGCGCAATTTTCTCGCAAAATAGCATCTTTGTTGCTTTAGAAGTAACAACGCCTCCACACTATATCATCCACCTGAAAGCGTCTTTTTGCCTCAAATTATAATGTTAAATAGTGTTTAAATAAGCATTTCATAAGGCTTGTTGGACTTTATCAAAAATAATAGAAAGGTAGCATAGATTTTCTGCATATAAATCACTTGGCATAAATATTAATTCGTTAGGGATATCATTATCAATATAATGAGACCCACAAGTAACCAATTCTCTTCCATGGACAACAATGTTGGAGTGTAGCCAGTTGTTTTGTTCACAGAATTATTTATAGCGAATTAGACTTTTGGAATATTTACATCTTACGAACGATGGTCGTCATTAACAAACGTAGAAATAGCTGTAACTATGGTTTTATTAGAAATAGCTGTAACTATGGTTTTATTAGAAATAGCTGTCACTATGGTTTTATTATACCCTTCTACGCTATTAATTTGTGGAGTGTATTTAAGCTTGAAGTGAATATTTGGTACAGAATATTTTTTTAAAGATTATTTCTCGACTTGTGAAATTGGATAACGTTGTCTAGAATATTTGTTTGAGGAACACCGTGACAAGGAACACGTAATGCTCTAAGTGTTTAGCTACAAGATCGGTAGTGGCTCTAGGTAGAGGGAACATAAGACAATACTTAGAATAGCAACAAGTTACACCAAAAATATAGCAGTACTGTTTCCTAGTAGGTGGCACGGGCTCAATCAAGTCATATGATAGTCTGGAAAGTTTCTAATGTACAGTGAGTTGACAATTTATATGCGAGAGAAATGTCACATTCGGTAACAAATTTAACTACATGAGAATATATTTTAGGCCAATAGTAACGTAGCAATAATCTTTTGTACGTTTTGAAAATGCCAAAGTGACCCGAAGCAGATTCCGAATGATTTTATTTTAGAGTAGAATTACGTCGTTCATTAGGGACAACTAACTTCCATGAAAATTATGAGCTTAAAATATTTTTTTTTCATAAAACGGTGTAAGGAGCCATTTTGACGTGAAAGTCAGGGAAACTTGTTGGTAATATTTGACAGCTATAAAATATATTAAGAAACCATTGGTTCTGAGTAAATGACCGATTGGAAGTGTCTGATATTGCAACAAGCGTCGATAACCTGGATAGGGAACTAGGTATTACGTTATCTTTTCCGCGACGGTGCTTTACCTCAAAATTGGCCGATAAGCGAACTCTTCACCAAACGAGCCTACCCGTAGGGTTTGTCAGTGATAAAAACCACATGATTGCTGAGTATTCAGTGAAGAGAGTAAAAGTTTTACCACTTTCTAAATAATATCGCCAATGCTCGAGCGCTATGTAAACAGCTAAGATTTCACGCTCCGTGACGCTATAATTTCTCTCAGGTTCGCTTAGAGATCTACTCATGTAGACAACAGGATGTTCCACACCATTAATATTTTGAGGTAACAAAGCTTCGATACCAAAATTACTAGCATCGGTATATACCTCAAAAGGGTAGTTAAAATCGGGATATGCAAGAACAGGAGCGTTGCCGAGTAGGGATTTTAACTCAAGAAAAGCTTTATTTGCTTCGTTCGACAACTTGAAAGGTGAAGAGTTCTTTTTGGTGGACGTTAATTTATTTAAGGGCCCAGAAATTGTACTGAAATTAGGATTAAATTGTCTGTACCAAAAAGCTGTGTCCAGGAATCGCTCGACATCTTTAATACTAACAGGAGTGGGATAATTAGGAATCGCGTCAATCTTTTGAGGGTTAGTTCTAAGTCCTTTTGAATCTACAATATAGCCTAATTATCGTAATTGGCTGAAAAAAAACTGACATTTACTGAGATTAACAGCTAACCTGGCCTGCCGTAGTTTTTCGAACACACGATGAAATAGGAAAACATGTTCCTCAAAATTATTGCTGATAACAATAATGTCATCTAAATATGTGAATATTCGAGTTCAAAATCCGGTTCAATAAGCGTGTTTAGTAAACGTTGTTGGATGGCCGGTGCATTTGATAAGCCGAAGGCTGTTACTTTGAATTTTAAGGTACCACGACCTGGAACATAAAAAGCAGTTTTCTCTTGGTCTTCTTGCTTTATTGGGATCTGCCAAAAAGCTTTTGATAAGTCTATGCTTGACAAGTACCTAGCATCTTTCAAATTATCAAGTATTTCTGAAACATACAGAGGACAATAAACGACGAAGTAACTGAATTTAGCTTTCTACTATCTAAACAAAATCTAGGTTTGCCGTCCTTTTTACGTACAACCAATACCGATGAAGACCAAGGGCTTTCGCATGGCTCAATGACGTCCAAATACAACATTTCATCGACATGTTCGGTATTAATATTTTGTTTCTCTGGAGATATGCGATAATATCTTTGGCGAATTGGCTTTAAATCCCATGTGTGATGAGAGTTATTCTACATAGGCCTTTATTTTTAAAAGAAGTATATTTATACTACAACAGAATCAGCAATTGGTTTTTCAGAATTATTTAATTTCTCCTAGCAATAAAGAAAAACCTAGTGATACTCTGAGGTGATTTCCATTATTTTAGGCTCATTACAACACATATAATCAACATTGGATAAGTGTTTAGAAAGTATTTTAAAATTAGACAAAAAATCAATACTAAGTATTAAGTGTGAGCCTATCTCAGGGATAACACGAAGTTTTATAACATGAGTTAGGTTATAAAACACCAATGGTAAGAGCATGTAGCCCAATGACTTCAGTTTCTGCCCGCCCGCGGTAGTTGCAGAAATTTGATGGTTGTCAATTAGTGAGATACCGTGTTTGAGTAAGATGTCATAAGAGTGCTTACCTAAAATGCTTACTACTGATCTGGAGTCCAATAAGCCATATAGATATAAGTTACAAGTATTATTAATGTATATTTTTGCATAAGGACGGGGACTGCTGCTCGGCTTAGTGGTGAAAATTCAAGCAATATTATAAGTATTAACCCATTAACTACGCACGAATTGACGACAATAAATATCAACTCGAATAAATTATTATTCTTTCCAATAAGATTTCTTAAAATCTACGATAAAAATTTACGATATGAGCACCAGGTTCATATCGTAAATGTTTATCGTAGATTTGCTTCATACTAGTAACAATCTTTTTTTTAGCTCTATATAATCTAATTGGTAAAAAGAAATAGATGTAAGTAGCCAATTTGTGCAATATAAGTACTTCATGCAGTTTTCTGTGTCGGCTTCTAAATTATTTTTTAATCTACGTGCAATATTGCAGAAAAATACATTAAAACTTATTGCAATTGTTTGAGATTCTGTAATAATCTACGCACTATTGTTTCTTATCGATTCAATTCTAGATTTTGTATTTTGCCGTTTCTTTTTTCCTATCTGCTCACTTATAATATTCCACGATTCTTTTATTTAATTTTCTGCCCTCTTAACCCTGTTACGGTATTGTATTTTTTTGCAGCTCATTGTTTTTAGCAAAAATTATATTTTTTAATTTTCAATTTTATCTGTTCGCTACGCTTTTATGCTATTGTAATATTTCCATTTTAATTGAGTTTTTCTTACTCGTTTCTATACCTAATTATTTGTTTTTTATTTTTTGAAAAAAAAAAAGTTGTAATAATGGTGCAACGCACCTTGTAAAACTCTCATTCTTGCGTTCGGGTCATCAGTCATTATAATTTATGATTCAATCGCAGTGCAATTTTTATTAAACAAATAATTAGAGTAATCAAGATTATTCCTTGTAAAATTTTAACCTACAGAGGTTTCACATTTCTTGCTACAGTTTTTTTGATTAACTAATTCTAATTTAATTACATTATGATTAGAAAGTTTTTGACCTAATACACATCTTTTACATTCACGAAAATTGACAATAAAGCTAGTTACCTATACAAGTAGAACTGTTTTTTCATTTAATGATAACTTAAATTTACTCGAACGCATAAAATATACAGAACAAAACTATATATGCGAATTACATCGCGTTTAATTTACTTATTTTAACTTATTTTTAATTCCCAAAATTTCGGGTGCTTTACAGCACCCAGGGTTGGGGAGGAGGGGGGGAGGGACTGAGATGTTTGAGGTAGTAGGATTATTTTTAATTTCATACTATCACGACGTAGTAGTAGTAGTAGTTGAGCCGTGGTAGCTCAGTGGTTAACGCTCGCTGTAAATATAACAGAACGCGAGTAACCCGGGTTCGATCCCCGCCGGCACCAATGAAATTGTTAATTGCAATTTTAAGTGCTGATTTACCACGTGCTCGGCGGTGAAGGAAAACATCGTGAGGAAACCTGCATGTCTGAGGAATAAGAAAAAAAATATTTCAAAGACATATGAAGTTCGTCAACACGCTATTGGCAGCGCGGCGGACACTTCCTTGCCCTAAACCCTCTCATAAATGAGGGGAGGCCTGAGCCCAGCAGTGGGACGTATATAGGCTGTAACTTTACTTTACTTTACTCTTTACGACGTAGTACGATTAGACGTAATTTTATACTATCACGGTCACCTCGTTTTTTGGCTCTAGAATATCGAAAAATCATCTGATTTTGATGATTTCTTTTAAAATCTTCATTATTACGGCGGATTTATGAAAAAAATTACAAGAATAAAAAAATAAAAATTTATATTGATTTCAAGGCTTTAAATGTTCATGAAAATGCACTCATTTGCGTATAATTGTTGATAACTTTTTTTAAATAATCAAATGAAGTTGTTATATTTTTTTCATCGCCTCGCCAGTCCCCCTGTGACCATTGGCCCTGTAAACCATCCGAAACGTCAGGAATTAAAATAAATTAATTAAACGCAATAAAATCAGTATATCAATGTGTCAAAAATCAGTATTCAAAATGTAGAGTTTGCGTAAATTTAGGAAATCATTATATCAATACCAAGTATAACTCCAATGAAACGAAATTAAGCTACCTTTTTATACCTAAATTTGCGTTTATGTACGATGCTGCGAAGTGAAAGTAATGATTTATCAAACGGCTGAAATAACTGGGACGTAAGAGTATATATATGTAATTTTCTTTTCAGCATATCAGTATCTTATGTATAAATAAGCCACATTTAAAAGCACGGTTAATCCGAGAGCTAAAGCTTTATATGTTGATACAAAACAAACAAAATTTTCCCCATAGTAAAATTATATAAACGTACTCCCATTAAGGTAGGTAGACGACAAAGATTTTGCAAAATTATAATTCGGGTAACAAAAATAATCAAATCAATAAATTCAAGAATAATAGTAATATCTAAGGAAAGGAAGGAAAGATTGAACAATTTTATGAACTCTGTAAATTACACGACCACCCAAGTAGAAAATTTCATTAGTACATACTCAGTGCACAACGTTTATGACTTCTTTATAAAGATAAAAACAATTTACGAGCAATTTTTACTTTGATTACATTGTCTTACAGGAAATTTATTTAGTAAAAATATAAAATTTTCAACTTACCTTTTTGATATTGTATAATGAGTACAGCGTGTGAAAAACGCCTGTCCGATTTTTCGTTTATGTACTGGGTGACTTTTTTACCGCCTGGAAAATAATAATGGTCTTTTGTGTAAGTGGAATGGAAGCTATCCTCGAAAGTATAAGTCAAATATAACTAATATATAACTAATGGGCAAAATTTCTGAATATCCAAAAAATACATAAAAACAATTCATTCTATGGCTTTTGCGTGAAAATAAAAATAAGTGATATTATTAACTTCCCAGTGAGAAGTTATTGTAATGGGTCCGATTTTGCAAATTGGAATTTTTAACATATTTCCACGTTTCAAGGTCTTTGGAGTCGAATAGTATGGCTTTTAAGAGGGTGTCCATGTGTGCACATGTGTGTAGTATGTATGTATGTATGTATGTATATTCGGATTCAATTTTTGCCTCATGTATCTAGAGAACCAAGAGTGAAATTGACATGGGACCAGTTTCATTTAAGGCATAATTATGTAATGTAGACCTCATAAATTTTTGAGCAAAATTGGTCATGTCGCTTTTTGTACCTAATGAAAAATCGTATTAAATATTAAAAAATATGATATTTTTATTATTTTCACTGGGAAGTTAGTCGTGTGGACCTTTCGAGTCGCACCTAGACTGCTTTTAAAAACGACGCGGCGTAGCCTACGATCACTAGTGCATGAAAATTGTAAGCGCGAACGAGACTCATGCACATTTATTTCATTAGACGTTTATCGTCGTTTTGTAATATAATTAACATTATTGTACTACTATACTTATATAACTAACATTTTGAATCAGCCGTATTCAAAAAGACCAAGCTGCAATACTTGCCTTGAAAATGCTTGCAGCTAAGTTTTTTTTTTGATACAGCGTCGTATACGAATGCAGATTACTGACGTTCAGCCGAAATGACGTATAAACGACGATACATTGACTAAAACGGCTGACAATGTGTAACCTGATTACAGAACGACTTACTACGTCCGCTTTCTTTACGACAAATACAATGCAAAAGCACTAGTGAATGTTGCGGTATTAAAGACAATCCGCTGCATTTGTTCGTTTTGACACTTAAAATTCAGCATTATGTGCATTATTACTAAGCGTTTATTAGTACGTCTTGTTTCTTATTTAGCTGCGATATACATTCGTGCTGACTGAATGCCGCCGAAGCTACTCCTGCCAGAACTGAAAATCATTCGTTTAACATTATTATTTTTGTGATTTCTGATTCTTCTTACTTTTACTGACTTAAGACCGCCCAATATGCTGTAGTTAAGTAGAATTACATGTTAAATTTTTCATCAGACAAGACATAAAATTTCGCCATTGCTAGGTTACTCGACATTAAAGTGTCGGTACATGCTTACGATGACAATCAGCGGGCGGTCGATACGCTGAAACATAAACAACACGACGTCACGCCGTAGCTAATCATAGCCGACTGAAATGAGATCGTGGACGGCGGGCGGCCTTATATATCAATTACATTTACATTAGTGACAAAAAAGATGTACGCTCTACTGAGTATCCCGAGTGTAATAGGACTAAAATGAAACCAACCAAAAATCTAATACATGATAATTGTTTTTTTTAATCCCCGACGGGATTCCACAGAGTACCATAGAGTTAGAGTACTTTGAAGAAAATCATTTATTTACAATGGCATAAATTTGGATTTAGAAGAGGACGATCGACAGAAATGGCCGTAAGAAAAGTAATTTATTTCATTCTAGAAACGTTGGACAATCCCAATAGATGTACCAGTGTTTTTTGTGACCTATTAAAGGTTTTTGATTGCTTGTGACATGATGTGTTGATATTAAAATTGCAGCATTTTGGTTTTCAAGGAGTTGAACTTAATATTATGAAAACTTATTTAAATAGTATTATTCTAAATTCTAATAAAAGCATTGTAATGCATTATCACTCGAGGTTAGGCATTTGCGTTAACTCGACTACTAAAGAAAATGTATTTTTAGTACAGTAGATAGCACAATAAACCGTAAAGCTCATATTGAAAAAAATTGTATGAAAATAGCTAGCGGTGATTACGCATTATTTAAACTCAAGCTATAATTAGGTAAAAAAACACTCGATCTGTGTACTATGCCTACACTAATTCTATAATAAGATATGCCATTACTATTTGGGATAATGCTCAGGATATTATAAAACATTGTATAAGAATAATCAGTGGTCTGAAAAAAAGTAGCCCGGCAAGAAAACATTTTAAGAACGACATAATTATGACAGTGGTTTCGCTTTATATATATATATATATATATATATATATATATATATATATATATATATATATATATATATATATATACTAACTTACCAGGCAGACGTTATTCAGCCCTTTTCGACGACAATTTGTATATAATTATCTCTTAAAAATCCTTAAATTCGCATAAAAAAATTGTGGGTCACTTATGGGCAAAAAAAACTATTCTATCTCTCAAGTTGGACCAAACTGCACACGGAGTTCAAATTTGATTAAAATCGGTTAAGTATTTTAGGAGTCTATCAGGGACAAACAACGGGACACGTATTTTATCTATATTAAGATATATAATAGTTTATTAGAGGTACGTGAGGACAAAGAAATACCGAATTTATTGATGTACAATAAATTACCAAAAAGTTTAAACAGCCAATACTATAGTAAAATTAAATGGAAACTTAAGTACTTTTTTGAGAATAACCCATTTTAGAAATTAAGCGAATACATCATGTTAATGCAACTCTTGGAATCATCATTTTTGTGTAACGTGCGGACACAAAAAAACTACCTAATTCTATGTTCTATGTTCTTCGTAAAGCGTCAATGTAACTAAATTAAGCTATATAGTACAATAGTATAGCTTAAGCGATAAACTAAGTCAAAAAGGTCCTGGGTTCGAATCCGCCATTCGACTACTGGCGTGAACCACTCGTAACACAAGCAATTTAAGCTTACCACGAGTGGTTAAGGGGAATAGGATTGATTAACAATTTCTTTAAGAAATTCTTTAAATAAATTAATATATTTCTGATTCTGAATCTGATTAGCTATAAATGAATTTAAGTATACAGTTGTTTTTATTTTATAGGAGAGGGTGCAAACGAGCACCGTTACTTTACCTGATGGTAAGTGATTACCGCCGCCCATGAGCAACTGCAACACCAGGGGAATTTCAGATGCGTTGCCGACCTTTTAAAAAGGAGTAGGCTCTTTTCTTTAAGTCCCTACGTTGTATCGGTCCGCAAAAATCTCTGGTGATAGTCGATTCCACAAGGAAGTTGTCCGAGGAAGAAAACTTCTTTTAAATCGCGCGGTGATGGACCGCCAGTCATCCAGATGGTAAGGATGATATCGTGAGCGTTGAGCGTTTAAACACATTCTTTAAAAAGTAACTACAAAAAATGAAAAAATATTATACTGCAGCATACTCTTATGCCGTGGTAGCTCAGACAGTTAACGCTCGCTGTAAATATAACAGAACGCGAGTAACCCGGGTTCGATCCCCACCGGCACCAATGAAATTGTTAGTTGCAGTTTTAGGTGCTGATTTACCACGTGCTCGGCGGTGAAGTAAAACATCGTGAGGAAACCTGCATGTCTAAAGAATAAGAAAGAAAAAAAAATATTTCTAAGACATGCGAATTTGCCAACACGCATTGGGGCAGCGCGGCGGACACTTCCTTGCCCTAAAACCCTCTAAGAAATGAGGGGAGGCCTGTGCCCAGCAATGGGACGTATATAGGCTGTAACTTTACTTTACTTTACTTTTATACTCTTATGCTATTAATGTAACAATGAATGAACATGTTTTGAATATTATTAATAACTATAATAAATGAATATTAAAAGATAAAATACCATAATACTTTTACGTTTAACCAAGGTCACCATAAATAATGATGTAATTAAAACACAATATATTTAATGTTTTTACATCGAATGATTTTGAAGCAAGAATTTTCAGTCTTTTATATAGTTCTGTTTTTAGAATAGTTTATTACATCATAATAAATGCTAATGTTCTCCATCATCTTCACCCGTTGCTATCGTTAGCAATAATTGTTTACTTAATAATTATACCCGTTTCGCACTACATAGAGCATTTGTTATTTATTACATGAGTAGTTATTATAAAAAATCTTTTAAAAAGAAAATAAAAGGCATAACGTCATATACTCGGATATATTATGTTTTTAACTATGTATACTAGGTTGATCAATAAGTTTTTGGAAAGGCAATGATACTCTAGGAAGAGTATATGTAAACTGTATATATTTTTCAACGTAATCGCCTTTTAAGCTAAAACACCTTGCATAGCGTTTTGCAAGTTACTTACGTCATTAAAAAAAGTAAACCTTGCAATAATAAAATGGATAATTATGTAATATATTCAACAAATGTATAAAACTCCATAAGGTCAGTAAAAGAAATTTACAAGATTATAAGGTTTTTGAAAAAGGTATAAAACAAAAAATACTTTTGCAAGGAGAACACATACATAAACACTCACGCCTGTCACCCAGAGGGGTAGGGAGAGACTACAGACTTCCATTTAGCACGATCCTGACATACCTCTCTCGCCTCTTCCACATCCATACCTACGCATACAAGCTCGTCGGTTAAGGATACTCTTAATTTGGCCCATTTTAGTATATCGCCAATTTGTCGACAAACTTTCGCCTAGGACGTCCCTTTCCGACTCTTCCATTCACTTCTGCAACATATATTTTTGTCAGTCTTTGTCAGTCTTTCCTCATTCATTCTTTCTACATGACCAAACCACCGAAGCATTCCTTTCTTAATCCTGGTCACCGCATCATCTTGCAAGGAGAAATTAAGAGATATCGTCTAAAATATCAAGTATAAGAGTAGAACTAATAAAGAATATCAATAAAAAGTTATCACTTTAAGAACTACATCACCAGTGTATTTAGGCTGAAGTTACGAAATATCTCAGACTATGCTGTTGTAGCAGCCGTAAACAACGTTCTATCCCCGCAACGAGACGCCACGAACGCTGCCAAATTGCTTGATACGCCTCTACTGGCTTCCTTTTTGTATGATGTAATGACAAAATCGTATAATTGAGCAAAAAGTTATCGAGTATTATAAATTATTTATTTCAGTTCATAGACGAGCTCAAAACTTTTTCGCAATTTTATGATAATTTAAGATGTTTTAGGTATAAAGAAAATGTTTGGTACGTCTATTTATAATAATATTGTTTATTGTTTTTATAAATTATACTTTTATTTGCTTTAAGTATTTTGTTTTCATCCGATTATATAAATAACATTTAAGAATAACATTTAAGAGATTACGAACTTAATAAATTCAGAAGGTTTCTCAAAATGAAAAATAACTTTCCATGTATCGCATAGGACGACAATAGGCAAGTAGAATTAAATTGTACAAAACTGCGAGTGAATCCAGGCATATTCTGGTCGACATCAATGATTCTGGTAATGACCTATGCTCGACAGTGAACAAAATATTTAAAAAAATTACATGTCGGATTTGAAGATCATGGAAATTTGCAGTTCTAAAAACCTGCTAAGAAATAAGAGGTGACTTATAGCGGGATGAATATATATATATATATAAGATCAGCCTTGAAATATGACTTATTTCATATATAAAAGCATAGTCATTTAAACCAAATCAGCAATTTGTATCATATTAGTAAAAAATTCAATGATTGGAATATAGCACTTCCTTGCTTTTTAAACTCGGTAAAAAGTTATTAAGAAATGCGCTATAACCTCGTTCTGTGTAGATCGGACGAAAAATTAATTTTTGAAATTTCGAGTAGCCTTTGTTATACCAAACTTCAATCAAATTAAACTTAAAGTTTTCAAAAGTGAAAATCACTATCAGTTTTAACATGGATTATTGTTAATCGCGACTTGGGTTTAAAGAAGAGTCTTTGACGCAAAAGTAATCCCTTATCTACGGTGCGAATTTCGACATTTAGTATCAAATTCCATACTTTATATTTTAACTGTCTCATTGTCCACGGGATTTCTTTATTAAAACAGACAGGAGCTTTAACTTGTGACTAAATATAACCTGCTTTTCGTAATAAGGCCATATACGAAATAAACGATAAAAAGATATATCTATGTCATCAACCTGACAATATTGTGATCGAGTAGGTGCTAGTAAGTGAGCATTAGTCTCGTAGTATGGACAACATCATAGTAGTAAATGTTCCAAATATTTTAGTACTGGCAATGAATGAAACGGTTGATTGGCTATCCTTAGGGAGCTACGATGTGTTCTAGGCAAGACTCTCTGTATCAATTTAAACTGTAATTATATAGTGAAATATGGTAAGAGGTTTTCACCTTCTATTTGATAACTAAGAGTGTAGTGGCGGTGTAGGAATACCCACTACTCCATATCGTCTCGTGGGTGTCGTAATGGTCGACAGAAGGAAACGAAAATGGGAGATGGGCAGCAGGTAGAAATGCAGTTGGTAACCCACCTACCAAGAGTGACAACTACATCAATCTATGGGGGAGGTCTACGTTAAGCAGGGGGGCTTTGATAGGTTGTGACGGTAACGGTAATGGTTTTATACAACATGTTGATATAATTATACAATATGTAAAAATATACAAACACTCTTTTTAGTTTTTAAATATTGTAAAGATCTTTATGAGCCACTCTTTCTGCTCGTTTGTGACTCTTGTATGACATATTATATAATATAAAAACAACAGTGAGCACAAAACAAAAATTGTACTTATTTTACATAGTACTTACCAATTATTATAAAATATATATTATAAATTATAAAATAATTAAAAGTAGGCTTGTACTTACGAAGACTGCTATATTACTTTTTTATTAGAAACGTCCGAAATAAAAATTATCTCTTTTCCTCACCAGTATAAAAGAAAAGAAAATAAATTTTGTTGCATTTTCATTCGATTAAAATTGTATTAATTATAACTCCTTTTTGATGAGAAAAATCAAAAACTACTTCTTCAAATAGATATAAATCGTATTGTCTCTCAGTATCATTCGATTTACTATTGAAACCCAACAGTGTCAAGTCGGTTCAACGTACTAACAGGCCCGTAGCTCTTCACTGACCTTCATTTGAATTTCAAACAAAGCTAATGTTTGTCTAACACACGAATAATTGGTTGTCGGGTATAGTTGTCGCATATAGTTGCTCCATTAGATATAGCAGTTTAACCCTAACAACACTTAACATTAGCAACACTTGAACCATCGTATTATAGGTCTTCTAATGTAATTTATTTTATACTTTCCAACTGGTTCGTAAAAACTTCTGTCCTGGGAGAAGCAGCAAGAAAACCAGCGGGACCTTTTTTAACTATATTTTACAACGTGAATGGTTACAAAATATTTACAAAATTTATTTTCTATTATATTCTATTCCCAGGGGTTACTGTTATTTGTATGTATTTATTTATATTATAATAACCCTTTTTACACAGTTTTTGTACTGTTGTGTGTTTCTTAAGATCAAGAGCTTGTGCAGCCTTTTCTGTGATGAATGATCCTTCAGACTCATAGTTGCAGTTTACGTCCGTTCTCGACGGTCACTCTGACAAGTGCCACGGCACGATTTAAACGATTAAATAATTAAAATAAAATAATTATTTTTATTTTTATTTCGGTGTACTTCGGTGTACTTTTCGGGTGCTTTCCAGCACCCATGGTCACGGGGGACTGAGGTGACTGACAAGTCACAAGGTGTGTGAAGTCTGCAGTTTGTGAGCATATCCTAGATGGCCCCAACCATTACATCAGATTTGATAGACTACTAATTCTCGCGAAAGAACACCGATTCCTATCAAGGATGATACTTAAGGCTATTGAAATTAAAAAACATCCTGATTTCAATAGAGAAGGAGGCTGGGTACTACCACCTGCTTGGGACCCTATAATCAATAAAATTGAAACTAAACCCAAGCATACCACTCCAAGACCTCAGGATATAGTCAATTCATTTTGCATAGATCGGACCATAAACAATAATTAAAAAGTTGAAGGTACTCCAGGTTTAACAATGACATCGGAACGTCAGCCTCCTCAGTCCTCCGTAACCGTGGGTGCTAGAAAGCGCCCGAAACGTCATGAATTAAAAATTAAAATAATTAAAATTAAACGCGATAAAATCCGTAAAAGTAGTTTTAATCAATGTGTAGTGTTTGCGTAAATATAAGAAATCAATATGTTCGTTGTATGTTGGACTCCAGATTCCGTCGCGTAATGTGTTACTATGTTATCTCTCTCTTTCATGTTTTTTGTGTTTTGAGTTGATTCGTCTTGTCGTTCGCTATTTTCAG
Source organism: Parnassius smintheus behrii (assembly GCA_036936625.1). Taxonomy (NCBI): domain Eukaryota; kingdom Metazoa; phylum Arthropoda; class Insecta; order Lepidoptera; family Papilionidae; genus Parnassius; species Parnassius smintheus. The sequence goes on along the minus strand of JAUPFT010000006.1, from coordinate 25,684,729 downwards.
GAGTTTTTTGTTCTTTTACTCTATATTAGTGTGTGATAGCGTTATCCACAAATGTGATAGCTTGCCTTTTGTTCACATTGTTTCACTCATAGTTAGGTATCAAACAATTGAAATGGAAGTTCTTTCTCTCAATGAATGTTTTCTTGTCTTGGATGGGTATCTCTATAAAACCTTGACATTTGTAAATAGAGTGATCTTCGTTACAAAGTACACAGTTCTCTTAAGGTGAAATATAAAAAACACTCATGTCTGGATTCGTAATTGTAGGTTTCGTTAGTGTGCGTGAGTTAAAGTTTTTTAGTTTATTTAATTAGTTTGTTCCAGTAAATGCACATCGCTTGGAGAAGTTTAGAAGTAACATAGTAAAAAAACTTCCATTACTTTGATACCAAAATAATCCAAATTTTTTGTATGCAACATTATTTAAGCTCATTTGCAATGAATTTAATAATACTTTTACTTCTAAACATTCTCCTTGAATAATCGTAAAGCATTTAATGAATGAGCGACAGTAGGAGTCCATAAGAGTAGACAAAGGTTATATAAACTTTACAATGAAAGGTCATATAATCCTAGCGTCGAATTTAGGGAATATGAAAAAAAATATTCCAAAATATTTAAAAGAGTGTGCTCCTTAGCCAAGTCATTGTATTTAAGCAACAAAATAAAGACTGCTGCTAATAAAATTAAAATGACATGGAGTATAATTAATAGTGAAACTGGTAAGTTCAACTCTCGCAATTCAAACTACCAGTTAAGTTTTAACAATAAATTAACTAAATCAGATCAGGACGTCGCAATGGTTTTTGAGAAATATTTTACTGATATTCCGATCTTAACCACTAAGTCACTGAATTCTTCTCCTACCGTCGCCGAATCATTACTTAAACAGAATGTAAATGTGTGTACAAAGAATTTTACATTTCATAAAGTGTCATCAAAAGATATTGTAAAATATTTTAAGACTATTGATATTAAGAGAACCGCCGATCTGTGGGGGATTTCTGTTAAAGTTATTGCGTCTATAATAGATACAATCGCACCTCAACTATCTATTATTTTTAATAGTAGTATCAAATCTGGTGTGTTTCCTGATTTAATGAAGCATAGTAAAGTAATACCTTTATTTAAATCTGGTAGTACATTGGACCCCGCTAATTTTAGACCTATTTCTGTACTGCCAACACTTAGTAAAATTTTTGAAAAAATTATTCTTGATCAATTGTTAATTTTTTAATGTAAATAAATTACTTCATAAAAATCAATTTGGTTTCACAAGGGGTCGCTCGACAACTGATGCTGGTGTTGAGCTGATTAAATATATATTTAATGCATGGGAGAATTCACAGGATGCTTTGGGTGTGTTCTGTGACCTATCCAAAGCCTTCGATTGTGTTCACCATGAAACATTAATCAGGAAACTTCAACACTACGGTAATCTCTGGAATGATGCTCTTAAATTAATTATTTCATATTTAAGTGACAGAACACAAAAAGTTGTTATTAATAGTATGAATTCTTCCGGGTCGATTGTACAAATGGGCGTGCCTCAGGGCTCAATTCTCGGCCCCTTTCTGTTTCTTGTATATATTAATGACTTACCTTACATAGTAGGGGATAACCATGATATAGTATTATTTGCTGATGATACTTCATTAATTTTCAAATTAAAACGACAGTTATTAAATTACGACGAAGTAAATAATGCTATAGCTAAGTTAGTCAATTGGTTTAATGTTAATAATTTGCATTTGAATGGAACTAAAACTAAATGTATGAAATTCGTAACTCCTAATGTTAAACATGTCAATACTAATGTAATTTTAAATGGAGAGGAACTGAGTCTTGTTGATACCACCATTTTTCTTGGAATCACACTGGACGCAAAGCTTCAATGGCTACCCCATATATCAAAACTAGCTAGCAGACTTAGTTCTGCAGCATATGCTGTAAAAAAGATTAGAATTCTTACCAGTGTTGAAACAGCTAGAATAGTTTACTTTAGTTATTTCCATAGCATTATGTCGTATGGTATTTTGCTATGGGGACATGCGACTGACACTGAAATTATATTTATTTTACAGAGGAGGGCCATTAGAGCAATATATAATTTAAAACCAAAAGAGTCACTGAGACAAAAATTTAAGGAAATTAACTCTGGCCTCTCCATACATTTATGAAAATGTAATGTACGTACACAAAAATAAAAGTAGTTTTGCGAAAATAAGTGATATTCATTCTGTAAATACTAGGAGCAGACACAAGCTGGTAGTACCAGTTACTCGACTCCACCGAGTCAGTAATTCATTCTTGGGGCGATGTATACGCTTTTACAACAAAATCCCAGAAAATACACAAAATTTGTCATACACAAAGTTCAAAAATGTTATTAAACTAAGTTTGTATAAAAAGGGTTATCATAATATTAAGGAATTTATAGATGCTAGATACCAAGCTATTTCTAATTTGTCTTGTGTTGTTGATTGTAAACATGATTGTAAGCTATTATGAAAAAAAATAGTCCCGCTGGGTTTCTTGCTGGTTCTTCCCAGGACAGAGGTTTTTTCTGCGAACCAGTGGTAAATTAAAAAAGTGACTTTCAATAAGTATTTTTATAATCTACATTGAATAAAAAAGTTTCTATTTCTATTTCTATTTCAAAATTTTGTTCATTGTATCCTTTTAAGTGTCTTGAATCTTTTATAAAGCCATGCTGCAGTTATATTAATAGTATAGTTGTATCACGAATGAGTCGGCTCGACCGGTGAAGGACCACGCTCTCACAGAATATCAGCGTAAAATAATAGCTTAATGCTGCTATGTTTCGTATGGTGAGTGTGGAGAACCGGAGATCATTTTTACTGGATACGAGGTATTCTATCTTAGTCCTCACGGATGGCAACGCATCTGCATTTTGATTCGTAATCGAGGATAGATTTAGATGTTTATAGGCCACAGCATACACTTACCATCGGGTGGACTGTATGCTCGTTTATCACCCAATCATATAAAAAAAATCTCGACTCTACGTAATTTTTAAGTTATTCAAATGTCGGCAACGACTCGATCGTGCTTGCTGATTTCTTGTTCCCTACCGTTCAACGATTCACTATCTAACTTCTTTGTCAGTAGGTAATGAATTATAAGGATCCCAAGAATTTTTATCCACTCTTATGCCCTTTAATCCACTCAAACATTATGTTGTTGTGTCTAAGAAACTATTGATAGGATTCGCATGTTCACTTGTTACAGCATTAAGTATCATAAGTTTTTGTAGATATTAATTTATTATAACTGTTGCTATATCTGTCCTTTAATTTTATCCAGGCAGAGTCATAGTTGTTTTTAGTGATAGGTATGTGCTTAAAGAGTTGTAGCTTCGCAGGTTTTGTTTCAGTAAGTGTGGTTTGTTTATTTTACTAAGGCTTTTGTTATCATATATGAATGAAACAAATTGATCGTAAAATGGAATCCTTTCGCTGAATCTTCCATCAAAAGTTGGTAGTTGTATTCTAGAAAGTTAAATTAGCTGTCATGAAACTTTAGAATTTTTGTCTTCAGCATTATCCTTTCAGTTAGTTGGACGTGGATATTCACACAATTTTCCAACATCATGTCCTTTGTGCACACATAGTCATCTTCTACTTCATAATATTTGTTGAAAATGGGTTCAAAGGGGCATCAAAAATAGTCTTAAAATATATATTAAGCAATAAAATTACATTAATAAGCATAAAGTTAATATAAATACATTTCAGATATTAGACCAATAACATAGTAAATTAAAGGCAAAATATTGTCTTTCATAATAAATAAATTTATTTAAAAACTTGTAAAATATTTAAAATATGATAAATAATAGAAAACAAGTCGAAAATATTATAAAAATACAGATAAATAACATTTATAAGATAATTAGAAAATTTGTTAAAAATTGTCAGTCATGGAAGGAGATCATGTATAAAAGAAAATTTTCCTAAGTTATGGAAGGTGTTCATGTATAGATGTCTTGTATGGAGGAGCTGCCGGAGATACATACCTGCAGTTGTACATATATATGGGGTAGTCTGGAGCCCGACTGCTTGAAGTACTGTAGCACAATGACTAGTCCTATATTAGGGACTTATGATAATAAACTCAATGATACAAAAGCAATACTATAGAAGGTCTCTATGATGAATTTGCATTACAATAGTGGGGTCGTGGATTGAACTCCTATATATTAATGACTTACGAAAGTAAGGTCTATGATACAAAAGCAATACTATAGAAGGTCTCTATGATGAATTTGCATTACAATAGTAGGGTCGTGGGTTGAAGTCCCATATATTAATGATTTATGAAAGTAAGGTCTATGATACAAAACCATTATTATAGAAGGTCTCCTAGATGCATAAGCATTATATGGGGTGGTCGGGTGACCAACTGCTCTTAGTACTGCAGCAAAATGACTAGTCCTTATTAGGGACTTGAAAAGGTTTATTACGGTGAGGTGAATGCTGCTTCACGAGCAATTGGTCCGAGGTAAACTTGGACTCGCTAACCGATGACATATTATCTTAGTGCGGGTAGTAAGCGGGTTTGTTATAGCAATACGGCTTTCCCGTGGACATCGCACACCCATACTGTTTGTGGGCGGCGTCGTAGCGCATAGCGATACGTCGTCTATCTTTCGGATTGGTATGAGTGTGTTTGGTAGCACTTTTAAGTGTAACAAGCATACCGAACTTCATGTCTTAGTGCATTAGCGCTATGATACGTGGAGTTTTGTGCACAGGCGTCTTAGTAGTGTGCTACTATGATACGTTGGTGCAGTTTTTAGTTAACAACATATTAGTGCCAGTGGTAAGCGGGTTTGTTGTAGCAACACGGCTTTCCCGTGGACATCGCACACCCATACCGTTTGTGAGCGGCGTCGTAGCGCATAGCGATGCGTCGTCTGTCTTTCGGATTGGGATGAGTGTGTTTGGTAGCACTTTTAAGTGTAACCAGCATACTGAACTTCATGTCTTAGTGCATTAGCGCTATGATACGTGGAGTTTTGTTCATTGGCTTAATAACCTCCATTATCTAAATCCTTTTGAAAATTAACAAATTTTAAACAAATCTCGTTCTCTAAACTGTGAAACTTCATATCTATTCTATTTATCAGCGAATTACAGGTGAATGTTATTATTTTATTTCCTTTTTTGTAATTTTACAAGATTAAACTCAATGCGGGTGTAATTTCCTATCATGGCCCATAGTATAATTCCCAAACATAGCCCGAGCCTTTCTAGGATTATTTAAATGTAATGTGAGTATATTTTTGTGTTTTTCTTTAAGTTTGACTTGTTGTTGAGATTGAATTAGAATGTATTCAATTTGAAGTAAGCAATTTTTTAAATTACTTTTGAGGTACTAAACTTTTGTTTGTTTTATTCTATTTTATATCGCAGATTATAATGGAGCCTTCTACGTACTAAAACACGGCGCGGGGAATGCACATAAACACAGTTGAAATCAGGCCTTCAGCTAGTAAAAAGTTGCCAAAGTCACAGCGAAAAGCTTCTAAAACATATGGCATACCAAGGCGAACATTAAGAAACCACGACAACATGGTTGGTATTGTCATGGATGCAAGGTGGATAGACTTGATGATATGTGTCAATGCCAAAAATGGTATCATGAAGTCTGTGTGTGTTTAACCAAAGACTATAAGGAGCAATTCATATCAATTCATGTCCAGAGTGCAATTAAAATTCTGATTAAGCTATTATGTAAATTCATTTTTGAGATTCTTTTCAGTTATTTTTAGGAGTGAACACACTCAATTAGAGACAGTAGCACCTAATTTGTTTTAATTATCTAAGTCTATTTTAATTGATTTCAAAGTAAATTTTCAGTATTCCTTAGATACCTACCACCCCACCTATCATCATCATCATTACAGCCCTTTACAAGTCTATTGCTGAACATAGGCCTCCCCCAAGGTATACCACAAAGCACGGTCCTGAGCCACCTGCATCCATCGACTTCCTGCATGTCTTACCAGGTCGTAACTCCATCTAGTGGGGGGTCGCCCTACACTTCGTCTACCGGTACGAGGCTGCCACTCGAGAACCTTTTTTCCCCAACGGTTGTCGGTTCTTCGAGCTATATGGCCGGCCCATTGCCACTTCAGCTTACTAATCCGTTGGGCTATGTCGGTCACTCTGGTTCTACTGCGGATATCCTCATTTCTAAGTTTATCACGCAGAGAAACTCCGAGCATAGTCCTCTCCATAGCTCGCTGAGCGACTTTGAGCGTCCTCATACCGCCAGCAATAAAAGACCACGTCTCAGTTCCATATGTCATCAGTGGCAACACGCACTGGTTGTACAACTTAGTTTTCAGGTTTTGAGGTATACCTGACGAGAAGATGCGTTGTAATTTCCCGAACGCTGCCCAGCCGAGTTGAATCCGTCGATTGACCTCTCGGTCGAAGTTGGACTTACCTAGCCGGACTATTTGTCCCGGGTAAACGTACTCGTCAACAACTTCAAGCTTAGTGCTCCCAACAACTACCGGCATAGGTGTGACATGGACATTAAACATGATCTTTGTTTTGTCCATGTTCATCTTAAGACCTATCCGTTGGGAGACACTATTGAGGTCATTGAGCATAGCGCTAAGGTCCTCCAGCGATTCTGCCATAAGGACTATATCGTCGGCAAATCTAAGGTGAGTGATGTACTCGCCATTGATGTTAATACCGTATCCTTTCCAGTCCAGTAGCTTGAAAACGTCTTCCAATGCAGCGGTGAAGAGTTTCGGGGAAATAACGTCACCCTGTCTTACACCTCTCTGCAGTTGGATAGGTTTCGTACTCTGGTTTTGTACTCGGATAGCCGTCGTAGCCCTACTGTACAAACACTTCAGCACTTCGATATACCGAAAGTCTACTTGGCACCGCTGAAGAGACTGTAGCACCGCCCAAATTTCGACGGAATCAAAGGCTTTCTCATAGTCCACATACGCCAGGCAAAGTGGCAGATTGTACTCTTCGGTCTTCTGTACAATCTGCCTCAGGGTATGTATGTACCCCACCTATGAATGACATTAATTAAAAATGATTTATTTTTATTTTTTATAAGTTACTTTTAAAGTTGATCACAAAGTTCAATTTTATTTTAATAGGTAGTAGTTTGTTTTTATTTTATAGTTGATTTTCATTTTGATAGATTTAAGATTACCATTTAAATTTATGGTTGATTTTTTAACTTTTATGAATATATTTATGAGAGTGTTTTTATTTCGATATTTTATGTTAAAAGTATTTAAGTCTTAATAGTGCTTATATTTTCATTAATATTTTTCGGGCCATCTTCAGCGACCAGCTTCCCAAGATAGCCCAATACCAAGTTTCTTACAAGTGTATACATTTGTGTTAAAATGCCAAAAGCTGTACTACTTTTTCAGATATCTTGTTTCTCAAATAATTATATTACAACTTTCATTATGTTTTTTCTTTACTTTACTTATCTGCAAGATTTTACGAGGTTTTGAAATTAAGTGGGCCTTCATTGGCGCCTGTACCTTAATAAATAGAGACTACATTATAATTGAATTAAACATAACACAATTGCTTCGTATCAATCGAGACAATTATCACAAGTCAATTAAAACTTGAATTCGTTGACTGCCTTAGGGTTGCCAGCAATATTGATTCTGTAAACTTTTATAACGATAAGCTCCTTTTGTCTTTATACGTATTATAAAGTTGATTTTCCATGTCATCACAGCCATTAAAATTTTGATGTAGGGTGGTCATTCTGCTTACATAGTGACTGATGGTGTGAAAATTCATCCAACTGTTATGCCCACCCCAAAACTGCCCAAACTGTTAAGAGGGAGTAGATACTCGTATTTTAAATAATAACATTCGGCATTTACAGATAAGGTGGTGGGACTCCTTTCCAGCTTGAAGTTTGGGTATCCAGGTACCCAGTATCCAGGTAGCCCATTACCGACTTTGCCGCCAAATAGTACTGCATGCACAGCTTTTTTCCAGTCTGGATGTATATAGATCGTATAAGAAAGCCTTCTGTAGCCTTTTTTGTTTGACACTGGTTGCAGATCGTACATTGACTGCAGTTGTCATTTTATTTCACTTCAAATGTGTAGTAAAAAATATATAATGTGTAATCAAATCTTTCACGAAATGATTTATTCATTTTTTGAAAACGTTTTAATAAAATTAACTAAAGTGTTTAAGTTTTGTAAAATTTGACTTTTACTTTTACTTTTTTAACCATTTTACTGGTGTTAATTATTTTTCTCATAATATATTCAAATAATTTAAAACTGTACGATGGTGTTAACAAAAAACTAAGACGATTTTACCATGAAGCTAAATTAAATTTCCTGTCTGATGAATTAATCGGTATCGTGATTGAGTGGATGAAATGAATCTCTAAGTTCTCTCTTTCTCTCATACACAAATTCAAAATTCATAATACCCAACACAAAATAAATGCCTATAACGGAAAATTGGTCACTTCTTAACACCTTTTGTTTATATCGAAATTGGTTCCCACAAAGTTTTGGTAAAAATGAATTCTTTTTTAAAAAATTGTACATATTTGACAAACTGTCAAAAGCCTTAAATACTATTATCATTGCATATTTGAATGTAGGCATAAATCTATTTTAGCTCCAAATGAGGTCATTGAAAAAACTATTACATTGCGGTGCATGAAATGATAATGCGCAGCGTGGGTTTTACACCACTTGCATTCGATGTTCATCGGTCCCAAAACAACAGTATTGTTACGAGCTTGAGGTTCGTGACAATAAAAATTGCCGATAAAATTACCTAAATTAACACTTTAATTTACTTTACACAAATTAAAACTTAAAACACTAATAATTAAACACACTAATTCATTTTATTCTGCTCCGAAGCTTCGCTAGCCTCGCCAAATCCAATACTGCCCCGATCGCATCTTGCAGCGCCTATATATACAAATTAGCAATGAAGCATCCGGAATATTCAAGTAAATGCGCGCAAAGCGACGAGTGTTCGAGTGTAGATTTTCTAGAAACTTAGTTAGACTTAGTAGAACACTTCAGCACTTCGATATACCGACAGTCAACTTGGCACCGCTGAAGGGACTGTAGCACCGCCCAAATTTCGACGGAATCAAAGGCTTTCTCATAATCCACATACGCCAGGCAAAGTGGCAGTTTGTACTCTTCAGTCTTCCGTACAATCTTCCTCAGGGTATGTATGTGGTCTATGGTACTGAAGTCTTTTCGGAAACCAGCTTGTTCGGGAGGCTGGAAGTCGTCGAGTCTGCGTGCGAGACGATTCGTAATGACTCTCGAAAACAGCACGTAGACGCGGTTCAGAAGAGAAATCGGTCTGTAGTTCTTCAAGAGAGCGTTGTCGCCTTTCTTAAAGAACAAGACCACCGCACTTCTTCTCCACGCCTCCGGAGTAGCGCCACCATGGAGGACAGAATTGAAGAGCTTCTGAAGGACTTCAAGTACCGGTGTTCTACCCGCTTTCAGAAGCTCCGCTGTAATTCCATTCTCGCCTGGGGCCCTGCCGTTTTTAAGGTGCTGGAGAGCCATTTTAATCTCGCTCAGACTGACGTCCGGGATATCGTCGGAATAGTGTCGGATAAGACTTGCTCTTGGATCGTTGCTCACACTTGCGTGTGGCCTTAACGATGATGTGTACAGCTGCCCATAGAACCTCTCAATCTCACTCAAAATCTCAGGCGTCCCGGAAATGATGCTGCCACACTCAGTCTTCAGCTTTGACAGTTAGCTCTTTCTGGCAGACAGATCTCTGGCAAAGACTTTGGAGCCCTGGTTTCGCTCGATCGCTTCTTTAATACGAGCAGTATTAAAGTTGCGTAAGTCTCGCCGCATGCATTTGGAGATCTGTCTGTTCAGTTGCCTGTATGCTGTCAAATCTGCTGACGATTGCAGCCTCATCTCCCGTCTAACAGCCATGAGATTAAGAGTGTGATCGGAGAGTTTTTGTGTTCTTCTGCGGCGGGTCTTGCAGAACTTAGCTCCGACCGCATGGACAGTTTCCACGAGCTTGTCATTCACATCGTCCACCGCATTGCAATCTTCTAGGCACTGAAAGCGGTTACGTAACTCAAGCTGAAAGGTTTCGGGACTCTGGATTAGAGCACGAGGGGGACGGAGCGTTGACTTCATTAGACGAGACCTCTCCAACTTAACGTTTAGGTTCAGTGTGCCTCTAACCATTCGGTGATCGCTGCCGGTTTTCACCCTTGCGATCACTGCGACACCACTGAACAGTTGGCGTCTGGTCGTCATAATGAAGTCAATCTCATTTTTTGTCGAACCGTCGGGGCTCGACCAGGTCCACTTCCTGTGGAGCTGCTTCTGGAAGAAAGAGTTCATCATAAAGAGTCCCTCTTTCTCCATAAAGTCGTCCAGCTGCTGGCCCCTTCGGTTCCGTTGCCCTACTCTAAATTTCCCTACCTTCAGCTCACCGCTTTCTCTTGTGCCTAGTTTTGCGTTGAAGTCTCCCATCAACACCGTGTAGTGGGTTTTGGAGGAATGCATGGCTCTGGAAATATCCTCATACATTTCCTCCACCTTCTCATCGGGATGTGCCGAGGTTGGTGCGTAGACCTGTATGACCTTTAGCGAATACCGTTTGGTGATTCTGAGTATCAGTTACGCGACCCTCGTCGACACACTCCCAATCTTTACAACGTTGTTGACGAGAGACTTGTGGACGATAAATCCGACACCTCCTTGGGACAGATGGTCGCCCTCCCGGTGATAGAACAAGTTGCCGGACTCGAGGATTACCGTGTCCTCCCCTCTCTTCGGACCTCAGATAATCCAATAATATGCCAGCGCAACTTGTCTACCTCTTCTTCCAGCTCCAGTATCTTCTCGTCAGTCCTCAGGGTGCGTGCGTTATACGTTGCCAGGTCGAGTCGTCGTAGATGGCAACGAAACCTCCACCGGAGATTCTTAGCACCCCCTGAATGAAAGTCTTATACTACATAAATTGGTGAAGAGTCGGAGATACAGCCATTTAAATGCGTCGTTTTTGTCTATTGGACGCTTATCGGTGTTATTATCACCGTAGGCATGAGCGTAGGTAACAAAGTGACCATAAGAAAGTTCTTTTAAAAAAAACGTAATCTTTTGATGGGTCGGTCTTCTGGGCCAAATTTGTCATACAGGTTGCCATTTCGATTTTGATACACTTTAAATACAAATGGGTATATTTGATCGGCTGCAACCCACACGCAGAAATCGCCATATGTAGAGTACATAACATATCTAATGTTTACTTTTCTTTATCTCATGTTTGTTGCCATGAAGTTCATGAGAAATAACAGCAAGTTCATCCCAATTGTTCGTCACATGACACACAATTTCTTTACGAATATCCATTGAGTGTTCTTGTGTATCGTACAACAAATAAGAAAACGTAGGGAAAAGGCATGCGCCACACCCCACTATTGATTTAATAGTAAGGTTTATTAATTTCTCCTTGATGTTAATTAACTCCGCTCACATTTTTAAAAATAGACACAGACAAATTAATAAATATAAAAAATTGCGAAAAACAATACACACTAAATTAAACTTACACACTTCACTAAGACAAACTACTAACTACTTGAATACACACAACAAATCAAACACAGATATCTTTACAATTAAAAGTAAAAACCTATATTATACACTAACAAATCAAACTCTAATAATCTTATTTAATTATTATAACAACAAATTAAATAGAAATTAAATTAACTACACTCTATTCTAATGAAATAGTGAAAATGAACTTTCAAACAAATTATACAGCAATCACAAATATTCGCTAAGTCGGTAATCTAAGAGATTTCCAAGGAATTTTTGAAGGAAAATCAAGGTGTAAGATCAGTTTATCATTCACTTATTCCAAGAGCAAATAAAATTGAAATACCGAATTCTAATCCGATTTAAATATGCTTTTATATTTGACATTCTAATTTTAAAGAGTATTGCATTGCACCAAGCTTTTATGAAAGTTCAACGTTTTGAGTTTTCAAACATGTTGTGTCAAAATAAAATGTAATTTAAATCAAAACCACTATTAGGCAGAAAAGGAATAAGTATAATTACCTAGTATTTCTAGCTTCACGCTATTACTACAATTATTCAGTGAGATCTTACGGAATATTTGTGACATGAATATTAATGTCAATTATCATAAGGTAATATTAATTTGTGAAATTAATTTATCTTTGTGAACGCCATATTCAATATTTAATGAAACTTCTAGCAACAATAAATAAGTAAGTAAAAGTAAATTACGTAAGGCGTAGTCGGCTGAATTGATAAATTAGTCAACCTGCGTACTTGTTTCTGTGGGTAAATCAAATATTTATTCAGTGTAAATAAGTTTGTATATGTTATATATAACATATCCATTTCCTTATAAGTTCAGAAACCCTTCTCCTCAATAATCTATAATGTCTATTTGAGATTTGATACACTTAACAAGAATTTTACAAGTGTATTAGTAAGTTTTAAAAACAAAATAACCACGTAGGCATTGGAGGCAGTTTACATACATTTATGGAATAAGGAGACCAACGAACACACAGTCTACCTGATAGTAAGTGGATGCTGTGGCCTACAGACTAGCGATGTGAACCGGTTTCATGAAAACCTTTAAAAAACCGGTTTTTTTAAAAACCTAAAATCACCGGTTCTCATTGGCAAAACCGATTACAATCACAAAACTATCCTAGTCTTTGATATGTATCCGAACATGATTCTGTTCTGTTTAAAATGTTGTTTATGGTAGGGAAATTCCCCGATATCCCATTTTAATATGCGACTAACTTCACTATATTAAAATATTTCAGTTTCTGTTTTGCTTGCGAGTTCTTTAGAGTTAACAATATTTCTTTGCAAATATGCCTAAAGTAAAAAGTAAATCAATTACCAGAAATTATTTTGAAAAGATTGATAATGTTAGTGCAAAGTGTAAGCTATGCGCTAAAGTGATCAAAGTTGGAGGAGGAACTTCGAATATGTTGGCACATATTAAGAGAAACCATCCTCAGGCTACAGTGGAGGTGGATCGAGGTCAAGTGGGTGATCAGCCAGGTGCCACACAGGCACAGGAAACATCTACTAGCACGACACAAGAAAAACCAACGGATACTCCGCGCCCCATATTTCAGACTACTCTTAAAATGACCGCATCAAGTAGCAAAAAGAAAATCGATAAATATTTGACTATGATGATCGCCACGGACTTTCAGCCGTACTCAATTGTTGAAGACAAGGGTTTTAGGAAGCTGGTTGAAGCATTGAATCCAAGCTATAAACTACCAAGTAGACAGAGGATCAGGTATGACCTAATGCCAGAACTTTACCAATGCGCAAAGTTACAGCTTGCTAGCATGCTTGAAAATATTAAGAATCTTGCACTCACTGCTGATATGTGGTCGAATCAAAACATGGATTGTTTCCTTACTGTCACAATACATTTTTTTAACCAAAACATTTTAAAAAGCTACGTATTAACTACATGTGATGTTCCAACTTCACACACAGGCGAAAATTTAGCTGAAATTATGACAGATTTACTAACAGAATGGAAAATATTAGGAAAAATTTCTGCTATTGTTACTGATAATGGTACTAACATGGTGAAGATGTGTAATTTGCTGGGAATACGGCACATGCCGTGTTTTGCCCATACGCTTAATTTAACTTTGGACGATTCTATGAAGCTTTCTCAGGTGGAGGACATAACTAACAAATGTAAAGCCATAGTGAAATTTTTTAAGAAATCATCTGTAGGTTGGCGAGCGCTAAAATTAGCTCAGAAAGAAAGAAACCCCGATTCTACTCCTTTGAAGTTGATACAAGAAGTATCTACAAGATGGAACAGCACATTCTACATGATGAAGAGAATACCACAGCTAAGTGACATTCTCGCATTGGTGTGTAGGAAATTAGATCAGGCGCCAGACTACTTATCTGCTTCCGAAGAAGAAGCAGGGAGAGAAGTTATCAACATTTTGGAAATATTCGAGGAAGCTACAAAACTCGTCAGCGCTGATCAATATCCAACTAGTTCACTAGTTATTCCGTTAATATGTGGACTATTTGAAAAATTGAACACAATAGAAATTTGCCTAACAACAGATATAGGCAAGATGTTTCACTCATCAGTGAGGCGAAACATAAGTAGCAGTCTCTTGGCATATGAGACAAGAACTGTATCCCAAATGGCTACATATTTACATCCAGTATTAAGAACAGGATTCCGTCACCCGGAGAACATGCAGTCGGCTAAAGAGTTAGTCAGGAAAGAATTATCCCATAACTTAAAAGATTGTGCCGATAGCTCTATGCCATCGACTTCGGAGCAGCCAGGTAGTAGCACAGAACAGAAAAAACCTGGACTGCTAGACTTCATAAAACAAAGAAGACCCAATACTAATTTAACTGCTTCTGCAGTTAATATTTTACGAATGTATTTGGAGACAGATCCACAAAATGAAGAAGCCGAGATCACAAAAGCAGCTGAAAGTGCGGGAGCTTTTTGGTCCAGCAACAAACACTTGGCGCCATTAAATACAATAGCGCTAAAGTATTTAGCTATACCAGCCACATCGGTACCTTCAGAGAGGATGTTCTCTAAATCAGGATATGTATTGTCCTCTAGAAGGAGCAGGCTACAAGCAGATGCTGTGGACCAAATTTGTTTCATAAACCAAAACTACGATTTGTTAGAAACAGGCAAAGTATAACATTTAAATTTGGTAATTACTTATCTGATCGATGACCACTTCCTTTCTGTGATTGTTATTTTACCTCATTATTTTAAGAAAAATAAATAATAAGCCATAATTCAAAACTGGTATTTTATTAGGAAAAACCTTACTATCTTGACTCTGGTAAGTAATAAGAAACAAATTTATAAATATTTAACCATGATGATCGCTACTGACTTCCAGCCCTATTCAATTGTTGAAGACAGGGGATTTAGGAGATTCACAGAAGTTTTGAACCCAAACTATAAATTACCAAATAGACACAAAATCACTTTCCGCCGCTTTTGCAAGTCGTCTGTACCTCCAGAAAGGATGTTTTCGAAGTCAGGTTAAGTGTCTTCAAAAAGAAGCAGGTTGCAAGCGGATGCTGTCGATCAGATCTGTTTTCTCAATCAAAATTACAACTTATGCGATTAGTTATTTTCAAGTTAAAGGTATTTTGATTTTAATAAAGTAGATTTAAAAAAAAAGATTAGAGCTTTTGTTCTTTCTATAAAAAAATAAGAAAAAAACCTAAAAGTACCTTAAAAAACCGGTTTTTTTCTTAACGTAATCGGTTTAAACCGGTGCTGAAAATTGTAATCGGTTAACATCACTACTACAGACATCTTTATTTACCTCTGAAGACTAAGTCAGCTCAAATTCCAATTTCGTCCCCACTTGCCCGCGCGTCGTATGCTATACACCGACATGTTTGTAATCACTAATACTGTAAGTAGAAAGGTCGTTAGACACTTATTTCATTAGGTTTATCATATTTATGCCTGTTTCTTAACGCCAAGCCAGCCGCTTCTTATTTTTATCACGGTTATTTCCCATTTTAATTTTACGTCGTACTGTTGCGTAATATATATTCTGATCGTAAGCGACACAACCTCCCCGTCCAAAGGCCGAGACGAAGTGACCGTGCCCGTGGTTCAAAAGGCCAATAGTTTAGGTAATTTCTTTTTACAGTAAAAATAATGGTATTTAAAAAAAAGTAAATAACATAAGCACTGCTTTATAGTTAGTTCAGTTAGTATGCAAAGTTTCATGATCTTATATAAAGTATTTTATGAATAACAGCGGTTTATTGTTTATTTTGGAGGTAACTTTGGATTTTTTTTCTATCGAGAAAATTTTACGAAATCGTGTTTTCGTCTAACATAATCCTTAACATTAATCCTCAACTTTACCATATATTTATTTCAAAATTAATGCTGCAATGTTTTCGGCATAACGAAGGATCTTGCTAAGCCATTTGACATTATATTTCCCCTTAATAGCTAAATTTATTTATTTGTTAAAAGTTATTTGTTAATTTTTTTAACAGATAAAATTTTTAACAGTTAACAATATTACTTACTTGTGTAGTGAATTTTTATTTTTAATCGGTTGTGTTCATTTTATTGCTATTTTACGGATGAAATTTTAATTCAATAAACATTTCTTCATACTTTAATAGGTACACGAGTCTCTTTATTATTAACGTCTAAATAAGCTAGTAGTATTTAAAGGTTTATTAATTCAATACTTATATTTTATTATGATTTATAATAAATTGTATATTATTTATAATGATTATTAGGTATTTACTAAATGTAAAAAAATGACAATTTTTTTAAGATGGTCCCACAGCTGTGACGTCTCGGCATGATAAAAGATGAAAATTAAACTTTAACCAAAATCCTATATTTTTGTACACTACACTAAATAATATAAGTTAAAACTAATTTCACTAAATCTGAATTAACTTCCATAGTATTTATTTTTACGATTTTGATGAAAAAATAAAGCACAAAATACTATTACTCCTACCGGAGAAATAAACTCTAAATAAAATGATAATAAACTGACGCGCTTCGTTTAAACAGTTTAAATTAACACCAAGCAATATTTCAGCCAATAGCGTAACAACAAAATACATAAAATTAACATCAACCACTAACGTATTCAGCCAATAGCGTTAACTTATGCGTTAAAATATCAGTTTGAACGGTTTAAAAAAAATATCACTTCAAATGACTTAACGGAAAATGACTTGTTATTTAATAATATGATAATTTTCAATCACAATGAGATAGATATAAGTTTAATTTTATAGCAAATAATTGTTACAATCCTTTTTTAATGTGAAGCCTAAATTTTAATGTAGGTACTATATCAAAAGAATACATGTATTGATGTTTTTGAAGAATATTTCCTTTATTTCTTCAGTATGTAAAATTTTAATAGCGCCATCTCATACATTCTATAGATGAAGTCATTTTATCGAACGAAAATTGATTCACACTAAAGGTGGTTCGCAAAGATTACGCTAGATGGCACAAACACGGCTATGACTGGATAATTTTATTCAATAAGGTTAATTTTATTTATTTAATAAATTTGTTAATTTTTTATAACCGTTTATTTTAACAGTTAAAAGATATATTAACCATCTTTAGTTTGCTGTCTCACTGACATTAACTTCGTAAAAGCTCGGCTTTTTGGCGGTTTAATTTTTTTGTTAATTATGTACTTTTATGTACATATAAATTAATATTCACATAATAATTCAATGTCAAGTTGTTCATGTTCAATTTTAAGCGAATTTTGTAACAAAAATCTTCACCTCAATGTCAAATAGTGACATCAGGTGAGCGAAAGATTATTAGCCCTCATTGATATCAGTAAACAATGCATAGTTTTTTTTTATAAATCTGTATATATAATAATTATACGAGTATATTTAACTTTTTTATTTGACATTACCCCTTTTCAATTATTAAAAATTTAAATTAAATTATTACTCAATCTATTGTCATAAAATATTTAGAAAACGCTAAAGTTACAATTTACAAAGTTCTTTCAATTTCGGCGATCGTTTTGTTAGTTTTTGTCTGTCTGTCTGTGTATTCACGATACACGCAAAAACTACAGTATAAATAGCTACGAAATTTTGTATGTAGGTAGTTAGTGACCAGGGGCAATGTATATCCTACTTATTATCCGATTATAGAACCCAAAAAAGGAGGGTTAAGTATTTTACTTCCTTTAAAAGTTAATTTTCTTTTATATCTGATTCTGCTACATATAGTGGGATAACGTAGTTTTAATATTTATAAATAAAGTTTAAAATGAGTTTAAATCGTTACATAATAACTTGAAACTACACAAACGATCTGCGTTGTACGTTTCCAAAACAGCGCCATCTGTCATAAAAATTATTAATATTTTGCATTCAGTTACTAATATATTAAATAATATAAATAACTTACATGTAAGTTATTTATATTTAATTTATTAGTACAATATGATCAATTCTACGATCTGGCCACATTTATATAACTTGACAGATTTGGCTTTCGTAGTTTTATCTGATATTAGCGCCATCTACTTACTTCTAAATAAACTATTAATAACTAAGTTATACGATTATATAGAATGCTACTGAACGCTTATTCTTCCAGGATCAAAACCTTAAAATATCCAGCCTTTATCGGCATGATTTACCGTAATTACCACGTTTTGCAAAATAACTACGTGAACTGTTATACTGGATACCGAGAATATATATAAAACTGTGGTGAAAAGAGAAGCTCATTGGTTAAATATACTTATTGCGTGTATTCGGCATAGCAGTCATTTCACTAACTTCATTTGATTTTAAGTTAACCGATGTAATTGAAAATTCAGTGTATTGTGAGATTTTAATCTTTTAATGGAATAGTGCGTGTTATATGTAGTTAGTTATAATTGTGTATGAGCTTACTTTCAATTTTTATGAATATTATTTTATTAAATACGAGAGCCGTTTTAGGCTCCCGTAAGATTTTATAGCATGGGAGCAAAACATTTACGATCCCCTTGAGGACCAATGAACCTGTTATAAGAAATTTTGCTGTGTGTGAAAATGATCGATCTTTTCGTTGTGAAAGTGGTGAAGAATAACCTTCGTGGAAAACCTAAATGTCTAAGTAGTGATAAAAATCGTGAACATTTGAAAACTGCTAACATGCATTGGAGCAATAAGGCGTACTCTTTTCTGTCAACAAAACACTATATACCCGTACTTAGGAACATGAGGAACCCTGTACACAGTCGCGAGAAGTATGTGGGCTGCCCAATATAAAAAACAGGGGTTACTAGACGTATGATATTAAATGCAATTCTGAATAATCTACGTCCAATGGTTTCTGAGGATTCAAAACGAATCCGCTACGAAATGACCTAGTATAGTTTTATGTGTTGCAAAATTGGCCCGTAATTTATTAATCTGTATTCCCTTATAGAGTCGGTAAGATGGAGAATTAGAAATAGAAGACGTCAAAAATTATTTTCGCTTAATCACCTCTGTATTTGTATTTATTCTCTCCTTCGTAAAATATTATAAAAATTGAAAGTTAAAAAAAACAAATCCTGGACAAACAAACGTAGAGATAAAGACAACGACGCGACTCTACAAGTGATCCCACTGCTGATTTTGGTACGCAGCAGTATTAAACGATGTTCCTCAAGAGAAACCCACGCGAGCGAAGTCGCAATTAAAAAGATAGTCCTTATATATACAAGTATAATTCATTCTAAATGGTTAGACCGACTTAGATGATGCTGTTTTTTCTTTGATTAAGTCTATGGATCGCTCAGATTTACAATAAAACCCGGTAAGTGGCAATGTTGTCAAGATCCCCTATTCACACCTACGAAGCCGGAGCGAATCATTAGTATGTCATATCATAATATTTTTAATATACAAACAGTGGTTATATGCTTTTGAATTCAAATAAACATCGAATTCACTCATCCAAATAAATAAAAATATCACGGATGGGTTGCCTAATGAAGTACCACAGACATTATATGAACATACTTATTTATCACGGCTCTGCCAAAAATTTACTTTTGACAGTACCTTTGAATACATTTAAAAATATATTAATTAACGATTTGTTTGTATATAACGATTGATTTGTTGAAACTTTAAGTACCCATTAAAAAGTACAATATTATATACACTACATTTACATTTCCTTTAAAATATTAACTTTTTGTAACACAATGTTTAATAAAAATCGTGTAATCCGTTAAGCAGATGGGCGAATTTTAATTCGGATCTTAGACTATAAGTTTAATTTTTATTTTCTTTCGCGGTATAGTAGGCTATGAAATCAATTTGCTTCATCATGATCTTAGAAGTAAAACATAATTCAATCGTAAATTAACTTTGTCGGCTATAATTTCAATTAGTAGCTATAGTCCATTTTAAGAGGCAAAGATTATAAATATGTATAGCAAACAAGACATTACACCAATTCACTTCCGTTATGTTATTATATTTTGTTATAATATTATTCAAAGAGGCAACAAATAGGGGTATATCAGGCAATTTACGAGTAGCATCGTTCGTGGCGTCTCATTTTGAAGATAGGGGGTTGTTTACTGCCGCTGTTATAGTCTGTGGTATTTGATAATTTTGGCTGAAATATCCATAAAAATAACCTAGATTTTTATCTTTGATATTTATTAACAAATTAGACCATCCGTACATTTTGTCTTAAAATTGCAGTGACAAACAAACTTACAGTGCTCCTGATGGTAAAGGTTAAGGATGCGTTGTCACCCCTATAAGTGTTTCACAGGCTGTACTGTCTCTCTTTGCCCTACAGACTGGCAGCTGTGCAGGCGCTTCTTTTGGGTACCAGAAATAGGTATGATGGTAATACTTGCCAACAGCTTAGGAGGCAGAAAAGTAGTCTCACTACCTAATAACATCGTAAAATAAAAGTATATTACTTGTTTGTTTAACCTGATGTAATGAGGGGTGCCGTTTAGAATATGATGAGTGTTTGCAGAATTTCTGGAGCAATGGCGTTCACGTCAGTGATATGCTTTCACGCCGGTTTTTATAGATCTTTTGGTTTGCCCTATGTAAGGACACTTTACGGAAGGTGAGAACTGACAAATCTTCTTCGGTGACTAGCAGAATGAGTTAATAGACAATTACTTCAAGATATAACCAATTTTGTCTGGGATTCTTCTGAAATATGGTAGTACAGCAGGTACACTCTCGATTGTGGCCGGATTCACTCAGTTCCTGTGACGTAGACGCGGCACCCAAAGCCTGTTATTGTACGGAACTCGCTTGACGTGCTGAAGCTCACCGGTCAGATGTCTACTGTCATAGATCCTATGTACCCTCTGAAACAAACATTTTTCCACGGATTATATACCGCAAATCCTTACGAAAGAACATTCCTATCAAGAATGCTACGTGAGGCTATTGAAATCAAAAACGTCCTAATTTCAACAGAGAAGAAGGATGGGTACTTTCACCCGCTTGAGATTCTGTAATTATTATAATTAAAACTTAGCTCCAGCGTACTATTAACTCAAGTACGGTAAGCTCATTCTGCTTAAACTGGACCAAAATTAATAATTAAAGCTGCAGGTATTCCGGATTAACTTTAGCATCGGAACGTCAAACATCTCAATTCCTATGACCATGGGAGCTGCAGAACATCCGAAACGTCGAGAATAAAAAAGTAAAATTAAACGCATTATAATCCGTAAAACCATTATATAATTTTATGTTTTTTCAATAATTATTACTTCCATTAAATTTCCATTAGACTCGGTAGGAACAGAGTAATGGGAAAAGATATTTTAAAAAGGAATTATTTTCTCCCCATTTCTCGAATTCCTTTGTATACTTATAAACTGAAATCATTTCTTAATATTTGAGATGCACTGGGGTGAATATAATCGTGAGTAGAAAGTAACATTTCAAATAAATTGGAAAAGTAAAAAGTACGTTATATTAATAGCGTTTTATTGTTGATAAATAAACGTTGTACATACGTATTGTTATGTTATCGATAAAGATCTTTTTGAAAGTTATAATTATTAAATTATTTTAGCAACTAACCGCATGACAGTTCGTGTATTTTTTTATTATCAGTATGTAAGTCGAATTTCTGAGTTAGTATATATTAACGATTCCGGAACTAAAGGTACTTACTTAAAGTTAAGTCTACTTACCTACTTCAGAGATTTCTAAACGTATATATAATAATGACCGAATTTTGACCACGGTGGCCTGCCTCAACGGAGGCTAGGCAACGGCGAAGGACAGGATTATAGTGCCCAAGTGTACCCGCAAACACAGGTGCACTCTCTATTCCCTCACTCTCATAATCCGATGGGACGGTAAACCGACACGACCGGAGTGAGATCAGGCGCAGGAACAATGGCTTTACATGCTTTCCGATGCACGGGGGTGAGACACCGCCAACTTCCTGACTTCGGGCAGCTACTAGAATACTCAATAATTGATTTTTTTAACCCGACCCGGGATTTGAACCCAGGAACTCATGATCAGCAATCGCGCTACTACAACCGCTAGACCAACAAGGCAGTCAAGGAACGTACATAATGTATAAGCAGATCAGATGTAGTAAATTTTCCAGTTCTCTTTATTTATATAAAAACAATGACATGTACGGACAATTTTCATGCGTTACGTAAGAATATCTACTGCCTCGTACCTTCCTGCAAGTTTCGTAAGTGTATGCGCAGAAATGAATATTTTATTTCTTTTAGATAAATGTGACTTTATTTTGTTCATTAACAAATTAAGAGTTTTACATGCGTGTTGACAAGACGAACTCTGCGTGAGCTATATATGACATTAGAGAGAGGGGACGAAAGATGCGCCCTCCTTTCTGCCAAGGAGGGTCGCGTTCGTATACGGCTTAGAGATCTCCAGTCAGATCGTTAAGCCATTTCCTAAAAGGTGGTGTTTAGTGGGTAAAAGTCGCCACATAACCACGCAGCCGGCTGCGTGGTATGCTATGAGCATTCACCACCTCCCTCCCCCGCTTTCCGGAGGGTTGCCCATATTTGCTTCGGGCGCAAAAAAAAAAAAGGGACGAAAGATGACGTGATGCCACTGCGCCGGCTCGCGATGACGTCGACCAATCACAGCCTCTCCCAATGACGTGATACTTTAATGCGCGTACATGCTCCCGGCCTTGAAAGCACCATGTGTTTTCAACAAACAGTCATTACATCTCTTCTGAAAACAACGGGCAGATTTTTGGAAATGCCCGTCGTACAGTACCATTCACTGTCCTAATGTCTGCAACTCTGGAGACACCATCGTTTCCAGGGAACGTTTTGATAATTCTTCCCATTCTCCATTTTAAAGGTGGTTGATTGTCATCCTTTATAAGTACGAGAGTGTTCTCCTGTAGATCGCCTTTATGCTCAGTCCACTTGGTCCTCACTTGCAGCTCAGATATATACTCCTTAGACCATCTGCTCCAGAAGTGCTGGCGTATCTGCTCGACTCTTTGATAACGTGTAAGACGATGCTCTGGAACAGTATTCAGGTCAACAGACACAGGTGAAGTTAATGGACGGCCTACCAAGAAATGAGAGGGGCTCAGTGGGTGATAATCGTGCGGATCCGTGGACATAGGTGTGAGAGGACGGGAGTTGAGCACAGCCTCAATCTCAACCAGGACTGTGCACAGCTCCTCGAAAGTTAAATGCGCGTTACCTATCACACGCCGCAAGTGTTGCTTACAACTCTTGATTCCAGCTTCCCATAAACCACCAAAATGACTAGCATAAGGAGGACCCATTTTAAATTTTATACTTTGAGATGTCGCGTATTCTTCTAAGTCTTTAGATATTTGAGATAATAATTTAGCAAAATCATGCATTAAACCAACAAAATTCCTTCCATTATCACTATATATTTCTATTGGTTTACCTCTGCGTGAAATAAACCGCTTAAGTGCTAACAAATAAGCATCTGACGAGAGATCACTCACAAGCTCCAAATGAACAGCGCGCGTTGTGAAGCATATAAATAAACATATAAAATATTTTATAGTCTTTGCCCCCCTACCCTTACGGTTCAGTATGAGCACTGGACCAGCATAGTCTACGCCACATCGTAAGAAAGGAAAACCAGGATCTAACCGAGCCTGAGGTAAATTTCCCATAATAGGCTTAACGGTTTGACCTCGCATACGCGTACACTTTACACAACTATGTACTACCTTTTTCGAAAGATTTCTTCCGCCTACTGGCCACCACATTTCCCTAACAGTATATAGTAATAACTGCGGCCCGGCATGCATTAACCGCTTGTGTTCATACTTAAATAATAAATGTGTAAAGTGATGTTTAGAAGACAATAAAATAGGATGTTTCTTATTAAAATCAAAATTAAATGATTGTAAAATACGTCCACCAACCCTGATAATATTTTTTCTATCTAGAAAGAGATTTAATTTTAATAGTCCGTTATCTTTAATCGGTTTTCTGTTTAAAAGCAATTTGTTTACTTTTTTTGATTTTATCTCAGGTAATTGCATATCATTCAAATGTATTGTATTATTTGTATCACACAAATTTAAATCATATAAGAACTGCGGCCCTTGAAACCATAAACTGTTGACACACAATAAGTCTAAACTTTGACCCCGTGATATTAAGTCAGCGGGGTTCGCCTTACCACTAACGTGACGCCACGGCCTATCTTTTGTTAAATCCAAGATCTCTGCGGTTCTGTTTTGTACAAAAGTTTTAAGTAAGTTGGGAGGCATGCGTAACCAACCCAATACTATTGTTGAGTCTGTCCAAAATACAACATTATCCAACTTAGACCGTAAAGCATTAATTATTTTTTCAAATAAACGAGCGCCTAATAATGCGCCGCATAGTTCTAACCTAGGTATACTTATAGGCTTCAGCGGAGCTACTTTACCTTTCGAGCATAACAACTTAACGACAACACATGAATTAACATCGACAGTGCGTATATAAGCGCACGCACCGTACGCGGTTTGTGAGGCATCCGTAAATATATGTAATTCTATGCGCTCGGGGTTCGAACCCATTACATAACGTGGAACGCGTAATGATTTAAGGATTGACAAGTTATCAACAAAGTTTTTCCAGATCTGTGCTATATCATCTTGTAAATGTTCATCCCACTCAACTTTTAGCAACCACAGCTTCTGTAACAAAATCTTAGCTGTTATAATCATAGGTCCCAACAGGCCGAGTGGATCGAATATTTGAGAGGACTGAGACAGTATTATTCGTTTTGTGATATTTTTAGGGTTGTTGATGATCTTAGATGCAAAATGTAATTCATCACTTTTATTGTACCAACCAAGACCTAATGTTTTATTTAGTGTCGAATTATTTAATAAGAATTCTTTAGATTCCTCATTTATATATGCGGAACCCTCCTGCTCAAAGTTATAAATCCACTTACGCAAATGAAAACACCCAGACTTTAAAACTTTAGATGTCTCTCGACATAGTTCTAATAATTCAGATTTAGTATTAGCTAAAATAATGCCATCGTCAACGTAGAAGTCTTCACTAATTGTCCTAGCCACTATTGGGTTATCACAATCTTGCGCCAGCTGTTTTAAGCATCGGCAACTTAAAAATGGAGCGGACGCAGTTCCATACGTAACCGTATTTAACTGGTATATTTGTAATGGGTCACTAGGACTGTCACGCCAAATAATAAGTTGTAAATCACGCTGGGATTTGTCAATATGTACCTGCCTATACATTTTCTCCACATCCGCACATGCAACATATTTATTTTCTCTGAAGCGTAACAATATAGCAATTAAATCACCTTGTATAGGCGGCCCTACGAGTTGTAAATCATTTAACGATTTACCGCTAGTCGACGCTGCGCTTGCGTCGAATACAACTCTCAATCGCGTAGAAATTGCATTTTCGCGAAGAACACCGTGATGTGGCATAAAGTAATGGGGATTACCGTATGTGTGCACTTTAGTCATATGTCCTAAATTCATATACTCGTGTATGAAAGCTTTATACATTTTATTTAAATTAGGATTGTGTTTTAAGCGGTTTTCTAATGCCAAAAAACGTCGCTTAGCTTGATTAAAAGATTCACCGATAAAGTCTGGTGATAATTTGAAAGGGATGCGTACACAGAACCTCCCATCAACGTCTCGCGTGGTCGTCTGTTTAAAATGTTTCTCGCATAAACGCTCCTCTTCACTCAATCCATCACTCCCTCTCTTTCCTACCGATAAGTCTTCAATCTCCCAGAACATACGTAACTGTTTGTCTATAGACTGTATACTTATATTTTGCGCGTCTAATGATTGTATGAAATTACAATGAATATAATTTTTATTTCTTAATTTCTGTGAATAAATAGGCCCGGATATTATCCAACCTAGTCTAGTATTTTGTAAATAAGGTCCGTTTGATAAGCGAATTCTACCCTCACATAATAGATCCCAAAAAATGTCTGCACCAATCAGTAAATCAATCGAACGAGTTTGATAAAATTCTGAGTCGGCTAACTGTATATCGGTTGGTATACGAAACTGACCAATATTCACATTCACGGCCGGTAGGGAAGACGTAATTTGCGGTAAAACAAGACATTTATTTACGTGCGTAATATAAGGCTCGCTAACAGACTTTAATTCGATATCGCATGTTTTTGAACATTGTGTTATTGTGTTACCGCCGATACCTCTTATTTTATGAGTGGACTGTATTAATTGTAAGTTAAGTTTGTCACAAAGCGATTGTGTTATGAAACAACGTTCGCTGCCATTATCGAGCACCGCGCGTGCCTTATGATAGTTACCTAAGCTATCGGCTATCTTAACGACCGCTGTAGACAGTAGTATAGGCAGCGATGCAGACGTCTGCGCGCTTAGTACGTCTATGTGAGAATTGCTCACCTGTGCAGAGTTGTGTATGATTTTATTACTATTATCGCTGTTGTTTGATGCAACCGAACTATTTAAAAGGTTAGGAGATATAACCTTATTTTTCGACGTGGGAATTTGTGATTGTCGTTCGCTGGTTTTGTCAGTATGAATTAATGTGTTATGTTTTTTATCACACTTTCGACAAGGCCCGTTCCTACACTCATTAGCCACATGTCCCGGACGTAAACAGTTCTCACATAACCCCTTTTGGTGTATAAATTTTATTTTATCTTGTAAATCATATTCAAGAAATGTTTGGCATGAATACAATTTATGTTTAGCTTTGCACATAATGCATAAATCTTTTGTGTAATTTTTTGGTTTGTCTGTACTAAAATTGCAGTGTACCTTATGCATGTGGTTATGAGCGCTGGAACTAGGGTGTTGTCTTTTATTTTCATAATGTATGCCAGACTTGGCGTGTGTGACACAAAGCGTTTCTAATATGTCAGCCCTATCTCGTAAAAACTTTATTAAATTATTTAACGTTATAACACAATTCTGAGATTCATCTGTCGATTTATAAAATGTACACTTCACCTTTTCCCACTCTCGTTCGGAGGCAAGATCTAACCTTGATACAATCATGTAAATAATTAGAGTATCCCAGGAGTCTGTGGGCTCACCGAGTATTTTCAATGCGCGTATATTTTTTAACACTGTATCAATAAGTTTTCTTAGTAACCCAGGTGATTCCCTTGTAACAAGCGGTAATGAAAATAAGGATTTTACGTGATTGTGTACCAGCAATCTGTTATTGTTATATCTGTTAAGGAGAAGTTCCCATTCAACTGTATAATTACTTTCGGAAAATTCTAGTGAGTCTATAACTAATGCGGCGCTGCTTTTTAATGAAGATTTCAAATAATGCAGTTTTTGAATTTTAGTAATTTCATTAGAATTGTGAACTAACGATTGAAATGTGTCGCGGAATTCTAACCAGTGCTCATATGATCCATCGAAGGTAGGTAAAGAAATTGTAGGTAACTTAACCGATTGAAATATGCTATTGTTTGCCGATTTAGGAATATTCATCTCATTATCTTTATTTATCATACATTGCGTTTGAGCGAGGACGCCATAATAAAGACTTTCAAAACATTCACGCTCTTCTAACTGTTTTACTAAATCACTTTCCGAAAGAGATATTTCTAAATAATTCTGAATTTCATTAAAATCTTTATAAAGACTTAATGCACCTTGCATACGCAATTTTAACTCCGCGCGCTGTTCATTAGTTAATGTTTTATCTATAAAAGAGGAAATATATTTTCGAAAATTCGTTAACCTACCCTTAACTGTTCCCCTTTTTTTTGATTAATTCTTTAATTTGATCACTACTTAAAGAACTAGATTTTGATAAACCTGACTTTGGGTCTCCGTTAGGCATTTTGGCAATTTATAAAAAAACAGGAGTACTTACAGTTGCTGTTCTCAAACTTCCGGCGTTAGGTCAATAATGATGACGAGGCCTTTGCTACTGCAATCTGCTACGCGCGATAGGTATTCTTATTTTGGCAAATAAGACTTGATAACTGGGACACTGAAAGGGGAATGCCCAGTCTTCATAGACACTTCGGCCATGAGTGCCCACATATAAAAGCATATAGATATGATAATATGCAATTAAAACAATGAAATGGTAAAGGAATTGCTTTAAAAAAAGTCGGGGTTTTGAAAATATTTGAAGTTTTTATTTTCACAAATGCAGTTTTTTTAACAACTATTTTTATCGATTTTATCGCGTTTTATTTCTTTGATTTTTAATTCCAGACATTTCGGGTGCTTTCCAGCACCCATGGTTACGGCAGACTGAGGTGACCGACGTCCCAATGTCAGTGTTAACCCGGAGTACCTTCAGATTTTTAATTTTTATTTATTGTCCGATCTACAGAATGAACTTACTGTGTCTAGAAGTCTTGCAGTGGTATGCTTGGGTTTTTAATTTCATTAATTACAGGGTCCTAAGCAGGTGGTAGTACCAAGCATCCTTCCTAAAAAAGAATTTATGTATTAGATATTATATAGAATTTATATAATAAAATACACTTTACGACTAATAGTGATGACTTGCAATTCTAGCCCTAAGTAAAGATCAGCTAGGGCTTAACTTTATTCCTTCCATAATGCTGCTCCTCTGGTTATTACAGAGTTCTATCCGGTAGCAACCATTAAATATTATATGCTCACCATAATAGTAGCGAGCTTGCTTTAATTGGTATGTGACACAAGCAATTAATATTAAGTCGCTGTAAGTTAAAACAGGAAATTCCCTAACATTTTAAAGTCTACATTTATATTTCTAAAGTCTGCCTGCCCTAGCTCTATTTAGATTGTTTTCCCTAGCATACTCAGAAAAATCATTATTTGTCTCCATATTTTGATGAACTATTTCAAGTATTTGAGCCGCATCATCCCTGTCCCTTATTTTTGTGTGGAATTTATTAACTATAGCAGAAGCCACAGCAGTCTATCATCAAATGTGTAGAAGCCCTGTTAAAGTAATTTTGATGAAATATTTTAAATTCAGTTTTAAAAATGCCATTCACCACCTCTACTACCCATATCGACACATAGTCACGGCTCTGGATTTATTAGCATATCTTGTCATTAACTGAGATTCACCATCTGCTGGAGACATTTCTGCGACCCTTAGACATCCACATCTATCCTCGATTACAAATCAAAATGCAGATGCGTTGTCACCCGTGAGGACTAAGATCATTTTCTCGTTTCCAGTAAAAAGGGTCTCCGGTTCTCTACACTCACCATACAAAACACAGCAGCATTAAGCTGCTATTTCACGCTGGTATTCTGTGAGAGGGTGCTCCTTCCCCGGTCGAGCCGACCCATTCATGCTACAACTATACTTCTAATATAACTGCAGCATGGCTCTACCAAGTATAACACACATACATAGTACTTGTCACTATGTATGTTTGTTATCGCAAAATGTAGTTAATCACAAAAGAGACATACTTGCAATGCTGATGGAACTGTTACAACCTGGTAAAAAACATTGTGCTTTTATATAATTAGTTAGCAGTACACTGTGTGATGTATGATCTAAGCTTTGTTGTTCTGGGTGCAATACATTACTCACTTCAGATTGCAACGAGGACGGACTAGATGATTCAGATGGTTCCCGTTCTGCAGTTGAACATGATGCTGTTCTATCAGTTCATTGCCAGCAATTATGATATACACGGCATAACAACTGAAACAATGTAAAATACAAAAAGTGAAGTCAAAGTGAAAAAATAAAAATAAAATAGATATATTTCAAACTCAAATATAAATAAAATATTTATCAAGTTAAATGTTACTGCACAAGGACGGATTTAATGCCCTATATTATTTAATAATTAAGGACTGACAGACTACCAGCAGTCCAAAAACAATGAAAAATCAACTGTCTCCTTTCTTGGTAGTTGATAAAACTGGCATAAATAAGCTAGTATGTTTGTCAGATATAGCTAGGGCAGATGTGAAAAAATAAAACAAGTTCTTGAGTTGATATACAATCAGTGTAAAAACATGTATAATTATCAGATATATGGATTACATTTAATAAATTGAAATGTTAAACATGTTAAACACTTACCTCACGTAGCGCAAATAATTCCTCACGTGGAAAATCGAAGACAAACAATGTGTGTGATCTTATTCTCATAAGTGTCAGTGCCACAGCTGATGTATAGATGTTCAAGACGAACTATTGGTGCATTTTGCGAGTGCCACACTACACGTTCACTGTACTCGAAACTTGTACCTAATAAAGAAGCTACAATTATTATATTGATATTATTCAAGTAAACTCAGTTATAAAGCATTTCTTAGAGGAAGACATACCACATCGTGATATGTACCAACTATTTACCTGCTGTGTTCGAACCAATTGTTGAGAGATCAACAATTGCATTTTACTTTTACAACAAAACAATAACACGCACAGAATACATATAACACGATAACAACACGTAATTTAATTCTTGTGACATAACAGTGACAGCGGCCTACCTGTCGGATACGATGTTGCCACTTAACGGTCATAAAATCTATGGAATGATATCGATTTTTATTCGATTAATAATATCATAAAAAGAATAATCTTTGACGCGTTTTAAGTTCTGCACGCTTTTTAAAATATAATTTCCTTTATTTATTGAAACTCTATTTCAAATGTATTTTTAAGAACAGTTAGCTTGTGCTGTATTGTTTTGTTATGCTTTAGAGAATTCGTGGTAAATCAGCTGGAAATTAACTTCTTGAATTATCATAACATGATTCCATTTTAAATGTTATGTTAAAAACAGATAAGAATAACAGTTAACTTGTGCAGTAGCGTTTTGTTATACTCTAAAGAATTCTTGGTAAATCAGCTAGTAATTCGCTTGTTTAATTATCATAACTATAAATGTGAAGGTTGTCAATGAATTCAACCGAGCCTATAACAACGGTTGTTTTAGTTTTTAATGGTTGACTGCCGCTTTTGATGACTTGAAATTAATAAAAACCTATTTTGCGCAATAAGTTTTTTCTCTTTGGTAATGAATAAACCACAGAAACCCCTTTAATGTATAATAGTCCTTTTTTTGATACAAGTAGCACATTTTAAGGAACCGCAAAAACAACTTTGTTATTTATACAAACACTATGAAAAACAAAATAATTTTTTGCTGGCGATAATGATAGTGGTATTTTGACTCGATTTAAAATATATGCTTGTTACTACTGAACTCTTCATGGGCCTGCGAGTCCGACTCGCAATGAACCACTTTTTTTCAACATTTAGTTTTATTCTAATAAATAGTTTTTTCGTTTAAGCGGAGCTCTTTTACTTTAGGTTTATTACCTCTTTATCTACAATAATCAATCTGAGTAAGTAAAGTGTGTAAATACGATTCTTAAATTGTAAAAATAATAATTGGATTTGAACATCTTAGGTAGGTATTTAGTTTTATTTATTTAGAAAATATTAATCTCACAATTATTTATTGTAATAATATAATTTATCACACAGCTAACGCCCTCATTAGCAATGTAATGGTGAAAGAATTTTCAAAATCGGTCTAGTAATTTTTGAGATTAGCCAAAAAACGTATTCATTGAAAGTAGCGCCCTCTATAATAAAATTAACCCTATATTAGATATCTAAAATTATACATAACAATCTAGTGGTGAAAGAATTCTTAAAGTTGGTCAAGTACTTTACGAGTTAAGCGAATAAAATATTCTTTGATAGTAGCTCCCTCAATAATAAAATGCATCCTACGTTTTAAGCACCATAGCAAAAAACGATTCAACATGGCCTAATCCGCACACACAGTAAAAACATAACCATCCTTTTTCGTCTGTAGTCGGTAAACATTTGGTTAATAACGGTTGCGTATCGACTGCTTTGGATAAATATCCATTGTCAACGGTTATTTTAAACCTATATCATAACATCGTAATAATTATCGAAAGATCATATAAGCATTGTAATAATGACACCATAAGTAATCGATCGAAAAGGGGAATCGATTTTTTAATGATTTTTGTGATTGGCAACATTTTTTATTTTATTCACAGACTAATGAATTACGTATTTACCTAATTTTATTTTTATCTTTTCGGTACTTTTAATTTGTGCAAAAATATTCCCATTGTTTTAGGATAAATGAATACCGCGATTAATAACCATAAATAAAGATATATTTTTTTAACAAATGCACATTGTTGGGCGTTTCATGGCCTAATATGGGCATCCCCCTTTAAAAAGTAACCACGGATAATACACAATATCTAAATGCTCCTCCCAAATAACCAGGCAGGTACGTCTCACCAAAATCAATGTGCTGCGACCGAAGGCGATTGCCGGTTGCGTTATCTCTATTAATCCGCTTTATGTTTCTTCCAACTGCTGGTTTCCAATATCGGCGATGAAGGTCCAAAACTTATGTATGCGCAGAAATGAATATTTTATTTCTTTTAGATAAATGTGACTTTATTTTGTTCATTAACAAATTAAGAGTTTTACATGCGTGTTGACAAGACGAACTCTGCGTGAGCTATATATGACATTAGAGAGAGGGGACGAAAGATGACGTGATGCCACTGCGCCGGCTCGCGATGACGTCGACCAATCACAGCCTCTCCCAATGACGTGATACTTTAATGCGCGTACAGTAAGAAATGACGGATGGAAACAAACAAGCAGACGGGCCGTAATCACATCGTTTTCCTAATAGCTATTAAATAATAAAAATCAACTATGGTTGCCAACTAACTTGCGAAGCTTGGCGACTATGGCAAATATACCAACCGTGATTATAGTACAAAAAATACCCCCAGTTCCCAGTCTCAGTCCCCCAGCCTCCGGCGGTCCAACAATTCTTGAGTACGGTGGCGACCATAGTTACTGAGCAGGAATAAAAGATAGACCAGATGCGCTGGTATACTATTGAATTATTTTTGAGGTCCGAAAAAGAAGAAAATCACGGTAATCGGTATACATAATGATTTCTTATATTTACGCGAACACTATACATTGAAATAATACTAGTTTTTACGGAATTTATCGCGTATATTTAACTTTTTAAATACCCGACGTTTCGAGAGCTTTACAGCACCCATGGTCACGGGAAGGACTGAAATGTACAACGTCCAGATGTCATAGTTAACCGCGGTTACCATAGATTAAAATTTAACTTTTGTTCCGATCTACACAGTATGAACTTATGGTATCATGAAGTCTTGCAGTTGTATGCTTGGGTTGGGATTTAATTTTATTTATTATAGGATCCAAAGCAGATGGTAGCACCCAGCCATCTTCTCTATTGACTTATATTGATTATATGACATTTCAGTTTTATAAAAAAAAAGATGCGATATATCAAATTAGTTGCGTATAGGCCATTGAGCTTGTATTTTACATAACAATTTAAAGACCTTGAGAGTAAAGTCAAACAATTTGTTATCTATCAATTGAATAAAGTTGATAGTGCTATTACTTCACACGACTTCAATATAAGTGTGCTATAGTACATAAGTAGATATCAATATATAAGTGGCTATGTATGACAAATGAATAAACTCCAAAAATGTATTCAACTGCCCTCTACTATTGACTGTATCCCCGATACTGTTCACTGCTACATTTGTAGACGTTTTCAATCTACTGGATTGGAAAGTATGTGATACCAACATCAATGCCAATTACATCGCTCACTTTCCATTTTCCCACGATATATTCATTATGGCATAATTATTAACACTACGCTAAATAATCTCAACAGTGTCTCCAAAACGGGTAGGCTTTAAGTCAACATGAACAACACAAATGTCATGTGACAAACTTTACTTTATTTAGTTTTGGTACTGATAAGCGGACTGCACTGTCGACCTCCGGTCTAAGCAGGGACTGATGTGGCGACACTGTCGTCGTTGACATGAGTTGACTGTCATTACATAAAAGTGCTGAAAGGGTTTAGTTATAAGGTTTATTTAAGGTTTTAGTCATCACTGAAATTCAGCATTGTGGTATGCCTCAACACATGCTGAGTGATAACCTTTATGGCATGACCAAGGACGTACAAAATTCTTTTTATATTTACATGTTTTTTTATATACTTATTTGTATATTTTTGCGTGCAGCCTGTGCCAAAATTGTTTAGTTTTTGCCTGTTTTCTTTATGGGTAATGTCCACAGGTATATCGCTACTAGCTGGGAACGCTATGCTCGAAGTTATTGACCAATACGTTAACCTAAGATAAATTGTCAAATTAGGTAATTTCACCTCCAACGGCATGTATTTCTCAAAACTTGAAAATTAGAGGGTATATCAGAGCATATTACCAGTGATGGAAAATAGATCTAAGAGGTAGTTTTTTTTCTGGCCGTATGAGAAAGCTTAAAGGTTCTCACCGAATTATGAAGAGGGCTATGCACGGAGTTTTTCTGCGTTATAGAATTCGGAATAAGGATATATGCAGATATGCAGTAGAGCCATAGAAATTGATATAGCCCAACGAATTAATAAGCTGAAGTGTCTATGGACCGGCCATATGGATGAGCTCAAAGGATAAACAACCAATAGGTAATTAAGGTTCTTAAGTTGCATCACCGTAGCTGTAAACGAAAGGCTAGGCAGCCCACTCATCTGGGACTACTGACATCTGGGACTGGGTTATGTGATGTTCCTTGCGGATGGTATAAATATATGACACAATAATATGTTTATAGGTTCATGAACATAGGTTAAGCTGAGGACTTTTGAAGTGCTGTAATAATGATAAATAAATGATAATGATGGATGAATTTGTAGAATTCTGAACGTCACGTATGATCGAATACGGTGAAAATACTGTAACATTTTAGATTATAAATATACATTCAAACAAATAAAATAAGATTTGAATATGTACCCTATGCAGTTTATATGTGATAGATTAAAAAACAATATAGAATAGATGTCTTACGACTCTGCCGCTTTAAGCCTCTTATATAGTCTTTATTTTGTTTACGAAGAATTCACGTTGCTATTCCATATTCCAGATAGCCGCACAAAAATAGTTATTTTTAATTTCATTTTTACGTTACATTCCTTAACATAAATAGTAAAACAGACGCAATAAATTGGGATAAAATATCAGGTTCTGACAACATAATTCTGCATCGAATAAAACCAACCCGACATCGAAAGGTGAAAATAAATCGTGAACGTACACATACATACGCAGATATTTATCCTTCTTACAACTAAAACATCCACCTCTAGAACTTTGAAACGCTGAGATATGAAAAATTTAGACTTACAAAAATCAGCCCTTTTATGACTATATATATATATATATATATATATATATATATATATATATATATATATATATATATATATATATATATATATATATATATATATATATATGTATATACTCCCTAATTTTCAAGTTTTGAGAAATACATGACGTTGGAGCTGAAATTACCGAATTTAACAATTTATCTTAGGTTAACGTATTCGTCAACAACTTCGAGCATAGCGTTCCCAGCTAGTAGCGATATACCTGTGGACATTACCCATAAAGAAAACAAGCAAAAACTCAAGAATTTTGGCACAGGCTGCACGCAGAAATGTACAAATAAGTATATAAAAAAACCATGTAAATAATATATATAAAAAGAATTTTGTACGTCCTTGGTCATGCCATAAAGGTAAAATCACTCAGCATGTGTTGAGGCATACCACAATGCTAAATTTCAGTGATGAATAAAACCTTAAAATAAACCTTATAACTAAACCCTTTCAGCACTTTTATGTAATGACAGTCAACTCATGACAACGACGATCAGTCCCTACTTAGACTGGAGGTCGACAGTGCAGTCCGCTTATCAGTACCAAGACCAAATAAAGTAAAGTTTGTCACATGACATTTGTGTTGTTCATGTTGACTTAAAGCCACTGTTGAGACACTGTTGGAGACACTGTTGGAGACACTGTTGAGATTATTTAGCGTAGTGTTAATAATTCTGCCATAATAAATATATCGTGGGAAAATGGAAAGTGAGCGATATAATTGGCATCGATGTTGGTATCACATACTTTCCAATCCAGTAGATTGAAATTGATATAGCCCAACGAATTAATAAGCTGAAGTGTCTGTGAACCGGCCATATGGATGAGCTCAAAGGATAAACAAC
Source organism: Parnassius smintheus behrii (assembly GCA_036936625.1). Classification (NCBI taxonomy): domain Eukaryota; kingdom Metazoa; phylum Arthropoda; class Insecta; order Lepidoptera; family Papilionidae; genus Parnassius; species Parnassius smintheus. The sequence continues at coordinate 25,648,474 of JAUPFT010000006.1, read as the reverse complement.
CAATAGGTAATTAAGGTACTTAAGTTGCATCACCGTAGCTGTAAACGAAAGGCTAGGCGGCCCACTCATCAGATGGAGTTATTTTTTTTTTAAGGAAGAGGGGGCAAACGAGCATGCGGCTCACCTGATGTTAAGTGACTACCGCCGCCCATGATCAACCGCAACACCAGGAGAATTGCGGGTGCGTTGCCGGCCCTTTAGAAAGGAGTAAGCTCTTTTCTTGAAGATCCCCAGGTCGTTTCGGTCCGGAAAAATCGCCGGTGGTAAACTATTCCACAGAGAGGTTGTACGTGGAAGAAAACTCCTTGTGAAACGTACAGTGGTGGACCGCCAAGCATCCAGATGGTGTGGATGGTATCGGGACGTTTGCCGTGTAGTGCGTTCACGAAATTTGGCGGCTGGGATTAATCCGAACAATTCCTCAGAGCACTCCCCGTGATAGATGCGATAAAATACGCAAAGAGATGCAACATCTCTTCGCAGCGCCAGTGAATCGAGCCGATCGGAAAGCACTCGGTCGTCGACGATTCGAGCCGCTCTGCGCAGGATGCGGTCAAGTGGAAGGAGCTGGTACTGGGGAGCCCCAGCCCAGAGATGGGAACAGTATTCCATGTGCGGCCGAACCTGCGCCTTGTAAAGTTGCAGGCGGTGTGCCGGCATGAAATACTGTCCCGCTCTGCTGAGCACGCCAAGCTTAGAGGCCAATTTGGCCTTCCCTTCCAAGTGACCACGAAACTGCACGTCACTCGATATGTCGACGCCGAGGATTCCGATACTGGCTGAGGCAACAAGGGGAGTGCCTTGAAACTGAGGGGATACGACAAAGGGGTTCTTTTTAGCGGTTAACGCGCAAACTTGTGTCTTCTGGGGGTTAAACTGGACTAGATTTAGTCGTCCCCAATCCGAGACTCTGTTCAGCAAAGACTCGACTTCAGACACAAGTTTGTCCCGGCACTCGGAGACGTTTTCCCGAGAAATATTGGCTCGGCCGGTGTAAAGAGCATCACCAGTGCTGTCATCTCCATAGCAATGAATGTTACGGGTATGCAACATATCATTGATATGCAGAAGAAACAGCGTTGGCGATAGCACGCAGCCCTGTGGAACTCCAGCATTAATAGGCTTGCAATCGGAGCTTGCACCGTCTACAACGACCTTGATGCTCTGATCTGCAAGAAAGCTGGTGATCCAATCGCACAATTTCTCGGGAAGCCCATAGGAAGGGAGCTTCGAAAGAAGCGCTTTGTGCCAAACCCGATCGAAGGCCTTCGCAATGTCCAAACTAACGGCCAATGCCTCCCCCTTGAACTCTATTTCCTCCGCCCATCTGTGAGTGAGGTAGACCAGAAGATCACCAGCTGACCGACCACGGCGAAAACCGTATTGGCGGTCACTAATCAGCTGGTGATCCTCAAGGTACCTCATGAGCTGGCAGTTTACAATGGACTCCATTGTTTTGGAGAACAAGGAGGTGATGGCGATTGGCCGGTAGTTGGACGGGTGTGAGTGGTCGCCTTTTTTAGGGATCGGGTGGACGAAAGCCGTCTTCCATGATTTTGGGACTACGCCTAGGGAATAGGAGTACCGGAAAAGACGCGTTAAAACCGGTGCCAACTCTGGAGCACACGTCCTCAGCACAATTGGGGGGATTCCGTCAGGCCCACTCGACTTGTGGATATCCAGGGAGAGGAGTGCTTTGCGAACCGAGCGCTGTGTGAACTGCACTTCCAGCATGGAGCACTCACACCGCGGGATGGTCGGCAGCGTACTCCCCCCGTCATCGAGAGTCGAGTTAGACGCAAAGAAAGAGCCTAGAAGATCGGCTTTCTCCTTTGCAGTATGGGCCAGTGAGTCGTCCTCCCTGTGCAGAAATGGAAGAGATGGCTGACAGAAATTCCCCTGGACAGCCTTGGCGAGAGACCAGAATGCACGGGTTCCAGAAGGAAGGCGAACTAGCTTCTCGCCAATTCTGCCTATGTGCTCTGACTTTGCCTTGGCAATGACTCTTTTGAAGGACCTAGAGGCGGAATTATACTTCTTTTTTAGAGCGCTGGTGTTTACATCCCGGGACGCTGATGCATCAACCCAGGCTCGGTAGCACTCCTGCTTATAGCATGATGCTATTTTACAGGAGCGACCAAACCATGGCTGAGATTTGCCTCCAATGGGCACCACAGAGGAATGAATAAAAAGTTCCATACCCTGAAGTACCACATCAGTAACAGAATCCGCAACAACGTTGGGATCATCCGGCGAGAAGCAAACCCGCCCCCAAGGGTAGGATGCAAAGAAAGACCGCATCCCATCCCAATCGGCTGACCTATAGTGCCAAACACGGTGGCAGCCTGCAGAATGCAACCGCGATTTCAGCGTGAGTGGCACGACACTCCGGACCAGACAATGGTCCGAGGAGCCTAAAGGGGCGTTGACGGAAATCTGATATCCGTCCGGGTGAGAGGTCAGCAGAAGGTCCAACAGGGAAGGTGCATGATCCTCCACATCTGGAATCCGCGTAGGCGAAGTAACCAGTTGTGTCAGACCATATGCCAAGGCAAAATCATGAACAGATCTCCCCGCATGATCGGTTAAACGTGAACCAAGCCATTCAGCGTGATGGGCGTTAAAGTCGCCGAGGATCACGATCTCTGCGGAGGGGATCTGCTGTAGCAACGAATCTGCAGCCATTTGGACGTGGTTGAAGAGTCGGTCTGTTTCGGCATTACCGCTATGGGACCTGTAGAGGCACCCGTAGACACGCGGATGGTCGTCGCTGTCTACGCGTAACCAAAGGATGGACAGGTCCGAATTTTCAAGTCTGCCGAGGCGTCGAGAACAGATGTCCTCTCTGACGTAAACGCAAACTCCAGCCCGAGGCACAAAGGAGTGTTCCAGTTTGTACCCCGGGTAGGAGAGATACGAGACATCAGCCGGAGAGGACACCTGCGTCTCGGTCAGAAAGAGCAGAGCCGGCCTCGCCGTCTTGAGATGGTAGTGGACGGCGTTTAGGTTAGAGTGAAGTCCCCTGATATTGCAGAAATTCACGGACAGCGTGGCAGGGGTCGGCTTGGTCTTGTTGCTCCGTTTGCCCCGAGCAGTTGTAGTCTTGAGCGGAATGTTGCCCCCCCCCCCCCAGAATACGCGGGGCAGCCTGAGCACCCACGCTCAGAAGTGGAGAAACATGGTCGTGGATGCTCAGCGAGGGATTCTCCAGGGGTGCTGGTACCCTCCTGGGGTAGTCTATTATTATTTAATTCCGCTACCATGTTGATGGGGGGGGGGGGATTTGGGCCTCCGGCCACCTGCACTCACCAGACGAAACGCGGAAGCAGAGCTTCCACTTCACGCCGGTATTCTGTGAGGTCGTGGTACCACCCCGGTTTGAGCCGGCCCATACGTGCAACAGCAAAGCTGCCGCGTGGCTCTACCACTGTTTAAAGTCAGTAACGACTTTGTAATGCATGCAGGCATTCAATGGTCTGGGTTATGTGATATTCCTTGGGGATGGTATAAATATATGACACAATAATATGTTTATAGGTTTATGAACATAGGTTAAGCTGAGGACTTTTGAAGTGCTGTAATAATGATAAATAAATGATAATGATGGATGAATTTGTAGAATTCTGAACGTCATGTATGATGATCGAATACGGTGAAAATATATATATATATATATATATATATATATATATATATATATATATATATATATATAATTTCTTTTTTTATATAGTATAGGGTAATAAACGATCTCGAAAACAACACGTAGACGCGGCTCAGAAGGGAAATCGGTCTGTAGTTCTTCAAGAGAGCGTTATCGCCTTTCTTAAAGAACAAGAGCACCGCACTTCTGCTCCACGCCTCCGGAGTAGTGCCACAATGGAGGACGGAATTGAAGAGCTTCTGAAGGACTTTAAATACTGGTGTTCCACCCGCTTTCAGAAGCTCCGCTGTAATTCCATTCTCACCTGGGGCCCTGCCGTTTTTAAGGTGCTGGAGAGCTATTCTAATCTCACTCAGACTGACGTCCGGGATATCATCGGAATAGTGTCGGGTAAGACTTGCTCTTGGATCGTTACTCACACTTACGTGTGGCTCCAACGATGATGTGTACAGCTGCCCATAGAACCTCTCAATCTCACTCAAAATCTCAGGTGTCTCGGAAACGATGCTGCCACACTCAATCTTCAGCTCTGACAGTTGGCTCTTTCTGGCGGACAGATCTCTGGCAAAGACTTTGGAGCCCTGGTTCCGCTCGATCGCTTCTTTTATACGAGCAGTATTAAAGTTGCGTAAGTCTCGCCGCATCCATTTGGAGATCTGTCTGTTCAGTTGCCTGTATGCTGTTAAATCTGTTGACGATTGCAGCCTCGTTTCCCGTCTAACAGCCATGAGATTAAGAGTGTGATCGGAGAGTTTTTGTGTTCTTCCGCGGCGGGTCTTGCAGAACATAGCTCCGACCGCATGGACAGTTTCCACGAGCTTGTCATTCATATCGTCTACTGCATTGCAATCTTCTAGGCACTGTAAGCGGTTACGTAACTCGAGCTGAAAAGTCTCGGGATTCTGCACTAGAGCACGAGAGGGACGGAGCGTTGACTTCATTAGACGAGACCTCTCCAACTTAACGTTTAGGTTCAGTGTGCCTCTAATTCGGTGATCGCTGCCAGTTTTCACCCCTGCGATCCTGAGACATCACTGAACAGTTGGCGTCTGGTCGTCATAATGAAATCAATCTCATTTTTTTCGAACCTTCGGGGCTCGACTAGGTCCACTTTCCGTGGGGCCGCTTCTGGAAGAAAGAGTTCATCATTAACAGTCCCTCTTTCTCCATGAAGTCGGGCAGCTGCTGGTCCTTTGGGTTCCGTTGCCCTATCCCAAATTTCCCTACCTTCAGCTCACCGTTCTTTCTCGTGTCCAGTTTTGCGTTGAAGTCTCCCATTAACACCGTATAGTGAGTTTTGGTGGAATGCACGGCTCTAGAAATATCCTCATACATTTCCTTCACCTCCTCATCGGGATGTGCCGAGGTTGGTGCGTAGACCTGTATGACCTTCAGCGAATACCGTTTGGTATTTCTGAGTATCAGGTACGCGATCCTCGTCGACACACTCCCAATTTTTACAACGTTGTTGACGAGAGACTTGTGGACGATAAATCCGACACCTCCTTGGGACAGATGGTCGCCCTCCCGGTAATAGAACAAGTTGCCGGACTCGAGGATTACCGTGTCCTCCCCCTCTCTTCGGACCTCAGATAATCCAATAATATGCCAGCGCAACTTGTCTACCTCTTCTTCCAGGTCCAGTATCTTCTCGTCAGTCCTCAAGGTGCGTGCGTTATACGTTGGCAGGTCGAGTCGTCGTAGGTGGCAACCGAACCTCCACCGGAGATTTGTAGCATCCCCTGCCCCGCCGTTACCATGGTCGCCACCGTAGCCAGGAATAGCGGGGCCACCGGGGACTGGGGGCCGTTTATTCGCGTCGTTGCTTATGGGGGGATATTTGCCATAGTTGCCACGCTTGGCGAGCGGGTTGGCAACCGCAGTTTTTTATTATGTTATTGTTGTTATTAGGAAGATGCTCCCCATTTCCTTTCTGTGTCGCTCTGTCGCCTCTTACGACCACCACGGGACCGATCACACGGACACTGACACGGATACGGGACCCACGGGAAGATATGGGGTAGTGGATATTCTCAACCACCACTACACGGCTACATGGCTCTAACAGTGGTAGAGCCATGCGGCAGCTTTGCTGTTGCACGTATGGGCCGGCTCAAACCGGGGTGGTACCACGACCTCACAGAATACCGGCGTGAAGTGGAAGTTCTGCTTCCGCGTTTCGTCGGTGAGTGCAGGTGGCCGGAGGCCCAAATCCCCCCCCCCCCCATCAACATGGTAGCGGAATTAAATAAAGATAGACTACCCCAGGAGGGTACCAGCACCCCTGGAGAATCCCTCGCTGAGCATCCACGACCATGTTTCTCCACTTCTGAGCGTGGGTGCTCAGGCTGCCCCGCGTATTCTGGGGGGGGCGAAATTCCGCTCAAGACTACAACTGCTCGGGGCAAACGGAGCAACAAGACCAAGGCGACCCCTGCCACGCTGTCCGTGAATTTCTGCAATATCAGGGGACTTCACTCTAACCTAAACGCCGTCCACTACCATCTCGAGACGGCGAGGCCGGCTCTGCTCTTTCTGACCGAGACGCAGGTGTCCTCTCCGGCTGATGTTTCGTATCTCTCCTACCCGGGGTACAAACTGGAACACTCCTTTGTGCCTCGGGCTGGAGTTTGCGTTTACGTCAGAGAGGACATCTGTTCTCGACGCCTCGGCAGACTTGAAGGTTCGGACCTGTCCATCCTTTGGCTACGCGTAGACAGCGACGACCATCCGCGCGTCTACGGGTGCCTCTATAGGTCCCACAGCGGTAATGCCGAAACAGACCGACTCTTCGACCACGTCCAAATGGCTGCAGATTCGTTGCTACAGCAGATCCCCTCTGCAGAGATCGTGATCCTCGGCGACTTTAACGCCCATCACGCCGAATGGCTCGGTTCACGTTTAACCGATCATGCGGGGAGATCTGTTCATGATTTTGCCTTGGCATATGGTCTGACACAACTGGTTACTTCGCCTACGCGGATTCCAGATGTGGAGGATCATGCACCTTCCCTGTTGGACCTTCTGCTGACCTCTCACCCGGACGGATATCAGATTTCCGTCGACGCCCCTTTAGGCTCCTCGGACCATTGTCTGGTCCGGAGTGTTGTGCCACTCACGCTGAAATCGCGGTTGCATTCTGCAGGCTGCCGCCGTGTTTGGCACTATAGGTCAGCCGATTGGGATGGGATGCGGTCTTTCTTTGCATCCTACCCTTGGGGGCGGGTTTGCTTCTCGCCGGATGATCCCAACGTTGTTGCGGATTCTGTTACTGATGTGGTACTTCAGGGTATGGAACTTTTTATTCCTTCCTCTGTGGTGCCCATTGGAGGCAAATCTCAGCCATGGTTTGGTCGCTCCTGTAAAATAGCATCATGCTATAAGCAGGAGTGCTACCAAGCCTGGGTTGATGCATCAGCGTCCCGGGATGTAAACACCAGCGCTCTAAAAAAGAAGTATAATTCCGCCTCTAGGTCCTTCAAAAGAGTCATTGCCAAGGCAAAGTCAGAGCACATAGGCAGAATTGGCGAGAGACTAGTTCGCCTTCCTTCTGGAACCCGTGCATTCTGGTCTCTCGCCAAGGCTGTCCAGGGGAATTTCTGTCAGCCATCTCTTCCATCTCTGCACAGGGAGGACGACTCACTGGCCCATACTGCAAAGGAGAAAGCCGATCTTCTAGGCTCCTTCTTTGCGTCTAACTCGACTCTCGATGACGGGGGGAGTACGCCGCCGACCATCCCGCGGTGTGAGTGCTCCATGCCGGAAGTGCAGTTCACACAGCGCTCGGTTCGCAAAGCACTCCTCTCCCTGGACATCCACAAGTCGAGTGGGCCTGACGGAATCCCCCCAATTGTGCTGAGGACGTGTGCTCCAGAGTTGGCACCGGTTTTAACGCGTCTTTTCCGGTACTCCTACTCCCTAGGCGTAGTCCCAAAATCATGGAAGACTGCTTTCGTCCACCCGATCCCTAAAAAAGGCGACCGCTCAGACCCGTCCAACTACCGGCCAATCGCCATCACCTCCTTGTTCTCCAAAACAATGGAGTCCATTGTAAACTGCCAGCTCATGAGGTACCTTGAGGATCACCAGCTGATTAGTGACCGCCAATACGGTTTTCGCCGTGGTCGGTCAGCTGGTGATCTTCTGGTCTACCTCACTCACAGATGGGCGGAGGCAGTAGAGTTCAAGGGGGAGGCATTGGCCGTTAGTTTGGACATTGCGAAGGCCTTCGATCGGGTTTGGCACAAAGCGCTTCTTTCGAAGCTCCCTTCCTATGGGCTTCCCGAGAAATTGTGCGATTGGATCACCAGCTTTCTTGCAGATCGGAGCATCAAGGTCGTTGTAGACGGTGCAAGCTCCGATTGCAAGCCTATTAATGCTGGTGTTCCACAGGGCTGCGTGCTATCGCCAACGCTGTTTCTTCTGCATATCAATGATATGTTGCATACCCGTAACATTCATTGCTATGCAGATGACAGCACTGGTGATGCTCTTTACACCGGCCGAGCCAATATTTCTCGGGAAAACGTCTCCGAGTGCCGGGACAAACTTGTGTCTGAAGTCGAGTCTTTGCTGAACAGAGTCTCGGATTGGGGACAACTAAATCTAGTCCAGTTTAACCCCCAGAAGACACAAGTTTGCGCGTTAACCGCTAAAAAGAACCCCTTTGTCGTATCCCCTCAGTTTCAAGGCACTCCCCTTGTTGCCTCAGCCAGTATCGGAATCCTCGGCGTCGACATATCGAGTGACGTGCAGTTTCGTGGTCACTTGGAAGGGAAGGCCAAATTGGCCTCTAAAAAGCTTGGCGTGCTCAGCAGAGCGGGGCAGTATTTCATGCCGGCACACCGCCTGCAACTTTACAAGGCGCAGGTTCGACCGCACATGGAATACTGTTCCCATCTCTGGGCTGGGGCTCCCCAGTACCAGCTCCTTCCACTTGACCGCATCCAGCGCAGAGCGGCTCGAATCGTCGACGACCGAGTGCTTTCCGATCGGCTCGATTCACTGGCGTTGCGAAGAGATGTTGCATCTCTTTGCGTATTTTATCGCATCTATCACGGGGAGTGCTCTGAGGAATTGTTCGGATTAATCCCAGCCGCCAAATTTCGTGAACGCACGACACGGCAAACGTCCCGATACCATCCACACCATCTGGATGCTTGGCGGTCCACCACTGTACGTTTCACAAGGAGCTTTCTTCCACGTACAACCTCTCTGTGGAATAGTTTATCACCGGCGATTTTTCCGGACCGATACGACCTGGGGACCTTCAAGAAAAGAGCTTACTCCTTTCTAAAGGGCCGGCAACGCACCCGCAATTCTCCTGGTGTTGCGGTTGATCATGGGCGGCGGTAGTCACTTAACATCAGGTGAGCCGCATGCTCGTTTGCCCCCTCTTCTATAAAAAAAAAAAAAAAAAAAAAACGGCACGGCGTGCTGTTTTCAAGAGTCATTACGAATCGTCTCGCACGCAGACTCGACGACTTCCAGCCTCCCGAACAAGCCGGTTTCCAAAAAGGCTTTAGTACCATAGACCACATACATACCCTGCGGCAGATTGCACAGAAGACCGAAGCGTACAATCTGCCACTTTGCCTGGCGTATGTGGACTATGAGAAAGCCTTTGATTCCGTCGAAATTTGGGCGGTGCTACAGTCCCTTCAGCGGTGCCAAGTTGACTGTCGGTATATCGAAGTGCTGAAGTGTTTGTACAGTAGGGCTACGATGGCTATCCGAGTACAGAACCAGAGTTCGAAACCTATCCAACTGCAGAGAGGTGTAAGACAGGGTGACGTTATATCCCCGAAACTCTTCACCGCTGCGTTGGAAGACGTTTTCAAGCTACTGGACTGAAAAGGATACGGTATTAACATCAATGGCGAGTACATCACTCACCTTCGATTTGCCGACGATATAGTTCTTATGGCAGAATCGCTGGAGGACCTTAGCACTATGCTCATTGACCTCAATGGTGTCTCCCAACGGATAGGTCTTAAGGTGAACATGGACAAAACAAAGATCATGTTTAATGTCCATGTCACACCTATGCCGGTAGTTGTTGGGAGCACTATGCTCGAAGTTGTTGACGAGTACGTTTACCTGGGACAAATAGTCCAACTAGGTAAGTCCAACTTCGACCGAGAGGTCAATCGACGGATTCAACTCGGCTGGGCAGCGTTCGGAAAATTACGACACATCTTCTCGTCAGGTATACCTCAATCTCTGAAAACTAAAGTGTACAACCAGTGCGTGTTGCCAGTGATGACTTACGGATCAGAGACGTGGTCCTTCACTGCTGGCCGTATGAGCGCTCAAGGTCGCTCAGCGAGCTATGGAGAGGGCTATGCTCGGAGTTTATCTGCGTGATAGACTCAGAAATGAGGATATCCGCAGTAAAACCAGAGTGACCGACATAGCCCAACGGATTAGTAAGCTGAAATGGCAATAGGCCGGCCATATAGCTCGAAGAACCGATAACCGATAAGGAAGAAAGGTTCTCGAGTGAAAGCCTCGTCCCGGTAGGCGTAGTGTAGGGCGACCCCCCCCCCCCCCCACTAGATGGAGTGACGACCTGGTAAGACATGCAGGAAGTCGATGGATGCAGGTGGCTCAGGACCGTGCTATGTTTTGCTTGGGGGAGGCCTATGTTCAGCAGTGGACTTGTGAAGGGCTGTAATGATGATGATGATGATGACAAACGATCACACAGTCCACCTGATAGTAAGTGGTTTCTGAGGCCCATAGACATCTACATCTATCCGCGATTACGAATCAAAATGCAGATGCGTTGTAACCCGTGAGGACTGAGATGGAATGCCTCGTTTCCAATAAAAAAGTGTCTCCGGTTCTCTACACTCACCATACGAAACACAGCAGCATTAAGCTACTATTTTACGCTAGTATTCTGCGAGAGCGTGGTCCTTCCCCGTATACTTATTTATAAGTTAATAAAGTCTTACCATTTTATTAGTTTTATAGTTTCTTTTTAATTTAGCCTCAAGTTTAAACTAGAATCTGTTGTAACAAAGACGTCCAGTGGAAAGTATGGGAATTAAAATAAAATATGTAACTTAACTCCAAACGTCGAATTTTCTCGAACAGAGGGTTCAAAGAGCACAACACAATTTGGACCCAAGCGTAGCCTAGCGCGATAGTCCCTTAAAACTCTTTATCACATAAATCACTTAAAATCTTGTCTGACACATCAGACTTAGAACATTCAAAAACCTTAACCCGGGATTTTGATCGAAAAATCGATTCAGAAGCCCTGAAATTAAGTAAAAATAAATTTCGCTTTCTAGTAAGAGCCCTTACTGGACACTGTTGTCTTAGAAAGCACATTTCCATCCTGGGACTAAGCAACTCAAGGATGGTCCAGTTTTGTTCTCTAACGGAAGAAACGCCTCTGCACATCCTATCTGATTGCGAACCCTTAATGCGCAAACGTATAACACTCATCTGGGAAACAGGAACGTGAAATTGCTCACAGCTAAACAACTCCTTCTAGTCATTGAAAACATAAGGCTTAGCAGTGAACTATAGTCATAGCAGTAATCACAATAGATGTTTTAGGTCGCAGTGATACCGGTCTCTCTCTCTCTCTCCCTCTCTCTCTCTCTCTCTCTGTCTCTGTCTGTCTCTCTCTAGACCTGCATTTCTGCTCGTAAATTAAAAAAAGGTCTTCGACAGTGTTCACCATGAAACACTAACGCAGAAAATTGTTGTCAATGGCAAAATTTCTTTCGGGTCACTTGTACTAATGGGTGTTCCTCAAGGCTCTATTCTCAACCCATTCCTATTTTTAGTGTATATTAATGACTTACTTTCCATTGTAGGGGATAATCGTGATATGGTACGATTTGCTGATGATTTTTTTGATTATTGACCTTAAACATCAATCATTTCAACCGTTAGAAGTGGATAATGCTATATCAAAATAAATTGGTGTTAACCATTGAGCTAATATGTACTACGTACTAGTGGCGACACTGCATTCAGCTACTATGTTCCATTCAACTGCGGTGCATACACTGCACTTTAATCAGTCACTCGCTAGGCGCTTGTAGAGTTGACACGTGTTGTGTTGATTTAAAAAAAAATCTCGTGATAAAGATATGCCGTCGTGCGTACTTAGATATTGCACAAATAATTCAAGAAATGTCAGTAAAAACCAGGGAATTACTTTTCATTGGTTAATAAGATACTTAATCAATAAAAATATTATTATAAATTAGTAATAAAACAAATTATTCCTAAGACGCCATCTTGTGTCACGTGATTATGAAATTAATTTGTTCAGATTCGACATTTCTGTGGGTACTTAAATATAGGACGAATATATTATTATACACTTTTTTTGTAGGAACATATATGAGTTATCATAATTAGGCCAAATTTTTTATATTTAAATCTACTAATTATTCTTATATTTTATTTTTAAGTTTCCACATCAAAGTCAAAGTGGAATAAATTCGTCAATTTTTAACTCTCGCGTGTCCAGTTTTTATGAACTTATTCTAATTTAAATAAATATATTTGTAATTTAAATGTTATATTAACAAGTTTTGTGAAACATACATTTAGTATGTTTTTTTTTATATTTGAGATAGATACCTTTTAAAATATTGGTTAGTCAGGGGGTTTTCATGCTGGTTTACCTTTCCGGTGAACCTGTTATGGAATACGGGTACGCGACCCCGGCTCCCCGAGCTACTGTTATTCTCATACCTTTCCTGCCGAGATAACAATATCCTTACACCTACGCTCCTACCCCCAACCTTCTTTTTCCTTTTCCTAAAATGGTAGCTTCCTCTACCAACAACAGCATACCCAAAGAGGGTTGGTGTCAGGCAGGCGGCCGACTGTAAAACTTTTGCCAAATCCCATGCAGTAAATTTATGAATAATACGAGTTGTGGGATATATGACAGGGATAGGGCGTACCCCGCAGGCGACGCGCAGGGGCAGCACCCGGCTCCTGTGGGAAGTGGGCAAGGGTTGTCGCACCTTACGGAGCGGGTGCGACGTAAGAGGCGAGCCCGTAGAGAGAAGAATGTCAGAGTGAGGTTTGCAAGCTGGAATATAGGTACGATGACTGGAAGAGGAAGAGAGTTAGCAGATGTTTTGAAACGACGAAGAGTGAATGTTGCCTGTTTGCAGGAAACAAAATGGAAGGGCAATAAAGCAAGAAAGATTGGGGAAGGTTACAAGTTTTATTACTGTGGAAGTGACGGGAAGCGAAATGGAGTGGGAGTTGTGTTAGATAGTGGAATGAAAGAACGAGTGACAGATGTGAAAAGAGTAAATGACAGAATGATAGTTGTTAAATTAATGATTGAAAACAAAATAGTGAATGTTGTAAGTGTGTATGCTCCGCAAACAGGCTGTGAAGAGAGTGTGAAAGAGAAGTTTTGGGAGGAATTTGATTGTATGATGATGGGAATAGCTGAGAGTGAGGATGTTTATATGGGAGGAGATTTTAATGGTCATGTAGGGAGAGTGAATGACGGGTATGAAAGAGTACACGGTGGATGGGGGTACGAAGTGCGCAACCGTGAGGGGGAAGTTCTTCTGCAAGCAGCATGTGCTTTCGACCTGGCTGTAGTAAACACGTGGTTCCAAAACGAGATCAGCATCTTGTTACTTATAAAAGTGGCCACCACGCGACACAGATCGACTATCTTCTGTTAAGACGGAACCAAATCAAGAGTGTAAAAAAATGCAAAGTGCTTCCAGGTGAAGACTTAGTATCCCAGCACCGAATTCTGCTGGCTGAAATCTGCTTAACTGTTCGCCTCAACAAACATAAGGATCGTCCCCCAACCAAAATAAAGTGGCATTTGTTGCATAAGGAGGAGTATGCAAGTGAATTTAGAGAGCTAGTTGTAAACAAGATGATAGAGATGGGTGATATGGAAGGAATGAGTGTGAATGAGTGCTGGAAGGAAATGGCTGATTGTATCCGAAGTGTGGCAAGGAAGGTGTTAGGAGAAACAAAAGGGAAGCGTATGATAGATAAGGATGGGTGGTGGTGGAGTGAAAGTATTAGAGAAGTTTTGAGAGAAAAGAAAAATGCCTTTAAAGAATGGCAGAGCGTAGAAGACCAGAATGAATCCATAAAAGAAAGTAAGAGAGGGGCGTATAAAGAATGTAAGAAGAGAGCGAAGAAGGAAGTTGCTATTTGTAGGGCAGAGGCGCAAGATAAATTATATCGGTCCCTTGAAAGCCCCGAAGGTCAAAAACGACTTTTTCAAATTGCAAGAGCGAGAGAAAGGAATGGAAGAGATGTTTCAAATGTAAAATGTATAAAAGATGATTCTGGAAGGATTTTGACTGATGATGAAAGTATAAAGAAGCGATGGAAGGAGTATTTTGAGAAATTGATGAATGAGGAGAATGAATGGAATGGTATGCTTGAAAACCCACCAGTGAATATGGGCTTAGTGAGAGAAATTAGTGTGGAAGAAGTAAAAATGGCTGTTAGGAATATGAAGAATGGGAAGGCAGTCGGCCCAGATGGAATACCAGTAGAAGTGTGGAAGTTGCTGAGTGCGGATGGATGGAAGTGGTTGAGTTTATTTTTCGGTAAATTGTTGCAGGAAGAACAAATACCTGAGGAATGGTGCAGTAGTATACTGGTCCCCATTTTTAAAAACAAAGGAGACGTTCAAAACTGCAATAGTTACCGGGGAATAAAACTCATGTCACATACGATGAAAGTCTGGGAAAGAATAATAGAGAGAAGAATGAGAGAAGAGTGTGAGATAACACAAAACCAGTTCGGATTCATGCCCGGTCGAGGTACGACAGATGCCATTTTCGCATTACGCCAATTGTGCGAAAAGTACAAGCGCGTGCATAAAAATCTGCACATGGTTTTTGTCGACCTTGAAAAGGCGTACGATCGGGTTCCCCGTGAGGTTTTGTGGTGGGCGTTAAAGATGAAAGGTATGCCTGGGAAGTATGTGAGGTTAGTCCGTGCTATGTACAGAGCATCCCGTACATGTGTACGATCTGCCGCGGGAACTACGGGCAGTATCGATGTGGCGGTAGGGCTGCACCAAGGGTCGGCATTGAGCCCTTACCTCTTCCTACTGATTATGGACGCTTTGACGTCGGACCTGCAGGATGAGGCACCCTGGTGCATGCTCTTTGCCGATGACATCGTGCTTGTCGGGGAAGAAGGCATCGAGGTACAGAGCAGACTGACGGGGTGGCAACAGAGGCTGGAAAGTGTTGGCTTGAAGATCAGCAGATCCAAAACCGAATATCTGTGCTGTGATTTGCAGTCGGCGGTCTTTCCAGTCCTGTACCCATGCCGTTGGATGGCGCTATACTGCCTACCTGCTCAGATTTCAAGTACCTCGGTTCCCTCATTCAAGGCGACTGCGAAATAGATAGAGCTGTGCAGCATAGGATTAACGCAGGGTGGATGAAATGGCGACAGGTCACAGCCACAACGTGCGATCCCCGAATGCCAATAAGGCTGAAGGGGAAAATTTACAAATCGATCATCCGACCTGTCGTCATGTATGGAAGTGAATGCTGGGCCGTCAAGAAGAAGGATGAAAATAGACTGCATGCGAATGAAATGAGAATGTTACGATGGATGTGTGGTGTGACAAGGATGGATAAGACAAGGAATGAATATATAAGAGGAAGTCTGAAAGTAGCGCCAGTGGTAGAAAAGGTGAGAGGAAGCAGATTGGCATGGTTTGGGCATGTGATGCGGAGGAATGAAAGTCATGTCACAAAACGAGTGTTGAATATGAATGTGGAGGGACACACGGGCAGAGGAAGGCCGAATAAAAGATGGATCGATTGTGTGAAGAGTGATATGAGAATGAAAGGAGTATGTATGGAAATGACGGCTGATAGAGAGGAATGGAACAAGAAGGTTTACTGCGCCGACCCCAGATAATGGGAAATGGTTTAGAGAATGATTGGGATAAAAATATCATTAAAATGTAATTGTGATATAATATTATATTAAATAAGCAAATATAATATACAAAATAAATGACAAAATTTAAAAAATTGTTCTCGATATAATTTACCTATTTAACAGTACAATCTTTTATTACCTACTGATCATTCTACCAATTGTAACGATCCCCCCCCTGTATATAATAACAATTTTATAATATTAAAAATATCCCCTTTTCAATAACATTATATATATGAGACCAGGATTAATAAAATATGTTTTTATCTTTCTAAATGATCTTTCAAAAGGTTTAATAATAGGCCGGTTGTAATAATTTGGCGTGATCGTCTTAGTTAGGACCCTTATTTACGTTGTGTTTGTTTAGTAACTTAGTTCTTTTAGGTGTCTTTTGGAAGAATGAATATTCACTAGAGCAATTGAAAGCTGTTTGGTAGTGCCTTATAAGCTAAGTGAACCCCGTTCACGAAGACAGGGCTCGAAAAAGGTTAAGAACATAAAACGTCTTTATTCCACTTGTATCAGGTTGACATTATTAATTTATTATTATTTATCCCTTCCCGCTTGGGAAAGGCTCACAATATATTTATACAAAATACCCGATACAAGGGCTTCGCTCTCCTACATTTATTTAAAAAAATGTAGGGGAGGTACACGGCCCCACACACGCCGTGCACGGTGAGCGCCAACCATTTTGATGCACTCCCCCCGAAGGGAACGCTAATTCGGGAACTGGACCGTAGTCCACAGCAAAATAACTGGCGAACCAGTAAAAGAGGCTTGGCCCCTTGTTAGTGCGTAAGCACAAACATCGACCGAAGTCGCGCATGTCAATGCGTGTAAACGCCATACAGAATACGAACGAACCCAGCCACAGTGAATGTACATCACACGGTTTAGGCAAATAGGCACACTGGCCTTAAACCCTCCGTGAGCGCCATCACCTGCCAGACCGCCGCTCCTGCAGACGTGATGTAAGTGTATGGCATCACCACCAATTGCATGATCAGCACGGCTACTAGCCGCAGAGCGTGTCATGAGTCTACTGCTCACCTCAAGGGAATGGGGTCCCACGTTGTGCGGCTTTCGGCCGCAGCCTTGAGAGTCTCCTCAGATCCTCCCGCCAGCTACCACCCGTATGAGGTCGACACATATGCTCCACCAACCAATACAACGGCAGATATAACCAAAAGGCAGTTATAAGATAAGAGTAATAATTCGCCATCAGAAAGGGTTTGTGTCACTGACGTTGAGTAAATGCATTTTCGATCATGTTTGTCTCACCCAACAAGTTGCCTTCAATCATTCAAAGGTGGGAAGTTACAGAGATATAATATTATGTTGTTATATAAAACATCGTGGAGGGCAGACAGTCTGCAGCCCCGCAATGAAGGGACCCGACTTGGGCAAAGCTACTTAGGTGTGAGTCAAACCAAGACGCAGAGAGCGCCATTGAGAATAGCGTCCCACCAAACAACCATCGCAGAGACGCAATGCTGCAGAACGCAACAAGCATCAATACGACTATCGTCGGGCTTACACCATTCCAAGGTCCCCCATACATCCCAGCAGACATCACCACCCGTATACCTCCATCGACCAGAACCACAGAGAGCGTCGAATCAGGCGCAGCACACCCGTAGATCCATCACAAGACGCAATACCGCCAGTAGCAGTAAGCATCAATGCAACTATCATACGGATGGCGCCCCCTCACAATACTCCCAACATGATCCCTATCGACTTTGGTAACAAAGTTGGTATTGTTGTTATATAAAAAATATCACCAACGTATCATAGTAGCACGCTACTAAGACGCCAATGAACAAAACTCCACGTATCATAGCGCTAATGCACTAAGACATGAAGCTGAGTATGCCTGTTACACTTAAAAGTGCTACCAAACACACTCATCATCCCCATCCGAAAGATAGACGACGCATCGCTATGCGCTACGATGCCGCCCACAAACGGTATGGGTGTGCGATGTCCACGGGAAAGCCGTATTGCTACAACAAACCCGCTTACCACCGACACTAAGATGTTAATTGTATACCTCCATCGACCAGAACCACAAGAGAGCGTCGAATCAGGCGCAGCACACCCGCAGATCCATCACAAGACGCAATACCGCAAGCAGCAGTAAGCATCAATGCAACTATCATACGGGCGGCGCACCCTCACAACACACCCACATGACTCCTATCGACTTTGGCAACAAAGTTGGTATTGTTGTTATATAAAAAATATCACTAACGTATCATAGTAGCACGCTACTAAGACGCCAATGAACAAAACTCCACGTATCATAGCGCTAATGCACTAAGACATGAAGCTGAGTATGCCTGTTACACTTAAAAGTGCTACCAAACACACTCATCATCCCCATCCGAAAGATAGACGACACATCGCTATGCGCAACGACGTCGCCCACAAACGGTATGGGTGTGCGATGTCCACGGGAAAGTCGTATTGCTACAACGAACCCGCTCATCACCGGCACTAAGATTGTTGTTATATAAAACTGCACCAACGTATCATAGTAGCACGCTACTAAGACGTCAATGAACAAAACTCCACGTATCATAGCGCTAATGCACTAAGACATGAAGTTGAGTATGCCTGTTACACTTAAAAGTGCTACCAAACACACTCATCATCCCAATCCGAAATATAGACGACGCATCGCTATGCGCTACTACGCCGCCCACAAACGATATGGGTGTGCGATGTCCACGGGAAAGCCGTATTGCTACAACAAACCCGCTTACCACCGGCACTAAGATGATATGTCTAGGACACATCGGTTAGCGAGTCCAAGTTTACCTCGGACCAATTGCTCGTGAAGCAGCACACACGCCACCATAATATTCCTTTTCAAGTCCCTAATAAGGACTAGTCATTTTGCTACAGTACTAGGAGCAGTCAGTCACCCGACCACCCCATACAATGCTTATGCATCAAGGAGACCTCCTATAATATTGCTTTTGTATCATAGACCTTACTTTCATAAGTCATGTATATATAGGATTCGAACCCATGACCCTACTATTGTAATGCATATTAATCACAGAGACCTTCTATAGTATTGCTTTTGAATCATAGACCTTACTTTCATAAGTCATTCATATATAGGATTCGAACCCACGACCCTACTATTGTAATGCATATTAATCACAGAGACCTTCTATAGTATTGCTTTTGAATCATAGACCTCACTTTCATAAGTCATTCATATATAGGATTCGAACCCACGACCCTACTATTGTAATGCATATTAATCACAGAGACCTTCTATAGTATTGCTTTTGAATCATAGACCTTACTTTCATAAGTCATTCATATATAGGGTTCGAACCCACGACCCTACTATTGTAATGCATATTCATCATGGAGACCTTCTATAGTATTGGTTTTGTATCATTGAGTTTAATATCATAAGTCCCTAATATAGGACTAGTCATTGTGCTACAGTACTTCAGGCAGTCGGGCTCCCGACCACCCCATATATATGTACAACTGCAGGTATGTATCTCCGGCACCTCATCCATACAAGACGTCTATACGTGAACACCTTCCATAACTTAGGAAAATTTTCTTTAATACATGAACTCCTTCAACAACTTAGAAAATTTCATCTATACGTGAACTCCTTCCACAACTTAGAAAAATTTTCTTTTATACACGAACACCTCCCATGACTTTAACAATTTTTAACAAATTTTCTAATTATCTTATAAACGTTATTTAACTTAATTTTATAATATTTTTTGACTTGTATTTCTATTATTTATCTTATTTTAAATATTTTTACAAGTTTTTATAATAAATTTACTTATTACGAGAAACAATAATTTTGCCTTTAATTTGCTATGTTATTGGGATAATGTCTGAAAAATATTAACTTTATGTTTATTAATTTAACTTTATTGCTTAATATATATCTTGTAAAACTATTTTTGACGCCCCTTTATATTGAATTTAATTATTAATAATAATATTGAGCCGTCACACAATGTTTATTCTATGATAAGAAAACCAACCGCGCGAACACAGAGTAGCGCACATTTTTTGTTTGAAATAGCTATTCTAGTACGTAAGTACATATTACTTTAATGGTGTTAACGTTAAAAATCTACATTTACAATAAAACTAAATGTATTAAATTTGCTCCAGTGAATGTTTGTTATATCTAAATAAAATCTGAATACCAATGTGTGTGTGTATATCCATATAAAATCTGAATGCCAATGTGTGTACATATGTATATAAAATCTGAATACCAATGTGTTTTTAAATGAAGAAGATATGAGCCCTGTTGAATCCACTGTTTTTCTTGACATCGGTCTCGATTCAAAGCTTCAGTGCGGCCCCCTTATACACAACTACGAAGAAAACTAAGTTTTGCAGATTATTTTGTAAAAATTATTGGACGTTTCATTAGTGTCGAAAGCTAGATTAGTTAATTTCAGTTATTTTCATAACATTATGCTTTATTGGATTTTGCTATGGGGAAGTGCTGCTGATTTAGTAACTATTTTTGTTTTGCAGAAGAGAACCATTAGAGCTATTTACTTCCTAAAACAGAGGGCCTTTAAAAAGATTAAAGAAATAAATATTTTACCTTTGATCTCTCGGTACATTAACGAAATTTAATTTATTTTCTCAAAAAATAAAAGTAATTTTAGTAAAAAAGTGACAAACACTCTGCAGACACTAGGAACAAACACAAGCTAGTTTTACCGGTTTCTTCCGTTGGGGAAATGTATACGCTATTACAATAAAATCTAAGAAAATATACAAGATCTCTATATCACCAAAATTTTAATATTTTATTAAACGAAAACTGTATAAAAAGGGTTGTTATAATATAAATGAATACATAGTTGATAATAACCCCTGGTAGTGAGTTGGTCATTTCCAAGCCGTTTCTAAAATAAAATTTTGTAAATAGTTTGTAACAACCTTCCATATTGCAAAATTTACTTTAAAAAAAGCCCTGCTTGGTTTATTGCTGGTTCTTTTCACCCGGTCCAGATGTTTCTTTTTCCAACCAGTGGTAAAGCAAAAATTACCATCAATAAGAATTACATGCAGTGACCTATGTTAAATAAAAAAATTATATTCTATTTTATTTTAAACGTTTTTGGAAACATAACTACAGCAGTCAATATTATCTCTCGTTTTTTCACAAACTCGTTCCAGAAAATTAAATAAAAATGTTTTATTGAGTACATTTAATTAATTAGACTCGAAAGCGATGTTACAAATTAAGCATTTGGGCGAAATTCAAACGATATTTACAAACGATCCTTAAATTAACCTTTTTTAGTCCTTCGTCATAAATTTATAACAAGCATTTGCTCTATTAAGAGTTAAAATTTTGATGAGAAAACAAAATTATATTTAAAAAGTACATAGAGCAACACGGGAAGGGAGTGCCATAGCGTTATTTTCCGATACCAAATAGTCCGTCATTTTTTGCGGGAAGAAATCTGCACGACGCACAATTTCTCTCCACAATTTTAACACAAAAGTAAGTGTCTGTTACTTTGAAACCCACACATAACAATTATAATAATATACTAACAATTTCAAACAAACCTAGACACATTCGGTGTCATAACAGTGTAACGAAGTGACGCAACTATACGAAGAAATTACGAAACGCGTAAGATTTTTAAAAGTCGCCTGAAATGGTGGCAGAATAATTAGGATTGACTTAACATAGGTCAGCAAAAAATTTCGTAAATTTTGGCAAACTAAAGGAAGACAAGTGAGAAGGCCTGGTCTCTCAGTGAGTGTAGGCGGCATTAATGACCCTACTGATATAGCCAACATGTTTGGAGATCATTTCAGGGTGCGCTCGCTGCTTGGGTCCTAGACCGCGTCTATTAATTCCATACCGGTTGCTTAGGGGGTAGACTGCCGGTACATATCACTGCAAAGCAAATTAGGCAGAAATTAAAGAATATGACCGATGGAAAATATCAAAGGCACGACGAACTCAGTGTTGAACACCTGAGACATGCGGGGGTTTACTTGCCGAGGGTACTGTCCATGTTTTTACACTGTGCATAAGTATTTCAAACTTACCATACGACCTAGTGAAAACCGTTGTGGTGCCAATTGTGAAGAACAGGACAGGAGATGTCTCGGACAGGGGGAACTACCACCTCATCTCATTAACAACAACCGTTGCTAAGGTACTGGATGGTCTTCTCGACTCCTGCTTGCGAAGACATTTAAATTTACACAACGCCCAGTTCAGGTTTTGTCCCGAACTATAAAGCGCCATCATAAGTTTCAAGCATACCGTCCGTAATAACGGGGTCCGGGTTATACCTGTTTCCTTGATCTCTCTGAGGCTTTTGATCTTGTGTCATATGACTTGCTTTGGAGGAAGCTTGGTGATAGGGGTGTACCAGTTGGATTTCCGAATATATTAAAGTATTGGTATCTCAATCAGGCCAACCTTGTAAGATGGGCAGACTCTCTTTCGGAATCGTATGTGTTGGAGTGCGGGGTGAGACAGGGGGGATTGACGTCTCCCAGGCTCTTCAACTTATATGTAAACGATCTTGTCGTGGAGCTGAGCTGCATGATGGGTGTCAGATTAATTGCATCAGTACAAACAGCACAAGTAGCCAGACCATATGGTGTTGCTTAGCCACACGGTGGGGGTCTGAGGGAGATGCTGAATGTCTGTGAGACGTATGCTGCTGTGCATAGGCTTACATATAATGTGACAAAGACAGAACACATGGTCTTTGAGGCTGCTAGTAAATGTTCCAATAGTACAACAAATATCACCCTTAATGGCTTGAACATGAAATCTGTGACTGAATTTAAATATCTGGGGCGTATCATCACTAGTAGCCTCAAAGACGATGATGATATTGAAAGGGAGCATTAATAAAAAGTTAAATTCACGCTTTCAAAAAATACCAGTGTAAAATAGCGCCATTATGTATACATTTCGTATGGTGGGTGACGAAAACCAGAGCTCCTTTTTAAGTAACGAGGTATTCTTAATTGTAAAGGTTGACAACGCATCGGCATATTGATTTCAATTGGGTATTGATATAACAACAAGAGCTACAGCCGTCCATACGGTCATATATAACGCATAAAATTATTGCGGTGAGTAAAACAAAATATGACTTAAAAAGACTCTTAAATTTCAGTTAGACCGTTTATTTTCGGCATATCTCCCTAGCTTCTCCATTTTCCATTTTATTTTTTCTTCAACTCCATTATGACTTAATAGAATTAAATTTTATAAATTCCAGTTCAGCTTCAATAGCTGAGGGGATTTATTCTCAGTTCGATTGAAAACTCATCCCGCCTCCCCTTCAGATTTTATTACTGACTGTGTTATGCTGCTACTACATAAGAGGTCGTACGGGGTTATTACTTTTTATTTTATAATAATAAAATTGTGCAGAATAGAGATATCATTATGTCATCATTGATTATCACCATTGTATCATTATCATTATTGTAATCATAGGTATTTTAAGACACAACCATTCTGGTAAATCAGGAGTATCACCGTTACTGAGCTTTGTATCCGAAGAAAATCAACAGGAATATAATTGTCTCGATCAGTGGCGAAGCTTCCATAAAAGCCGAAAAGCCAGGCTTGACTTATTAAAATTGAATCAATCAATAATATCAACTAATAAAATAACTCGCTAATGTTTCAAGCTATTTCAAATTTCCCGCGCACTCCACTGTTCGACACATGTTGACCGATGACCTCGTATTGCCTTAGCGATACTGCTGCCGTCATAAAAATGAGTTTTAATAGAGCGATTATTTGTCTCCCTCGCTCGCGTGGGCTTTTTACAGGGCTTTCGAGAAGACGATAGCTCTCTAACATATGGCAAAATATTCTATAATGAAATATAACTACGATTGTATATATAGCAATTGGTATGGAGATGTAAAGCCAGGCTTTTGGGAATAAATTTGTTAAAAGCGGAGGCGCGGGGGCAATACGTTTGCAAGTTCATTTCACGTTTTAATGTTTATTTACTCTGTGTGCTTATCTTAAGCGATTTAATATTACGAGTTCAAAATTTATGCTTTTTAAAGATTTTTAATGAATATGGAGGATAATAGTGTTCCTGGTGATGAATTGAAGTGTGTTAAAGTGCTAATCGGAGAGGAAATCTTTAAACTTCATTGAGTGTTTTTCAGACTTATCAATTATCGCAATTAAAAAAAAGTTATTGTTACAATTAAAACGTTTACCAACATTTTACATGTACGTGATTAAATCTTTCCATAAGAAAGCGAGACGATTCCACTTATCTTATCTTATCTCTTATCCATTAGAATGTAAATAATTTGTTTTTTTTAATTTTGTACGTAGTTTGTTTGTACTTTGTTCATATTTTACTTTTGTTCATGTATTGTATTGGATGTAAATATTTTTTTCTTTCGCTTAAACAAACCCAAACGGCTTTCTTCAAAGCCACCGAAGCTATGCAATTGCTGATATGTAATACAATCTATCTAGCAGAGGTATGCCTTCTGTGTGATTTGTTAAACACGTCCTTGACAGCACTGAATATGAAACTGAAGCGTGGAGACAGATCAAGATTGGTGTATTTTTAGCTTGCCCTAGCTTGGAGCTCTAGCTTCGCCACTGGTCTCGATTAAAATATAATGAGTCACAGAGACGTATAACTTGATTTCAAAATGAGAGGAAAATATTGATTTCAAACATCACATTTGAGAACCTCGAAAATAGATTAGTGTCATTAGATATATGAATATGAAGATTTAATGGAAAGCTCTCTAAAATTCATATTTAACTGAGAACAGGCTTAGGAAAATACTTTGCTATTACGTTCATATTGACTTTTATACCTAACATATACAGTTTTTACAATTATAAGTAAGATATTTATCTTACAGTACTTAATTAAACCACGTTAAACTAAAATCGCATATTTATTAATTACAACATTTTCATCACGGAACACATATTAGATTGCACGCTGCCACAGTAAGTGCACACACTTAAGTCAATGTGCAGTGGACTGCAATTATGACGATGACGTGAAATTTCTGCTATAATTATACGAAAAATGTTCTGTTATAGTGCTAAATTAACACATTGTTGTGAAATTCTTTATACTTAAAGTAACAAATAGACTACCTTTCTATTTACAACTGCCACCAACTTCAAACAAATAACGCAGATTGTCACCTATAAGGACTTACACGGAGTGTCCCATTTTTAAAAAAAGAATTCGAAGTTACAGTAAATGGCACATAATAGAATCACAGCCTGTAAATACAGTGACCCTTTTATCCCTGAAACCAACACACAATAGTGAATGGCACTGTTGCTTTACAATATTTAAGAATGTGAAAAGGAGTTCCACCACGTAGACAATTAACCTTAGTTCACCACCTTATAAACTTTTTAATAAATCGCTATAACAAATCCATTTCGCCGTGTAGTGGCGGCATGAGAGGATCCCCTACCTCATATCATCCCGCGAATATCGTAATAGGCAACAGAGAATGAAAAGAAATATATATACAACGTGGGGCCTACAATGGCGACTTTAATTTAACACATATATACGTTTTCACACTTTCATTTCATGACGAAATTATATTGCCATTAAACGACATTATTTAGGGATATATTTAAAATTTTAGAAAATAGCATGTTAGAGCAACCTGTACTTAAAGAACTGTCGCGCAGTGGTCATTTGCCGGGTTCACGGATCATAACATTGCATCATCGAAATTAAAACGAATAAGCAATACTATTGAAGGAAAGAAGATTTGTCGGCGAGCGGCCGGCGCAGGAGACACCTGCTCCTCTCCCGCACCCCGCCACACTGATATCGAAATATTTTTATAGTACTAGCTGAACCCGTGTCCTTGACACACTTGTTCATAGCAGTGCGCATAATTAGGTCGACTAATATTTTGGTGAATAATTCCGCGAAAAGACGCTTACCTATTGTTTTATTTATTAATTTTTGTGTAATTAGGTTATGGTACTGCGATAAAAACGCTTTGTTTTGGTTTTTTTCCAATTTAGTTGGTACATTTACATCTCTTGCGATACGGACGCTTTTATTTGTGTTATTAGTGCTTGTGTAAACCTGTGATCGTGATGGCAAATACACATCCGAACTACACAGCAGCTGAATATGCGGACATGATCCTAATTTACGGAGAATGTCATCAAAATGCCGCCCTTGCGATTAGAACATATCGCGAGAGATATGGCGATACAAGACAATGCCCTACTCATTCTCGCACTATTGTAGGAGCTCTTCAGCGCATCCGCGAAAACCGACCAGTGGATCCTAGGTATCAACGCCCTGATCGACCGCCTACACGACAATACCCAATCCATTTAACTGAAAATGTGATACAACACTTCGAAGAACAACCCAAAACTACCTAGCCTTCGCCAGAGTGCTAGGCATTTTCAAGTCCATCACAGAACCGTCCATAGGATATTAAAGCGCGAAAAGTGGCACCCATTCAAGTTTAGAAAAGTACTCTGCTATCGCGTGATAAAATAATAAGAGTTAATTATTGTCAGTGGTTACTGAGAAAAATTGAAGAGGACAGTGACTTTCTTTCTCAAATTTGTTGGACTGATGAAAGCACGTTCACCAGAAACGGCATGTGGAACCAGCACAATCTGCACCACTGGGCACCTAAAAACCAAAATCCGCGCGTTTGGCGGGAGTCAGCCCATCAGTACAGATTTTCGGTAAATGTTTGGGCAGCTATTCATGGTGACAACATCATCGAACCCGTATTCATTGATGGGGCTTTGAACGGCGAAAGGTTTGTTAATCTATTAAATAATACGGTGTCAGAATACACAAACAACCTAAACGTCCATCGATACCAACGAATGTGGTATCAATTAGATGGCGCGCCTGCACACTCTGTAACAACAGCCAGGCAGTGGCTAAATGACACGTTTGGTGCACAATGGATTGGTAGATTTGGACCTCGTAGGTGGCCAGCAAGATCGCCAGACCTCACGCCACTCGATTTTTTTTTCTGGGGGTGCATCAAAAACGATGTATACGCGGAGAACGTGGATTCGGTGGAACAATTACGCCATCGAATAATAAATGCGTTTGAAAAATTGAAGGAAATGGCTATAAGTGACAATTTATTATCAAATGTGCGAGAAAACATGAAACGCCGTTTAGTTCTTTGTATCTGCCAACAAGGTGGCCTTATTGAAAACAAGAAAATTTAAAATAAAGACAAATTAAAGCAGTGATTAGTGATAACAGTTAACAAATAGTAACACGAGAGTGTGATATGATACGTGTTTGACTAAGCATCTCCGCTGTA
This sequence comes from Parnassius smintheus behrii, assembly GCA_036936625.1. NCBI lineage: Eukaryota > Metazoa > Arthropoda > Insecta > Lepidoptera > Papilionidae > Parnassius > Parnassius smintheus. The sequence goes on along the minus strand of JAUPFT010000006.1, from coordinate 25,621,503 downwards.
GGTACCACTTAGGACGCGCGCCGCCACGCCGGTAAGTTTCTTTGATAAACAAGACACTTTGCGCGGTTGCCAGCCCGCTAAACGCTGCGTTGCCGCTCCGAGTTAACGTAAACCAACTAGGTAAGTATTTTCATGAATGAATTTTTGCAAGGTGATTCCAATTTTAGTTACTTTTTTAATATTTAGTTTGTTTGAAAAAAATAATTTTTCAATTTACGAGTAATTTTAACTTTTTAAAATGAATATGATTAATGGTCACTAGCCCTACCCGTGTATTAAATTAAAGTCGCCATTGTAGCCATACGTTGTGTATATATATATATATATATATATATATATATATATATATATATATATATATATATATATATATATATATATATATATATATATATATATATATATGATCGGAATCTCGGAAACGGCTCCAACGATTTTCTAGATCATGTGGGATGTTGGTCGGGCGTGATATCGGAGTTCCGTGGTTCGCGTCCCGTATTGGGTCCGACTTTTTTTCCTTTTTTTTTTCAAGTTCCCTTCTTTTGTGAGAAAATCTATTACTTCTTTTAGTATTTTTTAAAAATACGAAAATTTTAATTAAAGTAATTGCACTCACGATTTTTTATTCAAATAACCAGTTCAGTTTTTTCTATTATGTCAATAAGATCAAAAACTATTATTCATGTAATTTGTATATAAATGTAACTTAAAAAAACCCAGCAAAGCTCGGTCATCCAGGTAATTACATATTCTAAGTAGCCCGCTGGCTAGATGAAGTAAAAATGAAAGCCGATTGGCATTAACCAGATACATTAATACCGAAGCTGTGAAACCAGGTAAGCAATGCCTTGTCGAATGTAGGCCTTTATACCGTGTTATATTATATAAATATAATTAATATGGTGTTCTTTTATTTGGTGATCTGTACCGCCATAACTTTAATTATACTTATATATACAAGAGACAATTATATGCATGAACTTTACTTTTATACTAGGTGATTTTTTACCGTCTGGAAAAAAAATAGGATATAACACGCGACCGGAATAGAAGCTGAGACCCATATTTTATATGTTTGTGCATTAACGTATTATGTGACTGGTCTATCAATAAATACTACTAATTGGGTGCATATTACTTACTACTATATTTTTATACTCGGTATTCGGCATATTCGGCAGGTTTACCGAATATTCGTATTCGGCCAAATATTCGGCTAAATCACCGAACATTCGAACCGAACATTTTCATAGTGTCCAAAGCATTGAAATGTACGAATTGAGTAATGCGATGTATTTTAATGTTGAAAGTATATTTTATTTATGGGTTAAATCTACTTACTCTAAAAGTGCCTCAAATGCATAAATATACATTTATGTTTTTGAGGCACTGTGGATTTATTTCCGATTATGGCAAATTTAAACTTGATAATTTTTTTTTTGGAATCAAACAGAACAGGTAAATGAAATTGTATACTTGGGGAGTGCTTTCAGCCGGGATGGAAGATGTGATTTAGATGTGGATAGGCGTGTCGCAGCCGGAAACAAAGTCAATGGTGCCCTGAATGCATTAGTAAAAAGGCAAGGCGTGGTGAAGTGTGCATGCCTTGCAATACATAACGCAGTGTTGGTACCGACTTTGTTATACGGCAGCGAAACCTGGGTATGCCAGAAGAAGCATAAAAGCAAGTTGAATGCAGTGGAGATGCGATTTCTTCGTAAAATGTGTGGCGTTAGCATAGCCGACCGAAAGCGAAACGAAGAGATTCGCAATATGGCAGGATTGAAAGATGACCTTATCACAAAAATTGATAGGGGCGTACTCCAATGGTTTGGGCACGTTGAACGAATGAGTGAAGACCGAATGGTGAAGAAAATATATAGAGCGAAAGTAAATATTAAAAGGTGTCGAGGTAGACCGAGACTAACTTTCGAAGACCATATGAGCAAATTGCTCAAAGAGGGGAGGGTCAAGAGTTCTCGGATACCTAGACGTGCATGTATGAAGAAGTTAATGAACCTGAAAGAAGCGAAAGAGGTATGTAAGGATCGTGACACTTGGCGATCTGTTCTCTCTGGCTACCCCGTTAGGAATTGTGCGTGAAGATAAGTAAGTAAGTAAGTAAGGAATCAAACAAAGAAATATTAAATTACATTAGTACATCTCACTTTACTTTGGTCGTCACTTTCTCTAAAATAAGTCCAAATAGTAAATCTCCTGCCGCTCATTTTTATCATATAATTATCAATTTTCACTAAGAATAAAATTCTTATGTAGGTCATATGGTTAGCGCTCGCTGTAAATTTCACAGTGCACGACCAAACAGGGTTTGATCCCCGCTGGCACCAATGACATTATTAATTGCAATTTTAAGTGCTGATTTACAAAAATTTTGAAAACATCGTGAGGAAACCTGCATGTCTGAGAAATAAGAAAAAAATTATTTCGAAGACATGTAAAGTTCGCCAACAAGCATATTGGGGCAGTGGACAATTCCTTGCCCTACTATAACCCTCTCAGAAATGAACGGAGGCCTGTGACCGGGAGTGGGACGTATATAGGCTATAACTTTAACTTTAATTAGGAATAAAACAACGAAATACTTTTTATCACAATAATAGTCAAAACATAAGCATGTTCCGGCAATTTGCTCAGTACTAGATAATGCAATAACATGTCAGGTGTGGCGGGAAGCGAGAGGCAGGGTCCGGAGCTAATCCCGTGTGCTTTACGGTAACAAGTTTCGACATAAATTGGTTTAATTCGACATAAATTGGTTTAAGTCCCGAGGTTATCCTGCCGAATAATGTTCGGCCGAATATTCGGTTCGGTAAAAATTTAACCGAATGTTCGTATTCGGTGAAATCCATATTCAGCCCATCCCTAGTTATTACACCCTTATTTTCCAGGCAGTAAAAAATTATCCAATAGATGAAAATGTGTAACATGTATTGTAGTGTTATGCTACTTACATATCATTTTACACTATTTTTAATTTATTTTTCCATTCTGTTTTTGATTTTCTGCATTCACCTCAAAACTGGATATTTTGCATCACCTTTATTTCCATAGGATCCTGTAACGTTTTAAACCATAAGAACACAATAACAAATCATTTTCACTTCGTATTTTCATAGCGTGAAAATACGAAGTGAAAATGATTACACTTTGACAGCACTTTTTAAATCGGTGTCGATGGAGTCTACCTTTTTCGATCTTTTATTTAGTTCTCCGTAACTCTGCAATTTGCTGTTGCGCTACTTTTTTTTCTATATCAATAATATCTCATTTTTCACTTAAATCTTGCCGTTTCTCTATTACGAGCCTGAAACCAAAATTTGACATGTTTTGACATCGTTGTTTATCTGGTTGTCATGGCAATTTTTATTTAAATTCGTTACCGGTCTGATGTTTTTACTTCAATACCTCCACATAAATACTCTTTTCCTCTTGGCCATTTACAAAAATTTGCTTTTAATTTAAATAATTTCCCGTTCTTATCCCAGATCTATTATCTTCAACGCCTGCTTCAACCTTAGTTACTTTCCCACTACGTGGAAAGAGGCATCTGTGATTGGAATTCTCAAGCCAGGCAAGCCTCTCCCCTCCAGTCATCGCCCCATTAGCCTCCTCAAGGCAATGGGCAAGCTCTTCGAAAGAGTCATCCAAACACGTATGAGGCGCTATCTGTTTCCCACAGACGGTGACCCTCTTATCATTCCCCATCAATTCGGTTTCCGAGCCCAACACTCATGTCCCCAACAAGTTCACCGCATTGTGGAATATATCCTCAGCGGTTTCTATCCTCGTCGTCATAAGACCATCGCGGTCTTTTTCGACATAGCTAAAGCTTTCGATAGAGTCTGGCATACAGGCCTTATCTACAAGCTCTACAAAATAGGTCTCCCCGATCGTCTAGTACGCCTTGTGGCCTCCTACTTAAAGCATCGTACCTTTCGTTTTAGACACGAAGGCACGCTATCTTCACAGCGAACTATCAAGGCTGGTGTCCCTCAGGGCTCAGTACTTGCTCTTCTGCTGTACATCCTGTTCACCAACGACATTCCCATCCCGTCGAAAGGTGTTCAGCTCTCCCTCTTCGCAAACGACACTGCTATCTACTGCAAAGGTATCTCACTACCCTTCATACGGAACAAGATCCAAAAGTCAGTTGATGACCTAGGAGCTTGGTTCAAAAAATGGCGCATCGATGTGAACCCGGAGAAGAGCTCCGCCGTTCACTTCGATTATAAACGACGCCGTCTTAAAAACACTCCACCAATACGTATGCTAGGGACCCCTGTCCCCTGGCATACGACCGCCAAATATTTAGGTGTCACTCTAGACACAGGGCTCACTTTCAGGCCCCACGTCAAAAGAGTAACCCGTCACGCACGGTTCTATCTGAGTAGGCTCAACAGTATGTTGGGCCGACACAGTAAAATGTCCCTTAGAAACAAGCGTACCCTTTATAAGGTCTGTATAAAACCAGTCATGTCATACGCGGGCCCCGTTTTTGCCCACGCCAACCCTAAAATCATTAATGAACTCCAAATAGTTCAAAACCTTTTCTGTCGTCGAGCTGCGAACGCACCTTGGTACGTCCGTAATGCTAACCTTCATCGGGACCTAGAGCTCCCCACAATCTAACAATTTCTCCAAAAACTCTCTGAGAACTTCTTCAAAGCCTCAGAGTCGCACTCAAATCATTTAATTCGTGAGGCAGCTACTTATGCAGCCCCACCCCCCGCTCGCTATCGAGTCCGCAGGCCGAGAAACTCTCTCTCGGACCCGCCTAATAAACTAACTAACGATCTGAACTGCCTCCTGGCGGCTCAGACCAACTCTAATTAAATTAAATTATTATATTAACTAATATTAATTTGCCTTCGTAGGCACTCCCTCAGCGGCTCGTAGCCGCCTGCGCCCTCTTTTCCCAAAAGAGGGTCGCTCACGATAAGGCACAATACAGCTTAATCAGCCGGTTGCCTGTCCCCAAAGGCGGTTTTTAGAGGGTATCACTTAGGGTCCCCGGTAGGACAGTGAGTCCCTCATAACCACGATAGACCGGCTATCGTGGTGTGCGTAATGCATTTTCCGCCTCCCTACGTATAGGGTAGCCCTTTAATTGCTTCGGGCGCAAAAAAAAACAATAAACTCAGTCTCGCTTCAGCTTTCAAACTAGAAGCATCTCCTAAAGGCCTTATCCCGGGGCCGCACTGCCCCAGGATCCTGCAAGCCTCTGCCTTCACCTGAAGTCGTCGCCTAGCCACGCCTACGCCTCCACCTACTAAGTGCCCGCGCTATCTTTAGCCGCTGTGCGTGCTTTCTCCAGGCGCTGTGAGCGCCTACTTCAGGCGCTGAGAGTACCTACTCCAGACGCTGCGTGTGCCTACTCCGTGCGCTGTGTGTGCCTACTCCGGGCGCTGTGTGTGCCTACTTTAAGCGCTGCGTGTACCTACTCCAGACGCTGCGTGTGCCTACTCCGGGCGTTGTGTGTGCCTAGTCCGGGCGCTGGGTGTGCCTACTTCAAGCACTGCGTGTGCATACTCCAGACGCTGCGTGTGCCTAGATCGCTGGCACCTACCACAGGCATAGCCTGTGCATACTCCGTGAGCGGTGAGCACCACTGCCAAGCGCGGTGTGCCACTTTGGTCTTCGGGCTCCGTTTCAGTACTCATTTACCTTTATTATTTTTTTAAAAAGAAATAATTGTAATTCACGTCACCCATCATCATCTTCATACCTTTTTTATATAAAACTGTAAATATCTTTTAAAATTTTAAATAAATTATTCGTTTTTGTTCTATTTTTGTTGTTTCGTTGTTGTTAGGTTAGGTTTTTTTTGTTTTAATTGTCGCTTCACGACAGTATTTTGCAACCGGTTTGAACGGCGCTAGAATAATAACTTAGTGCAATACTATATCCCATTGGAATTTTTTCCGCATTGTTGGGACCTTTACATATATAAACTTCACATGGACAAACCTGGCAAAAACAAATCAGGAAATGGGCAACAGCATCTTCCTAATAACGACTAAAAATTAAAAAAACTGCAGTGGCCAACCCAAGTGTAGAAACTATGACAAATACCTCCCTGTGGGTCAATCTAATGGGGAGGCCTATGTTCAGCGATGGACTTCTATAGGCTGTGATGGTAACGGATGTAGAACTTTTATCGTTCGAATAAATATTTTAAAGGTAGTCTCGCAAACAGTTGTCAAGAATAAGGGTGCCAGACTGGGATTTTAATATTTTTACTCATCAAACACTATCAAATAAATAAATTACACTAACGTTTTATGTATAAATTTTGCAAAAAAAAAAGTAAACAATTAAAAATTGGGCAAGTTACAAACCACTAGACCGCTGGTTTATTATTTAACTAATACCCAGCAAAAAAAAGTATACATTACTTATTTCGGAGAAACCAGGTTCGATCCCCGCCGGCACCAATGAAATTGTTAATTGCAATTTTAAGTGCTGACTTACCACGTGCTCGGCGGTGAAGGAAAACATCGTGAGGAAACCTGCATGTCTGAGAAATAAGAAAAAAAATTTCGAAGACATGTGAAGTCCGCCAACACGCATTGGGGCAGCGCGGCGGACACTTCCTTGCCCTAAAACTCTCAGAAATGAGGGGAGGCCTGTGCCCAGCAGTGGGACGTATATAGGCTGTAACTTTACTTTTTTACTTATGTTACCACTTGGACTATCAAGCATGCATAAAACATATCTCAAACTTACTGTTTCGTATCGGCATGTTTAAACAGAAAGTTTTGACGGACAGAGAATTTTGCCGATGCATCTTTTGGCGAGGCGCTGAATGACTGTACTGATGTAGCAGTTTTGTCCGATAACTGTAATTACACTTATGGAAGGCCCAATGACCCCACCATCACTGCCTATTTATTTTTATGAACAAATAAGCCGGTTGTTGACGGTTCTTGCAACCCGTACAGCAGACAAAGTACCTATCCTGACTACTTATATGCTGTCGTTTAAATATAAATATGTTTAAATTTGTTCCTTTTCTCGTGCAGTGTGTCATTGAAAATACATTGTACGATATTTTCCAAAAGGTTTCAACCCAAATAGAAAATTACGTTAATCTCGCAATAAGCCCTTAGTACTTATAACGGTGTTTGAGTTAAGTCCTGAAGAATTAACGTTCAGAACTCAGACGCCCTCGTAAAGTGCGGCTAAAACGTTTTAGAGAGGGAGACTTCTAGGGTGCTTATCTGATGTTTAGAGAAATTTACCCTAAAAATAACGTAAATTTATGTATTTTGTATGGATCTCAACTTTTCACAATACCCTTTTATTCTTTAACTGGTCACTTGCTTGTTAGTAAAATTTTCAACTTTTATAAATGAATACTAAAAATTATTTTAAATTTCAATTTAAAATATTTGTATTATAAATGGGTATGGATTTCTGTTTACATTATTAGGTACATAGGTAGGGCGGATTCCTTTTCAGTCTGTTCTCAGGGTCTCCTTTGCTTGAAACAGGTGGACTGCTAGCCCTCTTTTGCGTAAATTATAACATTTTTGTCTAAATTTAGAATTAAATGTTGTAACTGAAATGTTAAAAAAAATTGTACTTAGTCAGAATATCTTACATATTGTATTTACGAAAACTTATTTTACAAGAGATGGGTACCACAGAAGATAAAAACCTCCATACCCTGAAGTACCACATCAGCGACAGAATTATAATAACTGAACGATAACTAATAACTTTCATAATTACTGTAAATGGTTGGATTTATAAGATAAATTAATAAGAATAAGTAAATGACAATTAAGTGGTAACGACTGACGTCGTAAGCTTGTTATCTTCCGGCGAACCTACATTGATGTTATAGATTGTGTATTAAGGTCGGCTGTGACAAATTAATCAGTCAGTTGTCTTTTAACCGCCAACTAATTATTCGATAAACTAGTGAACCAAGATCCGGAAGAAGATAACACGATACAAACTTAATTTAAATCACAATTTTTTTTGGATTTTTTTTTTGGAAGCGACAGTAGCCTAATGGCAGGGCGCGGACCGCGAACTCAAAAAAGTCGTGGGTTCGAATCCGCCATTCGACTACTGGCGTGAACCACTCGTAACACACGCAATTTACGCTTACCACGAGTGGTTAGTAATGTTTATAGCATTGTTAATATTCTTTTAAAAAATACTATAAATCTAGTTTTGTAGGTTAGTAGCAAAATAAAATATATCAACTACCCTACAAACTAGTTTTTTATACGTGGTAGAGCCACGCTGCAGCTATATTATGGTTGTAGCACGAATGGGTCGGCTCAACCGGGAACCACTCACTGAACACAAGTGTAAAATAGCAGCTTAATGCCGCTGTGTTTCGTATGGTCAGTGTAGAGAACCGGAGTCCGTTTTTACTAGAAACGAGACATTCCATCTCAGTCCTCACGGGTGACAACGCATCTGCATTTTGATTCGTAATCAAGGAGAGATGTAGATGTCTGTGGACCACAGCATCAACTTACCATCAGGTGGACTGTGTGCTCGTTTGTCACCCTAATTCTATAAAAAAGCTAGTTATCAAATCACTTACCACCCTTGTTGTTTATAATAATCTAATAAGTGCAGTTCAACACAAATGTATTATTGAAATTTAGTTTCATAAATAACGTAGTATTATACAGGTGCGTTTAATATTAGAAGATTTACATACTTAACTACTATATTTAAGCCGTCTGAATGACTCCATGCTAAGCAAGATTTGCAGTTACCGCAGTTAAATTGCAAATTGCAGCAATAGTGGAACGAAGCAATATGTCAGGGGTTTAATTGCTTTTCCATTCGTTTCTATGAAGTTAAACTTTAAGCCTTATTGCTCCTAGTTATCTAGTTAATGTCGCAAATGAACAGACGAAGGTTGATGTAAAACGACATTTTATCATAAATAACTAAATGAATGAAAGTGTTATGAAATCATTTGCTGCATTAAATAAAGTATTAATGTTTCATAATAATAATAACAATAATAATAATAATAAGTCAGCGCCTTGCGAGAGGTGTGAGCGCCGTGCCTCGGCAGAATTCAGGGTGCAAAGGCCCGTTTGTGCTTATGGCCGTCCACGATACGGTGCCGGGCCTGGGCGTCTCCCGTTAATGGACGCCCATATTATGGATGATGGAGAAAAAGATAGTGCGCAAAGGGCCGCTGCCTGGAGGTCGCCAGGGCGCGTCTGGAGCTGGCGCTGGACGTGACAGCATGCGGGCCGCCAGCCGAGCGCGGGGTGTTGCAAGATCACCTAGCAGCCCCCCGCATCCATCATCCCCACCAGAAGGCTTGGTGTTGGCTGGGTCTTCTCGGACTCAGCAAGCGGCACCCGCCGCTGGTGGAGCACGTCGCATGCGTTGGTCTAAATCGATGAATGAAAACGCACTGCGGGCGTATTTTAGGGCAAAAGGGGAAGAAACTGGATGTTTGGCGTATCGGGCTCGGATGCATCGCTTTTTTGCAGAGCTGGAGCCATCTCTATCCGTCACTGAGCAAAACCTGGCAGACCGAGTTAGGTACATCCTGCGCTCCAACATATTTGGTGACGCCGAACTCGAGCGACTACGACGTGAGGCTATTCCTTCATCGAATGGAAATGCTGCGGCTGGGAATGCGGCGCCACTAGATGCGCAACAAACTGCATATGTGGATGCTGCCGTCAACATTCCATTTGTGGCTAATTCAGACGATGATGGAATAGTCTCCCACGAACTAGAGAAAATGAGGAGCATACTGGAAGAGTCGATGGTGGAAACGCGCAGCATGCCTCTCGATAATCGACCGCGACTTCCCCGCATACCCCTTAGCAAGCGAAATCGGGCTGTCGTGCGGGCTCTTAACCCAATGCTGGTAACCTATTTGGAAGCCAGCCGGGACCTTTGCGAGATGGATTCAATTCTTTTTGGCGCCGCACTGGCAGTATGCCGTATTATTGGCGCCAAACTTCCCGTGGCTGGACGTGCTACTCAAAAAAGTAGCGCCATCCCAGCCTGGAGAAAAAGAATTGAGGACCGTATCGCAAAGGCAAGGGCCCTTATCGGCAGACTGACAAGCTTCAGGTCGGGTAATACTAGACCGAGGATTATACGCACCGTTAGGATGGCGTTTGCTGGGACAAATATCAGTTTGTTCCAGCCGGATATCACGCAAAAACTAACGGAGCGCATAGATGACCTGAAGCAAAAAATCGCTGCTTGGGGGAAGCGGATTCGACGATTTAGCGAGAGGTCAAGGCGGTTCAACCAGAATCGTCTCTTCCAGAGTGATCAGAAGAGGCTCTATAAATCATTGGAGCGACCAGAGGTATGTGGAGCGGGCCCAGGACCGGATCAGGCTGCCACTGTCGCATTTTGGCGTGGCCTGTGGTCAGAGCCCGTAAACCACAGCGAGGGCCCTTGGATGGAAGTTGTGGCGAGCCAGAGTGCAAGTGTTACGCCTATGGACCCCGTCACCATAACGCCTGAAGACGTGGCTGAGGCGGTCCGTAGGGCCCCGAACTGGAAAAGTCCGGGGCTCGACGGGCTGCATCATTACTGGTTGAAGGGGTTCGTAGTGTGTCACGCTGTGCTCGCCCGACAGTTTCAAGAGGCTCTCGATCAGAAGTCGCTCCCGAGCCTCTTCACTACTGGGATCACTCATTTGGTTCCTAAAGATCAGGATACCACAGACCCGAGCAAATACCGCCCCATCACGTGTCTACCCACTATATATAAGACACTGACATCCATTTTGAGCGCGAGAATCACTCGTCACCTGGAGCTAAATCAGGTGATGTCACGCGCTCAAAATGGATGCCGGGGCGGTGGTCGTGGAACCAAGGAACCACTCCTCATTGACGCGGTCATTGGCAAAGTGGTGAAACGCAACCGTCGGAATTTCTCCGCCGCCTGGATAGACTACAGAAAAGCATTCGACTCGGTGCCCCATACATGGCTAAAGAGGGTCCTCGAGCTGTACAAGATTGACTGTACAGTTCGAGACTTCCTCGGGCAGTGTATGGGGCAGTGGAGTACGATCCTTTGCTATCTGGGCGAGCGGATGATGGCTGCGGAGAACCACATAAGGATAAGAAGGGGTATCTTCCAGGGCGGTTGTCTGAGTCCAATCTGGTTTTGCCTCTCCCTGAACCCTCTCAGTACTTTACTGGAGGGCTCCGGGAGGGGATTTCAGCTTCGGAAAGGAGGTACAAAAGTGACCCACCTTTTCTATATGGATGACCTCAAATTATTCGCCTCCAGTCGCTCCCATCTTATGGAATTGCTAAACATCACGTGTGAATTTAGCAATTCTATTAGAATGGAGCTGGGGACGGATAAATGTGCGGTCCTCCATGTTGAAGGGGGAAGGGTTGCTAACTCTGAGGGCATAGACTTATCTATGCCCGTCAACTTAAGAACCCTTTCCGAGGCTGAAACATACCGATACCTGGGTATGTCACAGAACATCGGTATCGATGAGGCTGGTATGAAACAGTCAGTTTGCGACGTGTTTTATGCACGCTTGACCAAAGTGCTTAACAGCCTTTTGTCCGGTGTGAATAGGACACACGCATATAACGGTTGGGTCATGCCTGTCCTCATGTATACCTTTGGCATACTCAGGTGGAGTCAGACTGAACTTAACGCCCTGGATAGAAAAGTCCGCACTACAATGACGTCCCATAGGATGCATCATCCGAGATCGTCGGTAATGAGGCTGTACTTGCCGCGAAAGCATGGTGGGCGTGGCTTCTTGAGCGCGCTCACCATGCATAATCGCGAAGTGTGCAGCCTCCGTGATTACTTCCTGATGAGATCGGATGATCCATTCTATAATGACGTCATTTCTTGTGATAAAGGACTTACCCCTCTATCCTTAGCCAACGAGCAATGGCAAAACCCGGCAGTGCAGAGCATTTCCAACCGGGAGACCGTATGGAAGGAGAAGGAGCTCCACGGGAGGTTCTACAAGGCTCTACATGAGCCTTTCGTAGACACAGCAGCCTCCCTCCACTGGCTACGCTTTGGTGATCTCTTCGGGGAAACCGAGGGTTTTGTCTGTGCAATACAGGATCAGGTTATTAAGACCAACAACTATCGGAGATACATCCTAAAGGATGGCACCGTCGACATCTGTCGAGCTTGTCGCCATCCCGGTGAGTCACTTAGGCATGTCATCTCCGGTTGTTCGGCGCTTTCTAACTCTGAGTACTTGCACAGGCACAACCTAGTAGCCAGAATTCTTCACCAGGAGCTCGCTCTGAAATACGGTCTCGTGGATCGGAAATTGCCGTATTACAAGTACTTGCCGGAAGCCGTGCTCGAAAATGATCGCGCCAGGCTCTATTGGGACCGGGCCATCATCACAGACAGGACTATTCTTGCGAATAAGCCTGATATTGTGCTGATGGACCGGGCACAGTCAAGGATATTTTTGGTCGACATTACCATTCCGTATGACGAGAACCTCGTGAAAGCCGAAACAGACAAGCAAACAAAATATCTGGACCTGGCTCACGAGGTGACCGACATGTGGGGTGGTCTGCCGACCGAAATTATTCCTGTAGTCGTCTCTGCAAACGGGCTAATCCCAGCCAGCCTCTCGGGTCATCTGAGGCGACTGGGACTACGTGGCGGACCGCTCCAGGCTCAAATGCAGAAGGCGGTGCTCCTCGATACCGCCCGCATCGTCCGCCGGTTTCTTTCCCTTTCCCCCTAACCCTCGGCCGTTTGGTCTCCCCTGCCGAGGGCCTCCATCTGGTTGGGCTTTTATTTATTTATGTATTTTTATATTTATTTTATGTTATTGATATTTATGTATATTTATCTTTTCACTTTCATTTATAATTATATATTTATAGAACCCAACCAGATGAGAAAACTATATAGATACCCCATAATAATAATAATAATGTGCTCCAGACCGAATTTCGGTCACGGCGGCCTGCCTCAACGGAGGCTCGACATCGGCGCAGGACAGGATATAGTGCTCAAGTGTATGCGCAAGCACAGGTGCACTCTCTATTCCCTTACTCATGATCCGATGGGACGGTAAACCCACACAACCGGAGAGAGATCAGGCGCAGGACCAACGGCTTTACGTGCTTTCCGAGGCACGGGGGTGAGACACCGCCAACTTCCTGACTCCGGGCAGATACTGAGAATTTCCTGGCAGAAAAACTCAATAATTGATTTTTATGGCCCGACCCGGGATTCGAACCCAGGACCTCATGATCAGCAGTCGCACTACTACAACCACTAGATCAACGAGGCAGTCGTTGGTCTAATGGTTGTAGTAGTGTTTTATATTGTGATGTGTAACGTAAAGAAGTTTGTATTATATGTAAAAGTTGCCTAGATTTAGCCGGCTATAACTAGGTGCAGATGATTACAGTTGAAACTTAAATATATTTGATTTGTCTGAATGACAAATTATTTATAAAAAAATATCATTTTTTTGTCCAGCTGCACCTTCACCTATTTTCTGATATAACATGATATTATGTGCTTTATGAGCTTATTACGGACAAACTCAACAATTGTCGTAGTTATGAGCCTACCTACTGTCGCTAATAGAACTTGATAGGTATTTTCGTATTTATGGCAAAGTTAATAAAAGTCATAGTCATTTTAATTATTTTTCGGGCTTTAATATACCTAGTTTTATTTAAAATCTAGCGACGACACCAAGAATACGTCGAACGAGGAGGAGGAGGAGGACGAGCCAAGAATAAATCGAATACACTTAAGTTTAACCCATGGCATTTGTCTGCGCGTTGTTGTAGTCGGCTAATCCTAGGTCTCGGCCAATCCACTTCAGCTCTTAGCCGTGACGCAATAAACACAAATTGTTATAACACATACCATGTAGTTAACTATCATCTGGAGAGGGCAAGCCGGCCTTGGTCTTTCCGATCGAGACGCAGGTATCCTCTCCGGCTGATACTTCGTATCTCTCCTACCCGGGGTACAAGTTGGAACCCTCCTTTGTCCTCGTGCTGAAGTTTTGCGTATACGTGGGAGAGAACATGTGTTCTCTACGCCCCCGCAGTCTTGAAGGTTCGAACCTGTCCATCTTTTGGCTACGCGTAATCAGCGACGGCCATCCGTGCGTCTACGGGTGCCTCCATAGGTCCCATAGCAGAAATGCCGAAACTGACCGACTCATGGACTACGTCAAAATGGCTACAGATTCCTTGCTACAACAGATCCCATCCGCAGAGACCGTGGTTTTTGGCGATTTTAACGCCCGTCACTCCGAATGGCTCGGTTAACGTTTAACCAATCATGCGGGGAGATCTGTTTATGACAATGCCTTGGCATAATATGGTCTGACACTTTGCCTAGGTGGATTCCATGTGTGGAGTACCATGTACCTTCCCTGTTCAAACTTCTGATGACCTCTGATCTGGACGGATATCAGGTCCCCGTCGACGGCCTTCTTGGCTCCTCGGACCTTTATCTAGTCCGAAGTGTGGTGCCACTCGCGCTAACATCACGGTTGCATTCTTATGCGCATTGTTCTATCTAAACTCTCTGTGGTTCTTTGTTTTTTATCATTTTTTTCCAAATTTATTATTTCCATAGTTTGAAACCTTTTGATGATATTTTCATTTATTGATTTTATGATTTCATCTTTTATATTTTTAATTTCTTGTTTTAGTTGTTTCATATCTACTTCAATACCTATCAAAATTTTAATTATTTCATTCCATATTTTATTTCAACGCCTTTTGATGTCGATTTACAGGTTTGGTTAAATACTGTTCGATTCAAAGATAATCATATGAAACTATACAGTTATTTCACGTCGCATTTTAATATAACCACAGCGGTGACACTCCCTGTACGTGAGAGCTTAAGCGCCGGTGACCTTGAGTTGAAGCGTGTAACGCTAGGGTTGATATCGAACCGAAATGGAATATTATAGACTTGTACGAAAGAAGATACATAGTAGGTATATGTTATATATTATGTAAACTTATGTAGTTGGGTAGTAAAAAAATACGTTCAATTTTAAATCAACTTTTATTAAATGAGGCATATTAAAACTTCCGAAAAAACCAAATATGCACGACAGTTAATAGTTATCTTAAATAATTAACCTACACTTAGTATTTCAGTACGCAATAATCAGTATTACCTACTATCCTTTAAAAATAATTTACTCTTATATATTTTAGAATTTTTCGATTAATTTTTATAATTTTCATTATTATTTCTAACAATTGCAAAAATTCGTAGCATGTATATTTTTTTAGAAAATCAATAGGTATGCAGGTTTCCTGGGACATGGCGGCCAACAAATTGTCCCCTATGTGTTGAGGAGATAAGTCATTTTTATTTCTGATGAAATAATCCATAAATACAACAATGAACAAATACAAAAACTCTTTATACGTATCTAAAAATTCTTGACTCTCTAGTGGTATTTTGAATAGTGTATATTTCAGTTAATGTAATATAATAAAATTATTGGCGATATATTAGTTTTATTATCATGGTATTTCACCATAATTCTTGTTAAGATCATATCGACTTTCATCAAAATGAGTTCAGATATTTTTAGGTATCATAAAACATTATTAAAAATTAAACTAACAAAACAAGGGCCCTTGTTTTGTGCAGTGGAATTTATTTTAATTCTAATCACTTAAAATCACTTTCAGTAATACTTATACATATACTATAATATTATTTATTTAATAACAACATTAATATTTATCAAAGCATATCAATCGGCTATAAAAACTAATAACGTTACTTGGTAACATAAACTTAATACCTACATGAATAGGACAGTAATATGTACATTAAGATATCAGTAATATTCATATATTAATTGAAATATTATAATATCACTTGACGAATATATTCATATTAACTAATACTGACAAATATCGGTATTACTACTAGCCCTCGGCCAGGGCAGTCGGCGACTGCCCGTTCCACGCCCCGCGCGCCTCTCAAGGCCCCCGCACACATCCAGACACCCACACATAGCCGCAAGCGATTTTACGTGCACACATACTTAAGTGTCGTTTCTTTTCGCGTAGTGTATATATTCTTTGATATAACTCAGTTTCTCCTACCAGGTTGTCAGAAAACAACGTTTGTATCATTTCAAATAACGCTATCGTAAATCGTTTAAAATAAATAAAATGTACGCAACCTGGCGCCTACGCCATTGCACGTGCAGCGGTGCCTCTGTGGCTAGCCAGAATTCTTGTAAACAATACGTGCACACCTGCGCGTTGCACCTGCGGTGGGGCCCGTGTGGCTAGCTACTTATTTTGCTTGTATAAAACGGACGGAGTGGCCGCCGTCAGGGTAAGGGGAGCCTTGGCTCTGGCGTGGCATGGTGCACTTGTGGTATTCCGCTACTAACTCAGGGTTTGATTTGTGGAAAAGAATTAATTATTATTCTTAACAACAAAATTAGTCTCAGTACAATTTATAGTTGATTAGCTCTGTTCTTATGACTGTGATCTATGTAATTGTACAAAATAATGATATATTGTAAATAAATATTATTTAAAAGAAATGTTCCGCTGGGTTTCTTGCTGGTTCTTCCCAGGACAGAGGTTTTCTCCGAATCAGTGGTCGTAGTACTATATTAAATAAAAAGGATTTTATTCTATACTAAGGCCTATTTCCTTTGACACACATATTCACGCTTCCTACACATACATATCGTATAATATACTATACTTATTTTTATTAAATATCAATTTATTATCATCGAACGGATAATAGTCAAAATAGGGAGGAGGGGAGATATATAAAAAAGAGCCGAAATTTTTAAATGAAAACTTTAGGATCGTTGTGATTTAAACTCGATGAATACTAAAAAGCGACACTAAAAAGACACAAACATATACATGTATAGGATTTAGCAAGCAAGAGAATGAGTTAGAATACAGTGTAACGTGTAAGTGAAAGCGCGAACTCAAAAGATTGTGGGTTCGTGAATCACTCTTATGACAAGCATTTTCATGTACTTATCTTCTGCACCTTCATATCTTACCAGTATTATACCATTAGCGCGGCAAGTGTGTCTCTACCTTTTGATAAATTTGTTCTTTAATTTATAAGGCATTACATTTTAACCCTCAAGCGTGGTAACGTATATCTACATTCCTAATCAAGGATAGTTAGATAAATAGTATTTTGAGGATTCAGTATTTAGATCCTTAATCAAGGACATATGTTATAGAAGATAAGTTCTTATTGACTATAGTAACCACATACCATCGGATGGACTGTGCTCGTTTCTCAACCTTAGTTCTTTAAAAAAAATTCAATATATGAGTTTCAAATTAAAAAAGATTATTTACATTTAAAATGAAAATTATTTTAGAATTTAAAGTTTACATTTTATAATTAGGCCTGCGGGCAAAATACAATATTACTCAGTTACATAATTGTGCTTGTTGAACAGCCAACCCCTCAACGTTTGCAAATATAGGAGTGTGTTGTTATTTCAAAATTTGCATTTCAAATTTCCCCTTTTAATATTAATAATAATATGTAATTAACAAATTTTAACGATGAAATAATTACAATCGAAAAAAAATTTTTATGTTTTTAGAACAAACATAGGAAAAAACAAGGAATACTTTGACCTATGAAAATGTATATTTTTCTTAAATTGATACTTTATGAAAATACAGTAAATAGCATCATAGTTTCAGTACAGATGTATAAAGGTAATATTTAGTTGCGGCTTTTAAGCGATTAAAGCGGAGCCCTGAGCGTCAGTGAGGGGACGCCACGAGTGACACTTTCAATTCACGAGACTGATGGCTTTGTAGCACTCATGGTTTCGGGAGCACTGAGTTGTTAGACGTGCTGTGGCCATAGTATAACTAACCCTTGTCACGATCTGGCACTATCATTAAATCATCTTATCCTAGATTAAAAATATAACATACACAGACCATGTAATAAAATTATATGTACCCAAAGTGATCGATCTGGTTGAATTTCGCAAACGATCACTAATTAGCCTTTGAATCCGAAAAGTTCTCACCATACACGGTAATTTTTTTAAGACGCAGCAATAAGAACAGGTACCTTTAAAGTTGTAGCTACAGGAAAACTTAGGAAACTTTTGGAAATGTTTTACCTGTATTTTTAAAAAATATATATATATTTACACAAAACCCCCTTTTGGTGTTATCAAAAACTTTATAAGGCCAACTAAAATTAAGCTTAAGTCACCAAAATCTTTTCCCATACATTTCGTAAGCCAGGAGATTCCAACTTACCTTTTATACTTAACAAATCTTTTTGTTCTGGATAGATAGAAGATTAGTCGCATAAAAATAAAGTTTATAACTTTGAATTTCGTTTGAATACAAGTTGTGCAAATTATACTTATATACTTTATATCTGCAATTGTTGTCACGTGAAATTTCATCTTCATTTGTGTTTTATGACAGGCATATCAATTTGAAATTCCATCAAGCAGAAACAGTGCGCATTGGATTATCAATGGCAATTTCAATCCAATGCACAAAAACATAACCAGATGCACTGTTGTGCATGAACTGATGTCAATAACCACTCGCGCCTAACAACTAACACTATACCAATTTGAAATTTTACATATTTTAGTTAATAACTGATTCAGAAAGAAGATTTTTTCCTACTGACTGGTAAGAGTATGTCTTATATTTACTTGTTTTTTATCCTAAATACTTGCAAAATATAACTACAAACTTCTTTTGTTGTAGAAGCCAATCAAAAAACTTTTTTTTGAAAAAAAACAAGATTTTATTTACTTTGTTGTCACTCCCATGACTGACTCTATATTTCGATTATTTTTCGATTCGATTTGAAACGACCGCATAGTAATCGATTCTCGATTAAATTGAGCATTTTAATATTTATTCTCGATTGTTTTTCTATGATAACTGGTAAGGTTAAAAATAATTGCGAACATATCTACAAAATAATAATAAAAAATACAAAATATCAACATGCCAACAAATAACAGTAACCACGAAAATTCAAGTAATCGATCTCAGATCGTATGCCTAATATTCACTTCACTTAATTGTTGTTGTGTTAACTTTCGTAATTATTTCACCATTTCGTTTCCTTTATAACCACAGGTTTTATACTGATCTAGCTTCATATCTTTGAGTACTTATGGCTAAAAAAATTGCCTGATACAGTGTAATTGCAGTGAAAAATCTCTACAATATCTCAGCTCCTAGATTGCCGAATCTTACTAGATGTTAAGCTACGAATTGTTTATATATTATGTTACTAGCTTTTTACTTCCGTTGAGGAACATCATTAAACTGCTCCATACATTGATTTATATATTACACTAGATCAGTAATAACCGCGCCAAAGCGCTGCCACTGCACATATGGTCACAGCCATATGCCTAGCTGACGTCAGTTCAGTGTTCTATATGACGCCGACAGAGTTGAGCCGCGACAAACAATGGGTAAATGTGTAGTGAAAGAATGCTATTCAAGGTCACAAAAACGTAATAAATCAAGCAGAATCAATTTCAACACATAATTTTTAGTTCTTGTTTTCATATAAACGTAAAAAACCTCAAATAATTAAATAAAATTATCGAATATTGCCATTTATTTTATTCTGCAAATAAAGATTTTGACTTTGACTTGACTAGGTTCAATGTTGCCACTTTTCCGCATTTGTGATTATCCTACATTGATGGGAGACTATATAATTAATGGAGTAAGTAAGTTAATTTGTTACCTCTGATTTTAAATATTTTGGAAATTATAATAAAAACTACGTTCTAACTTTTATACAAAATAATTAATTATTCTTATTTTAGGTTATTCATGAATTATCTATTAAATATATTTTGTTACCAATTTTATATTAATTATAATTTCATATAACTTTTATAGTAATTATATTTTATTACCTATTTTATATTGTTTGACTTATTAGTACAATAAAAATACTTATAAAAATATGTTTTATTTCATCATTACGTTTACTTCTATTCATCTGATAAGCTTTGTATCCTTTTTTTCTAGGGGGACGCGATAAAGATTTTAAAATAAAATCCACCAACCCACCATTGCATGTTTGTGTGTCTATATTTATTTAATCTTAGCGACGATATTGCTTTCGCAACTTGTGTAAGTGAGATAGATATGTTTATTATAATTGTTATTGGTTTCAAAGCTACGTCATCGCGTTTGGATAGTGATTACTTACACTTTTTTCGACGCGCGGTAATGTGGTTTGCTCCTCTAGTGTTGTATAACTCAATGGCTCCATACCAAAATCAGTAAAGTTGGATCACTTGTAGAGTCACCTAGTTGTGACGTTTGTTAGTCAAGTGATTAGTCTGACGTAGATTTTTTTAGAATTGCATTAATATCATACGTCTAGCAACCCCTGCCCCTTTTTACATCGGTCATGACTTCCGAGTATCTCTAATAAGGGTAAATTATCTTTGATTCAAAGTTACATTATTCACTTTTCACTCTTTACATTTATTCGTAATTTAATTTTGACCAAACAATGTCGAATTTCATTGTCTTCTTTTAATATACGGCAGACTGTTTATTTGCGATAATTGTTTTATATTATCATTGGCCTATTGAATATTTATTGGTACTATAAATAGTTGGTTATATTTTTACTAATCCATCAAATAGAGATAAAAACTTATATCGGATAACTTAATACCAAAGGAAGTTAGTTAAATTATTGCTATGCCGATATACACCCAATAGTAACTAAAAAGTTTCACTTTTAATCACAGTTTTGTATACACAGTATCCAGTATAAGAGTTTAGTTAGTTATTTTGCAAAACGTGGCAATTACGGTAAATCATCCCGATAATGGCTGGATATTTTAAGAAGAAGAGAAATTGTTCTTGTTTTATGAGTGCCCATAACTCAGCAAGTTTCCTGGGATATTTGTGACTCAAAATTCCTTCCTTGATCGCTGTGAATCTCTAGAGGTACTCCAAAAGGACAGAAGATTTCAGGAACCAGTTTACTTGCAACTGTTAAAGCTTCTTGATTTAGAATGGCGAAGACTTCTGGCCACTTAGTGAAGTAATCCATCACAACCATGAAATATTTGTTACCATTTTCACTTTCCGGAAACGTCCCATTTCTTATAGAAGAGGAAGAAAAGAATCTTCCCTTTCTTATAGAAGAGGGGGCAAACGAGCATGCGGCTCACCTGATGTTAAAAGACTACCGTCGCCCATGATCAACCGCAACACCAGGGGAATTGCAGGTGCATTGTCAGCCCTTTAGAAAGGAGTAAGCTCTTTTCTTGAAGGTTCCTAGGTCGTATCGGTCCGGAAAAATCGCCGGTGGTAAACTATTCCACAGAAAGATCGTACGCGGAAGAAAACTCCTTCTGAAACGTATAGTTGTGGACCGCCAAGCATCCAGATGGTGTGCATGGTATCGGGACGTTTGCCGCGTAGTGTGTTCACGAAATTTGGCGGCTAGGATTAATCCAAACAATTCCTCAGAGCACTCCCCGTGGTATATGCGACAAAAAATGCAAAGAGATGCAACATCTCTTCGTAGCGCCCGTGAATCGAGCCGATCGGATAACACTCGTGCGTTGACGATTTGAGCCGCTCTGCGCTGGATGCGGTCAATTGGAAGGAGCTGGCACTGAGGAGCCCCGGCCCAGAGATGGGAACAGTATTCCATGTGCGGCCGAACCTGCGCCTTGTAAAGTTGCACGCGGTGTGCCGGCATGAAATACTGTCCCGCTCTGCTGAGCACGCCAAGCTTTTTTTAGGACAATTTAGCCTTCTTTTCCAAGTGACCACGAAACTGCACGTCACTCGATATGTTGACGCCGAGGATTTCGATACTGGCTGAGGCAACAAGGGGAGTGCCTTGAAACTGAGGAGATACGACATAGGAGTTCTTTTTAGCGGTTAACGCGCAAACTTGTGTCTTCTGAGGGTTAAACTGGACTAGATTTAATCGCCTCCAATCCGAGACTTTGTTCAGCAAAGACTCAACTTCAGACACAAGTTTGTCTCGGTACTTGGAGACGTTTTGCCGAGAAAATGTACGGGTTTCAGAAGGAAGGCGAACTAGTTTCTCACCAATTCTGCCTATGTGCTCTGACTTTGTGTTGGCAATGACTCTTTAAAGGACCTGGAGGCGGAATTATACTTCTTTTTTAGAATGCTGGTGTATACATCCCGGAATGTTGATGCGTCAGCCCAGGCTTGGTAGCACTCCTGCTTATAGCATGATGCTATTTTACAGGAGTGACCAAACCATGGCTGAGATTTGCATCCAACGGGCACCACAGAAGAAGGAATAAAAAGTCCCATACCCTGAAGTACCACATCAGCGACAGGATCCGCAACAACTCTGGGATCGTCCGGCGAGAAGCAAATCCGCTCTCAAGGGTAGGAGGCAAAGAAAGACCGCATCTTATCCCAATCAGCTAACCTATAATGCCAAACACGGCGGCAGCCTGCAGAATGCAACTACGATTTCAGCATGAGTGGCACCACACTCCGGACAAGACATTGGTCCGAAGAGCCTAAAGGGGCGTCGATATAATCTGATATCCGTCCGGATGAGACGTCAGCAGAAGGTCCAACAGGGAAGGTGCATGATCCTCCACATCTGGAATTCGCGTGGGCGAAGTAACCAGTTGTGTCAGACCATATGCCAAGGCAAAATCATGAACAGATCTCCCCGCATGATCGGTTAAACGTGAACCAAGCTATTCGGCGTGATGGGCGTTAAAATCGCTGAGCATCAAGATCTCTGCGGAGGGGATCTGCTGCAGCAACGAATCTGTAGCCATTTGGACGTGGTCGAAGAGTCGGTCTGTTTCGGTATTACCGCTATGGGACCTATAGAGGCACCCGTAGACGTGCGGATGGTCGTCGCTGTCTACGCGTAGCGAAATGATGGGCAGGTCCGAACCTTCAATACTGCCGAGGCGTCGAGAACAGATGTCCTCTCTGATGTTAACGCAAACTCCAGCTCGAGGCACAAAGGAGTGTTCCAGTTTGTACCCCGGACAGGAGAGATAGGAGACATCAGCCGAAGAGGACACCTGCATCTCGGTCAGAACGAGCAGAACCGGACTCGCCGTCTCGAGATGGTAGTGTACGGCGTTTGGATTAGAATGAATAATATTGCAGAAATTCACGGATAGCGTGACAGGGGTCGTCTTGGTCTTGTTGCTCCGTTTGCCCCGAGCAGTTTTAGTCTTGAGCAGAATTTTGCCCCCCCCCCCAGAATACGCGGGGCAGCCTGAGCACCCACGCTCAGGAGTGGAGTAATTTGGTCGTGGATGCTCAGCGAGGGATTCTCCAGGGTGGTGGTACCCTGGAGTAGTCTAACATTTAATTTCGCTACCATGTTGATGGGGGGAGGGGAATTGGGCCTCCGGCCACCTGCACCCAGCAGACGAAACGCAGAAGCAGAGCTTCCACTTCACGCCGGTATTCTTTGAGATCGTACCGCGATTTGAGCCGGCCCATACGTGCAACAGCAAAGCTGTCGCGTGGCTTTACCAATATCGATCAGAAGGTCTTATTCCTGCAGCTACTAGATGGTCCTGTTAGCCGCACTACCCTTTCGAGATCGATCACCTTCCCTTTTTACAGTTCGCTTAGGACAACTGGATTGAAGATGGATTCTTTCCCCACAGTCGTAGCATCTTGGCTGTATTTTTACTGCGGTAACTGTAGCTGCTGCAACCTCCCTAACACGATGGAAACGATGGTCTTGTCTCTGCTGGGCGATTATGTTAGCCACACTACCCTCTCGAGATCGATCGCCTTCCCTTTCCACAGTTTACTTAGGGCAGCTGGATCAAAGATGGCCCCTTACCCCACAGCCGTACCACTTAGGGCCGTATCTTTTATTGTGGTCGCGAACTGTAGCCGTTGCAACATCCCTGGCGCAATGAGATCGATGATCCTGCCGTACGGCTTTCGCCTCCAGTGCATGGATCAAGGCGTCCTTAAGCGTCTCGTGGTACCCGAGCCTCACAGCAGCTCTGAGTTCAAGGTCATGGATGCCGTCGATGAACGTCTGCACCAGATTCCCTGCAATGAGTGCAGGTACGGACTGGTATGCTTTTCGAACCAGCTTCTTCACCTCAAGAGCCCACTGCTGCAGGTTTTCGTTGTTGCGTTGCACGTGATCTTTAAACTGCGCACGAAAGACGTGTTCCAGGTGAGCGACACTATATTTCGCCTCCAATGCCTCAAGAAGCTTCTTGAGCTCGTAAGTCACTTCCTGACCGAGAGCTTCCAGAACAGTCAAGCCTGGTCGCGCAGGCCTAGGGTAAGAGCAGTCATGGCCTGACTTTTATTCAGCCGTTCGCCTTCATTACAGCCTCGAACTGGATTTTGTAGGCCGACCAGGCAGTAGCCCTGTTGAACGGCGGCACTTTGAATCCGCCTAGCGAAGGTGTTGTAGCTACTATGGGAGCTGTAATTCCATCCCCAAGTTTGAGGTCGTCTAGAGTTTTCTTCATGCCAGCCATCACTTTGTCAACCCAATTGTTCACTTGGTCGATTCGAGTTTCAGCTTCCAACAGGCGGTTGTCATGTTGAGCAACCCTATCCTTCATCTACCTTATCTCTTTCCCAAAGGTAGCATGAAGGTCCTTCATGAGTAGTATCTGCTCTTCCTTATCGCGTTTGAGCTGCTCTTTCAACCAACTGGCCTGTTCCTCCTGCCCGCACTGCAGTTGTCCTTCCAACCAACGCGCCTATACCTCAGCCACTGACGGTCCGGCCTCCATGATCGGCAGCTGGCCCTCCGACGTCTGTGGCGTTGCAACACAAAGTCATCTCTGGTCCGTCTCCAGCTGACGTTGACTTCGGGTACGAATCCTTGTTGTCCTTACCTAAGGATTTTACCTAAAATCGGCATGACTTTATACCACTTCTAATACTAATAGTTACGAGATTCGTGACAATAAATACTGCCGATCGAATTAAAAAAATTGCCAAAATTGACACTTTAATTACCGAACACCAATTATAACTTAAAACAACACTAATAATTAATCACACTGAACAGTTTAAATTGCAGTTATATCGCTTCGAAGTATTCGCTTGAATCGCCACTTCAATACTGACTCAGGTCGCATCAATACTGGCCTTATATAGGGGCCTCTTCTACTAAAACACCTAGAATGTTCGAGTACATACCGGTTCCGACTGACTAGGTGTTTTCTACACCGAGTATGTAATTTTCTAGAAGGCTCTTCTAGTTCTGCTAGCGCGCAACAGTATCAACAAAATTTAAGACATACTTAAAATGAATAATAATTTCAAATTAAAAAGCAATAGAGTATGATTTTGAGATTACATTGTTTTGCGTAAAAGAAATCACAGGTAACAGAGTATTATGTAAAAGATAATACTACTTATATTGATCTAATATATATATATATATATATATATATATATATATATATATATATATATATATTGCCTGGCGTATGTGGACTATGAGAAAGCCTTTGATTCCGTCGAAATTTGGGCGGTGCTACAGTCCCTTCAGCGGTGCCAAGTTGACTGTCGGTATATCGAAGTGCTGAAGTGTTTGTACAGTAGGGCTACGATGGCTATCCGAGTACAGAACCAGAGCTCGAAACCTATCCAACTGCAGAGAGGTGTAAGACAGGGTGACGTTATATCCCCGAAACTCTTCACCGCTGCATTGGAAGACGTTTTCAAGCTACTGGACTGGAAAGGATACGGTATTGACATCAATGGCGAGTACATCACTCACCTTCGATTTGCCGACGATATAGTCCTTATGGCAGAATCGCTGGAGGACTTAAGCACTATGCTCAATGACCTCAATAGTGCCTCCCAACGGATAGGTCTTAAGATGAACATGGACAAAACAAAGATCATGTTCAATGTCCATGTCACACCTATGCCGGAAGTTGTTGGGAGCACTATGCTCGAAGTTGTTGACGAGTACGTTTACCTGGGACAAATAGTCCGACTAGGTAAGTCCAACTTCGACCGAGAGGTCAATCGACGGATTCAACTCGGCTGGGCAGCGTTCGGGAAATTACGACATATCTTTTCGTCAGGTATACCTCAATCTCTAAAAACTAGATTGTACAACCAGTGCGTGTTGCCAGTGATGACTTATGGATCTGAGACGTGGTCCTTCACTGCTGGCCGTATGAGGACGCTTAAGGTCGCTCAGCGAGCTATGGAGAGGGCTATGCTCGGAGTTTCTCTGCGTGATAGACTCAGAAATGACGATATCCGCAGTAAAACCAGAGTGACCGACATAGCCCAACGGATTAGTAAGCTGAAGTGGCAATGGGCCGGCCATATAGCTCGAAGAACCGATAACCGATGGGGAAGAAAGGTTCTCGAGTGGCAGCCTCGTACCGGTAGGCGTAGTGTAGGGCGACCCCCCACTAGATGGAGTGACGACCTGGTAAGACATGCAGGAAGTCGATGGATGCAGGTGGCTCAGGACCGTGCTTTGTGG
The DNA here is from genome assembly GCA_036936625.1 of Parnassius smintheus behrii. Taxonomy (NCBI): domain Eukaryota; kingdom Metazoa; phylum Arthropoda; class Insecta; order Lepidoptera; family Papilionidae; genus Parnassius; species Parnassius smintheus. The sequence goes on along the minus strand of JAUPFT010000006.1, from coordinate 25,594,989 downwards.
CATTACTTGGGGGAGGCCTATGTTCAGCAGTGGACTTGTGAAAGGCTGTAATGATGATGATGATATATATATATATATATATATATATATATATATATATATATATATATATATATATATATATATATATATATATAATCATCCTTTCACGGTAAATGTTGATCCAGTGAGAAGTTAGAACAATTGTTGATCCACCTATTTGAGGTGTTTGCTCAGCTCCTCGTCGCACAAACTGATATACTTTGATCCATTCTTGATGCGCGTGTGACGTCGGTGGATCTGCACTAACAGGATTTCAATATACTCGTCAGCGATTTGACCAACATTTGTTGATCTATCAACGGTCGAAAAAATCATACTGAATATGATTTTTTAGATCCAGAGTATATTTAATTTATATGCGACATTTACTTAGACTAAGTGGATCCGGAGCCATAATTGACGAATAGGTACTCGAACACGAAGCGGCAACGTCGCGTTCTGTGTGTGACAGAGAACCCATTAGGCTACTTCGTTATAGTAATAAGGTAAGAAAATACGTTATCTGCTGATTTTGTGGATCAAACTTTGGCAGGTTTTATTGTGGAAAGACGTTTTTGAGTTTTTGTTATCGTGTGAGTGAATTTGTGTTATTTTATACATTTGTCATAGATCAATTAGAAGATGACGGATAGTATTTTATTACAAATTTATTTGTCACTCGAGTGTGTGTGTGTGTGTAAGGGTGGGGGGTGCCATTTAGTTCGCGCGCGTGTGTTTGCGTGTGTTTGTGTGTGTGTGTGTGTGTGTGTGTGTGTGTGTGTGTGTGTGTGTGTGTGTGTGTGTGTGTGTGTGTGTGTGATTTTTATGCGAGTTTGTGTGCGCGCGTGCGTGTGGGTGTATGTGCGTTCATGTGTGTTCGTGTGAACTCATGTGCGTGCGCGTGTGTGTGAGTGTATGTGTGCGTGTGTGCACTGTTGTGTTTTTTTAGTACGTGTGTGTGTGTTAGAATGTGTGCGCGCGTGTGTTAACTGTTGGTGTGTGTGTATGCGGTTGTGCGTGTGTTTGCTTTTGTGTGTGGGTACGAGTGTGTGCGTGTGTGC